>CM054058.1:253980775-254580775 GCA_028641055.1 Alopecurus myosuroides
TTCAACATCCTTATCGCCCGTTGAACCTTGTTGTTGCTTTCCACTTCAGTTCTCTACCGGCGTGTAATCAAAACCTCCCAAATCATCTGCAGATGGATCTCAGGTTCTACCCGCAGGTGGTTCGGATGACTCGTTGTGAGAGCACCGCCGGTTATCCGGAGATGCTGAGAGACATGGTCACTTATCTGGGGTTCCATTGGGCACCAGAGTACCAGGTCTACGAGCAGCAGCGAGAGTTTGACCAGACCTACTACCAGGCTATCGTCTACATTCTGTCAGATGATGGCATGAGCGTTGTCCACCGCTACGAGGCAGTAGGTTCCACAGTGGATATGGCCGTGCAGCAGGCAGCTTATGTGAGTCTCACCGTCCTTCGTGCTGACTACTGGGGATTTGACGATTCTATCTATCGCCACATCCCCCGTGGTTACATCACTTCGGAGCGAGCTCACTTCACTCTCTACGACAACTTGGATGTCTACGAGCATGATAACACCAGACTGCACACCACCGCTCAGTTTGTGAGGCACAGTGACGCTGTTGCCACCACACTTTCTCAGGAGTTGGCCTCAGTCAGGGAGCAGCTCTACCTTGCTTTGACTCGTCTGGCGACGTACACCACAGACTTTGTTGGAGATGAGCGCTTTGCACATTTCGATAAGCCAGTGGGTCGTCGTCTACCAGATGCTGGAGGTTACGAGCCGATCAGAGGTCCACTCCTCAATCTCGGAGCTGGTTACACTGGGATTCCACGCTTTGGAGCACAGGGAGACGACGCTTTCTACTTCACCACACCGAGAGTCGCTCTCAGAGCAGTCCCGATCTACGTGGATCGTCGTTCTACCTACTTCTGTGGGATTCCTCCTCACCGTATCTCTCGTCGTACTACTCACCGTCGTCCTGCGTGATGAGCATGGGAGTACCGATGTATCCATTCCTAGCTATGTTTAGTCATCCTTTGCCTTTCGAACCATGTATTGGTGTGTGGGATATTCTGATGTATTTGAACATGTGATGATGTACCTGTTGGTTATCTATTCATGCGTCGGAATAATCTATCTTTCGGTTACCAAGTCTATCCTTTTCTGTTGTTGTGCTAAAATGCATGTCTATTCAGGATGCCGCCAACAAGGAGCAACCCGCCTGAACCACCTCCGCTCACGGAGCTGTTGACTCAGATGACTCAGGTCGTGGCTCAGATGGCCCAGATCCAGGCTAACCAGCACAACAACCAGAATGCTCCACGAGTCAGTATCAAGGAGTTCCTCAGTATGGGTCCGAGAGCTTTCGTGGCAACACGTGAGCCTCTGGATGCTGATGACTGGATCAGGGAGATGGCCAGGGCTCTGGACATTGCTCACGTTGCTGAGGAAGATAAAGTCAAGTATGCCACCTACCTACTGAAGGGTCAGGCAGCTACTTGGTGGGAGAACTACCAGACCATGAGAGCTGGCTATCCTATCACCTGGGGTTGTTTCAAGGATGCCTTCCTGAAGCACCACATCCCAGATGGTCTCATGGAAAGGATGCGTGAGGAATTTTGCTCTCTCAAGCAGGGCAAGCTGGACGTCATTGGCTATCAGAACGAGTTCAATCGTCTCGCTCGATACGCTGGTGATGAGGTGTCCACTGAGGCTAAGAAGATGGCAAGGTTCCGCCGAGGTTTTAACCCGGAACTGAAGTACGCTCTCACCAACATCAAGTGCAAGGACTTCGAGGAGCTTGTGAACACCGCGCTCAATGAGGAAAATGGGCGCAAGGCGTTCGAGGATTCTCGCAAGCACTCGCGTGAGGGTGGTTCCTCCTCCAACATGACCACCCCTCCGCAGAAGCGCCGCATCTGGGTGCCAAATGCTGCTGTCACTCGGGCTCCATATGCCCAAGCTTCTCCAGGCTTTGCTCCCCGCCCACCCAACCCATCTCAGATGCAGAGTCAGAGGGTTCCAATGGGGCAGCCAAGGCCAGGTCCTCCTCGTGTCGTCACTTGCTACAAGTGCAAGGAGACTGGACACTATGCTGATAAGTGCACTCAGAGGCAGCTACCTCCACCTCCTCGCCCCAACACCAATCAGGCAATGGTTCGTGCTCCCCCGGCTAAAGCCTTCAACTCCAACAACAGGCCTGTCGGGAGGACCGCGAGGGTGAATCATATCAAGGCCGACAAAGCTGAGGAAGCTGCTGACGTCGTTCTCGGTATATTACCCGTAAACTCTATTCCAGCTAAAGTGTTGTTTGATACCGGAGCATCGCATTCTTTTGTGTCAAAGATTTTTGCAAAAGCATACAACCTAGTTCTGGTTCCGCTAAGCAATGAAATGACTGTTCACTCTCCGGGACCGCAAATGTTGACTTCCAAGATAAGTATGGACAATCAAATCCTAATTGGAGGCCGCATATTCCTTGCTTCACTCATGTTGCAGGGAAATTGTGACATTGATGTCATTCTGGGCATGGATTGGTTGAAGACCCACAAAGCAAAAATTGACTGTGCTCAAAAGTCAATAACTCTCTCTCACCCTTCAGGCCAGATAGTCTATTCTCCATATGGATCAAGTTCTGTTCAGCTGTTCAACCTGGATGCAAAACCCCTTCCTGCAATTGAAAATGTTCCGGTGGTTTGTGAATTCCCTGACGTCTTTCCAGAAGAGTTGCCAGGGATGCCTCCGGACAGAGCAGTTGAGTTCGTGATCGAGCTTGAACCAGGTACTGCTCCAATCTCTAAGCATCCATACAAGATAGCTCCTCCTGAACTGAAATTGTTGAAGGAGCAAATCGATATGTACATGGAGAAAGGTTACATTCAGCCTAGTTCCTCCGCTTGGGGTTGCCCAAATCTGTTTGTTTCCAAGAAGGATCAAACAAAAAGACTCGTGGTTGACTATCGTCCTCTCAACGAGAAAACCATCAAAAACAAGTATCCAATTCCTCGTATCGATGATCTTTTTGATCAGCTTGCTGGAGCCTCAATATTCTCAAAGTTGGACTTGAGGATGGGTTACCATCAGATAAAGATCAGAAAGGAAGATATTCCAAAAACAGCTTTCACCACTCGGTACGGTCTATATGAATACACCGTCATGTCCTTTGGTCTCACCAATGCACCGGCAACGTTCTCAAGACTCATGAATTCTGTCTTCCATGAATACCTCGACAAGTTCGTTGTGGTATATCTCGATGACATTCTGGTCTACTCAAAATCCGAGGAAGAGCATAGAGAACACCTTCGTCTCACTCTCATGAAACTTCGTGAGCATCGTCTATATGCCAAGTTCTCCAAATGTGAGTTCTGGATTCCAGAAGTTGCTTACCTTGGTCATATCATCTCTACCAAAGGCATAGGCATTGACCCGGAAAAGGTTAAGGCAATTGTTGATTGGAAACCTCCTAAGACGGTGAAGCAAGTCAGAAGTTTTCTTGGCTTGGCTAGCTATTGCCGTCGGTTCGTCCAAAACTTTTCCAAGATTGCCAAACCTCTCACTGATCTCACAAAGAAGGACAAGAAGTTCGTTTGGTCTCCACAGTGTGATGAAAGTTTCAATCTCCTGAAGGCTAAACTCACTTCTACACCAGTTCTGGTTGGCCCAGATACTACCAAACCTTTCCAGATATACTGCAATGCATCTCTCCAAGGTCTAGGTGCAGTTCTTATGCAAGAACGTCAAGTTGTGGCTTATGCTTCACGTCAGTTAAATGCACATGAGAAAACCTATCCCACACATGATCTTGAACTTGCAGCAGTTGTGTTTGCCCTCAAGAAATGGAGACAATACTTGTTGGGTAACCGCACTGAAATCTTTTCCGATCATAAGAGTCTGAAATACATCTTCACTCAACCAGATCTAAACCTCAGGCAAAGGAGATGGATTGAGAAGATTAAATACTTTGATCTCACCATTTCCTACACTCCAGGCAAGGCTAATGTTATGGCCGATGCTCTCAGTCGCAAGTCGTATTGCAATAATCTCATGATCATGGAAAGCCAACCTCCACTTCATGAAGAATTCCAGAAGCTGAACCTTGGTCTTGTTCCTCAAGGTTATCTTGCTAGCTTGACAGCCAGTCCAACTCTCGAGGACAAGATTCGTTCTCAACAACTTCGTGATGCTGAAATCAAGAAGATTGTAGAGCACATCAAAGAAGGCAATGATAAGTTCAAGTCCTTCTCAATTGATGACAAGGGAACTGTGTTCTTCGAAGGACGCATTGCAGTTCCTCAGATTCAAAGTCTCAAAAACATCATTCTCAAGGAGGCTCATGAAACTCCTCTCTCCATCCACCCTGGAAGTACAAAGATGTACCAGGATCTTAAGACTCTGTATTGGTGGCCTGGCATGAAACGTGAAATTGCTCAATACGTTTCTGAATGCGACGTTTGTCAACGTGTTAAGGCAGTCCATCAGAAAATAGCAGGTCTACTCCAACCTCTGAAAATTCCTGAGTGGAAGTGGGACATGATTGAAATGGACTTCGTTACTGGTTTTCCAAAGTCCAAAAAGGGCAACGATGCAATCTTCGTTGTTATTGATCGTCTCACTAAAGTAGCTCACTTCTTTGCTGTCAAAGAAACAATCTCAGCTAGCCAGTTAGCAGAGCTCTACACAGCAAAGATCGTTCCTCTTCATGGTGTTCCTTTGGAAATAAGCTCGGACCGTGGAAGTATATTCACTTCTCATTTCTGGAAGAGTTTTCAAGAAGCATTAGGCACTAAACTTCTGTTCAGCACAGCTTATCACCCTCAGTCTCAGGGGCAAGTCGAAAGAGTCAATCAGATTCTTGAGGATATGCTCAGAGCATGTGGTCTCTCCTTTGGCATGAAATGGGAGGATTGCCTTCCATATGCTGAATTCTCCTACAACAACAGCTACCAGGCAAGCCTAGGCATGGCACCATTTGAAGCACTCTATGGCCGCAGATGCAGGAGTCCAATCAATTGGTCTGGAGCTGGTGAACATTCACTCTTAGGCCTTGACATTGTTAAGGAAGTCGAGGAGAAAGTTCGTATCATTCGTGACAATCTCAAGATTGCTCAGTCTCGTCAGAAGAGCTACTATGATAGCAAGCACAGGGATATGATCTATGCACCTGGTGACAAGGCATATCTCCGTGTAACTCCCCTCAGAGGCACTCATCGTTTTGGTGTGAAAGGAAAGCTTGCACCAAGATACATTGGTCCTTTCAACATTCTCTCAAGGCGGGCAGAAAATGCTTATCGTCTTGAGCTTCCAGAAAAACTATCCAAGGTGCACGATGTGTTCCACGTGTCACAGCTCAAGAAGTGTTTCAAAGATCCAGATCGTGCAGTTGATCATGATTCCATTGAACTGCAAGATGATCTATCTTATGAGGAGCACCCTGTTCGTATTCTCGATGAGACCGAGCGTAAGACTCGCAACAAGAGCACCAAGTTCTTGAAAGTGCAGTGGTCCCATCATTCCGATAAAGAGGCAACGTGGGAGACCGAAGAGGATCTTCGCAAGAAGTATCTGGACCTTTTCACTTCTCAGTAGGGAATCTCGGGGCGCGATTCCTTCAAGGGGGGGCGTTTTGTAACATCCCAAGTATGAAAATACCCTTAGAATGTTTGATTTCATGTTTAATTAAAGTATTGCATCATGTCATCATGTTTATTTCTTTGTTTGCATTGTTTACTATTTGTTTTGCATCTGTTCTTAATTGTTTTCATAATGAAACTCAAACAATTTCAAATGTTTATTTCATACTTGTCATGTTACAACCTTTTTCAAATAAAGAAATGTCAATCAAAACCTCTTTTGTTTCCAAATAATTCCATAATGCTCACTTCTTAGATTAATGGTTTTAATTCAATCAATTAAATCCAAATCACATTTCAAATTCAAATCAAGTCTTCAAATCAGCACCCAACTTGAGTTTATAAAAATCTCCAAATCAAATCAACTAATTTAATCAACTTAACCATAGGGTCCACCCTATTAAAATGGTTTGTTTTCATAATGTTTACTTAATATAAAAATTCATTCAAATTTTGGTTTAATTAACAAACAGCAAGTTTTGAAAACTTTTGGAAAACAAAAGTTGGTTTCTAGTTGCTATTTAAAAAACTAAACTAACCATATTTTTTTTCCAAATTTTTGCTAACCTAAAAGCCTTCTTTTTCTTCCATTTTGTTTTCAGCAAAAAAAATAAATAAAACAGAAAAAGGAAAAAGAAGAAAAAAACGCGCGCGCGCAGCACCTAACTACCCGGCCCAACCCACCTAACCCTCTACCTAGCGCGCAGCCAGCCCATAGCGGCCCGGTACCCCTTCGCCAAGTACGGCGCGAATCTCCGCCGTGCCACGTCGCCGTACGGCGCCTCCGACGACCACCAGTCACCCTAGCCCCCTATATAACCCCCCTAGACCTCCCTGGCGCCGCCCTAACCCTACCAACCACCCTAGCCCCTCGCGCCGCCGTTTTCCCCTCGCGGCCACCTCTCCCATCCCTCTGCCACCACCTCGCCGGAGAAACTCTCTGAATCCCACCGCCGCTGCCGTCCTCCTCCACCCTACCTAGCAACGGGGATCGAATCCCCGTTTCCTCCTCGAGCTGGTGAACACCGCAGCGAGCCCGTGAACGTCGTGGATCGCCGCCGCCATCCTCCGAGTCGTCGCCGGTTTCTCCACCGAGCCTCCGCCACGACTCCAGCCGCCGGTGAGGCCACCGTGCTCTCCCACCTCCCTCTCCTCTGCACGAGCGTAACACCAGCACGCACCAGGTCCTAGTAGCAGCAACGATCCCTCCGTCCCCGGCGCAGCAGCACCACGTTGATCGCCGCCGGTAGCTCCCTGTCAAAGTTCAGAGTTTTTCGCGCGTCAGTTAAATTCAGATAGCGAGACAACACCATATCCTGTTCGCATCCTGTCTACTGTCAAGAAACGTTTCACCACCGCACTGGTTACAGGCAGTGCGCGCACGGGCGAGATCCAGGGTTCGAGTCCCTGGCTCGCGGGATAAAATCCCACTTTTTGCACCGCAGCGCTGACAGGGAGGGCCCCCTGTCAGCCACACCATGGCCACGCAAGCACCAGTGGCCCTGTGGCCCACTGGCAGTGGCCAGGGTAGACCCCCTGTGCGTATAAAATGCTTTTCTAATTTTCTGTTTTCGAAACAAGTCCCTCCAATTTACAGTTTGGTCCCTAAACTTAAAAAGTGAATAACTTTTATTTTATAACTCCAATTAATAAAAATAAAATATGTGCACTGCTCTAAATTAAATTGTCTATCTATCTATAGCATTTGTTCTCTGTTTTGAATTTTCCAAATGCAGTTCAAATTTGAATTCAAATAATTCAATTGCAATTTGCTAAAATCCCTAACTAATTCATACTAATTCCAAATAATGCAAATAAAATATGTTTTCCATGCTATTTCAAATAACCTTTTCAAATATAAATTTTGTTTCATGTTTTGAATAATTTAAATTTCCTAAGTAATTTAAACCTTGTTAAATCATTTAAATTTGCTAAAATCATAACTTGCTCAAAATAAATTATTTTTCAACCTGCAAAATATGTTTTCTAACTAGAAAAGTATAAACTTTTCAAATATGAATTTAAATTTATGTTTTGAACAAATAAAATTCAATTAAACTTCATGCTTGTTTTAAATTCATTTAAAACTTGTTTAATATTGTTTCAGTCATAATAAATTCATCCTAACTCCTATTTCAAAATTTGAAACATGTAATCCAACTAAAATTTGGTGTTCTTTTCAAATATGAATTTTGTTATTTGTTTTGAACACTTTAAATTGATGTAAACAACAAATGCTTGTGTGACATGATTAAGTAACCAAAAATTTCCAACTTAATAAATAATTTCCAAACTTGTTAAATTCCTTTTCCACCTGCATCTTTTGTTGTTATTTTGTTGTTATCATCATGCATGCATCATGCTAACAACTTTCACATAATAATAAATTGTAAATCATTTGTTTCCACTTAATTCATGGACCCTTTTCCATATGCAACTCAAAATTGCATAGGGGTCCATTTAAATTGTGTTACCATGTCACTTAGTTTATTTTGATGCATCTATTAAATTGACATGCATCATCCCATGATTGTGCACTATGCCATGATAATGATTGTTTATATTTCTGTCTTGTTTGTTTGCTTCTTCTCGAATAGACGACGATGTTGAGACAGACGATCTTTACAGCACCCCTTCTGAGGATCTAGCTCAGTACCCGGCTGCTGAGTTTGCAGGCAAGTTATCACTCACATGAACCATTGTGTTCCTTTCAACCCTGGTTACCGATACTTTCCGTTGTCTATTTCTGCTAGACTTAGTAGTAGTTGTTTCTGTTACGAACCTATCACATGAATCCCTTAACCCTGATAATGCCTCACCACCACTCCTACAACCCTATTGATTGAGCCAGTGTCTTACTAGCATGCTTAGGTTGTTTTGCTCGAGTCTGTTGCCCGATACTTTCAGTTACTATATTTTATTATGTTCTGGGGGCTCGATGTTTAATCAATCAATCAATCATGCTGATATTATTGTTAAATAATAATTTGATGATAAGGCACCGGCAGGAGGCCCTGTGTGGTTTTGAGGCCTGCTAGTGTCGACCCTAATAGGAAAAGGGTCTTGTCTACTGATCCATGATGAGCGCACTACCCGCATGTGGGAAGCGAGTATGGGCGCCCCCCTCAATTTGATTCGATTCGCATCTCGTCCAAATCATCTCATTTAGTTCGTGTTTTCCATTTGCCGCATGCATGTTTTTGCGAGCCCAGCGCAGGGTGGAACTTTTGTAGTCGGCATATAGGGGGACACGTTCTTAGAGTGCTATGAGGGTCCATTTTCTTCTGGGCTCGATTTGCCATGCGTCCAAGGTGCTTTGGGCTTGATGCGAAGAAGAGTTGAGTTGTGTTGAGTGCCCCGCTTGGTGGGAGTCATCCCATCTGGCGGGTTATTCATACGTGTACGGCCAAATTGGTGCAACCCTGCAGGGATAATCTTCTCGAGAAGCCGTGTTTTCCGCGGTTATGGTTAACTTGGTGAAAGTACTGGCTAACAAGTACTCAGGACAACTTAAACCTAATGATTCACAATCTCACACCCAATGATTAACAACTTGACTAGTAATAGGATTATTGACACAATAACTTGAATCATCTTTAATCCAATTGTGTGAGTTATCCTCGGATTGCTTCTTTGGATAAGGGGCGAGATCCAGGATGGGTTTGTTTGAAGTTATCTTTCAGTTGGTTACAATACTCGATCTTATCTCCTTTCTGTTAGCCGGAAGTGGTAGAATCTCTGTAGTTGGTTAGCGCAGCCAGTTGCAGCATCTTTTATATCCCTTTCTTCCGTTGAACCCAAGGCATCTGTGCTTGGTGTTGACGGGCTACACTTTGGTGAACGGTGAGTCTTGCTTGCCAGTACTTGGATGTACTGACCCCTTTGGGGCTGTGGTTTCCGCAGACTACGCTTACGAGGATCCAGGTGACGGCTACTACGTGGAGTTTGACGAGGCTGCTGACGAGTAGGTAGCGGACCCGGGCAGGATCCGAGACATCGTGGATGGGCTCCGTCTTCATTTCAGTTCCCGGCTTCTTAAGCCTATTTGGATTTGTCTGTACTCAGACCCCCTTTGAATGCTTCCGCTGAGATGTAATGATGTTATGTTGGGACATGTGTCCTCTGGATGATTGTATTTGCTATCTCTGCTCTAGTGAGAGCTATTTGCAACTTATTTCAATCTTTTGTGTCCTAGAGATATGTTGTGCTATCATTCTGTTACAAACCGTTGATGTACCATGTGTGTATGGTATGAAGTACGTCAATGGTAGTATCCTGATTTCTATGGGATAGTTTACGTCGACGCTGAACAGATAGGGGTTGGTTGTCACACATACGTGTGTTGGCCTACTCGTAAGAGGACGCGGGTGCCGGTAAGCCCCGTAATCCAATCTACTACTGTTCAACGGAACGGCGAGTATCCTTTAGAAGTCCGGGTGCGACACTCGGCCATCCCGAGCTTCTCAAGTGTGTCTCTATAGACAATGTTGATGCTGCTGCTGTTCTCGATCAGGACCTTGCTGAATCTCACATTCTTCTGAGTACCCAAGAAGGTGGGATCCTCCACCAAAGCATAGCTACCCGGGTTGGGCATCACCCTAGGATGATCAGCTCTGGACCACGTGATCTCTTGGTTGCACCAGTGCAGGTAGTGAGGCACAGCAGGGATCACAACATTGACCTCCATCGCACGCCTGTGTAGAGACTGTTTGTCGGCGGGCTCGGAGGTGAAGATCATGTAGCTCTCATGGTGCTCCTGGTACTGGTTGCGGTCTCCACCACCATTGTTGCCATTGTTGTTGTTGCCTTGGTTGTTGTTGTTCTTGTTGGTGCGGGTGTAGAAGTTGTGATTGCGGTCGTTGTTGTTGTAGTTGCGGTAGCCGTCGTTGTTGAAGTAGCGGTTGGCTCCTAAAGCCACCTGGTTCACATTCTGTCTTCTTGGAAAAGCTGCAGGCCTGGGAGCAGGTGCCCGATTAGGCTGCACATTGGCATTCGCAGCTGGCAGAGGAGGAGGAGGGGGCAGGCCCTCATTCTTGATCTGTTCCCACCAGCTGCACTGCCGAGTAGTGTGGTTGGCTGGCCTGGCCGGATGCCGAGTGTGGAAACTGCATGGCCCATCCCTCATGCTCCCAAAGACAAAGTTCGGAGCGGGATCCGAGTTGCCGCTAGCCTGCTGGGGAGCATTGTATGGCTTCTTGATGCCTTGGCCCTGATTCTGGTTTTGCCCGTATTGGGCTCCAGCAGTTTTTTGCCTTTGGCTACTCCCAGCAGCCGTAGTCACAGCATTCACCTCCTCGGGATCATACCGAGTATCAACCCGGTCACCTCTGCGCTTGTTGCGGAAATCATTGCGCTTGTTGCTGTTGTAGTTCCTTCTCGGCTCAGGAGAGTCCATCAGAGGCTGAGTTGGGTCGCCGAGTGCATACATGTCCGCGATCTTGATGGTCTCAGCAAGAGTACTCGGCATCTCGCGCTGCAGCTTCTGCCACAACATGCTGCCATGCCAGCAGCCCTGCGCAAACCAAGTAATGGCATGGGCCTCATTCACACCTTCACAGGTGTTCCTCAAGGTGCTCCACTGAGTAAGATACTCGCGGTCGGTCTCATCTTCCCACTGCTTGCAAGCGGACAACTGTTGCGGCCTATTCGGCCTCTTGTAGGTGCTGGTGAAGTTGTTGATGAAGGCCTCCGAGAAGTCCAGCCAGCAATTGATACTGTCCTTGGGCAGATTGTTGAGCCAAGTCCGAGTTGGACCCTCTAGCATCTGCGGAACATACCGCACAACCCATCTCCGGTTGCCGCCTGCAATGTGCACGGCTGTGACAGTCACTCAACCAGTCCTCTGGCTTGGTGCTGCCATTGTAGCACTTGGTTCCCCCGGCCAGCTGAAAGTGGTTCACGGATGGCTCATTCATGATACGAGGGCCAAAGCATTCTGGGCCAGGCGGCCCCCTGTTCTCGAGTTGCGCGGACAGATTAATCCGGTCCAGCTTGTACCTTGCATCACTGGGCTCCAACATGCGGTCACCCAGACGGTCAGCAACATTTCTTGGGTCAGCATAGCCGGCTAGCCCCATCGCCGAGTAGCCATCATCATATCTGTTCTCCTGCACAACAGCGGGTTGCACCACCGGGTTGGCTGCTGGCGCAGCCGCACGCGGCTGTGCTGCAGCTGGCTGCTGCGTCCGCTGCCGAGTAGGCTGAGCAGCAGGACGCCGAGAAGGTCCCTCATTGCCTCCATCTTGCCTCTTACTGTGAGCTTTATGGGCTTGATAGCCTGCTCCTGCAGAGTTGTGTTTCTGACCGGACTCTCGCGGCACAGTGTGCTGTTTTGCGGCGAGAGCCGGGTCGTACACCTGCATCTGTCTACTCTTCCCAGAGTGCACACTCTGGTCCCTCTCGCGGTTGGGAAGCGTTGATGACGCCTGGTCATGAGATCCCGCTGCACGCGAGTGCACAATCTGAGAAGCACCAGCACCCGGATTGGCTTTCCGGAACTCCTCATTCTGCCTAGCAGCTTCTAGCACTAGCTCATTGAGCCTCTCCTGCTGCCTAGCGCGCGTCGCCGGCAAGGTTTGGCAACTCAGTAGCTACAACCTCTGCAACTCTAAGTATTTTGGCGGGGGTGCTGTATCTGGGCCTGGTAGCAGTGTTTACAGTGGCAGACTGGCTAGGAGCCTCACCAACTACCGCCATCTCGGCGCCTAAGCTGCGACGAGTAGCGCCTACTTTGCTAGGCTCCCTAACAACAGGAGTAAAGCCATGGGCCTTGTTGTACTCGTTCTGGTCTAGGCAAAGCTCAAGCCTAACCTTCTCCAGCTCCAGGTGCTCCGCGAGCAGCGCCTGCGCTGCTGGTCGAGCTGCGACCTCATGGTCATGAGCTCAATCTCGGTGGGAGGCGGCACGCCCATCCGCACGGCGGATGCCGGTATCGTCGGTGTTGTGGAAAGAGGGATGTTCGAGTCCTTCTCGTAGGGCTTGTGGACCCTCTGGCTAGCACTAAGGCCAGCAGGTTCCTCGATGACTCCCGCGGCAGCAGCCGCGCCCTTCCCGGCATCGGTAGCCGGGCCGGTCACCATCACCTCCATGCTGTCTGCAGAGCAGCCAGTTGGCCTTCCGCGGGCAGCGAGCACAGCAGGAGGATCTTCCGCGACCAGCACCTCCTCTGGGAACTCGCGGATGACGGTGGTGGCGACGTAGACGAGGTGCGAGCCGAAGGAGAGCACCGAGCCGCCTGCCGGCATTGGCCTACCGCCGAAATCTCCGGCGTTATCGGTGACAAAGTCGAAGGAGCCAAATATGTGGACAAGGCCACAGACCACGCGCTCCCCAGTAGCAGAAATGAGTCCCGTCCGAACATGGACTCCAGCCAGCGCTGCTGTCAGCCCTATGGTGGGCGCCAACTGTCGTGGTGGTATCACGGCAGATGCCATGGGATGGCTAATGTTTGGGGCCGATGGACGCTGGAGGTGCTCGGGGAGGGATCACACGGCGAGTGGACGCGTGTGGAAAGTCACAAGCATTGCAAACAACAGGATCTTACCCAGGTTCAGGGCCCTCGTGTGGAGGTAACACCCCTACTCCTGCCTTTCTCTCTATATGTTTGTTACCGAGTAGCCACAATACAATTCAGGCCTTCAGCCGAGTAGCCACTCTTCTCTCAAGTTCTCTCTGTGTGAAGTGAAGCAATCCAGAGTGTCGACCCTCGCACAGGAGGGGGCAGGGCACCTTATATACTGGTGCCCAGCCGAATAGAAAAAGACTATAAGGTACGACTGATGGGACAGGCACACTGCAGAACAGAGCACGCCTCCGGGTTCTCGCTGACGCTGGCGCCGTAAGTCGTCGCGCCATTCGGAGATGGGACCTGTCCACCCTTGTCAGTGAGATAGGGTAGGCCCCTAGCCCTGTCTTGTCCCCTCTGTCAGTGACAGGACTTGACAGGCGCCTACCGCACTGTAGCCACGCCGTAGCGCGGATAATCACGCGCTCCGTAAGTTGAACCGCACGCCGGTACGGACGCAGGATACGCGGGATCCTTTGTCAGAACGGCTCCATTGACTTCTGGCCCGAGTAGGAACTCACTCCCTCTACTCGGACCAACTTCTTTACTCGGATGACCATAACTTCCTTGATTCTTCCTTCTGGCCATTGGCTGGTACGACCGGATAGCAGCCTACCGGGTAGCAAGTACCGGGTAGTCAGCTTACCCAGTCAAACAGCCCCTTTGACCTTGCCTTTAGCACCTGCCTTACCCCTACTCGGGGGTAACCCCCCGACAGACTCCTTGTCTCCCCTTCTAGGCGACGTGCTCCCGCATCCGCGCGGTGTTTTGTCTACCAGAGGGTTTTTTCAGCTTCCGGCGTTGTTGCGTGCCTGCGGTTCTGAGCAACGATTCTTGCGGCTGCTATGCCTAGCCCCTTCTGAACCTGTCGATGCTGCTCCGCGCGGGGATCGTTTTCGGGTGGCTGGTTCGCTTGTAAGTATGTGGCGGCTGCCAGGAGAGCCGCAGCGGGGTCGTCGGATGTACGTTGCCCTCCTCATCAACAAGCATAAGGGAAGTCTCGAGTGATCTCCTGATTCCACTGAGGGATTCCTGAGCAGTCTTTGAGACATATCTTTTCTTCGGGGGTTGGTTCCCCGTCGAGCGAGTCCTCAAGAGCGCTGCGCGGCGCGCACTCGAAGCGTCTGCCGCTTCCTTTCGTGCGTCCAGATTCTTACCGGCTTCAGCGATCAGCCGACCCGCCTGTACCAGGTGGTAGTGGTATGCGGTTAGATCATCTCGAGAAGCTCCATCTTCAACCGGCTGGCCAGAGTGTACTGCCGCTTTTGCTTTGAGCCAAGCGGCTCGTGTTACTTTGATGCGCTCTCGCTCCTGTCGACTTGCCTCCGTTTCCTCAGGCGATTCAGTTGATCCTGCCATGCAGACTTGGGCCAGATATGGATCGTGGGTCCTAGGCATGGGTCGACAACTTTCACCGAATCTGGAGGGTTCCTCAGTTGCGATGGTGTGGAAGTCAGGGTATTGCGATGGATGGAGCTACCGCTGGGCGCTAGGTCGCGACCAGCGTCATCAGATGGCGAGTCGAGGATCGTCGGGATCGAGACAGCCTCGGAGTCCCATTCGCAGTGATCGATCTGTTCGGGGAAGCGCAGGATCCCCGCCTTGTTGGCGTGGAAGTGGAAGCTGCCGAACGTCAAGCTGATGCTCTTTTCCAATCCGCCGAACGCCGGGCGCGATTCCGGCGAGTGGGGCGTGCAGATGAGCGACCCGAAGCGGATCGGTTCCGTTGGAGTCGATGTTCCGGGGCTCCAGCTGAGGGTTGGCGATGACGAGGCCGAAGATGCCGTAGATCCAGTGTCTGCCGTTCCCAGAGATGGCGCCAATTGTCGATTATTCATCTCAACAAGTCCCTCGGATGATCCGGCACGGTTTCGATTAAGAGAACGTAAAGGCGCTGGTGACAATCGTCGGCTAACAGGGGGCACGATTTACCCAGGTTCGGGGCCCTTGTAGAGGTAAAACCCTTACTCATGCTCTTTCGATCTGTATTATCAGTAGATAGGTTACAATGGGGGGGGTGCTCAAGTCGAGAGTATGATCTCGAGCTCAAGGCTATGGTGGTGAAAAGTAGATTGGATCCCCCTCGGTGGTTCTCCTAGCCTTTTATAGGTGGCTAGGTCTCAAACCGTGTACGGGGGGGGGGGGTTACAAACCCTAGTTCTAGGTCGGTAGGAGTTTCCTTCTGGACCTGCAAGTCTTGCGGGTGGGCTTTCGTTGAGCCTTCTAGTAACGCATGATAGCACCTCTCTTTGGGCCTAGGTCTTGGGCCTTGGACCGGGTAGGCTCAGCCGACAGGTCCAGGAATCATCCCCACGTCACCTCTTCCAAATGACTTTGCCTCGGAGAGGGTTGAAACCTTGCACATTTACCTACGCTATACATGATATCCGGTCTAGATGCACAAAGGTAAAGCAAAGAGCCAATCATGGAGCGGTATGCCTTTTTTTTTGACACCATTACTGTGGGGGAAACCCCCACAGCCCCCCATTTATTAAATAAATAAAAAAGTTATTTACAAATGTACAATATGTACAAGAAGATTATGGGAGTGAATTAATCCATGATGTCAAAAAAAAAAAAAAAAAAAAAAACAGAGTCTGCACTCTTCACCCTGTACTTAAGCAGAGTGACTTCCTGTGTAAACAGGGCCTTCCAACCTCTGAAAGTTGGCTTGATGTTCTTGAAGATCCATCCATTCCTTTGCTTCCAGATGCACCAGCAAGCCAGGATCACAATCTCCACAAAACAAGAACCAGCAAAATGCTTTCTGGCATACATGATAGCATAAGATGGTGTGCCAGGTATCCAAGGAATCTGCAAGTAGTTCCAAATCCTTGTACTGAATGTACAATTGAAAAATAAGTGTCTCCAATCCTCAAGAACATGGTCAGGGCACAGGACACAATCAGATGATGAATTAATGGTCCAATGTCGTCGAATTAACATGTCCCTGGTATTAATTCTATCATGCAGGATAAGCCAAGCAAAAAATCTATGCTTAGATTGACACTTGCTCCTCCAAATTGCAAAAGAAATTGGATCATCAGGGACATCAGAAAAATGGTGTTTATAAAATGAGCTAGGACGTAATCTGCCACTAGAATGTGGGCTCTTCCATTGATCTGTAATACCAAGTTGCAATGTAAAATGACCAATCATGCCTTTCAATAACCTAAGCTCTTCATTTGCTTGAACTGACAGGGGTAAAGCAAAGTTCTGGAGACAATCTGTGCCAAGCAGGAAATCATTTACAGACTGAAATTTGTCTTTGGCAAAAGAAAAAAGTCTTGGGAAGGTTATCTTAAGAGGTTGAGGCTGCCATTTGTCTTCCCAAAACAATATTGTGAAACCATTGCCCACACAGCATGTAGTGTAGTTCCTGTAACTCCCAGATAATGCCAATATATTTTTCCACCAAAAAGAACCAGACTTAACCACAGCATGAGGAACAGCCTTATAATAGTAAGCATCAGTAACAAGTTGCACCCAAGGCAAGGCTTCCTGATTATAAAGTTTATCAAGATGTTTTAATAAAAGGGCAGAGTTCTGGATTTTCAAGTTAATTACTCCCAGCCCTCCCTTTTTCTTTGGTTTGCACACCATATGCCAAGCTGCAAGTGATTGAGCTTTTTCCTTTCCTCTTTTACTCCACAAGCAATGCCTTCTTGCTCTGTCAATAACCTCAATGACACCAGTAGGAATAACAAGAGAAAGCATATAATAGGTTGGCAAGGATGATAACACAGAATTCACTAGCACCAGTCTATCTCCATATGACAAAAAAGAGGAGGTGGCAGAAAGTCTCCTTTCAACTCTATCAATCAAAGGAGAGAAATCCTTGATAGAGGGTTTAGTGGTACCCATAGGCAAGCCTAGATAAGTGAAAGGCATAGACCCAGTTTTGCATTGGAAAAGTTCAGCCAGAGCATTAGCTTCCTCAGCAGTTAAGTTGATAGGAATTATAGATGATTTATGAAAATTGATTTTCAGGCCTGTAAAAGCAGCATAGGTGTTGAGAATATCCTTGAAAACATCCAGGTCTTTGGCACATGCTGGAAGCACCACAATAGTATCATCAGCCTACTGAATTATAGGAAAATCTTTACGGACTGGGATAGGAGAGGAAAGTAGACCATCAGAGTACGCTTTGTTTACTAAACTCTGTAATAAATCAGCTCCTTCAACAAAAAGAAGTGGAGACAAAGGATCTCCCTGTCTAACTCCTCTTTTGCAATGAAATTTCTTCCCAGGTATTCCATTGAGTAGAACAGAAGAAAAACCTGATGCTAAAATTTCTCTTACCCAATTGAGGAATAAATCTGGAAACCCCTTAAATTTTAGGACTTGTATAATGGCATCATGGTCCAAAGTGTCAAAGGCTTTTTCAAAGTCAATCTTGAGAACCACAATTTTTCTTTTGGACTGTTGACACTGATGCAGAAACTCAAAAGACCAAGCAAGGAAATCCTGGATGGTTCTTCCCTTAATAAAACCATATTGGTTATCATGAATTGTATCACAAATCACATTTTGCAACCTATTAGCAATAAGCTTGGTGACAAATTTGAGACAAGTATTAGTCAAGGAGATAGGTCTGAAATCATTGACAGTTTCAGGAGAGTTTGATTTTGGGATAAGAGTGATATATGAGTCATTAATACTTTGTAAAGATAAATTCCCTGAATGGAAATCATGGCAGAGCTTTGTGAAATCTTCCTTTAACACCTCCCAGCATTTTTTAACAAAGAGTCCATTGAAACCATCAGGGCCTGGTGCTCTATCAGTCTTAAGGGATTTCATAACTGAAGTAATCTCTTCTGTAGTAAAAGGCTCAACCAAGCATTGTAAACTAACAGTTGGATGTAGGATATTGGAGAGATCTAAAAGTTGTGATGTGACAGAGGAGACTCCCATTCTGTTCTTGAAACAAGTCCAAAAAGCAGCTGCCTTGTGATGATGATCTATTAAAGATACACCTTCCTCGTTTTTAATTTCAGCTATAGTGTTAAATCTATAACGCTATGTAGCTTTAGCATGGAAAAATTTAGTATTTTCACCACCAAGTTGCACCCAACGGATAGTGCATCTATTCTTCCAATATGCAGACTGAGATAACAGCAACTTTTGCAAGTGAGCTTTAACAATGTTTCTGAAATTGAATTCAGGTCTACTGAGGTTTCTCTCCTCCTCCAGAGTATCCAAGATTAAAATCACCTTATTGCATTTAGCAATTAGTAGCTTCAAGTTTGAAAGATTTCTACCCCATCTCTTGAGCTCATGTCTGATGTTTTTTAATTTAGCAGTAATAGTGGCCGCTATGTTATTCTTCCTAACAGGCCACTTCCAGACTCTAGCAATAAGATCCATAAAACCAGGTTGATGTATCCAGTGATTTTCAAATCGAAAAATCTGAGCTTTAGGAATGTTGGTGGATATGGAAATAACACATGGCACATGATCAGATGTTGACTTAGCCAAGGGCATAACCAAAGTGTTAGGAAAGTTCAAAGTCCACCAAGTGCTAGTAAAGAACCAATCAAGTTGCTCAAGCAGAGGTTGATCTTGCATATTAGACCAAGTAAAGGATCTACCTTTTAAAGGCAATTCAATCAGGCCTAGATGACTAATAATTTCATTGAAAATGAATATATCATTCATATCAGCTCCAGGTTTGTTCCTGTTCTCCACTGATCTAATAAAATTAAAATCTCCCACTATCAACCAATTTTCATAAGTAGGAATTGATAAATCAAAAAGCCATTGAACAAAGAAGTCCCTGTCAGGGCCACTACAGGGACCATAAACAGTAACCAAAGTCCATGTAGAGAGATTATGTTTTGAGGTAAAATTAATCTGAATGGCAGACTTGAAACAATCAATCAATTCTCCATCAAAAATGGAACTATTCCATAGAACAATAATTCCACCAGAAGCTCCCACAGAAGGAGAGAAGACAAATTTGTCAAACCTTTTTGGACAAAAGGATCTAATAAAACTGTGATCAAAACTTTCACACTTAGTTTCTTGCAGGCAGATAACTGCACATTGGCTCTCTTCAATTTTGTTATAAACCAGAATTCTCTTATTTTTATCATTTAAGCCTCTGATATTCCAATCCATCACTCTCCAATCCAATAAAAATTGTGGTGTATTATCCATTGACAAAGATAATAAAAGGAACAAAATAGCTAGACCAGCCAGCTACCAAACGAACACCATTCATCAAAGCAGAGTAACAATAACAGGGGCCTATCAGGTTCAGAGATAAACACTTGGGAAATAGATCCATTACATAACTATAATTCCAGGAGGTGATAAGATAAAACATTAGAAATCCAGACCAAAAGACAATACATAAAATTTTGTCTAACATTAATTTCCTTGGTCTTTTGGAGAATCAGGATCAGCATCAAGCTTGTCCTTAGTGAGCTCTTCCTCTGCAATCTCAAGAGCTCTCCCCACCTGCTGGAGAGTCACAATAGGAGTGTGGGGAGTGACAGAACTACTGTCAGCTTGTGGTCTAGCAGACCTTGGCTTCTTCCTGGGCTGTGGGTTTTCCTGCATGGCCACCAACCTGAAGCCATTACTCAGTGCAGCCTGTCGAGTACTACGCCTGACAGAAGATTCCACAGATGGGGTGCTTAATTTGCACCTCCTTCTTTTCCTTGCGGTGACAGCAGAAGCAGTTGGAGTGGAGGAATCAATTTCCTCAATAGTAGCAGAGGGCAGTGGTCCAGATGTACTAGAGGAATCCTCCAGGTAAAGATTTCTGTCAGTCCTCTGTGCCTTGAAGAATCTTCTCTTGGCATTGAACTGAAAAATTTTCCCCTTAAAAGGAACAGAAGCATCTGATAACATAGTGAATGGGCTAGGGGAGAGCCCACTGGGCCTGGTAGAAGACAAGCACAAAAAGGGAACCAATTTGGACAACAGCTTATCCCACTGCATCGAAGGGGGCAAGGTAGGCCCATACAAGTGGGCATTTGACTGAACCCATGGCCAGGCAAAGAGACCAGGGGCATTGGGTGCAGCAGTGGCAGTGTGAACCTGCAGCATGTTGACCATCAAAACATTCTGATTGACAGAGTTGTCAGAATCAGAGCTCATTGTAGAGTTGGACTCATGCTGGGGTAGGAGGTGGTCCCAGCCTCCAACTTGCCAAGCAGGGGCTTGGTCCTCCATAACATCATCTTGTGGCTGCTGCTCTGGAAAAGCTTGCCAAGCAGCAGGTGGTTGATCATTCCAGCCAAGTTCTGGAAACTGAGGCAACCCAAAATTGCCATGGTCCTCATGCATGTGTCCAGGCATAGGATGGGGATTCCCATCCAAAGGCATCTGATCCTCATCAGGAGGCATCACTTCATTAAATTCAGCAGATAAAATATAACAGGGTGCAGTCCATGACTCCCTGGCAGCGCCCAAAGAACTGAAATTTCCAAAGACAATGTCTCTTGGAACGAGCTGTGGTGAGATGAAGGTGACATAAACAAGGGTCCTGTCCAGGACACCATCGAGGTGATGCCAATGATGAAATCTTCCAAAAGGAGCAACTGCATTGGCAAGATCCCTCTCATTGCGGAAGTCATAAGGTACTCCCAACAGCATAATCCATCCGGTACGAGTACCAAAAGCAGATCTGTGCAATTGCGTGCGGTTGTCATGGTTAACAAACCGCACAAAGATGTTCTCCTGCAACTCATACGGTCCATTCTGAACCAAGGCAGTACGCGCAGCAGCGCTATGCATCTTAAAAAGTCCAGTACCAAAAAGACATGGCTGTGTATCCTCTACAACTCTCTGAAGAGTTTGCTCGATGTAGTTACGAACCTGAAGCCTCCAGAACTGCTCTTCCTCTGGCAACTGCTCTGGTTCGATAATGGCGACGCAGAAAGCTTCATGAGTTCTGGAAGGGGGAACAGCAGGCGTGTAGAAGGAACGGGGCAGCCGTGTAGGCCCGCCGTCGACGACCTGGAATCCCTGAGGAACCCACCTCCCCGGATTGAGCTCGAAGTTCGCCATTGGGGTTTTCGTGGAGTTTTCGCCGAGAACAGAGGTGGGGGTTAACCGACAGGTGGTGGAGGCTATGTCAGGGAGTGGAGGAGTGGAATGCGTAACGGCCACGGGCGACGCTTGAGTACTCCCAGACGGACACGAAGACAACTTATTTTTTGGAACCCAAACTTGGGCTTTGCTGCTTAAACAATTCTTTTCAACATGTCCATAATGAAAGCATTTACGACATCTGATATTACTATGACAATTAGATTTGTCGTGCTGCATGGATAAACATCTAGCACATTTCCAGAACCGGAAAGCCATGTCATCAATAACAGAAGCCAGCCCTAATTGACCAGTGTCTTCCACAACCTCAGGTTCTGATGAAACGGAGGAAATTGGAGTAGATGAATCCAAAGAAGTAAAAGAACCAAAAGTGATACTCGAAGAATTAGACGATTCAGAATATCCCTTGCAAGCATCATAGCTAAGAGATTCCGAGAAAACCAGCTTCTTGCTAATAGAACTTTTGGTCTTGATAATAGATCGAGGCATTGGCAACTTTAGTGCATACAAACCAAGTTGAATTTTCTTCTTGCTCGGACTAACAATAGTCCATTCCTTATTACATTCCTCTTGCCAATATTTGAATTCACTTAACCAATGAGGTCCTCCTCTACCCCAGAGATTAAACACACACTTGAATTTATCACAAGAAAATGTCTTAAGCTTGTAAATATGAAAACCAACCAGCTTATTGGAGACATTGAAAGAATAAGTTCTATCATTAAGATGAGAAACTTTTAGGCTGCCACAAAAACCTCCAATAACAGCCTCTAGGGCGATAGCAACTGAATCATTATTAAGACGGAAGCAAGAACGTGCAAAAGATACCACCATAATAAAGTGCCCCGTATAATAAGTTGGATGAACCGTTGATGAAAATAGACGATCAACCTCTTTAGCAAATTTAAATCCGTGGGAAAAATCCAGTCCCATAGAGATTGAATCAAAAACCGCCGAAGCACAATTTTGTGAGGTGGATATTTCGTCGGAATCATTATCCGCAATAATAGTGTCTGGAGTAATCGAAACCCCAGGTGTGGTTGACTCCTTGACTAGATCCAAAGACTTAGGGATCCCGACAGGTACCTGAGTAGTAGGAGAAACCATGCATACGCCAACTAGGGCACAGTGGGTTGGAAATCGTACCTTAAACCCCAGATCAATATTTTCATCAATAATCACGTGTCTCCCAACCAAAGCTTTGCCCTTAGCATCCTTAAGGCAGATCCAGTCACGGTAAGGTTTTTTGATCCAGAGATGGAGTGATCCATCATAAGACTTGACACGTCCCCGATCCAGATCTTTGGAGGTAGAATATGTTACCTTCCAGATCCATGCAGGGGGTCGTGGGGGAGCCATCCGAGAGGAGGACGGCGGAGGAGTGAAGTAGCCAGCGGTATGCCTTTTTATCTACCTCTTTACCATTAGGGTCGGGTTTCAAGTCAAGGGTTGTGGACATGGGATTCTTCATGGGCTTGGCATCATGCATATTGAATCTCTTGAGCATGTCTTGAGTGTACTTGGCTTGTTTGATGAAAGTTCCTTCATGATATTTATTCACTTCAAAGCAAGGAAGTATTCCAATTCTCCGATCATAGACATCTCGAACCTAATGGTCATAAGCTTGCAAAACTCTTCATTGAACAAAGTGTTAGTAGACCCAAAAATGATGTCATCCACATAGAGTTGACATATGAACAAGTCACCTCCAATCGTCTTGGTAAGGAGGGTGGGATCAGTTAAACCAACATTAAACCCAAGATACACTATAAACTCTTTAAGGTGCTCGTACCACGCACGGGGAGCTTGTTTAAGTCCATAGAGCGCCTTATGGAGTTTGTAGACATAATCGGGGTGGTTGGGATCCTCGAAACCCGGAGGTTGCTTGATATATACTAACTCATTAATGGGACCATTTAGGAAAGCACTCTTAACATCCATTTTTTGTAGTTTGAAATTATGATGAGATGCATAAGCAAGTAAGATGCGAATAGATTGAAGGCGAGCTACGGGGGAAAAGGTTTCACCAAAATCAACACCTTCAACTTGAGAAAAACCTTGAGCCACCAGTCTTGCCTTGTTGCAAATGATGATACCATCTTTGTCTTGCTTGTTCTTGAAGACCCATTTTGTGCCGATAACATTCTTACAATCCTTGGGTCTTGGCACTAACTTCCAAACCTTGTTGCGCTCGAAGTTGTTGAGTTCATCATGCATGGATTCAAGCCAATCTTGATCTTCGAGAGCTTCATATACTTTCTTGGGCTCAATGAAAGATACAAAAGCATGTGCCTTGCTAAAATCCGCCAATTGCTTCCTAGTGATAATCCTTCCACGAGCTTTCCCAAGAATCTTGTCCTCCGTGTTACCCGCTCGTTCAAGGTTTTATAGTCTTCTCTTTGCTCTACGAGCTAGCAACTCCTCCAAAGATTCCTTGGATATAGCTTGAGAATCACCTTCTTCATCGGAGGCATGTCCATCTTCATCTTGGCCTTGATCATCAATGGGTGAAGGATCACCAATAGGTTGAGCTCTTTCAATGATGATAGTGTCTTGATCTTGGCTTGATCATTAGCTTGGCCTTGTTCATTAGCTTGGCCTTGATCATTAGCTTTGCCTTGATCACTTTCTTGACCTTGATCATTAGCTTGAGAGCTTTATGCATCTTGTTGGGTGGCTTGTGTATCAATGGGTGTAGTCAATGGCTCCACTAGAGTGGGGCATGGTCCTTCTCCCTCCTTCATCCGGTAACCCTCAATGGGGATTATTTCACCAATCCCCATTCTTCTTATGACGATGGGAGGAATTGCATCCCCTACAACACCATGATCTATACGCCCCCTTGGGAACCATTATCCTCATCAAACACCACGTCTATAGCTTCTTCAGCTTGTCTGGTGGACTTGTTGTAGACTCTATAGGTGTGAGCATTTGTGGCATAGCCAACAAAGATACCCTCATAAGATTTGGTCTCAAACTTTGACAAACGTTTACCTTTCTTGCGAATGAAGCACTTGCAACCAAAGACCTTGAAGTAAGATATGTCTGGTTTCTTGCCCGTGAGAATCTCATATGGAGTCTTGTTCAAGATCTTGTGGAGATATATCCGGCTGGTAGCATAACATGCGGTGGAGACGGCTTCGGCCCAAAAGTTATAAGGAGAAGAGAACTCTGCAATCATTGTCCTAGCTGCATCCATCAAAGTCCGGTTCTTTCTTTCTGCAACACCATTTTGTTGAGGGGTATAGCGAGTGGAATATTGATGAGCAATGCCCTCTTCACTAAGAAAACCCTCAATGGTATAGTTCTTGAACTCCGAGCCGTTCTCACTCCGGATGCCCAATATGGAAGCATTGTGTTGGCGCTCAACTAGAGTGATGAACTCGAAGACTCTCTTTTGAGTTTCACTCTTCCTCTTGAAGAAATACACCCAGTAATATCTTGAGTATCATCCACTATCACCAAGTAATACTTCTTTCCTCCAAGACTATCATAATATAGTGGACCAAATAGATCTAAGTGAATGAGCTCGAGAATTCTTGTGGTGGAGGTATTGGTCTTGGTTGGGTGGAGTTCTCCATGTTGCTTCCCAAAGGCGCAAGATCTACACACACGATCTTTAGCAAACTTGGCCTTGGTTAGTCCTAGAACATGATTGCCACTTTTAAGGTCATGCAACATCCTCATACTTGTGTGGGTTAACCGGCGATGCCAAAGCCAACCCACATCAACTTTAGCCATTAGGCATGTCGCAACACACATGTCTCCTTTAGAGAAGTCCACTACATACATGTCGTTCTCGACAAACCCAACAAAGGCTACTTTAAGAGTTGTTTCCCAAGTGAAAATCACATTCTCTTTATTAAAGAAAGAGGCAAAACCACAATTTGCAAGTTGGAGAACGGACATCAAGTTATAACCAAGGGAATCAACAAGGAAAACATTCTCAATTGATAAATCATTTGAGATAGCCACCTTGCATCATCCCAATACCTTAAGTTCGTAATTGTCACCAATAGTGACGCAATTGAGATGACGTAATGGAGGTTCAAGATTACTCATTGCGTCATTGCTTCCGGTCATATGTTGGGATGCACCACTATCCACCGATGGTGACTTTTGCCATGAGACATGTAGGTCGGATCAATGCCTTCTCACTGGGGTTTCAAATAGAGAGGCCTATGAAGAGGAAGACATAGCTATGGCGACGTGGGACACACCTACGACTTCATCTTCTCCTTCATCTCCGGAGTAGTATGTTTCCAATGTAGGCCCTTCTTGAACATATAGAGCCCTTGGGGCTCTTCTAGAAAGGTTCTTGTTTTGTGGTGCTTTGTTTTTGTCCTTGCGAACAAGCTTCCCTTCATTCTCTTCTCTTGGCTCAAAAGGACACTCTTTGATGGAGTGATTTGCACTTCCACAATTGTAGCACGTCCTTGGCCGCTCCCCCTTCTTCTTGTAGATCTTGTTTCTCGAGGGTCTAGGAGCACCGGCCTTGTGAGCCTCCCATCTCTTCCAATAGCCATGCATGGCAAGAGCGATGCACTTATGAGCACCCTTGTATGTGTCTTCATAATCCTCATCATCCTCATCCACTTTTTCTATCTGAGAAATCGCCTTAGACTTCAAGGCGAGGTTGGGAGACTTCCCAATTCCGCTTGAGCGAGCAAGAGCATCATCCGCGCTCTTGTGAGATAGGGATATGGCTATGAACTCACTAAGAACACCAGTGTAGTTCAGAGAGTTGTAATCCGATCTTGTTCAGATACTAGTGGATAGGTTCTTCTCAAAAGGAGTAATGGCCTTGACAAACTTCCTCTTGATCCACTCGTCGGAGATTTCCTCTTTTCCAAAATCCCTCAATTGATTGCCAAGGGTGAAAACTATTCTATATAGTTCCTCGAGACTTTCATCCTCAAGCATGACGAAGTTCTCGGATTTTTCAAGTGCCATATCATACTTGGAGGATTGGATGCTAGCAATTCCTTGGAACAAGGAGTCAAGTTTATCCCGAGCCTCCTTGGCGGTCTTGATACCACGGATGTGTTCAAGATGTTCTCTTGGGGAGAGCTTTTTGAATAGTAACAAGAGAGGTCTTGTTGAGTTGAAATTCAATGTCCTCTCTTCGAGTCAAGTTTCTTGCATCATGAGGATGGAACCCCTAGAGAACACTCCTTCATAAGGCGGGTGCAAGACCCTGAAATATGAGACTCCATATCGAACTTCCAAGAAGAAAATTTATTAGTGTTAAGCATGGGAGGAAGTCCGACATTTAGAATGTGTGGCATTGTGGCAATGTGATGGATAGCGTCATAATTGGCGGGTAGTAGAACTCTTGAGTTAGACCCAGAACCATTAGCCGTTTGAGACTTGGAGCCTTCGAAACTCCCACCACCCTTACCCTTTTTATCGGCTTTTTCCTTGGCTTTCGCCTTGGATAAAGCAATGTTAGCTTCCATTTCGGCGATGTACGGAATGGACTCATCATCCGAGCTAACATCTTCGGTGGTGGGGTGAGGTTCCTCAAGCTCCTTGGTATTCCCCATCATGGCATCCAACATCTTCTTTATGCTAGAGACCTCCGAACCAACACTAGAACTAACCTTGGACAATTTGGTTTGGATAGTTCCAACCGTTTCTTGTAGGTTAGTTATAGTGTCGGCCATTTTGGCGATTTCCGCATTAGAACCGTCGTGCTCATTTTCATTGACCATTATACTCTTAGGCGGTTAAGCCCTTAGTAAGAGCCGAGGCTCTGATACCAATTGAAAGTGCACTATGGTCAACTAGAGGGGGGGGGGTTAATAGGTTGACTACCAATTTTTATTCTTTTCCTTTTAGTTATAGCTAAACAAGTAAAACAAGGTTCTGTAGATGAGCAACCTATGTGATACAAGATAAGATACACAACGGAAGTAAAACAAAAGGTAACAAGATAAACCACAAGTGTAAACAAGGATACAAGGATATGATTCCCGTAGTTCCTTCTCAAGAGAAGTACGTCTACGTTGGAGAGGTGGGGAGCCACCTAGGCACTCCTCAATAGCACAGTTGTGCACACCTTATTCTCCTTGAGCTTCTCCGGTGAGGGAGATTCTCGTTTCCATTATGAGGTCGAGTTGAAGGTGTTGAACAAATCTTTACACGAGGTTGAGGACACTTCACAAGATGGATGGAGGCTCTCAAACAATCCGAAGCTTCTTTGCAACAAGGTGGAAGCTACAAGCACAAGATCTACTAAGGTTTCTAAGCCTCAAGTAGGATTTTAGATCTACTAGGTTGTGGTGGATTGATTTTCAATTCCTTTGGTGGAATCACGGATCTAGGTCTCCTCTAGCTCTCCACAAAGTTATGGAGTGATTGGGTGGTTGGTGAGGGAGATCTAGGAGGTTGAAGCTTTCATTAATGGCTAGGAGAGAGAGTGGGAAAAGCTTAGCATTTAAGAGGTAGGGGAAGGGCTTTAAATACCCCTTTATCAATCTGACCGTTGCCCACTCCCACGCAACACTGTAGGTCCCGTGTTTGCACCGTTACCTCCGGTGGTCTTCACACACTGAGCCCGCGCGACTCCTTTTTCTTCTATGTAGTTTCTTCAGGGGCAGAGGCTCTGGTGGTTTGGGTGGAGGTTCCGCCCACCGGAAGTTCCGGTGGGTTCCGTCCTGGCCTCCGCTGATATGCACCCGAAGGTGATTTTGGCGGACCCTGCACTAGAGCCTCCACGGGTACCAAATCCCACTTCTAGCCTGTTGAACTAGCGGGGGTACCGGTGGAGCTGGCGGAGGTTCCGCCCACCGGAAGTTCCGGTGGGTTCCGCCCTGGGCTCCGTCGTGAACCACCCGAAGGGGGTTTTGGCTGACCCTGCACCGGCCTCCGCCTAGGAATAGGCTGCGAAACAGCAGGGGGCGGAGGTTCCGTTGGTTTCACCGGAGCCTCCGCTGCCTGTAGAAACAGCTTCCTAGAATTGTCTTTTCGAGCTCTTCCCTTTTGGATAAAACTTTTATGCCTTTAAAAATGTTTATTGGGGGTATATTGGCATTTTGATAAGTATTAAACAATCCCTTTACATGATTTAAATAGAGGTTAGTTCGTTAGTTATGTTGTCATCAATTATCAAAACGGAAGATGATCTTTCATCCGTGACATTCCTCACACTTCGGGTTTGGATGAGTGTCTTCTTCTTGTAGATCAGTGCACATTGCCTTCCATGCTTGCTGCTTCTTTCTTTCTTCCCTGCAAAGTTCCTGATGGGAGGAGCTGTCGATGTGATGGCCGGACTGCTAACACGTATGTGAGCAAATCAAACCCAACACCAGTGGAAAAAAATGCATGACCCGTGATTATTCACTTGTACATATGGATCCTGGTAGTACATCTCGCCAGTGGCCTTGGCCTAGCAATCCGCGTCTCCACCTGAGGTGCCGCCGCCTGAGATGCTACCGCCTGCGCGCCCGACCTCAACCTGACGCCTGCTCCCTAAATCGGCCGCCCTTCTCCGCAGCTCGGCCTCCTTCGTTGCTTACCCTCCGCCGCACCTCGTCCTCCACTGTCGCAGACGCTAGCGTGCCGCGAGATAATTTGGGATTTAGGGATTTGAGGATTTGGATATAAGAATATAGAAAGCCTAGTTTTTTTAGAAAACTACATGGACCTGAGCGTGTGCCTATTCACACCGTGGCACGTCACGTGGCGTCTTCTGATTGGCCAGGACTAGTTATCAGTCCGCATTACAATAATTTGGATTGTGCTGCCGGTTTTGAAACTTTTGTGACGTGTCTGCACATACAGGATAACTTTTGGGACGCACAACGTATTTATATCTCTCTAATAAACCAGGGAAACATACATGAGGTTTTGCTCAAAATGATTCTCTGGCTCTCAAAAGGGCATATGGAGCAGCAGTGGTCGGGTCCCTAATTGATTCCGTCGTCGACAAAGCTGTCGCTTCAAAAAGAGTCTGTCCCTTCCTTCCCAGTCCCCATCAAACGCACGGCATCAGAATTAGTGTTTACAACCACCGCCGCTACTGGTTACGTAGTCTGAGCGAGCATAGCAGTAAGTGAAGCCTCCCACCAACTGTGTACCCCCACCGCAGCTCGCGCTGCTCGCTTTCTTCCCCGTAAGGCCGAACAAGCTGAGTGCACAGCGAGGTAAAGAGCGAAGGGGGTCATGCCGAGCCCAATTTTCTGGCTTGCAGCTGCAGCCTGCAGGCATGTGCTTCTTCGTATATCCCCACGAGAGAGTGAGAGAGACCGAAGCTAGGAAGAGACGGCCGACGCCTACGTGCAAGCGTTGGCCAGATGCAGATCCCCATCGGTCCACCCCCACCAGGGAGAGACGAAAGTGAAAGAGACGGCCGGCGCCGATGTGCAGCCGTTGGCCAGGGCGGCCAATGATGCATATGCATGCGGACGGATGCTCCCACACTCAGATCCACCGACGGAGGGTCCGCTCTCCGTCTGCATCTTGCCTTCTTGCCGATTGATGTGCATATATGCCGCTGGTGAGTACTCCCTCCGTGTCAAAAAGTAAGACGTTTAAGACTTTTGTGTACAACTTTTGTCACATACAATTTGTTTCCGAGTTTCCCGTTTTGCCCTCACGCAGACACACCGACGCGCTTCTCTCTCTTCCCCACTCGCGCTCATCCTCTCCCTATCGCTCTCTCCCCTCACATGGCGCTCTCGCTCTCTCCCTGTTGGCGTTCTATCCCCATGCTCGCTGTCGTCAGCGGCGTTCCCTTCCATCCCCGTCGTTGGTGCCCTCGTCCTCCCGTGGCCACCTTGCTCCCCACCACACCCGAGCATACTCACACCACGCAGACCTACTCTCACAGCCGGAGGTAAAAGCTCGAATTTTTGTCCGCCGACGATAGTGCTGCTAGGCGAGGAGGCAGTGGATCTGCGTTCGTTGGCGCTCGATCTGCGTGCGCCGACGCTTGATCTGCTCTCTGGAGCGGCGCTGGGATGCCCCTCGCCGGCGCAGGCCGCCGCAAGGGTCAAGCACCTGCTCGTCTACCTCGTCACCTCGGGCGACATCGTCTCCGCCGTCGCCGAACAGTTCCGCGTCGATGCCCAGGCCGTGCTCGAATGCCAATAGCATCAGCGAGACAGACAACATATACCACTTCACCATGCTTCTCATCCCGCTCAAGACCGCGCCCACGCCGGACATGCTCGTCTCGCCGGCGCCGCCGCCCGCGCCAACCCCATCGAAGGACCAGCCTATGTCGCCGTCCAGAGGGTCGTCTAGCGGCGTTGTCGTTGGTGTAGGTGTTGGTGCCGGCGTCCTTGCCCTGGCGGGCCTTCTAGGCCGGATTTGTCCGGCGGCGGCGGTGGTGTCGTACACGGTCCGGCGATGGGGGTCCAGCGACGTGCCCTCGTCCTCGGATTACGACCCGCTGGCGTCCGGAAAGCACACGGCGGGCACGACGACCACCTCCTCCTTGTCCTCCTCGGCGCTGGTGTCCAGCGACGCGACCGCCGTGAAGGGTGTGGCCGGCGACGTGAGCGGCGAGGTGGGCATCCTGAAGCGCGTGAACCACGCTAGCCTGGTCCGGCTCTCGGTCCTCTGCGTCCACCGCTTCTGCTCTGCTCTCGGGCCTGAGGTGGGCATCCTGTGGTTCTTCCATAGCTCAATGCCTGCTTCTGCTCTGCTTCATCTTGGGTCCTCTGTCTTGGCGAGGCGTGCAACTTCATGGAGCAGTACATAATGCTGCTAGAGATGGCCATGGCCGCGAAGAAGAAGAGGAGCAAATGCGAGTTCTTCGTCGAATTAGTACTCCAAGATGGCTGCTTTGTCTGTACTCTGTAGGTACTCGTTGCTTGATTTCTTGCAGTACACTATGAACTACAATTGCTTATGGTATGGAGTAATTGCCTGGTGCATTCTAGAGTACTGATCTTGCTTAACCTTGATTTCTTGCAGTACTGATCAGCGAGGCCAGGATCTGGCAGAGGAGTTGGGCGAGGCACCTAGGCGGCGACGAGATGCTCACCTCCTTGGGATTCAAGATGGCAGTTTTCTCCGCGGAGCCGAGTAACCTCGGGCATTTACCCGCTAAGAGAAAGTGGTGGGGGGCGAATTCCCCCCATGGGTCTAGCGGGGCGGGTACCCGATAAGCTGGCGGGGCGGGGATGGGGGGCAAAATTCCCCCGTGGGGGCTCCATGGGTACCCGAGACCCCACATGTCAGCCATAAAACTAATTAATGTATATACATAAAAAACCCTAGGATGTAACCCGCCCCACCCCAAGTCCCCAACTGCAGCCGCCACTCTGCTTTTCCCAAATCGTGGGCGACGAACCAAGCGGCGAAGACACACAGGCAGCGCTCGCTGCCGTCGGCGCATCCCCAGTCTGCTCTTCCCCGTGGCCCTGTCCGCGACCGCGACTCCTACCAGCGACGCCACAGCTACACCACGGCGGCGGCCGACGCACCTCCATCTGGTCGCCTCGAGCTACACCACGGCAGCGGCCGACGCAAGGAGGAGCTCGTCTCCAGCTTCCTCCTGCCCCTGCTCGTCGCCGCCATCCCCTCCATCTGGTCGCCTCGACGCCGGCGTGAACATCCCCATGGATTCCCCGATGGGGGCCGGGTATCCGTGGTTGCCGGGGACGGGCGGCGTTTCTCCCCCGATAGGCTAACGGGGATTGGCGGGTACGGGGACTAGCGGGGGTCGGGGCGGGGACGGTGGCGTCATCCCCGGCCATCCCCGTCCCCGTTGCCATTTTGACTTGGGATGGCGAGAATCTAGGCGAGTTCCATATGGGGTAGAACCTAGATGAGATCCTGATGGAGAAGAAGCTCGGCGAGTTCCTCATGGCGGTCCTGCTGGAAGAACTTGGAGGTGTATGCCCGCGACGGGCTCCTGGAGGTGTGCCCCTGGACGGGGAAGAACCTAAGGTGTGCGCCGGCGACGTGCGTCTGTGTCGCTGGACTCGCTGGGCGGGGACGCACATGTATCGCTTGTACCGATTCGTTCCGACAGGGTTAATTTAGTCCATTTTGCACCTTTTCCAGTTTGTCCTAAAATGCTAAAACGTCTTACTTTTTGACACGGAGGGAGTATGTACAGGCGGGCTACCGCATGCCAGATCTAGGATTAGCCGTTACAGATTACACAAGTCCGCTTGATGCACCAATTTGTATTCGGTTATCGACCACTTAATCGCGCTGAATACATATGAAAGTGCAATGATTCAAAGTGCAGCGAATTAGTGCACACATAAGCTAGTTTGTCCTAATTTGAACTCAGTTTGTGTTTAGTATTAGTTCGCTGACTTGGTAAGATTAATTTGCCTCACAACAGGCGCCAGTGCAATCCTCCTGTGTGCCTAAAGTATTTATTTATTTTCGTGTGTATCTGTATCTACCAATATAAGCAAAATGTGTTTGAAATTGCAGCGGCATGGAGCGGAAGATCGGAATGGAGCGGAAGATCGGAATGGAGCAGTTTCCTTGTCAATCTCCTTGCCAAAATCCCTAGTTAGCTGCTTTGTATAGTAAGCTCTTTCCACATGTGCAGGTAAGTCGCATAATTTTAACCTACAGCTAGATGACCCGGTCAGCCGATCAGTTCAGATATAAATTCAGTTTTTTTATACTGTCTTTTACTTGAAATAGCTTAATAAAAGCTTTTTGGAAATACTTCTGACGATCACACTGATTTTTTCCCCATGGTGTAGTGGACACAGGTTTCTGTCAAAACATTTTAGTCACATGGACACACATAGAGAAAATAAATGACCAGATTAACAATGGTCTTTCTAAAAATAAAAACAATGGCACTCTAGTCTAGTGTTAGCCATTTCTTTTATTACTCTAGTGTTATTAGTCAGGCACCATGATTAAAATGCGTGCGAAACTATAGAGAATGATATAGTAGCGGATAGTCTAGCTATTATCAGTCGGTCTGGAGGCACCACCGCTGGTTCGCTGCACCATGTTCCAGACGGTGTTTCTGAGTCTGTATTAGCAGATTTTAACTCACCATGTATTCGCTAAGATCGGAACAAACGTATCCATGGCGAGTTTATGAATATAATACGCTAGATCCATGAACTATCCATGGTGAGTTTATAAGAGCACGTACAATGGTTCTATCTTATCGATGCCACGTAGGATGATTACTGAGTTGAAGGAGAGAGAAAAAAAAAAAGGTTTGTCTTTTCTTAACGAAGAGATAATCCCTTAGCACAATTGTCTCACCACATTTTAACAAATCCGCTTATTAAAGAAAATGATAAGAGATAATCCATTGTACATCATGTTTTTTAGTCTTATCGACGTCTTATCAACCATCGTAGGTATTAGTTTTATCGGATATGGTCTTGGAATAAAACTTTTATTTGCCCGGCAAAAAAAAGAAGAAAAAAAAGAATAATAGAATGAAATGGCTAGACATCGTGGGTCTATGTACCGATGAAAAATGATTAGAATAAAAAAAATGCTAGGGAGGAGCCCACTAGAATGACATATAAAAGCACTACTTAGTTAGAATTTCGAAAATTTGATTCCGACGGGATTCAAACTCTACTTGTTGGGATGTGCCACTGGGACCCAACCACTAGGCTACCGCATGGTACGCTCCAAAAGAAGAGAGATGATGCGTCGGTTTTTTAAGCCATGATTGATGAAGGAATATGGGAGATACAAGACAAATAGCTTCTGTTTTTAAGTCATCCAGTAGCTTTCAGCTTCTTCAAAATCCGTCCTGAAGCACCGCCGAACACTAAGGGCGTGTTCGGATGTAGTCCAGATTCTGCAGATCCGTCGATCCGGTTCCAGAATGCTCGATCCTGCATCCCGAACGGAGCTGGGAGTGTTCGGGGCTGCTCCAGCGTTTTGGGTCTGGATGGAAGCCCAGTTAAGTTGGGCTGGCCTGTTTTGAGGAGGAAACAACCTGTTTGGTCAGCCTATTTCCTGGTCATCGTCCTCATCCTCCTAATGTGATTCTACCTCACGCCCAAATCCCCATCGATCTCCCTCACCCCGACGCCCTCCACCGCGCCGCCTCCGCCGGAGAATAAGCCGTTAGTATTGCTCCCGTCGCCGCCGCGTCCTCCCAGAAGCAGCCTGGTCCAGGAACGGCACCTCAGTCGGAGGTTCTTCTGCTCCAAAGGACGGGATCAGGGAAGTCAGATGTGCATCTTGTGAAGAAGCTTCTGGAAATTTCAAGGTTTGAGGAGGACGTCGTTGACCTCATGGACTGGCGGCGGCCGAAGCAGAGGGGCGAATGTTTTTGGTCAGAGCAGGGAACACAGGCGGCGACGGGGTGCTCGGCGGCTAGGTTTCCATGGGTGCGTGTTCCATTGACTGAGACTGTGCACGAGGATACAATGAAGGAGTATATCAAAACGTTTTTTTTCACTTGGCGGTGGCACGCGGCTGTAAATACAAACTGCTCCGCGATTCGCTGATCCGCGGATTCGCGAAAGTGGTGCTCCAGGTTTTGTGCATAAAATTTGGCCAGCTTCTTGGATCTAGCTCCGTGGAGTTAGGTTGTTCGGCACTGCTCCAGGCTGGAGTTTTGGGAAGCTGGAAGCTGGAGGATTGCCGAACACGCCCTAAACTTGCAGCTACTAGATCCCAGAAGCCAGCCCAGTTTACTGTACAAAACTCGGAGCATCTTTTGACGATCCTCGGATCAGCGTATGGCGGAGCAGTTGAAAGTTAAAACCTGTGCCACAGCAAGTGAGGAAAACACTCCCATCTCTATTCCTCGTTCTCTTTGTTCTGTTGTGCCCGACACACCCAGACGCCGCCTCGCCTCTCGTCGACCGGGTCGCCGCCGCGACTACTCCTGCGCACCCCCTACGCCTCCGCTCGCAAGCCGAGATCCGCGCGACCTTCCTGCCTACGCCTCCGCCTCCGCCTGAACCTCGAGCTCGGCGTCCCTCCGTCGTTGCCACTGGCCGCAGCTTTGGCCGCGACCACGCCCCTGCTAGCAGCAGTCGAGGTCGGCCACCCACAGCCTGGGCGGACCCAGCATCTAGAACCACTGGTAATCGGGACGAGGAGCTCGCGAGGACGCGTCAGGAGTTCGACAAGAGGCGGCGGATGCTGCGCGTCCTGTAGCTGAGTGGTAGAGGAGGGTGCCGGGCGAAGGGATCGACGGAAAATATCCTAATTGAGGGAAATTTTAGGGTGCAGGAATCACGAAGGCTCTTGGGAAGACGACCAGTTTTTTTTTTATGTCGACGACCAGGAAATAAAAACTTGGGCTGCACCGAAACGTTTTGCTCAATTCTCTCCTATCCGATGGACGCAAAACAATCTAATGGGCTCCCAATACAGAAAAGATGGAGCAGCGCCGATCAGCGGCTCTGAGGAGCCAGAGGACATCGGAGCACACCCTTAATCTTTTTTTTTTCTGCACTTTTCCAAACGTTGTCCATACCATGCTCCTCCATTCTCTCTAAATGTCGTCCACACCTGAATCTTATGAAGTTATGATCACGTTCAAGAGACTAAGCCGACAAATCTTCAGGTGGATACCTCGCTTGGCACATCGCCTACCACTAAACTTGCAGCTTTTATCTTTTGAAAATCAGAACTGTTTTGCATACAACGTTCCTTGTCCGATTCCGGTACTACATAGCAATCTGACGGACCACTTTGGTTACTGATGCCATCGGATGGACAGAGCAATCCGTTGTACCATTGTCATACAAAAAAGGTCATATGTACAACACGGCTCTTTGAAAATAAATCAAGAAAAATAGGAGCACCCTTGTCAACTCTAGAACTTAATCTCGGATTGACATATTCCAATTCAAGGCATCTTATCAACGAAGACAAGTTCAATAATGAAATGTTCATTGTATAGAACAATATACATTACAGAGCAATATATTCTAATGTATAATTTGAAGCTAGTGCACATTTTTGTCAAGCATTATTCTAGCATTTTCATTATTTTTGACTTTGAAATGTTTTTTGTATGACTAACAAACAATTTTTATGGGCAAGGTGGACTTTTTTTTTATACAAATAAACACTTTTGTGGGCAATGAAACATATTGCAGATAATTTTTTCTTGTGCTAAGCATCTTTATATGAACTATTGGAGCATTTCTTTTGGTCTACATGTATTTCTAACAATTATACATTTGATTAATCTTTCTAAGTGTTCCAGATGAAATTTTCTTTGTTTCTCTAGTACTCTTAGCTTATTTTTGTTTGTACAACACATATATATGTTATAGTCACATTTTTCAATCTGTTTCTGATTATCTATTTTATGAATTAAAATTAATGTTTTTATTTGAAGAGCCAGTTGTGAAGAGCACATAGGTTTAACTAGACCGCGATTTGATTGCTTCAGATTTTGTAATAAAATGTTCACATATAAGTGCACTGGACTGTACATGGATACATACTTCATAAAAGAGAGTTACATTTTATTTTGCGTTTTTTTTTTGATAGGCTGTTAGTTTCAACTCATAACTACCTTTTCCTTAAAAAAACGTCATAACTACTTTTTTTTACACCAAACGCCATAACTAAGTAGAACCACTCTAGAGACCACACTAATCATGCATGTTTTCGTTCTTGAATTTTTTTTAAGCCTATGTTTTTGTTCATGGCGGGACCGTGGGAAGCAGCGACACTGAATTGGGCCGTATGCCCGTATCCCGTCGGCCCGGACCGTTACAAGCAGTCTATATAGTATACGGTACGAGATCCCCCAGCATAGCCCCATCTTTCCGCTAACCCTAACCGCCGCCGCTCAGCTCGTCTCGTCCCCTTCCTGGTATTCCTCCTCGTCTGCGCCAGGTATTCCTTCCGAATTCGCTCTCCAGCGATCTCAGGGTCTATAATTCATTAGGGTTTACGTTTGTGGAAGTGCTCTTGGGCAAAGCGCATGTAATATATCTATAAATCATTAGGGAAGCACATGTATGTTTTGGTATTTCTAGGCTCTTAGCTGCTTTGTGACGCTGCAGCCCATGAGAGCAAGAGGAGGGAGGTGAGAGATAAGGTCGAACAGAGGGTTTTCCCCATTTTCTGTTTGGGGTGAGGTGACAGGATAGGGGTTGTGCGGTGGGGTGACGCTTTCGGGTGTTCCAAATGGGATCGAGCGAAGCCAGCCCGTTGCTTGTTGCTAGAATGCTCCAAATGAATTATGTGCTCAGACTGTCCAGAGACATGACTAGTGGTTCAACGGTTCATTTGTTTAGTAATCACTTGCTGGTTCTGAACTTAAGTAGGACAGCGGTAATAGTTTGGATGGTTCTCACAGCCTGAAGCTAGCGAGTCCTGGAGCACAAACTGGACAAGTAGCTAATTTGAGTGCAATTGTACATTCCATGAAAAAATTGTGAAATTCATAGATAGATAACCATAGCCCTAAATGAGAAAGCAGTCCTGTTAATGTTATTACTTTGTTCTTGTAAGTTAGAATTGCGCATGGTCATGGAATTGTTGTTTGAATATAAATATTTTTTTAGAATGTGTAGAACATGATAAATGAAAAATTAAGTCCTATTGTCCTGTAAAATTATGAAACCATATTTTATGCCCTTTCATAAAGTAATAATGTGTTCTATGTACACGCACATATCTCTGTATAGTGTGACGATTTGTATAGATTATTTGCAATATGTTAGAGAAAATTGATTTGTGTTGATAGTAGTACTAAATACACTTAAAGTTTATAGCTTTGATATAGAGTGCATTTTTGTTTGCATTGTAATGATGTCTATGTTATAGCTGAAATGATGTTGACCTTGACCTTTTGAGATGCATAACTGAATTATGTGCTTGACTGTCCAAAGATGCACTGTGTGTCCAACTATTGGCCATTACTTAGTTCTTTAAGCTAGAAATACACATGCCTATTGTCGAACATTAAATATTTATTAAAATATGTAGAATTTGATAAATGCAAAATTAATCCTTTGGTGCTCTATTTTTTTCTAAAACTATATATATTGACTATGAAAATGCAAGGATTATTTGGTATACATTAGTGGAACTAACTTTATTTTTCTTATTTAACAGAGAGATGATGCCTGAAATCGAATTTGAGCGTGGCTTACGGTCTGTCCATGATGGTGTTATGTGGATTTGCAACGGTTGCCTAGCTAAAAATTATCCAAAGGAGGGCCTTGTCTTTGACACTCCGAAATTCACTTGTCAATGCGGCATGAAGGTGGTATTTTTTCCTGAGTTTTTTGTTTTTGTTTCAACTTACACTCTGAAATTCACGTGTCAATGTGGCATGAAGGTAGTAGTAATGTTTTTTCCTGAGTTTTTTGTTCTTGTTTCTCTCTGTCTACCTTGCAGTTTTATGGTCGTTGGGACATTTGTCTTGGAGATGTTAGAGTTAATGATCGTTTACTGTTGGAGACAGTTTTAAGTCAAATAGGCGGTAGGTGTCTTCATTCACAAAATTTGTGTTTTCATGGGAAAGAAATTGTTTCCTCATTCAAGTGCATTTTTGTTTATTGCAGACACATGTGTGTCCACTGGCATGTGCCAGGCACTCCATATTATGCATGCATTTGAGTCAATTCTCAGAAACCAACCGACAGACCCATGCAAGATGGATCTGAACCCTCTCAATCTTGAAGACCAATATGGGGTTCTTTTTCCTTTAAAAGATGAACTTGAGGACGGCCTTAAAGGTGCCCATAAGATTATAAACATGTCGCTGATACTGAGAGACCAAGGAATAAAGCTAAATGTATGTGTTGACTACATCACTAATTTGTGTTGTGTTGCAATGCAATTCAGTCTCTTATACTCTGCCTTATTTTCTTTTCAGAATGGTGGAGTGTATAGAATTGGAGATATGGGCACTATTCCTGGAGATGATTTTGAAGCCATGTGTGAAGAGATTGCAAATGGCACTCCACTCATGACAGGTTTTCATCCAGGGGTGGGTTTTTATCGTTGCTTGGGGTACTGTCAAGTGTATAGAGTTCCATTTCTCACAAAAGTTCTAGAGAAAGTAAGGACAGAAGATGTGGGATCACATTTCATCGTCTTGATTGGAGCATTTTCCGTAGATGGTGTTCGAGGGTTCTATTTCTTGAATTCCCATGGTGAATTGTTCTGTGTCCGCACTATTGATGAAGACCCGCAAGTACTGCAGCCAGCTGTTACAGGTGGCATTGGTAAAATTGAAGAAAATTTCAATTATATCAATGCTATCAAATTTTTCCGAGAGGGTGAAGGAGATAGAGATGGAGTAATCGAGCGACTCCATGAGGAGCCTAATCCTCAAGATGTCTCATTTGCCAATATCATGTTGCTTTTTGGCCAACTCGCTAACAGAGTGTGCTCGAGAGAGATAGAACAAGGTTTGTTTTAAATCCTTTCCAATCATATCATGCCAGCTTTATTGTCGCATATAAATAGTGTACTCCTCGTTCCCATTTTGTTAAGGAAGAACCTAACTTAGTTCCTCAATGAGGAACACATCATAACACTTATTTTCATGTATATTTGTTCTGAAATTGTTCACAGATTCATATATACCTGCCATTGTTTTGATGACATATGTCCATGTTCACTAGTGATGTCATAAGCCAAAAGATTTTTTACTATCGTATCACTTTTGACACTAGATGTTACATTCTGCAGTGGCAGAGGAGGAGCAGCTGCTGGCCCAAGAAGAGGAGCAGCGGCTGGCACAAGAGGAGTAGGCTGGCACAACTAGAGGAGCAGCGGTGGCTGGCACTGTTGTGAAGATGCATTCGCTGCTACATTTTGCTTACCTGGCCCAAGAATAGTAGGAGTCGGCTGGCTCAAGAAGAGGAGCAGTGGCAGCTGGCCAATAAGAGGAGCAGAGGCTGGCACAACTAGAGGAGCAGTGGCGGCTGACACTGTTGTGAAGATGCATGCGCCGCTACATTTTGCTTACCTGGCCCAAGAAGAGTAGGAGTCGTCTGGCTCAAGAAGATGAGCAGTGGCAGCTGGCACAATAAGAGGAGAAGATCCATGCGCCGGCGGCTGGCACTGTTGTGAAGATGCATGCGCCGCTACATTTTGCTTACCTTGGATTTCGGCTGTGTAAGATAGCAGACTTCATCACCGCTATATTTATCCCTTGATGCCAGTTAAAAGTACTCCCTCCGTCTCAAATTAAGTGTCGCAAAGTTTGACAAAAGTGGATTTATCTAGACATAAACAAATCCACTTTTGTCAAACTTTGCGACACTTAATTTGTGGACTCTTATCGTTTCCTAGCACTTGTTGGGTTGGGCTTCGGTCCTATAAGTATCAAGACATGTTGTCATGTTGTTCATGTACTCCTATTATTAGCCTATAAGAGCAATCTCGAATAGCCTTCATGTAAATCCTTTGTTTGTCCAATAGAGAAAATGTCATCATTTATACCTTGGGTTTGATGATTTAAAGTTCATACAACTCCAGTTTCTCATCTATCACACCATTACACATAATATGTGATACTTTTTTTGTTCTTCCATCGCAAATAGTGAACTTAACAAAAAAATCAGGTTTTTTTTAGTTTGGCTTGGCATTGTTTGTTTTAATACAGATTAGTCATACAATGATAAGTAGCAGGCCAACACTAAATAGATTCATATATTTAAGTTGTATTGATCAATTCTAGGTACAAATTAAATCATTTATAGCATGGCAAGTGTATAGAAATAATTAGCAATCAGTCAATTGTTTGTCAGCTATAATAGTTATAGCTACAAATTTTAAGTTATCACGGTGTTTATTTCTTTATCAGCTTAGTGAGATGATCAAGAAGTGGCACTCTCATCGGATGAAAACTGGCTGTTGTAAGGCCTGAATATAAACAAATAACTGAAATATTGGTGAGTATAAGCTCCTGGTTTGCCAGTATTCTTGGACAACTTTGATGCCCAATTCATTCTGACGGTGCAAACAAGAGCACTGTATACACATTCAAATTATGGTTCGGTTTCATATTCGACATGTTCAAAGTTGGATGCAACTTTGTTTGCACCGTATATACACTTTTTTGATATAAACCTCGGTATTTTGCTGATTGGTGATACACATTCAAATTTAGTGAGAGTGCAAACAAGATCACTATAGAGTATATACACACATTCAAATTATGGTTCAGTTTCATTCTTTGTCTCAACTTTACTGACAATGCAAACAAGAGAGATGTATACACCTCAAATTAAGTTTCAGTTTCATTCTTTGTCTCAACTTTAATGACAGTGCAGACACGAGAACTGTATACGCATTCAAATTGGATTTCAGTTCCATTCTTTGTGTCAACTTTACTGACAGTGCAAACAAGGGAACACATTCAAATAATGTTTCAGTTTCATTCTTTGTCTCAACTTTATCGGCAGTGCAAACAAGAGAATTGTACACATATTCAAATTTGGTTTCAGTTTCATTCTGTCTCAACTTGATTCATTTATCTGTCTGATGAAATTTGAACATAAAATTCAAATTAACCCGCTACTTGATCTTCCACATGTTCTTCTTGACCATGATCTTGCACATATTTGATCCTCTTGTGGAGGAGTGAGTTTGAGACCCAGGACCTTCCTAGCGGCTGAGACGGAGCTAAATTAGCTACTAGACTTGCAAGATCATGGTCAGGACCATCCGAGCGCTGGAAGGAGGTAGGAGACTATGGATGCACGCGCAGTGCGGCGGCAGATGCAAGAGCTGGAGCTCGTGACGGCAGCGCAAATGTAGGAGAGGGGAGCACGTCCTTGAGCACTGGCGGCCGTAGATGCGAGCGGAGGACGATTTCGTCGGGAGATTCAGCACGGAGGGAATAGGGAAATTATTTGTGGAGATGTGATTTGCTAGCTGACGCTTCTTTACTTCTTTTGTACATATCTGATCATGCTTCTCGTAGTTCAGAAGTTCTGATCTTTTTTATGTACTAGCAAATATGCCCGTGCGTTGCAACAGAAAAAACTGCATCGTGGAGTGTCATAAAGTAAGTTCTCGTTGCGACTTGCCATAGTGAGGTGTGTTTCTTGGCGGAGCTAGGGGGACCAGCAGGCCCTCCAATGCATTGTACAACATGAACTAGTTTGGCCGCCTTCAATCTTCAATCCTGGCTCTGCCATGGATATTGTCTCGCATGCCCGTCGCTTCAGCCAGGCCATAGGAACACATGAGCTGCTGCTGACAGAACCATGCGCTGGAATCGCTGTCTCACTCCACTCCACGAAAGCCTTCGTCTTCCATGTTATGAAATAGAGGAAGCAAAGAAAGAAGGATATGTTTTTTTTTTAGATAGAAGGCAAATTAATACCCAGCTTTGAATTAACAAAGCCCAGGGTTCCAGCGGCAATTACAGCATGCTGAACAAACAGCATACAGGCAAAGTACGACACAAGCAAAACAGAAGATAAACAAGATTACAGCTTGAGTCTCCAACGCCACAGATCAACAATGCACACGTCGAGGAAAGCTTCAGGTCCACGCAGAGATACCAAGAAAGCAGGACATCGTCGTCTTCACCCGGCCACGCCTAGTCCCAAAAATCCGCTGTCTTCGCCGCCGAAGGGATCCCATGTCCCTCACCTAGGTTCGAAGGCGCCGCACCGTCGGGGGCGAAGATAGTTCACCCGAGAACACCGGGGGACTGAGAGATCTAGGTTGTCGGAGAGGAGGAGAACAGAAGTGCACCGAGAGCTCCACCCAGGACCACCACCACCATAGACGCACCGCAGCGCCGGTCCGAAGCTGCCAGCCGAAGACGCACCGAAGAAGAAGAGGCAAAAGGAACCAGCCACACCACCGCTGAGAGCAAGACCACCGAAGCTTGGATGATCGTCGGCCAAAGGTGTCGCTGTTGCCGCAGAGGGGAACCCTTTCCCCTCTCGCCTAGGCTCGTGGGCGCCGACCCGCGGCGAACAGGGACAGCAGGGCAGCAAGGAGCACCGAACCAGGGCACCAGCTCAGCCACACGATGAGACGCCGCTGTCGAACATGAGAAGCCGCCACGTCCATCCCAGCCAAAGCCAACCTCGAACACCTCCCCTGCATCCCCAAGACGGCGCCTCTAGGAAGGGAAGCGACGTTGTAGCGACGCCGCCGTCGAAACAGGGACTGGGCTTTCGCCACGCAAGGGAGAGGGTGAGAGGGGGCAGTACCTCGACGAAGCCTTCTAGAAGGGGAACGACGCCGCTGCGCCGCCGTCGTCGTGACCAACACCGCTGGCCAAGGGTTTCCCCCGGTGCTGCGGCGCCCCTCACCAACCACCCCGGACAGCATCGATCAGGATCTGGCGGGAGGACGAGCATGGGAGGCTGGGGGAGACTCCATCTTCAGATCTGGAGCAGGAACCGGCGGAGCAGCACCCGCACCGCGACCTCCGACCTCCGGCCCCTCGCTGCCCACGCGAGCAAGGGGCAGGTCGCCCGCACCACGGCCATCACCCGCCTCCGGGTCGAAGCCGTCTATCCTTCCCGAGCCCGCCGCCCCGGCGATCCACAGCTCTCTGCGCGATACGAAGCAGCGAAGACCCCGCCGCCACCTTCCTAGGCGTCGCGCGGGCGTTTTCCCTGGAGCGCCTCCGGTGGCGGCGAGGAGGGAGGGAGGGGAGGGGGGACGCGCGGAGGGGCTAGGGTTTCGCCCCCGAGTCGCCTCTTGAGAGACGACGTGAGGGGGAGTCCATTTACCGAAGGATATGATTTGTGAAGGAGCGAGAATGCGTATGAGCGGTATCGGGTCGATCATCCGCTCTCTCTAGGATCGACGATGCCAGGACCTTCGCCGAAGAATTCTGAAATAAAATTCTATGAAGCTGTCAAGTTAGACCCGCTTTGAAGCATTGACATGTGGAAACACAAATCATTAAGCATGTCATCTTCTCACCTTTTGGTCGTGTTTTCTATCCTTCTGGCCACAACACTAATATAGTACATGATCTGAAGAATAATTCAGATTTTCTCTCTTTGGATTACACCCTCTAGGCCCCGCTTGGATCGCCGGTTAGGTTTACGGAGCCATAATCTTTTACCGATCGGCGCTGGAATTTCTGCGTGAGCTTGTTCGTAGATTTTTTCGGCCATTTTGGCTAATAAATGGGGAACCAAGCAGGCCCCTAGAATGTAAAGCCACACGTTGCGGATCCAATTTCAATCCTAAGAGCATGTCTAACAGACCCCCTAAAGCGCGGGCACCCCTTATAATTCCGGCGGCATACGGGGTGCGGGCCAAAATGGCCATCTAGCAGCCCCCGTATGCGGCCCGGCCCGTACGGGATTTTTAGGGGGCCTGCGAAATCGATCCAGCCGCCCCCTACAAGTAGCGGGTGAGGGTGGGGGTGGGGGTCCAACCCCCCACTCGCAACCCTACCTCCGCCGCGCGCCGCCCTAGCTCCGGCGAGCAATCCCGCCCCCCACGCCGCCGCATTTCTCCTCCTCTGCATTTCCACGCCTCCGCCCACACACAGCCTCCTCCTCCGCGATGAGTTCTCCCCGCGGATCGAGCTCCTCCACCGCCGGATCGAAGCGCCGCCACGAGCCGGAGATGCTCGAGGAGGCGTGGCGCGTGCACTGCAAGCACTCCTTCGCCGGGAGTCGCCGCGCCGCGTGGAGGTACGTGGCCTTCCCCGAGTCGATGCCGCCGTCGCTGGTCGATTTCGCGGAGGGCGGCCGGTACTACGCGGTCGACCCGCCGCCGAGGCCGATGCGCGGCCCCCCAGTTCGAGAAGTGGCGCGCCGATTGGGAGCTGGAGCAGCAGTGCAAGCGCAGCCGCGGCAGTGGAAGCGGCGCAGTGGCGGTGGCGGCGACAGCGGACGAGGACGCCGCGTTCTTGGCAGCCGTGGAGCTGTCCAAGAAGGCCGCCGAGGAAGCGGCGCGCGCGGAAGCGGAGGAGGAGGCGCAGGCCATCGCCGACGTAGAGGCGTTCAAGGCGATGGAGGCCGCCGGCGTCGTCTTCCTCGATTAGGCAGTAGCTAGTAGATTAGGCAGTAGCTAGATGGACGAGGTCGAGCAATGTAGCAACAATGGTGATGATGCAATGAAAATGTTTTCTCCCGGGAAATTTCAATTCAAATATACAGGCCGGCATAGGGGGTCTGCTAGATGGACGAGTTCATTCGAGCAAAAAATTTGCTCGATTTCGTGTACAGGCCCCTCTACACGCGTTTTAGGGGGCGAAAACGACATGCTCTAAGAGATACATTCTATAATTTCAGTTTTACATCGACATCAGCAGAAATTTAGTACGACACAAGAATTACTTAAGAATCTTCCATTTACAAACACACAAAGACAGTTTGAGACATGCCAAGTAAACCACCACCCAATTAAATTGTGTTTCCACTAATTTTTCTCAAACTGTTGGAGATGCAATTTTTATCCTCGCCTAAGAACAAAGAAGGAAGTTTCAGGCAGTGTCTCTGCTCCAAAGACACACATATATCATACTATCCGCTAAAACTCCACAGGGTAGTTTTAGTTCGGCCCGTGCCCATCATACTTCGGGCAATAAAAAACTAAATAATGATGACATCAAAGAATACGTTAATCTCAATCTACCGTAGAGGTTAGAGTTAGGAGCATCCATCTTCGCATACAAATTTCCTATTACATCGATTCAAACGATCTGTTGAGCCTCTACAGATTGAGTTGGTCTTCAAGCCGGTCAACTTTTTCTTCCCTAGGCTGATTACATGTATGTACCTATATTTGGACATAACACTGAACCGTACGTAGGCAGAGGACTCGACAGAGTACATGCATGTCTGATCGCAGATTCAGACTGACTCGTGCTGGCACCCGAACAACGAAGATCGCAGGCGCACGCTGCTGTGGAGCAGCTAGAACATGGCCTCGAGCTCCAGTCGGAATCAAACACAGGCAGACGTGGCGAAGAAACGGTCATGGAGTGCTCGGACTGGAATGTTCTAGGCCTCGCCTGTCCCGTTCTGGTCGGACGTCAGTATGCCGTTGTATCCGTCGCCACCGCAGCCGTTGTCCTTCTCGCAGCCGAAAAAACTCAAGATGGGGCGACGCTTGTGGCAGCTCCCCTGACGTGTGAGCTTGTCTCGTGACCGGCCCATAAGCATGAGCAGTAGCACGCGCAGGCAATAGTGCGGGACCTGTGCAGCAATGTCGAGCCTACGCAGTGTACCAGGGGAGGGGCTGAGGGGGCGAGAAAAAGATCAACGAACCAGCACGATGGCATGAGTGCCTTATATGAGACGAGGAATTGACACGCGAGAACGGACAGAAGCAATGAAACTTTTTTTTGGCTTAATTTGTGTCAAACTTTAGGGCCGTTTCAATAAGCTACCAAACCAAACCAAACTAAGTAAGACTTAACGCATTTATTATTAGGTATATATATAGATATAGATATAGAGGTATAGATACATTGCTAGTGTCATAAGTACATAGGTTTAGAGCAACTCCAACGGCGACCCATTTGGTCCGTTCGCGTCCGAATCCATCCACGCGGGGCAAAACCACGGCCTAACGTGCGCGACCCATTTGAAGAATCCGAATAGATGCCCGGTTTCCCATCCATTTCGATCCATTCCTGACCCATATTTGGGACGGAAACGCGTCGGCTCGGATGAAAATATAGTATGAGCACCTAGAGGGGGAGGGGGGGGGGTGAATAGGTGTTACGACCAATTTTAATTTTTTTTCATAATTAGTCTCGACACAAAGGTAAATTCTCTAGATAGTGCAACTAAGGTGAATTTACATATATGACAAGGATATCAACTAATGCAACTAGTACAACAATAAATGTAACACATACAAGTGAGTAAAAGATAAGGGAACGAGATAACCGATAGGAAGCAACCCAAGGAAACTCACACGGTTGATTAAGGTGACATTCGTTTTTGTGGTGGAGGTAATCTATATTACTAGTCAAGTTATCATCGTTAAGTGTAAGTTGTCTGAGTACTTGTTAGCCAGCACTTTCACCAAGTCATCCATAACCGCGGACAACACGGCTTCTCGAGAAGATTTAACCCTGCAGGGATGCACCAATTTGGCCGTACACGTAAGAATGACCCGCCAGATGGAAAGGCCCTTCCACCAAGCGAGGCACTCAACACAACCCAACTCTTCTTCGCATCAAGCCCAAAGAACCCCGTGCAGTTGAGCGCACGGCTAATCAAGCCCCACGAAGAAAATGGGACCGTCATAGCACTCTAAGAACGTGTCTCCCTAAATGCCGACTACAAAAGTTCCACCCTGGCGCCAAGGGTTCGCACCTGCATATGCATGCATCAAATGGAAAGCCCAAACTAAGTGTGGCGATTTGGACGAGATGCGAATCGAATCAAAGTTGCGGGGGGCGCCCATACTCGCTTCCCACATGCGGTTAGCGCGCTCATCATGGATCGGAGGACAAGACCCTTTTCCTAATTAAGGTCGACACTAGCAGGCCTCAAAACCACGCCGGGCCTCCTGCCGGTGCCTTATCATCAAATTAATATTACCCAAAACATTAACATGTTGTTGATTGAATTGAAGCCCAACTATCAAACTAAACAGATGATAAGAAGGACAACAAGACCTGAGCGCAAACAACACTAAGCATGCAACTACGACATGAGGGCCAACAAGGTAAACAAGCAACAGTGGATAGGAAGTGGAAGGAAGGCTATATCATGGCTGCAAGGTAAACAATATGATAGGATCGAGACACAAGCATCGAATCATAAGGCTAGCATAAGGACAACGGAAAGAATCGGTAACAAGTGATGAAAGGCAGCCATAGGTAGCAAGTGAGTATACTTGCCTGGAATCCAGCAAGTAGAGGTACATCCGAAGAACTTGTCGTTGCTCACATCATCTCAACGTCCTATCCGGGAAGAAGCAACAAACTAGAACAAACACCGGATGCAACAATTACTTCTACGGCAAAAGATCCAGCATGATCAAGATATGGATGCATGACAAGTTTAAGGATGCATCAAAGATAAACTAGTTGACATGGTAAACATATTTAAATGGGCACATCTGCAATTTGGATTGCATATGGAAAAGCCCATGAATTAATGTTGAATTAAATGATCTACAAATAACCATCATGTGAAAGTTGATTAGAATGATGCATGGATGATGAAAACAATAAGAAAACAACAATAGCTTCAGTTTGATATGTTGTTTACCAAGTTTGGAATTTTATTTATTAAGTTATGAACTTTGCCATTTTAAATGATTTAAACAAACATTTGTTGTTTTCACCAATTTTAAATGTTCAAAACAGATAACAAAATTTATATTTGGAAAGAACACAAAATTTTAGATGGAATACATATTTCATTTGTTGAATTTGGATTTTAGATGAGCAAGTTATTAAATTGACAATTTTAAATGCATTAATTAAGAAATAGTTGTTTTCAGCAATTTAATTTATTTAAAACAGAACACAAAGTTGATATTTGCAAAGTTCATGAAAAATGGGATGGAAAACATATTTTACATGTTGGAATTGGATTTGAATTGCCCAAGTTATGAATTTTGCAATTTAAAAGGTGTAATTAAAGTATTGAATTATTACTCCAATTTTAATTCTGAAAAACAGTAAACAAATTGTATTGAAAATGTTGAAAACATGTAGCAAATGTTTCACTGAACATTTTGAGCTATTAAACATAATTTTTGGATCATTATTGAATTTATTAGGCATTTTTCCATAACCATTTTTATTCTGCCCTTTTTAGTAAACAGAAGGAAACATGTTCAAATTTAATTCAATTGTGACCAAATAAAATACCACTGTGTAGAGTTTGTTAAGACAAATTTTTAGAGCCCAAGTTTGCTCAATTTGGGTGAACAAAACTCAAGTTATGAATTCCCAAAGTTTCCAATTTTTATTGCATTTTCTGTATTTAATTATTTAGTGCAAAATTTATTACAGAAACATGTTGCAACTTTGTGACTAATAGAAAGAGCACAAGATTCTGAATCCACAGAAACTTGAATCATTGAAATTGGAGCAATTTTCAATTTGTTATGGATTTTACAAATAAAGATTCAGATCTGTTTTTCTGGAGTTCAAGACATAAAAGAAAAAGGCTGAAAAAAGAGGTGGCTTTGCGCCTCGGGGGGGGGGGGGGATTCGAACCCGCGCGGTAGCACTGCGCGTAGCAAGGGATTAGCCACTGGGCTGCTGGCTCGGTTGTTGTCAGATCTGGAGAGCGAAGGGTTTTGAGGTGGATCTGCTGCGGTATTTAACTGAAACGGACAGTTCAGTTTCTGAACTTGACAGGGCACGGGCGGAACGACTGGGAGAGAGGAGAGGCCGACGGCGGCGCTACCGCTCGATGGCGGGGTTCTAGAGCAAGGGGGAGAGGGAGGAGAGGAGGTAGCCCGAGGTGGAGGGCTCACGGGGGGGGGGGGGGCTTCTCGCGTGGTCGTTGACGCGAAACCGGAGGGGACGGATGGCTCGCGTGGCTGGGGTCGATGCAGAGGACGCCCGCGCGACGAGGAGGAAGACGGCGATGGCGCGAGGACCACGACGCCTCCCAAGATGCATCGAGGACACGAGGGCGACCGGGCCACTGCCCCCTTTCCATTCCCGCAGCAACCGCGACTCGACCACAACCACAACGAGGATGCAGGGGCCGCCAAGTTCAGCCATGGCTCGGTGATGCACTGGTTCAGAAAGTTTCAGAAAAGAATTTGGGGACAGAGGAGGAAGAAGAAAGGCGGCGGCTGGAGGAAGGAGGAGGAAGAAGGAGATAGGGTTAGGGTTTGGGGAGGGAGGAGAGGCGGCTTTAAGGTGGGGGAGGGAGCAGGTGAGGGGGGCTCGGTGGAGGATGACGTCCCCCTCGTGTTTGCTCTGTACGGACGGAGGAAGAAGGGGGGGGGGGGTAGCGGGCCAGAACAGAGAGGGAGGTGGGCTGCAAGGAGAGGGAGATGGGCTGGGTTGTAGGTGGGCCTTGGCCTGCCTCCCCAGCCCGAGAGGTTTTCTTTCTATTTTTTTTTTGTAAAAGAATAGGAAGAGAGAAATAGAAATAGGTGTTAGGGTTTTATTTTTATGAAATAATTTTTATTGATTTGCAAAACAGTAAAGTTAAAGCATGTTAACATTAATTTCAAAAATTTGAAATGTCAATTTGATTTGAATTTGCTATTGAATTTCAAATAGGGTTTCATTTAATACCAATTTGAAAACCAACCCATTTTTATTATTCCCAACTCCCAAAATGATTTGTTTGCAATTTTAATTGGAACCATTTGAGCATGTTTGAAAGTTTAAACTTGTTTGAATTTTCCAGAAATGTTTTTGAAGCAAAGTGCAATGCAAAATGCATGATGCAATGCCATGCAAAAAGAAAAAGCAACCAAGTCTCTATTTGGGGAAAATTCCCCGGGTGTTACAGGGGTGCATCTATTTATAGCCCCACAAAGAAACTAATCGTTTTCTGCGTAGTCGACGTACAATCCGGAATAATTCCGAGCTCCCGGAATAATCCGGAGCAATCCGGATTGCAGCAGAAGAAATCACGTTCAAGTCGGAATCGCTCCGGATTGGTCCGGAATGATTCCGGATTGCAACAGAGGTTTTCGCGGCCATGTCGGAATCCTTCCGGAATCAATCTGGACCCCGGAATCACCCGGAATAATTCCGGATTGCAACAGAGAGATTTGCAGTCATGTCGGAATCCTTCCAGAATGGTCCGGAATAATTCCGGGTTGCACTGAAAAAAACTTCTTGAGGCCAGAAAAACATTCGTCAACCTTTTATCTTCTTCACCATTTCTTTGAGACCGTTTATGTGCTGATAATGAATATAACCTTTTCAAAAAATAGCACACACGGTTAAAAACTCATTTATGTTGTTAACAAACACACATAACATAGAGATATCGAAAATGCACTTTCAATCTCCCCCTTTTTGGTGTTTGATGACAACATAAAGATTTACGGGGATAAACAAGGTGAACATAAATAAATGATATCCAAAAAAATGGACGGAGCTCCTCTTCGATATGTGTTCCGTGAGGCACACATTTCATAGGCTTTGCTCCCCCTATGTTTAAGACACCAAGCAGTCTAAACAAGTTCACAATTCATGCAAATAGATAACAATAATGTAAGCAAGCATGATAGTAGCATAAACACGGATAGGGTGACACAACCAAGTCACAAGGTTCCACACAGATAATAAAAAGTTTGCAATGACGAAAAGGAAACTAAAGAAACCAGAACACAATCCTATACGATCGAAAACGAAAGGCAAAAGACTCGTGCTCCCACCCTTGCAAAGCCAGTGAAATCCTAATAGGGGACTCCTTCTCCCCCTTTGGCATCAAAGACGCCAAAAAGGGAAAACGAGTCCAACTAGCGTCCCAAGAGATCACTCGGTGCCATCATCTCCTCTGCGGTGCTCCTATTCCTCTTGCTCTTCCTCCTCTTCATACTCATGATCTCCACGGTTGCCAGCATCATCAAAGTCATCCTCAGCAGATTCCTCCTCATCATCAACATCAGCTGGAGGCACCCCAAAGTAGAAATCATCATCATGAATCTCGGGCATCTCAGTGGGAACATAGACAACAACAGTGAGAGATGGAGGATCTCCAGGCACATCTATCCAGCAGCTCTACGGTCAGCGTTCTGAATGCGGTGATTCTCCTTGGCCAACTCCCTAGCCTCATGGGAAATCACCCTAGTGTCACTGTACATACTGAACATTGCCCTGAAGAAATTGGTAATGCCACTAGAGGGACGCTGAGAGGCACCACTCGAAGAAGCAGAAGGAGTAGCTAGAGGTGTCTTGGACTTGGCTCTGGTGTACTCAGGAATCTCAACACCACGAATGAGAGAAGGCACCATCTTCTTGCCCTTGACCGTTGGAAATTCATCCATGATATCAACTCCCCGCTTGGCATTAATGAACCTATGAATCAACAGACCATAAGAAGGCTTCCTCTTCTCCACGATCCCAATACATATCTCACGGTACAGAAATTCCATCACATCAATCTTCCTCTGATTTTGGGGCTTAGTGAGCATCACGAGGTTCACCATATAGGCCCTAATGGCTGAGTAGTCACCAGCCTTGACCACAATGGTGGCACGGAAGATCTTGGAGAGAAGGTTGTAGTAGGGGTACATGTTGGAGTTGAATGGCCTAGTCTTGCCCTGAACATCAGGAGGATAGCAGAAATCTAAGATGGAGTTGTCATATTTTGAGTTGTCATGTACCTTGAAACCATGATGACCATAAGTGGCCTTCCATTTGTAACCCAGAGCATCAGCAAATTCAACCAAGTTGCTAGTGATCTTCTCTTCAGCATACATCCAAGTCATAGTGCGCACGGCATCACCCGTGCAGTGGAGAGTGCAATAGAACTGAGCCACCAAGTCCGGACAATACTCACACTCAATTTCCAGAAGTGGTGCCACATTCAGCTTCACCAAGCAATCATGAAGATGATAGAGACCTCCATTCTTGTGCCTATGATAGAAATACATGTCAATCTGCACCTGCTCACAGACAAGAGGATCATGTGTGGAATAGAAATCATCCCAAGCCTTTTGCTGAAGGTTAGTCCAAAAACGTGGATCTTGACAAGTGGCCTCAACAAAACGGTATGGGTTCTTCCTCTTTATAGTTTTCCAATCAGATATGGAGAAAGACTTCAGATCCCCTTCGGGCAACCTCTCAACCTGATCATCCTCACGACTCCCGGAACGAACACCGGAGGTGCGACCCCTTTGAGGGCGAGCACCCCTTCCAGCGGAGGACTTCCTCTTGGTACCCGTACGAGAGCCGCCACCACCCGTGAATAGATGACATAGAAATAGCAAGAGATGAGTGCATATGCCAAACGGGAAACAAAAGAACTCCAAAAAAGTTTGATGTAGTGCAAGTTTTTAAAATTTCTGGCAGGATCCGAATTATTCCGGAGGGGTCCGGAATTATTCCGACTGGATCCGGAATTTTTCCGGGACCGTTGATTTGACTTGAGATATCGCCAAAAATTTGATTTCTTGGCTTACTAACTCACCAAACTTAAGGAAGACCTTGGACAAGATCCTAGAGATGAACTACTGTGCGGGAAATCGTGGGAGTGACATGTATGAGATAGATCTAAGTCTAGATTGGAAGTTGGTCAGACTAGATCTAAGATGCCATGGTAACTAGGTAAGGAGATTAGCCAAGTATGAACAAGTTGATAGGAACTCGGATCTAGATCAAACCCTAGGTGAGATTTCATCTAGAACCAAAATCAACAAAAAAAAACGAGAAAGAGGAGATGCCAATCAAAATACCTTCCATGGGGTATGTCCTTGTCCAAAGAGGGATAAAAAATCCTCCCTAAGGGCAACGGGGATGGATGCAGCAAAGTTTTGGTGGCTAGGGCACGAGAGGAGGGGAAAATGAGAAGAAAAACTACCTCCCGTGCGTGTTGGGCCTTTTATAGGCGAAAAAAAGTCACGCCCGGAATGGCCCGGAATTAATCCGATCGGTCCAAAATTATAACGAAAGGATCCGGATTTTTTTTTCGACTGGGTCGGATTTTTCCAGAATAATTCTATCCTATCCAGGATTCGCTCCGAACTAGACCAAAAGCTGGCAGTTGAAATGGCTAGGATCAGTGTGTTTTAGTGTGGAGTAAGGCATATGCATAGATGAACATAAGGAGAGGAAAAATGGACAAGGTAACACAAGGGGTTAGTAATTCCTAGCCTTATTCCTCGGGAAGAATACAACTAAGATGCAAATAGCAACGATGAATAGTATTCGGAAAAGTAAATAACCTTAAACCTCAAATGCAACCAACTAAGAACCAACTCTTCAATTAAGAAGAGGTTGGTGGCCTAAGCCACCATGTAAGAGATCATGGCATGCAACCGCGAAGATATATCTTGGGGGAATTACCATTACTCAACATTGAAGCTCACAACTCAACATTAGAAAAAGAGGGATTAACAATGAATTTTTGCTATGGGCATAATAGGGGGAGGGAGAGCCCAATGTGTTAGCATAACACTCCCCCTATGTCCATGCCTACACCTAAACCCAAACACGTTTCATCTATAGGGGTGTGTGGAAGATCCTCAAGTCAAACTCCTAGAATAAATGATGTTTAGTTCATTCCTCAAGAACATGAATCTTGCATCATCGAGTGGCTTCGTGAAGATATCCTCAAGATTGTCTTTGGTTGGCACATAAGATAGAGCAATATCCCCTCTTGCCACATGGTCTCAGATGAAATGATGAAGACTCTCAATATGCTTCGTTCTCGTGTGTTGCACGGGGTTGTAGGCGATCTTGATGGCACTTTCATTGTCACACATGAGAGGAACCTTATCCAAATGAACTTCATATTCCTTGAGAGTTTGCCACATCCATAGCAATTTGGTGCAAGCACTTGCGGCGGCTACATACTCGGCTTCGGCGGTGGAGAGAGATATGCAATTTTTCATCTTGGAAGACCAACTCACCAAAGACCTACCAAGAAATTGGCAAGCCCCAGAAGTGGACTTCCTATCATCTTGATCACCGGCCCAATCGGAATCCGTGTAGCCCTTGAGAGAAAATTGTGCCCCCTTTGGGTACCACAAACCAAACCTTGGGGTATGAACCAAATACTGAAAAATCCTATGGACCGCCATTAAATGGCTTTCCTTAGGAGCCTCTTGATACCTTTCACACACACCTACACTCAAAACGATATCGGGCCTAGATGCACAAAGGTAAAGCAAACAACCAATCATAGAACGATACAACTTTTGGTCCACATCTTTACCCTTCGGGTTACGTGATAGGTGGCACTTGACTTGCATAGGAGATGGCTTGATCTTTGCATTTTGTAAGTTAAATCTCTTGATCATGTCTTGGGTATACTTGGCTTGAGAAATGGAAGTCCCACGAGCCAATTGCTTGATCTCAAAGCCAAGGAAGAATTTAATATCTCCCATCATAGACATCTCAAACCTGTCAGTCATAAGCTTTGAGAACTCATTATTGAAAGCTTGGTTAGTTGAGCCAAAGATAATATCGTCCACGTAGAGTTGGAATATGAAAAGCTCTCCCTTTACTCTCTTTGTGAAGAGAGTGGGGTCGATCTTCCCAACTTCAAAACCACGGTCATCCAATAACTCTCTAAGGTGCTCATACCACGCACATGATGCTTGTTTTAGTCCATAGAGCGCCTTATCGAGCTTGTAGACATGGTTAGGGAAGTTGAGGTTCTCGAACCCCGGAGGTTGCTTAACATATGCCTCCTCTTTGAGTGGACCATTTAAGAAGGAAATTTTGACATCCATTTGTTGCAATTTGAAATTATGTAAAGATGCATAAGCAAGAAGGATACAGATGAACTCAAGGTGAGCCACGGGAGCATAGGTTTCATCAAAGTCAATGCCTTCAACTTGAGTGTAACCTTGAGATACCAATCTTGCCTTGTTCCTTATGACAATGCCATGCTCATCTTGATTGTTCTTGAATATCCACTTAGTGCAAATAACATTGTGGCAATCTTTGGGCTTATCAACTAGTCTCCAAACCTTGTTTCGCTCAAAGTTATTGAGCTCATCATGCATAACTTTAACCCAATCGGAGTCCTCAAAAGCTTCAAACACTTTCTTTGGTTCCACCATAGATATGTGAGCTTGATGCTCACTAAAATGTGCCAATTTCTTTCTTGTGGATCTTCTAGCTTGAATATTTTCCAAGACCTTGTTGTCTTGGGTATCAATTTTCTTCAAAGCTCTTCTTATCCTTCTAGCACGACGGGCTTCGATCTCCTCATTATTGCGAGGAGGGATCACTTCATCATGTTGATCATTTGGGTCCCCGTCTTGACCAACTTGGCCTTGATCATCATCACCATCATCATCATCATCAACAATTTAGATTAAACTTGAGGAGAGGAGGAGGAGGATGGTTGATCTTGGCCTTGACCTTTACTAGCATTAATGATAGGAGTGGTTGCATCTTGCATAGAAACTTGGTCAATAAGAGGAGGGTCTTCAACATTTTCTTGGTTAGGTGCATTACTTGGCTCCTTGGCATGTTCTTCTATTGTAGAGGAGGGCTCTACTTGAGTAGAGCATAGTCCTTCTCGAGTCGCCATAAGGTGTCCCTCAATGGGGCAGAAAAATCCCACACCCATCCTTCCTATGGCTTCTTGAGTCATTTCAACATCTACATTAGAAACATGAAATTGCGCCACTTGGGAGCCATCATTTTCCTCTAAAACCACACTACAAGATTCTATGATAATCCGTGAGGCTTTGTCAAAGACTCTATAAGTGTGGGATTCAGCACCGTAACCAACAAATATACCCTCAAGAGTTTTAGATTGAAATTTAGACAACCTAACACCCTTGATCAAATAAAATCACTTACAACCGAATACACGGAAGTAGGAGACATTGGGCTTGTTTCCGGTGAGGATCTCATATGGAGTATTTTTCCAAGCCCTTGCGGATGTAGAGGTGGTTGGAGGAGTGGCATGCGGTGGATATGGCCTCGGTCCATAAATATTGGGGAGAAGAATACTCCGCCAACATGGTCCTTGCCATATCCAAGAGAGTTCGATTCTTCCTTTCGGCAACACCATTTTGTTGAGGAGTGTAAGTGGCGGAGTATTGATGACGAATTCCCTCATCACTAAGGAATTCATTCAAAGTGTAGTTCTTGAACTCCGAACCATTATCACTCCTAATAGCCATGATTTGCACATTGTGTTGACGTTGCACTTGGTTGGAGAAGTCCATGATGGTTTGTTGAGTCTGACTCTCGCACTTGAAGAAATAAACCCAAGTGTATCTTGAATAATCATCGACAATCACCAAGAAATACTTCTTGCCTCCAAGACTTGCCTCAGGCATGGCACCAAAGAGATCAATATGCAGAAGCTCCAAGACCCTCTTTGATGACTATAGTCTTGGCTTGTGCGTAGATATCATGCAATATTTCCTTCAAACACTACGACCTACAAACATGATCTTTGGTAAAAGGGAAACATTTTCTTTTAGTCCGACAATAAGGCCACCTTTGTGAAGACTTTGCAAAGTTCTCATGTTGACATGGGATAAGCAGCAATCCCACAACCACCCCATGTACGCCATTCCAAAAAGACACATTGCTTGAGAGTTGGTAGACTTCGAAAAGTCCACCATAAACAACTCATTTTCAACATGTCCTATGTATGCGACATCAAGCGTCTTGCTCCTCAAAAGGACCACAATATCAGGATCAAAGAAGATGAAAAAACCCATTTTCCCTAATGAACGGAATGAAAATAAATTGTAACCAAGGGATTCAACAAGCATGACGTCCATGATAGTGATATCCGGAGCAATCACAACCTTGCCAAACCCTGATAACTTAGACTTGGAGTTGTCTCCATAGCTGACGGTTGCATTGATATCATTTGGGCGCAACGCCGTCACAAGTTCTTTGCTTCCGGTCATATGACAAGTTCATCCACTATCAAATTATCCATTTAGACCAATCGGAAGCATAGTATTGCAAGAGATCATTGACTAGAGTTAGGATACGATGAGGGTCCCTTCATGTTAGCAACAAGGGTCTTTGGAACCCAAATATTATAGTCAATGTAACCCTCAATAGGACCAACATATTTAGCTTGCACAACACCATAATAAACAAAATATAAGAAATGGTGTGGATTGTTAGTTCCAACGGAGGTGCTACGAGTAGTATTGTCCCTCATGACACTACTACTCGAAGCAACAATGATTGCTTGTGCGGGAGTGCTACGAGTAGTGTTGTTCCTAATGACAATACCACCCGAAGCACCATTGTTGGCCTTCTTCTTGTTCTTGTTCTTATTCTTTGCAACCTAGCCAAGACCTTGCTTGCCCACTTGTGGGATAGAGACCTGATGTAGCCCACCCAACTCCACCAAGTGCACCGATGACTAGATCACGCGCAAAGGCCATTCAGGATAAGGTGAACTCGCTCCTCTCGCTCCATACTTTCGGTCACGTGGAGGATGGTGCGCTACCTCATGGTTCCACACTTTGCGTGCTCAGGTTCAAACCCACCACGGAGGCCCCGGAAGCACCCAAGATGATGCGTGAGAAGGTATCGAGAAGGGTGGAGAAGACGACATCGAATTCGGAGTCCCGGCGGAGAAGATAGGAGGAAAGGAACCCCCCGGCCTCAGAACCCGGCCAGGCCGGCCTCCTCCCCCTCCAGGCCCGGCACCCAACAGAGGGGGCCGGCCTCCACCCTGGCCTCGGACCGGCCACCTCCCTCCTTAGGCCGGACCCCCTCCCGAGAGGGCCGGCCTCCACCCCGGCCTCGGGCCGGCCCCTCCAGGCCGGCCGCCCCCGCTCCCACCTCGGCCTAGGGCCGGCCGCCCCACCAGCCCCAGGCCGGCCCCTCCCAGGCCGGCGCGTCTCGCCCACCACGGCCTCAGGCCGGGCTCCAGGCCGGCCCCAGGCCGGCGTGCGCCTGGGGCGCCCCTCTGCCCCCACCACGGCCCCATGGCCGGCCAGGCCGGGCCCCCAGGCCGGCGTGGGCCAAAATACACGCAAATGACTCGTTTTCGACCCCGTTTTCACCTGCTTCGACCCCCGGCTATATAAGGACGACCCCGAGAAAGATCTAGGGTTTTAGAGTTTAATTTAGAACATTTGGATCTCAGCTCTCTTGTATTTTCTTTGAGGAACTACTCCTACGGTGTGTACCTAGGAACGTATCAAGGCTACTCCTCCGACTTTGTCGAGGATCGTATCAACGCACATCCCAACTACTTGTCCTCTCCCCTTCGGGTTTCAGTCAAGAGTTGTCCAATCTTCCTCTCGTTAATCCTTGAGGTTCTATTGGCGTAGTGGTACCGGCTACGGGTGTGAGAGGGTTTATATCAAGGTGAGTTCAGTTGGATCGATTGTTCCGTAGGCGGCCCTTGGGGCTTAGTTGACGGGAGGTTGGATCTTTTGGTTCTTGCGATTTATCCCGATTTGTGTGTTTCCCCGCGATTCCCCCACGTTCCCCCTCGATTTCCAATCTCGTGTTCTTCGTTCGTTCTTTGTCGATTCGTGAAGATCGGGCCAATCTAGGAGTCCAACTCCATATCATCTGGTATCCAGAGCTAGATTGACACGAATCCGATACCCACACCCCTTTCCATCCACCAATTTTTCTTCTATCCACCATTTCGAAAATTTCACAAAAATAGCCACAAAGGGATTTCGACCGATCTGTTGATTCGTTGAGTTTTTCGTGGTTTTGCTTCATAGATTTGTTGCCAAATACCATTCCCCACCTTTCTATTCAGCCATTTTTCCCAAATTCGCCCAAATTTTTTCTTGATTTTGAAGGAATTTCGAATTTGAGCCAAAATCTCAGAAAATCTCAGCTCTTCGATTTCCGGACAGATTTTGAAACTTGTTTTTCTTTGTCGTTTTTGATCCGAATTGAGTGCAACAAAGTGCTACACGACGCCCACGACATCACCTACGCTTCCACATCAACGGATCGCCACGACATCGACTCCCCACGGCCGCAAGTCCATGATCATCAATAAGAAAGGTATAACTTGCTTCCGCTTGAACCACCCCACCCCATTGTGTTACTTACCTATTCGGACTAGTTCTTTTTACACCTCTTGGCATCGCATTTGTGGCATCGAGAGTGCGAGGTTAGCGCTTGTGAGAGATTAGATACGAGTAGGCATTGGCACTTTGGAATCTGTCAAAAGAGTAAATAAAAAAAAAGAGAAAAAGAGAAAATAGAAAAAGAAGCAAAGGATCGGTGCCAATAGCTTTCCATTGTAGGAACGTGTAGCATTGCGTCGCAAAAGAGAAAGAGTGAACGATTGCCACGGTGCGAATCTTGTTGCCTTTTCAAATTTGCGGTTTGAGCTAGCGTCCTCCTTGTGTTAGTGTGGCATTGAGCATTAGTCTACGTTAGGTCCATTTCGTTCTTTGCTCGTCCATTGGTCGCACTAACCCCATTTTTCCCTTGCGTGTGTGTGTTCCACCATATTTCCATCCTATAGGTTTGGTTTTTGTGCTAACTTTTCTTAGATTCTTCTCCATGTTTGACAACAAACTTTTCTTCGGTTTTGTCGATTTTTCCTCGCCACTTTCCTAACCTATTTGCCTTCCATATAAAGCGTGTGTGTTGTCGTTTGCGGTTTCTTTCGATCTTTTTGGATTCGCTCTTGACATACCGCCCTACACCTAGGCTCATCCACTAGCCTCAATACGACCAAAAAAGGTAACGTTGGGTAAGTGAGGCATCCATTTCTTCAATATCACCCTTGTGTGTGTTTTTGAGATGGCTAGGGAAGGAGTATTCACAAGTACGAGCTCGGAAGACGAAGGCAATCCATTCTACAACGACAATGCTTACGCCAACTTTGTCACCCACAATGACCACTTTCAACTCCGTGAACTCGTCAAGGACGGGTTGCAACGCTATGAGCGTCGACTCCAAGAGCAAGAGGCTCGATTGAATGATCAAATGATGCGCATCAACATCAACTTGGCTAATCTTGCCAATCGCCGCCATTCATCATCGTCCTCAAGGTCTCGTCGCTCAAGCCACCACAATCAAGATCTTCACCAACCTCGTCGCCATGACCGCCATGATCGCCATGATCGCCACAACATGGAGGAGGGTGGACAACCTCAACAACCACAACCACCTCCTCCCCAACCTCAACAAGCTCAGCGACGAAATTGGTATGAGGATAGCTCGCCATCACCACCTCCTCGATATCGCCAAGGCCGTGGTGACCCTCTTCAACAACCGCAACGCCCGGACCTTCGACAACACCATCATCCTCCACCTCCACAAGGCCTCCACCTCCACAAGGCCACGCTCAAGACTATGGCCACAATGATTTCGTGGAAGATGCTCGTCAACATCGAAGGCCACCTAGGCGCCATGTGCGTCCCAACAACAATGACCGCCAAGAACATGATCATCCTCAACACCCTCGAGATGAACAAGTGCTTCCGCAACACCCTTGCCAAGAACAAGAACGTCCTCAACAACAACACAATGACAATGATGATAGTGAACGCCGTGAAGCAAGGCTCTGTCACCGCCAACAACCACCACCTAATGACCACCGGCGTCATCCTCCCCATCATGATCGCCACCGCCAAGACAATGAGGATGACCCCTATGATGATTCACCGCCCATTTGTGATGAAGACCCCCATGAGCGCCACCATGAGTGATGGGGAGATGGTAACCCGGTAGGCTCATTCCTAGGTGAAACCCGGTCCGAAGGTAATCGCACAAAGACCCGGCCCAAGGTGAAGGAGTTTCTAGAAGGCCCAAGGGAGAGCGTAGGTCTTGTAACCCTACCTTGGGGGTCACGATTAGGAAACTTAGGGTCGTGTGCGGTTTCCGGATAGGATTCCGGGTGTGTCTTGTATAGGAAGCCAGAGAGCCGGGTAAGATATAAACCGGCTCCTGGGACAGAGAGAGCAGAGTTTTTACCTGATAGTCGAGTATCCTTGTAAGACGAGAGCCCATAATTGTAACCCTAGATCGGAGGCTCGGCGACATTGCAGCCCGAGCTACCAGATCACCAGATAACATGATTTCCCCTGAGCTAAACCCTCTCCCAAACACCAGAGTCGATTTGCCCCAAAGTAAGTTACCCCAGGTAACGTTTGCCGTGATTATCCCATGACAGTTGGCGCCCACCGTGGGGCCTACGTCCAAGGGTGTTTACATCACAGGAGAAGCTCAGGAAAGCATGAAGAACCTCGTCATCGGCGAGATCATCACCAACCCTGAAGGAGAAAAGATGGTGGACGACTTTGGTTGGGGACCAGAATCGGATCTGTTGGAAACCGGATCTATCGTCACGATCGGCCGGGTCAACGTCTTCGTCGGTATGGTACGTACATCTGGTTCTGTTCCTGATAATATTGAATATGATTCTGTGTCAGGAGAAGCGACCTGCGTTCAATCGGACGGAGAAGAATCGGTTGGGACAACCGATCCAGAAGAAGAGCCCACCACGAAGAGGGAACAGCCGGAGGGGCCGGCATGGACCCCGCGTGGCCGGGTCATAAGAGAAGATGATACCGAGACTATCCTGCACCTGCTTGAAGACCGGTACGAGGAAGATAGCTGTGATGAAGAGGAATACGAATCATCACCGGGCATTGCGCGCCGGTTCGCGGTCTATACAGCCCCTGCAATCAATCTTAATCAGGGGGATGTGACGACGGCCGCGGCCGGAGCGGCGCGAGCGCTGGCCCAACAGCAGGCACCGGTTGACGGAAACCCGGTTGTAGCCCGGGTCGACGGAGAGTCGGCTTCTGTTACCAGTCATACCGGAGAAAGTGAACGGCAAAGGAACATGTTTGGATTCACAGCAAACAGAACGCCGAGTGCGGGAACCTCGGCTCCGTGAAATCCGGCTCTGTTCAACAATAACCTAATCCTGGATCCCACAGTGTTAGCGACGGTGATAACCCCAGAAAACGCGGCGACACGTGCCCGAGATCTGGATGTGGCTCGCCGCGCATTGGATCAACAAAGGAGAGATATCGAAGCCGAGAAACAAGGGATGGCAGCGCGCCAGCACGAGTTAGAAGAACTGGAGAATCGCCTTCAAATTCAGTCGACCAGGATTTACAATCAGAGGCACCAGACGAGATTACCGGCAACCGGTGGGAATACAGCCAGCTACATTGTTCGTTACCCCTCAGGATCAACCAATCCCGGTGGTGAATCAAGAAACCGAATATCGAGCTGCAACCCTGGAAGGACAGCCGGCAAACGTACAGGCCGGGTTACACCGCGATTTCACACTCCACCGGGTCACTTCAACAATCCCATGGATAACGTGTACGCTGCGACTCTAGCGCTCGACCGTATCCCATTGGGAGAGACGCCTCGAGAAATCGAAACTCGGCAGGCTATAGAGATGCTACGCACCGCAGTGGCTTAGCAGGCAAATTACCCGGATCATAGAAGTGGTTTGCACGGGACACCGTATGTCAGCCGGCAACCCGGGAACACCGGGTATATTCAGTCAAGCTCGGCAAGGCGGAGGGCAGCTCAGCAGCAAATGCCGCCTCCTCCCCATAGACCGGCAATGCCTGCCGCATCAGCAGCGCAAGCCATTGTGGACAGTTCTCGAGCCAGGCGTGCAGCGGCCGGGTCTGCGGTACGAGGGCCGGTAGCAGTTGCACCCCCCGCTGCGCCAGCTGCAGGATCGCACGTTTCCCGAGTGAGGCCAGTACCGGCAAACCTCGCCGGGCCCAAGTGTTTATCGGATGCCATCAGGGCCGAGCCTTACCCGGATAAATTCAAGGAACCGGGTAAAGTGGTTAATTATGAGCCGACCATGGACCCAGAAACCTGGTTGAGCAGCTACGAGATGGCTATGTCGATTCGCAACGCATCCGAGAATCTCCAAGCCAAGTTTATGTACCTTATGATGTCCGAAGGAGCAGCAAAGTTGTGGTTCAATAACTTGCCTGAAAGATCCATCAATTCATGGAGTGAACTAAAAACTGCCTTCATCAAACACTTTCATGGAACGTGCCGAAAGCTATTCATGATCGATGATTTAGAGCGATGTGTCCAGAAGAAGGGAGAGTCAGCGCGCAGCTGGGTGCGCCGGGTCATGGAAATTCTCCACTCTTCCACTGATATCCAGCCGAAAGATGCATTGCAAGCTATGGCAAAAACGTGCAAATATTTACCCTTGGTGCAAAAGTTGATACGTATGAAATCTAGTCGGCACGCTTCGGAGGTTACAACGGGAGAATTGATGGACGCTTGCAATAAGCACGCTGCCACAGACACAACAGAGGAGGATGTTGATGACAAAAATGCAAAAGCCAACGCAAACAACAACGGAAGACCCGGCAATGGAGCTGCACCTGGTAATAACGGGGGAAGTAATGGAAATAACCAGCACAAGCGCCCATACGAAGGAAATTCCGAGTTTGTTGCCAATACAGAAGCCGGGTTTGCAAGACCCAGGGCAGAGGGAAATTTCAACGGAGGAAACTTCAATGGAGGGAACTACCAAGGACCACCGAGGCCGGCTAACCATATAGAGGCCTTCAGGATGCCCTGTCCGCGTCATAGCAGGAATGGCAGGCCGGCTAATCATTCATTGGAGCAGTGCGTAGACTTAGAGAGATGGAAGAATAAGGAAATACATAAAGCCCTACGAGGTGCAGGCCGGGGAGGAGGACCGGGTCCGGGTGGAAACCCGGGCAACGGGCCACCCCCGCTGGCAACGCATGAGGTGGCAATCCGGGTAATAATCAAGGAGGTGCTGGGGGTTTCCAAGCCAACCCAAAACAGTTAGGACAGTACCACGTTCACACTACCGGGACTTCCAACAAAGATAGAAGGATACTTAAAAGGGCCGTAAACTCGGTTTCTTCAGGTGTTCCGAGATATTTGAGATGGTCGGATCAAGAAGTAACATGGAGCAGAAGGGATCACCCGGACACAATAGAACATCCAGGCGTGTTAGCTTTGGTGGTTGCACCACAGGTCAATGGTTACGGGCTGAAAAAGGTTTTGATGGATGGTGGAAGTAGCATCAATATCTTATATTGGGAAACCTTCCTACGCATGGGGCTCAAGGAGTCTCAGCTGCAGAAAAGTTCCACAACTTTCCATGGAATCGTGCCGGGTCACTCGGCGTGCCCTGAAGGAAAGATAACACTAGAAGTCGCTTTTGGAGAATCCAAGGACAATTTTCGAGTGGAATGGCTCACATTTGAGGTGGTAAAATTGCGCAGTCCTTATCACGCACTGTTCGGAAGGCCGGCTTACGCCAAGTTTATGGCCAGGCTGTGTTACGTATACATGCAGCTAAAGATCCCGGGTCCCAAGCAGACCATCACTATACATGGGAACCGGGCTATGGCAGCGGAGTGTGATGAAGGAGATGCGGCAATGGCAGAACAGGCTTGCAGGAAGGAAGAGCTTATATTACCGATCTCAAGTAGACCCGGAAGATAGAACTGCTTTGAAAAGGCCGAATACGGAGGACGAGAGAGCAAAGTTTAAAGCGGCCCAGGATACCAAGATGGTGGCTTTTGTCGAGGGTGACCCCTCCAAACAATTTGCCATAGGTTCTAACCTAGACAACAAGCAGGAAGAAGCACTCATCGAGTTTATTCGTGAGAATCAGGACGTTTTCGCTTGGACGCCCAGCGACATGCCGGGTATCCCGACCGAGTTAGCCGAGCACATTTTGCATGTTGATCGCAGGTCCCGGCCTGTGAAGCACGGCCTGAGAAAAATGAATGAGGAAAGGAGAAAGGCTATAGGAGCGGAGATAGCTCGGCTCCTGGCAGACGGCTTTATTATGGAGGTTTTTCACCCGGAATGGCTGACAAATCCGGTTCTAGTGCTGAAAAAGAACAATGAGTGGAGGATGTGCATAGACTATACGAGTCTCAACAAGCATTGACCAAAGGATCCATTTGCCCTTCCAAGAATAGACCAGATCATTGATGCAGTGGCAGGTTGTGAATTATTATGTTTCCTGGATGCTTATTCCGGGTATCACCAGATAAAGCTCAAAAAGGAGGATTGGGAGAAAACTTCGTTCATAACCCCCTTTGGTGCCTTTTGTTACAAGACCATGACCTTTGGGATGAAAAACGCCGATGCAACGTATCAGCGGTGCATCCAGAAGTGTTTTGAGGATCAAATTGGACGCAACGTTCATGCTTATGTGGATGATGTGGTGATTAAAACAAGGAAAGCTGAAACTTTCATAGATGACCTAAAGGAGACCTTCAAGAACTTGAGGAGATACCATATGAAGCTTAATCGACTAAGTGCGTGTTCAGGGTGCCGGCAGGAAAGTTACTCGGCTTTATTGTTTCTGAGAGAGGAATTGAGGCAAACCCGGAAAAAATCAAGGCCATCCAGAGCCTAAAAAAGCCAGAAGGCCTGAAGCACGTTCAGAAACTCACGGGATGTGTGGCAGCATTGAGCGGGTTTATATCTAGGCTTGAAGAAAAAGCAATACCTCTATACCGACTCTTGAGGAAAACCGACAAATTCGTATGGGACCAAGAGGCGGACGAGGCATTTGAAGCTCTGAAAAAGCAGTTATCTGAGGCACCGATTCTGGCAGCACCGGGTCCCAAAGAGCCCATGTTATTATACATCGCGGCCGGGCCTCGGGCGGTTAGCGCAGTGGTTGTGGTTGAGCGCAAGGAGGATGGAAAAGATCATCCGGTACAAAGGCCGGTTTACTACGTGAGTGAGGTTTTATCAGAAGCAAAGCAGCGTTACCCGCATTGGCGAAAGCTAGTTTTTGGGGTCTTCATGGCCAGCCGGAAATTGAAGCCGTATTTTCAGGAACACCACATAACGGTGGATAGCTCTATACCCATGGCAGATATTATCAGAAATTCAGATGCGACAGGTAGAATAGCCAAGTGGGCCATTGAGATGGGAGATTATCACATCAACTACGAGCCTCGGTCTGCAATCAAGTCCCAGGCTTTAGCTGATTTTATCAATGATTGGACTCACACAAGCATGCCCACAACGATGCCAAGTTCCGAGTCTTGGGTGATGCACTTTGATGGTTCTAAGAAATACGAGGGATCAGGAGCTGGGGTGGTACTTACATCACCAAATAGAGATAAGTTGAGTTATGTGTTGCAAATTCACTTTGATCGCTCCAACAATGTGGCCGAGTATGAGGCCCTATTACACGGATTGCGAGTAGCAAAGGAGATGAATATCAGGAGAATAAGGTGCTATGGAGACTCGGATCTTGTGGTACATCAGGTTTCTGTAACCTGGGATTGAAAGGATGCAACAATGACAGCATATCGCAGAGAGGTAGACAGGGTGGCCGGGTCTTTTTCCGGGTATGAGGTGGAACACATTGATAGGCGAAAGAACGAAGCAGCAGATGCACTCGCAATACTCGGTTCGCGCCGAGAGCCGGTCCCGCCTAACGTTTTTCTGGACGAGTTATGGCGGCCTTCCGTCAAAACCGAGTCTGAGGAAGAGGTAGCCAACCAAGGCCCAGATTTGGAGCTCGTAGCCGCTATACGCACTATTCCTGAGTGGACGGAACCGTTTCTGGCCTACCTGTCACGGGGCGAGTTACCACCACAGGAAGTTTTAGCCAGGCAAATCTTGAGACGAGCAAAGGGTTATTCTATCATCAATGGAGACTTATATAAAAGAAGTGCTGCAAGAGTATTTCTGCGCTGTGTAGCACCAGAGGAGAGCCGACAGATTTTAAGGGAGATCCATGAAGGGGATTGTGGGCATCATGCCACCACTAGGTCCCTTGTGTCTAAAGCATATCGACACGGTTACTTCTGGCTCACGGCTTTGGCGGACGCGGGGCGCTTGGTGGCAAGGTGTGATGGATGTCAAAGGTATGCTCGCCAAACCCATGTGCCGGCTATGGAATTGCGAACAATCCCGCTAACCTGGCCGTTTGCAGTTTGGGGTATGGATATGGTAGGCCCCTTTCACATGTCGCCTTGCAAAAAGACTCATCTTTTGGTGGCCATTGATAAGTTTACTAAGTGGGTTGAAGTTATGCCAGTCACCAATTGCGAAGCAGTCACAGCAGTCAAGTTCCTGAAAAGGATCATCTATCGGTGTGGATACCCTCATAGCATAATAACAGACAATGGAACCAACATGTCCTTAGGTGAGATGGAGAAATTTTGTGGAAACAATGGCATCCGCCTTGACATAGCATCTGTAGCCCATGCACAAGCTAATGGTCTGGTGGAGAGGGCAAATCAGGAGTTGCTTCGTGGGTTGAAACCACGTCTATGAGTCCCGTGCCTCAGAGCTGCTGGAGCGTGGGTTGAGGAGTTACCACGAGTGGTTTGGGGAATTAACGCTACACCTAACAGATCGACCCAGATGACTCCGTTTTTTATGGTTTATGGTGCAGAGGCAGTCCTGCCGAGTGATATTATTCATGACTCGCCCCGAGTGGCGGCTTATGTTGAGGTGGAGAACGAGAAGACCCGGCAGGATGCCGTGGATTTGTTAGAGGAGCACAGGGAGCAAGCTTTGGAGAGATCAGCTATATACCAACAGGATTTGAGGCGATACCACAGTCGGCGAGTCAAAACCCGGGTCTTCCAGGAAGGAGACCTGGTATTACGCCTAGTACAGTCCAAGGAAGGAAAGCATAAGTTATCTCCATAATGGGAAGGCCCGTTCGTCATAAGCCGGAATTTGCACAATGGATCATACTACTTAATAGATGCAAGGGAAGAGTCGGATACTGTCAATGACACCACCCATACCACTTCATCTATGCAAGAGCGGGAAAGACCATGGAACGTGGCTCAACTACGTCCCTACTACACTTAGCATAGGCTAGGTTTACAAGTGGAATTGCACGATGTAACAGGCAGCAGGTTTCAGACGCACTCTTTTCCTATCCAGGGTACCTAAGGGGACTGGAGGGTTTTTAATGAGGCGACTTGCTGACCTAACCTTTCTCATATTAATAAAGAGATGGTTAAGCTATGATATTGTTTCTTTCTTATTTCTTTCTCTTAGTCTGTTCTTAATTTTATGTTTTACTTTATTTCATATCAGGTAAGTATTTATTGTTTAGTCATGATGCACTAGGTCTAAAATTTTCATAGATAGCATACATAAGTCTTGGGGGCTGATTGCTTGAATAGCACAGCTATAATCTCAAGACCCGGCCATGATGCCATTAAGTTATGAGGACCGATTACTTGCAATAAGTACGGTTACAATCTCATAACTGGACAATAGAGCCAAACTTTCTTGATTTCTCTTGTTTAAGCTTGATGTGACTCGCAATGATGTGGCGTGTCTTGCTAACGTATAATCACAATCAGTCATGATGCCCATTGGGACTTGCCTGACCCTGTTTTTATACAGTTATAGCAGCACTGATTATCCACGCGAAAGCCGGCTTACAACAAAGAGGATCAAAAGGGTCATCCAAACCACAAGTTATGTGGAGTAAAAGGCTACAGCCGGAAACTCACAATGTATTAAGCATAACTTCAAAATTTATATGGGTAGCTATATACTTTGGGCCCTGGAAAAAACAGGTAGCTGTTTCTTAAAAACTACAAATCCCTAGACTCGGAAATTTGGGTCTTGGGGACTTGGGAATTTGAGAAAAGCAACAAACTGTTTAGCTATTGTGTTTGAAACCCAAAAAACCGAGTCTTGGGGACTTGGGGACTTGGGAATTTGAGAAAAGCAACAAACTGGTTAGCTATCCAGCTTGAATAGCAAAAATCCGAGTCTTGGAGACTTGGGGACTTGAGAAGCAAGAATCTAATCAGTCAAAAATCCTGAGACCCGGAAACCGAGTCTCATGGATGGGGGAAAAGATAAAAGATCAGAAAAGTGGCAAAAAGCTTAGAATTGGAGAAAAGCATATCAAAGTGGACGACCAAAAGGGCCATCAAAGCCATTAAAGTTTAAGCGTGATTACAAACCGAGGAAATAGTATCAAAAGTGCACAGGCGCACTATTAAACAAATAATTGTATCAGGCATATTACAACCATGCCTATTGGCCGAATAAGTGTTTAGGAGAGAAAAATCATAAAAACTTCACCGGCATCCATAGCCGAGTCTTCAGCAGCAGTCTTGGTAGCCGGGTCTTCGATGTTTTCTTCTGTGGCCTTCCCTGCCTCCGTATCCGGATCAACCACAGTATCGGCGCGAGCTGGAGGAGGGATGACTGGAGTGGATGTCGATGGCCCAGAACCGGCCTCGGCCTTCTTCTTGGCAACTTCCTCCTTCCACCGGGCCAGCATATCAAAAGGAACCGGAAAATCAGAAGGCACCGGCTTATCTTCAGCGTTGTACGGAGGGGTCAGCTTGGTCACAACAAGTTTGTCGGCTATCAAGGTTGCCGAGTGACGTATCTGAGTGTGGATAGCCTTGAAGTCCTTTGCCGAGAATCGAGAGCCGTCCGTGTTGAACTCGGGGAACCCATTTACTAGCGTGGCCGGCTCAAGCTTGGGAAAGTAGGCTTTGGCCAACGCTAGGCCACGGATCACCCCAACCCGATACGCCGAGCGCTTCTAGTGGTCGATCCAAGCAGGGACCATGGAGCACGCATCAAGCATGTGGGACACACCGCCATAGTCACCAGGCCACCTAATAGCTTCAAGGGTCCACTTGGTCCCAGCAGAAAATTGCCGGATAATGGCCTTCAAGGTCGTCAACTTCTCTATATCATCTTCATCATCAGCTTTGTCACCCGGACCTGCAGAATAAAAGGAAAAGTAAAATGGTAAGGTCCGGGTCATAGATCATATCAAGTGAGAAACCCGAGTCTAAGTCAGTAAGTTAAGTTCCTTTACCAAGTATGGAGCTGTAAGTGTCGGCGATAGAGGTCGATAGTTTCTTCAGCAAACCCTCAACATGGTGGAGCTTTTTCTTATATTTCTTGCAATCCTTGGCAAGATCCTTCACCTCGACCTCCAGCTCCTCTCGAAGTTTGGTCTCGACTCGGAGGAGTTCGTTGGTTTTCGCCAAGATCTCCTCCGACCGGGTCACATAAGCCTGAAAAATAGACAAGGAGATATTAGTCGGTTGCAGCGTAAAAGCCGAGTATGGAAGGATATATAGCTATGACAGTATCGAGTGAACTATGTATAGTTACCCGGAACTTGGGGACTAGATGAATACGTAAATATTATCGGTGAAGATACCTGATGCTCAGCAGCTAGGGACTCGAGGATGTCTCTTTCATTAGTCTTCAGGCAGAACAGTTCATCCAGCATCCCTTCAAAGTCAAGGCCACTCAGATTTGGCCTGGAGGAGCTTGGGTGCTGGTTACCCGGTGGCGGGGTCCTTTCCTGCTTCAGCGAGTCGACCCTGGTTGCCTGAGTGTTGGGAGCAGGGGAACCCCTCTGTGTGCCCAGAAAATCGACATCAACGTCAGTCGACTGATGCGTGGGCAGGGGAAACTCAGCTTCTTGGTCGATCGGGTCTTCCAGCTTTTCTTCTTCTTCTTCACCACCAGCTGTGGGCTCCACAACGTTCTCCGGGTTTTCCATAGCCGGGTTATCGATGTGCATATCTTCCGGGTCACTAAGTGTGACCTTGGATCTGAGAAAGAAAAGGAAAAAGTTAGTGAGTAATAGATGGAAGACAAGGAAATAAAAGGTACATTGGTTAATAAGGGTAGCGAGTTACCCGGTATTCACGACGAAATCAGCTGGGAGATCGTTGCTGGACCCGGAAGATGCTGATAAAGAATCGGAAAGTGAGACCCGGATTTGTCCGGCTAAGGGATGGTTTGGACATGGAAATTTTCGAGGTATATGGGATGTATAAGTTGGGGGAGTACCGGCCCGGCGAGCGGGTGACATAGGGATACCCGGGAGAAGGGGATCGTCACCCGGAGATGTCTAGGTTGCCCGTCGTTTGGCCAGAGTCGATTCCTTCAGAGATGATGAACTGGTTAGAATTTAGATGCTTGTTAAGATCGCACATATTGGCGTAGGAGTATGGCTTGGAGGTCATAGAAGAATAAGGCACCTTGAAAAAACTCTCCGGGTCCTCCTCTTGGCCCCAACCTCAACCTCCGGCTCAGCTTCGCTTTCTTCCGACTGAGTGTCGTCCTTGTCCTCTAACGCTGGTGACGGAGGAACATTGTCGGAAGGAGGAGAATTTTGGTCCAGTAAGCTAACGAAGTAATTATCAAGAAGAGACCCGGAATTACCCTCATTACCATCAGTCGGCACCTCCTCCTCCTCCTCTTCTTCCTCTGAGTTTCCAGAGGTGGGAGGAGTGACAATCTTCCAGAACGCGTCAGTTTCCTGAGTAAAAAACACAGAGATAAGAGTTAGTATCTATGCACAGGAAATATCAGTCGGAATAAAGAGTGATAACCGGTTCTTACTGGAGGAGCCGGCTTAGCGCGTGTGAAAGGGGGACGCCCAGTGATGTTGTTGATAACATCAACCCTCTCGTCCAAGAAAGTTTTCATGATTTTGTTTACATCCGCAGCCGGGTAAGTCTTCTCCGAGTATCGGAGAGAGTCGGTGACATGCCCGGAGTAATCACAGATTAGCTTTGGGCGTATGCTGTTCGGCTGGATCCGGCAGCGGATCCAGGTTTTGATTAAATTTAGTCCAATGAGGCCATGGGCTGCTAACACGGCGAGTTTGTGAAGGAGGGGCTGGATTGACTGTCTGTCGGTTTTAGATGCAAAGGAGTTGAGATTGTCGGAAAGGGCCAGAGACTCAGCTGAGAAACCCGGCAAAGGCTTTTGGCCGTGTGTGGAGGTGTCTCGGCAGTAGAAATAGGTTTTGTGCCAGTGCTTCACATGACTGTGAAGGCTGAGAGTCGGCATCAGAGAGTTTTTACGTCTCTGAATCGAGACCTCCCCACAAACTAAGAGGGCCCCGTCCGTACTCTCCCGGCAGGGCTTGCACTGGAATAATTCTAGAAATAAAGCTAAGTTTGGGGGGATGCATAGGTAAGCCTCACAAAGTACTATGAAATGGCAAATGTGTAACATGGAATTTGGGCTGATATCGAATACCCGGAGTTTGTAGTGATCTAGTAGATCTCGGAAGAAAGGGTGACCCGGGGGGGCGGAAACCCCGGATCACGTGTTCGAGAAATACTACTACCTCACCCGGGCCTGGTGTAGGCCGGGTCTCCTCACCCGGTGTTCTCCACTGGATGTCCGGCTCAGCAGGCAAGACGCTAGACTCGGCCAGCTCGTCTAGCTTGGCCTTGGTGACAGTCGATTTCGCCCAATTGGCGGAAATCGATTGACCCGGCTTTTGCTTTCCGGCCGGGTTTTTGCCCTTCGCCTTGGCGCTAGCCTTTGGAGCCATGGAGTGTAGATCTAGATAGAGGTAAAATGCAGGTGAATAAATGTTGAGAAAGTTGAAGAATGCAACTATCTGATACATCAAGAAAAAGGGAAAAAGTAAAGCAACTAAATGGTTGCGAGAAATGGATCTAGCTAAGAAAAGTAATGGAAAAAATATGAGATTGAAAGGTTGCCAACGTGTGCCTAACTAATGGAGCAATGGCGGATGGTTAGGGAAAGAGATTGGATCTAGAAAACTAGCGCGAGATTGAGGCAAGGAGGGATCTAGATCTCGCGGACGGAGGGACTTACCGGGATGGCTCGCTGGTGAAGGTGCACGGCGGCGGAGATCCGGGACGACGGCGAGCGCGGCGATGGCGATTCGCAGGCGGCGGCGGCGCGTCTCGAAAGCTCCGACGGCGCGAATGGAGGCGCGTCTATGGATGTTGACGAAGGAGCGGGCGGCAACCGACGGTGACCCCGCGGAGAGTGGCGCAACTCTGGTGCACGCGGGCTTATTCTTGAGGTCGTGAGTGCGGAGGTGGGGTGACAAGAGGAAGAAGATGGGGAAATGAACGTTAAGATTAGGGTTGACCCCTGGGAGCCTATTTATAGGTGCGGGGGGAAAAAAGCCCTAGGTTTGAGCGGTAAGTGAAAAAATTTCGGAAGAAATTGATCTGGTCCGGATATTTGGGGATAAGGACCAAGATATTCATTGCGATATATCCGGATAGAGATTAAGATAGATTATGGGCGTATTATTCGGATTAGCTAGTAGCGATGCAGATGTCGGGTCTTATCACTTTCTTCGGAGTGTTGACCCGGGAAATGATGCCCTGGCTCGGGAAAAACCGGGTTATTATATGGACCGCCTAAAGAGCAGGCCTAGCTACAATCAAAAGCACTCTAACCTGGTATACTATGTATTTGAATTTTTATTGTTTTGCAGGGAATAGCATGCGCTTCATGGTTGATCCCGAGAAGCCCAAGCCATTCTGGGGACTACTGATGGGGAGATGGTAACCCGGTAGGCTCATGCCTAGGTGAAACCCGGTCCGAAGGTAATCGCACAATGACCCGGCCCAAGGTGAAGGAGTTTCTTGAAGGCCCAAGGGAGAGCGTAGGTCTTGTAACCCGTACGTTGGGGTCACGATTAGGAAACTTAGAGTTGTGTGCGGTTTCCGGATAGGATTCCGGGTGTGTCTTGTATAGGAAGCCAGCGAGCCGGGTAAGATATAAAACGGCTCCTGGGACAGAGAGAGCAGAGTTATTACCTGATAGTCGAGTATCCTTGTAAGACGAGAACCGATAATTATAACCCTAGACCGGAGGCTCGGCGACACTGCAGACCGAGCTACCAGATCACCAGATAACATGATTTCCCCTGAGCTAAACCCTCTCCCAAACACCAGAGTCGATTTGCCCCAAAGTAAGTTACCCCAGGTAACGTCTGCCGTGATTATCCCACGACAATGAGCGTCTCCATCGTCAACAAGAAGACAACAACATGAGTGCTCTTCGTTTCAATGTCCCCAAGTTCAATGGTGAGAATGATCCCGAAGAATATCTTTCTTGGGCTCTAAAAGTAGACAAGATCTTCGGCATTCACAACTTCACCGATAAAAAGATGGTTGCTCTAGCATCTTTGCAATTCGAAGGCTATGCACTCTTATGGTGGGATCGTCTACAAGCCGAAAGAGTCCGCAACCGCATTGCTCCTATTGCCACTTGTAATGAGATGAAGCAATTCATGCATGCTCGATTCGTTCCTCCACACTACAAGCGTGACCTCTTCAAGAAGCTCCAAGAACTTCGTCAAGGTGTGAAGTCCGTTGATGAGTATTACAAGTAAATGGAGACATCCTTGATTCGAGCTCATGTGATGGAATCTCAAGAGCAAACAATGGCCCGTTTCCTCAATGGCCTCAACTATCCTATAAGGAAGATTGTCGAGTATCAACCATATGACAACATTGTGGCCCTTGTCCACCAAGCTCTCAAGGTGGAACGCCATATTACGGAAGATCTCAAGTATAACAAGCAAAAGGCTTTCTTCAACTCAAGACCATCATCCTCGTCTCCAATGACACAAGTTCCTCCACCAACTACCAACAAGAGCAACACTCGAGCCTCTAGTGCTCCCAACAAGTCTTCCCAACCATTCAAGAAGCAAGTGCCTTCCACCTCCTCGTCAAATGCTCCTCAAGTCAAGTCGAGCACTATTACTTGCTTCAAGTGTGGTGGTAGTGGACACAAGTCCTTTGAGTGTTCCAACAAGATGATCATGATTGTCAACCAAGACGGTGAACGTGATTCTATGAGTGAAGGCGAATACTATGCCTTGCATCAAGTTGCTCTCAACTATTTGGACGTGCCCAACGATGGTGAAGAAAGTGTATATTGCGATGAGGACAAGAATCCATCGCTAGTGGTCACAAGAGTCCTCACTACTTCTCCTCAAGATGAGCATGATCAATGGTGCAATCTCTTTCAAACTAGAGCCGATATTGATGGCAAGTCAATCAAGGTCATCATCGATGGTGGAAGTTGCCACAACTTGGCTAGCAAAGAGCTTTGCGACAAACTCCAATTGACTTACAAGAAACATCCTCATCCATACCATGTCCAATGGCTTAGTGACTCCGGCACCTTCAAGATTCAACACATGGTCTCCGTGCATTTCAAGATTGGTCCCTATGAAGACACGGTGGAGTGTGACGTTGTTCCTATGACCGTGTGTCATCTTGTTCTTGGTCGACCTTGGCAATACGACAAGAGTGATATTCATGATGGGCGTACCAATCATTATAGCTTCAAGTGGAATAACAAGACATTTGTGCTTCGTCCCATGTCTCCCAGCCAAGTGATCGCCGACAACGCCAAGACTCTTGCACGTAAACAAGAAGAGCTCAAGTATCGTGAGATGAGTGGTGAGAGAGTGATCCACCTAAAAGAGAGTGAGAGCCACAAGCCAAATATGAGTGGAAAAATTCCGAGTGATTCCAAAGGCTTTGCCTTACTTGCCACCAAAAGAGAGATGCGAGAGCTACGAGATGACCCAACCATATTACACTTTGTCATATTGTGCAAAGGGGAAGCACTTGAAACTAACGACATGACAAATTTTCCTCCATCTTTGTTGCCTTTGTTGCAGGAATTTGAAGACGTCTTTCCCGATGAACTCCCTCCGGGCCTTCCTCCTCTACGAGGAATCGAGCACCGCATTGACCTCATTCCGGGCGCGCTCCTCCCCAACCGCGCTCCTTACCGCACCAAACCCGAGGAGACTAAGGAGATTGAGCGACAAATCCAAGAACTACTCGACAAAGGTTTTATTCGCGAATCTCTTAGCCCTTGTGCCGTACCGGTTATCCTTGTTCCAAAGCAAGATTCTACTTCCCGCATGTGTATGGATTGTCGACCTATCAATGCTATCACCGTTAGATATAGAAATCCTATTCATAGGCCCGATGACATGCTTGATGAATTGAGTGGTGCTACTATCTTTTCCAAAATTGATCTTAAAAGTGGTTACCATCAAATTCGTATGAGTATAGGTGATGAATGGAAAACGGCTTTCAAAACAAAACTTGGTTTGTATGAATGGCTTGTTATGCCCTTTGGTCTTTCCAATGCCCCATCTACCTTCATGCGTCTCATGAATGAAGTTTTGCGTCCTTTCATTGGCAAATTTGTTGTGGTTTACTTCGACGACATTCTCATTTATAGCAAGTCTTTAGAAGATCATCTTGATCACGTTTCACAAGTATTGTTGGCTCTTCGCAAAGCAAAACTTTTCGCAAATCTTTCCAAATGCAATTTTTGCACCAACAAGCTTGTTTTCTTAGGTTTTGTGATCTATTCTAATGGTATTGAAGTAGATAATAAGAAGATTGAGGCAATTAGGAATTGGCCCAACCCTACTTCCGTGGGTGAGATAAGGCGCTTTCATGGCCTTGCCGGTTTCTATCGCCGCTTTGTCAAAGATTTTTCAACTATTGCTTGCCCTTTGAATGAACTTACCAAAAAGAATGTTCCTTTTGTTTGGGGCAACACGCAACAAAAAGCTTTCGACACACTTAAGAGATGTTTAACCGAAGCTCCTTTGCTTGTCTTACCGGATTTTGAGAAAACTTTTGAGATTGAATGTGATGCTAGTGGTATAGGAATTGGTGGCGTTCTCATGCAAAACGGACGCCCTGTAGCATACCATAGTGAAAAACTCGATGGCGCTAAACTAAATTATCCAATCTATGATAAGGAACTTTTTGCTTTGGTTAGAGTGCTAGAAGTTTGGCAACACTACCTTTGGCCTAAAGAATTTGTCATTCATTCCGATGACGAATCATTGAAATACTTGAAAAGCCAAACCAACTTGAACAAGAGGCATGCTAAGTGGGTAGAATTCATTGAATATTTTCCTTATGTCATTAAGTACAAGAAAGGTAAAAAGAATGTGGTAGTCGATGCCTTGTCTAGAAAAGAGTGTCTTCTTACACGTCTTGACATCAATGTGATTGGTTTGGATGAGATCAAAGACTTATATGCTTCCGATACTTTCTTTGCCCCTATCTTTGAGAAATGCTTGCCTAACCGCGGTTTTGATGACTACTATCTTCACAAAGGTTTCTTGTTTAAGGCTAACAAATTGTGTATTCCCGAGTCCTCTCTTCGTTTGTTGTTATTGAAGGAATCACATGAAGGAGGTCTCATGGGACACTTTGGACGCGACAAGACCTATGCCATGCTTTCCACCAACTACTATTGGCCCAAGATGAAGCATCAAGTTGAGAGACACGTTAAGAGATGTTCTACATGCCTCCGAGCTAAGTCTACTTCCAAGCCCATGGTCTTTACATGCCATTGCCTATCCCACATGCACCCTGGAGTGATATTAGCATGGATTTTGTGATAGGCCTCCCACGAACTAAAACCAACATGGATTCAATCTTTGTAGTTGTGGATCGTTTCTCTAAGATGGCACATTTCATTCCTTGCAACCGAACAGACGATGCTTCACATGTTGCCACTTTGTTTTTAGGGAAATTGTGCGTCTACATGGTGTACCTACTTCCATTGTCTCGGACCGCGACGTCAAGTTCACCTCATACTTTTGGAAGACGTTGATGGCCAAGCTCGGCGCCAAGCTACTCTTCTCCACCGCCTATCACCCACAAACGGATGGACAAACCAAGGTCGTCAACCGCACACTCTCTTCACTACTTCGAGCATTGATCAAGCCCAACTTGAAGAATTGGGAGGACTGCATCCCACACGCCGAGTTCGCCTGCAACCGTGCTCTACATCAGGCTACCAAGAAGAGCCCCTTCGAGATCGTCTACGGCTTCAACCCCAACACCGCCCTCGACATACTTCCTTTGCCTCTACGCGAGCGAGCAAACATGGACATCGACAAGCGCACCGACTACATCAAGAAGCTACATGACTCCACAAGAGCTACGCTTGAGAAGCATTCCGAGCACCGAGCCTCTATCATGAACAAGAACAAGAAACCTATGGTGTTCCAAGAAGGTGACCTCGTGTGGCTACAATTGCGCAAGGACCGGTTCCCCGAAGAGCGCAACTCCAAGCTCAAGCCAAGAGGCGACGACCCCTTCAAGGTCATCAAACGCATCAACAACAACGCCTACAAGCTCGACTTACCGCAATCCAAGTACCTCATCCACAACTCCTTCAATGTCAAAGACCTATCTCCCTTCCATGGATACCCAAGTGATGAAGACGACGCCGAGTCGAGGTCGACTCTTTTTCAAGGGGGGGAGATGATGTAGCCCACCCAACTCCACCAAGTGCACCGATGGCTAGATCACGCGCAAAGGCGATTCAGGATAAGGTGAACTCGCTCCTCTCGCTCCATACTTTCGTTCACGTGGAGGATGGTGCGCTACCTCATGGTTCCACACTTTGCGTGCTCAGGTTCAAACCCACCACGGAGGCCCCGGAGAGCACCCAAGATGATGCGCGAGAAGGTATCAAGAAGGGCGGAGAAGACGACATCGAATTCGGAGTCCCGGTGGAGAAGATAGGGGGAAAGGAACCCCCCCGGCCTCAGAACCCGGCCAGGCCGGCCTCCTCCCCCTCCAGGACGGGCACCCAACAGAGGAGGCCGGCCTCCACCCCGGCCTCGGGCCGGCCACCTCCCTCCTCAGGCTGGACCCCCTCCCGAGAGGGCCGGCCTCCACCCCGGCCTCGGGCCGGCCCCTCCAGGCCGGCCGCCCCCGCTCCCACCTCGGCCTCGGGCCGGCCGCCCCACCAGCCCCAGGCCGGCGCGCCTCGCCCACCACGGCCTCAGGCCGGGCTCCAGGCCGGCCCCAGCCCGGCGTGCGCCTAGGGCGCCCCTCTTCCCCCACCCCGGCCAGGCCGACCCCCCAGGCCGGCGTGGGCGAAAATACATGCAAATGACTCGTTTTCGACCCCGTTTTCACCTGATTCGACCCCCGGCTATATAAGGACGACCCCGAGCTAGATCTAGGGTTTTAGAGTTGAATTTAGAACATTTGAAGGTCAGCTCTCTTGTATCCCTCTTTGAGGAACTACTCCTACGGTGTGTACCTAGGAACGTATCAAGGCTACTCCTCCGACTTCGTCGAGGATCGTATCAAGGCACATCCCAACTACTTGTCCTCTCCCCTTCGGGTTTCAGTCAAGAGTTGTCCAATCTTCCTCTCGTTAATCCTTGAGGTTCTATTGGCGTAGTGGTACCGGCTACGGGTGTGAGACGGTTTGTATCAAGGTGAGTTCAGTTGGATCGATTGTTCCGTAGGCGGCCCTCGGGGCTTAGTTGACGGGAGGTTGGATCTTTCGGTTCTTGCGATTTATCCCGATTTGTGTGTTTCCCCGCGATTCCCCCACGTTCCCCCTCGATTCCCCATCTCGTGTTCTTCGTTCGTTCTTCGTCGATTCGTGAAGATCGGGCCAATCTAGGAGTCCAACTCCATATCAAGACCACAACCTTCTCAACTTGAGGGCCTTTTCCCTTGAGCCTTGCTAGCTCATCCTTCAACCTAGCATTTTCCTCAGTAGTATTTTCATGATCACAAGAAGAAGTAGAGGTGCTAGGGTTGTTAAGATGATTAAGTTGAGTTTGAAGTTGTTCATGCAACTCTTTGAGGGATGAGTGTTGGCTCTCCAAAGCTTTGTGAGCCTTGGTAGCTTTTTAAACTCCTCGGTTAGTTTACCATGACCAACACCAAACTCAACCTTATCCTTTTTAGCCTTTTTATATTTAGCAATTTCAAGGTCACTTTCCTTAGTGATGTTAGAAAGAAGTTCATTATGTGTTTCCTCAATAGAATCAAGTTCCTCCTCAAGAGAAACTCTACCATCATGCTCTTCCTCAAGAGTCATAGAGAGGGATGCAATTTCATCCGCATCCCTTCTTTCAACCTCACCTTCTTCTCAAGAGATTCTTGGGTCTCTCCCAATTGGCTCATGAGATGATCGAAGTACTTATTGGTCTCCCCTTGAATGTTAGACATAAAACGTTCCAAAGAGAGCATTTCATCTTCTACTCTAAGACTAGCAAGATTTTCTAGTTCACTTGGGGTCTTAGAGTTGGGACAAGGTGATACCTCCGAGGCCTTAGCCATGAAGCACTGGGCATTTGGGTGAGGATAATTCTCATTGGGGGATTCAAAGAGAGATGAAGACGATGGAGTAGAGCAATAGAAAGAGCGGCCACTTCACTTGTGGTTTCTTCTTCTTCATCACTCCCAGAATCATAATACTCTTAAGTCACTAGCACAAACTTGGTGGGAGATTTCTTGTTGAAGCGTTTCATCTTGAAATGAGGTTTCTTGTACTCAAATTTGGACTTGTCCTTGCGAATGAGCTTGCCACTATGGAGTTCTCTATTTTCATAGGGACACTCTGCAATGAAGTGGTGCTTATCTTGACAATTGAAGCAAGACCTCACTTTTTCAGCCCCATCATTGCCATAGCGAGACTTGGTCTTCTCCTCAACATATTTGCTTGGCCTTGGGAGGATTCCTCCAAAACTTTTGCACGGTGAGAGCAATGATATCCTTGAGCACGGGATCATACTCTTGATCCTTCAATGGAGCCAAAACCTCATTGCCTTCTTCTTCATAATCAACCTGTCTTGACACAACCTTGTCCTTCAAAGCAACCTATGCCCCTTTGTGCATTCCTATGGCCCTAGCACGGTTATCAAGAGCATTATTGGTTTGCACTTGATAGGAGCACATTTCTTGCATAACTTGGGTTGAGGTCATGGAAGGGAAATCATGTCTTCCTTGAATGCTCTTCAAGTCTGCGGGCTCAAATGGCATTAGGGCAATCATGTACTTCCTCTTGATCCAAGCATCATCAATGTACTTGGCACCGACATTGGAGAACACGGTGGCAAGAGTCTTTAGTCTTCGGTACATGTCTTCATGGTTCTCTCCATCATGCATATAGAACCCTTCGGCCTCATTGTCAAGGCATCATATCTATTCCTTTGCATGATCTCATTGCCCACAAACATGACGACAAGAGTGTCCCATGTTTCCTTCGTAGTGGGATATTGTTGAAGATGCGGCATGTGATTAGGACCCACGACTTGTTGAAGAGACAAGGCGGTGTAGTTGAGTTGACAATCTACGGCTTCTCTTCTTATCAAGTTCTTGGGGTCATGAGGCTTGTATCCATCACGAGTGACTCTCCAAAGTTCTATACAAGAAGAGTTGAAGTGAGTCTCCATGTAATACTGCCATTCACGAAAAGAAAAAGCATCAATTTTAGGTGGATCTTCCCTAGGGATTATATGAGGATGTGGGACGGGAGGATCGGTAGAATAATGTCCTTTGACAAAGTGAGATTCTCCCTCTCCTTCCGTACCCTTCTCGGCGGAGTTTTCCACGGAAGCATTTTTAGATGGATCACCATATACCCCTTTCTTGTCGCCCTCTGGAGATTCTTCCGGAGGAGATGAGCCGGTGACCTCCGGTCCTTTGGCTTTCAAGATTTGACGCAACTCATTGATTTTGGTGTCTATGGATGAGCTCAATGAATTTTTCAACTCATTGAGATCATTCATAGATACCGGCGCCACGGAACCTTCGGTATCCGTCTCATCAACCATACTCAAACTCTTAGGCAGTTAATCCCGATAGAAGAGCCGAGGCTCTGATACCAATTGAAAGTATAGTATGGGCACCTAGAGGGGGGGTGAATAGGTGCTACGACCAATTTTTATTTTTATTCACAATTAGGCTTGACACAAAGGTAAATTCTCTAGATAGTGCAACTAAGGTGAATTTACCTATATGACAAGGATATCAACTAATGCAACTAGTACAACAATAAATGCAACAAGTACAAGTGAGTAAAAGATAAGGTAACGAGATAACCCATAGGAAGCACGCGGAGACACGATGTATTCCCAAGTTCCTCCTTGTTAAGGGAGTACGTCTCATTGGAGGGGTGTGAGCTCGCCACGAAGGCCTACTCAACGCCACAAAGGCCTCACCCTATTCTCCGATGAACCCCGCCACAAAGGCCTAGTCCACCTTCCACTATTGGTCTCCTTTGAGGCGGGACTCGAATCCTTTACAAACAAGCTTGGGGCACACACCCACAAAAAATTGGGGGCTCCCAACAATCACAAATCACCAAGAGTAGCAAGAAGCCTAGGTTCTCCACAAGAGGAAACCCTAGGAAAAGATCCCTCAAGCTAATGAGGGGAAAATGGAAATCCGGTTGGTGAAGATGTAGATCCGGGGCTTCTCCTTCAATCCTCCAAGTTTCAACAAGTTTGGGTGGAGGAGATGGGAGAGCTAGCTTGGTGGTTGAGCTCAATCAATGGGGACTTTAATTCTGGACGAGCTACCCCTTGGGGAAGAAGGGGTGCATCTATTTATAGCTCCACCAAGAAACTAGCCGTTTTCTGCACAGTCGACGTACAATCCGGAATAATTCCGGGCTCCCGGAATAATATGGAGCAATCTGGATTGGAACAGAAGAAATCACGTTCAAGTCGGAATCGCTCCGGATTGGTCCGGAATGATTCCGGATAGCAACAGAGGTTTTTGCGGCCTTGTCGGAATCCTTACAGGATCAATCCGGACCCCGAAATCACCCGGAATAATTCTGGATTGCAACAGAGAGATTTGTGGTCATGTCAGAATCCTTCCGGAATGGTCCGGAATAATTCTGGGTTGCACTGAAAAAAACTTCTTGAGGCCAGAAAAACGTCCGTCGACCTTTTATCTTCTTCACCATTTCTTTGAACCGTTTATGTGCTGATAATGAATATAACCTTTTGAACAATAGCACACAGGGTTAAAAACTCATTTATGTTGTTAACAAACACAATAAACATAGAGATATCGAAAATGCACCTTCAGCAGACGCAGCGGATGATTTCATTGTCCCGCCAATTCCCTTCTATCATGCCCCCTGTCTACAGCACACTGTTATCACTCCGACGCTTTCACTCCCGCCTCCCAGCTCGAAACACCCCATGGATGCCCTCTGGTATAGGCTAGGCCTCTAGGGTGGCCAGATCTTCACGGATTGACGCACGAGAGGTGGGGATATTGGGAAGAACACGAAGAACACGATGAACTCACACACACAAAAGGGGAGATAACTTGTGGAGCCTATGAGGGATCGCAAACCCAATTCAACAACACGCTAATTGGAACCGATTCTTCTCACCGTCCGGTCCACCAATCCAACAAAAGCCGCAAGGGGAAGGCTGGCAAGAACTACCGGAATCACGAGGTGAAAGAGTAGCTACTTGGAGAGATCTTGATAAAATCCAATAGATGAATCTATGGAGTAGTCATGGGTCCCATGGGGGAGTTTCTCCACATGGGAGGGGAGCACAAGGTCCAATTCTATCTCATACTAGCTCTTTTCTAGAACTGGTCCAAGGGGTACATATTTATAGCCAAGGGGGAGGTGGGGTGGAAAAGGGGGAGAAAGCCCCAAATCCCGCAGCTGTAGGGCAAACGGTCTGGGAGGCCGACCTGGCCCGCCAGTGAGGTCGGGGTTGGCGCCCGACCTGAGACCAGGGAGCCCGGCCTGGCCGGGTTGCTGGCTGGGTTTCCTGCACTTCTCCTCCCTCCTTTTTCTCGGACTTATTCTCGCTTCTTCCTCCTCTTCCATGCGTACACCTTGGACGGTCTTGAGTCCTAGGCTTCCTCGGCATCTCCCCTCACATCCATACTCGTCGACTCATACGTTGCAATGCATGGGGGTATATGGTCAAGTAGTATACCGTCCAAAGGAGTACGAAATGGGTTCTCAAAGAGGAATGAGTCCACCTTTAGAATCCATGGTTACTTGACATATGATGGAGTGGGATACATGCCCAGTGGGATGGGTCCCGCTGCATCATCTCCCCCCACTTTAAAAAGAGTTGTCTTCGACGCTAACTAGTCACCAACGTGTAGAGGAGGTAGATGGATTGTCGTAAAAGTCGAAGTCACCATGTGGTTGTTCTTGATGGAAAGGTAATGGAAACTCTTCAATGTTCCTTTGGCTTTCATGTAACCTACCAATCTCACAAGAAAGACAAAACAACACTTAAAGAGTAGCCAATACTTGAAGTTCATAGCATGGGTTTTGAAATAGAGGGAAGGCACCTTAGCAAGATGTCGATGTGGTTGTCCTGTAAGATCCTCCGTCATAGAAAGGTGGTGATGTAACCACGCATGCCATCTCATCCAAAGGTAGAACCTACACACCAAATACCAAGTAAACCATGTGTGTGCGAGATAGAGGAGCACATTATTTATGACATGTCCGTTCATGTTCATAGCACTGTTAGCACAACACAAATATATGGAATCTATTGCATATGCAAGGTCAATGTGCAAGCAATTCATTGAAACATCTCCGAAATGTGAGAACACAAAATCTCCATGAAACTTTGAGGGGTTGCACACAAAGCATTGGAAATGGAAGTTTGTCAAAATCATCGGTGCAATAAGAGGAGACATTGGCAAAAACACAAGATGAAGAATGTCCCAAATATGATCATCATGGGTGCAAGCAAAGCATATGAAAGAGCACATTTTCGATATTTTTGTTGCAACACCAATGGAGGGAAACCAAAACACTCATGACAAGACATGCTCAAAATATCATTGTGGTTGCAAGCAAGTCATTGAAAAGAAAAATTGTTCATCATACTTGTTGCAACACACAAATCATCTATATGAAAGATTAAGAAAGCATTCTTGTCACAAAGGAGAACAATATCGCAAACATGTTTGCAAACAAACCAAAGGAAAGAGAAATTTTTCAATGTGTTTGATGCAAAACAAGATAAAGGTATTAGAGCCGGGTTCGATCCGCAACACAATTTTAATATGCTCTCAAGAGCTCGTTTTGTCAACTCGTGTTCAATTGAGGTTGGCATTAGCAAGTGGGTACTCAAAGAAATCTCTTTCGCACAAGACCAAGGAAAAGAGGTATGACCTCACTCAAAGATATGCAGAAAGTGACACTTATAGTGCGACCAAGGTAAAATCGCAAGTATGTGGCTCCCGCAACTCTACCTTACGATGTACTTACACATCTTTCTTATCCTGGATCGTTCGGCCGACTAGGCACATCCGGATGCCGTATTCTTTCGAGTACGAAGGTTAGAACCAAGGATCTCTCCCGTGAACATGGAATCACACTCAAGCTTTGTCCTCCAGTAAACTTTCCGTGTCAACAACACGAAGAAAAATCCTACCGGGTGCGCCGAGTACCCCTTTCGGTTAAGTTCGACTCGGTAAGACCTCCACGGCCCAATCGCAATGATCATATCGCCATATTCGAGTCGGAGGTCTCGAATTCGTGTAGGCAAGAACCATTTTTGTCCTAGATGCAGTTAATTGGACCTGATCATTCGGGAGAGCCAAGCGACTGAGCCACATCCTTCTGCGAAAACAGCCAACACAAGGCACATTTATCACTCGATGCTCGAGCACATGTGCGCGTCGCGCACAAGGTATACACCCTCAAAACCAGGCGATTGAATGATCAGTCGAGGAAACCAAGAACGAACTTTGAGTGCTTACCCGACTATTCTTAGTCGAATAAACACTCGGGGGCTACTGACGTGGGGATGATTCCTGGACCTGTCGGGTGAGCCTACCCGGTCCAAGGGCCAAGACCTAGGCCCAAAGAGAGGTGCTATCATGCGTTACTAGAAGGCCCAACGAAAGCCCACCCGCAAGACTTGCGGGTCAAGAAGGGAACTCCTACCGACCTAGAACTAGGTTTTGTAACCCCCGGACACGGTTTGAGACCTAGCCACCTATAAAAGGCTAGGAGAACCACCGAGGGGGGATCTAATCTACTTTTCACCACCATAGCCTTGAGCTCGAGATCATACTCTCGACTTGAGCACCCCCCATTGTAAGTGATCTATTGATATTACAGATCGAAAGAGTAGGAGTAAGGGTTTTACCTCTACGAGGGCCCCGAAACTGGGTAAATCGTGCCCCTGTTAGCCGACGATTGTCAGCAGCGCCGCTACGTTCTCTTAATAAAAACCCTACCGGATCTTCCGAGGGACTTTTTGAGATGAATAATCGACAAGCAGTCAAACGAATCTGTCGATATTTAGTTCATACCCCAAATTTTGGTCTTTGGTATCCCATGGTTTCAAGTTTTCAGCTCATTGGATATTCGAATGCGGATTATGCGGGAGAGAAGACAGATAGGAAGTCTACATCCGAGGGTTGCCAATTCCATGGTAGCTCCTTGGTGTGTTGGTCTTCGAAGAAGCAAAACTGCAATTCTCTCTCCACCACCGAGGCCGAGTACATTTCTGCGGCAAGTTGTTGTGCCCAAGTGCTTTGGATGAGGCAAACCTTGAAGGATTATGGTATTCATTTTGACAAGGTGCCTCTTCTTTGTGACATATCAAGATCGCCTACAACCCCGTTCTTCACTCCAAGACGAAGCACATTGAGATGCATCATCATTTTATTCGGGATCATGTTGAGAAGGATGATATTGGTCTCTCATATGTATCTACCAAGGATCAACTTGCAGATATCTTCACGAAGGCCCTTGATGAACCAAGATTTCGAGCTTTGAGGAATGAACTAAATGTCATAGATTCTTCCAACTTCACTTGAGAACTTGCATGATGTAACACCTGGGGTGTTACCTTTGGTAGAAAGTGTTTGTTTCCTTTTTGCTTGCATCACATGCATCATATTGCATTGCACCATGTTTGCATCACAACTGAAAAAAATTCAAAACAATTTAAACCTTCACACATGTCTAAAAATTTCAATTGAAAGTTGCAACTCAAATTGTTTTCAATAAGTTGAAGTTGAATTTATTTCAAATTGCCTGCTAAGTAAAGTTTTCCCTGTTATTAAAACCCTAATGGCAAATTCCAAAAATTCAAATCAAATCAATCTTATTTATCATATTTCAATATGGGTTTAAATATTAAAATTTGGCAAACAAATTAAATTCAATAATGTTTGTTTAATTGCTTGAGCTTATTAACTAGAATTTGCTTTTCCAAATTTCCCAAATCAAACATTATTGAAATTCAACTAACCACTTAGAAATCAAACTAATATTTCCAATTTTGAAATCATTAACTAACCTTTGCTTTTGATTATTGTGTGCAACTTAATAAAATTATTTATCAAATAAATACCCCAAACTCTATTTGGAAAATTCAACTAACTATTTTAAATCAAATTCAAACTTTCAAACTTGTGAAAAATACTGCTAACCTTTGCTTTCATTTTCTGTTTGAAAAGTAATAAAAATATTTAATAGAATAAACCCTCCAAATTCTCTCCCTCTCCTCTTCCATCCTTTACAAAAAAAAAATGTGTTCATAAGGAAAAACAAAAAAGAAAAAAAATGAAAGAGAGAGGGGTGAGCTGAAAGGAGGCAGCCCACCCCCCTTTCCCTTTTCTCCCCCAGCCCACTTCTCTCTTTCTGGCCCAGTACCCTCCTCCTCTCTGTCGTCTTCCTCCCCCGACGTCACCCTCACCGTACGAACCTCGCTCCACCACCCGATCTCTCCCCCCCTCTCCGATGACTAGCCGTACTAGGCTCTCCCCCATAAAACAGCCACCCTCCCCTTCCTAGCCCTAACCCTAGAGCCCCATCTTCCTGCCGCGCCGCCCTCCATCTCTCTTCTGTTCTCTGAACCCATCCAGTGCACCACCACAACCACCTAGCCACCGTCAGACCACCGCCACCATCCCGTCGCCCGGCCGTCCTAGGGCTGAACCCACCATGGGAATGGAACCATGGTGGTTCACCCTCGCCCCTCGCTCCCTCGACGCTTGCCGGGAGCCCCCAGGGAGGCCGCGGCGTCGACCTCCCTCTCCTCCACCGACTGCTTCTTCGACAGCGTCGTCGTCGCCTGCACCCCCCCCGATCGTCTGCTTCGACCACACCGTGGTGAGCGCCTACTGTCCCTGCCCCTCTCGTTTTTCCTCCAGCTGCACGCTACGCCCACACCACGCAGTCAACACCTCACGCCGTGGCCGCAGAAATCCTCGCCGGAGATCGCCCTTGTTCCTGTCAGTTTCAGCGACTGCAGTCGAGTTTCAGTTAGCAGTCGCTGCGATTCCTTTTCCTCCGTCAGAAACGTTCACCAACACCAACAGCAGTTCACCGCATCGGTTCAGTTCCTTCCGCACGCAAGCCAGCACGCGGGTTCGATTCCCACCCAAGGGAATTATCCCATCTTTTTTCCCCACGCGCGCAGGGGCATGCCCACCAGTCATCGACCCCTGTGCCACCTCAGAGCTCACACGCCCGCGTGGCTGCCACCTGGGCACGGGCCCGCGCCGTAGAGGCCCAGGCTGGGTTGCCCTGGTGAAAAACGCCCCAGGGGCCCCTCTGCAAATTCTTTCCTTTCTTTTAGGCCCCTGTCTTTACAATTTGGTCCCCAGTTTTTAATTGCTAATAACTTTTATTTCCTAAATCTAAATAATAAAAATAAAATATGAATCTTGACCCAAATTTAATTATCTACCTATTCAAAGCATTTGTTTTCTGTTTTGCACAATTCAAATTGTTTCAAAATTCAAATTTAAACAATTCCTCTCAAATTTGATTAATTCCATAATTAATTCATAATTAATTCAAATAACACAAATCAAATATGATTTTCAGTCCAAATTCAATGTACTTTCTGTTTATCAACTTTGTTTTGCAATTTGGGCAATGAAAATTAATGTTATTTAATAATCCTTAAAAATGATAAATTAAATGGCATAATTAATAACTTTCAAATGGTTGCTCCAAATTAAATATTCAAAACATGAAATCCATCCAAAATTACATGCCACACTTGAATATCCACTTTGTTTTCTGGTTTGCAACAATTAATTTGAATAATTGTTTCACCTCCTATTTAATGCAATTTAAATTGCCAAAATTCATAACTAATTTCATTTTAATTCAAATCAAACAAATAAAATATGTTTTTCAATCAGAAAATTGCAAGGAATATGTTCATGCCATCCATATCTCTGTTTGCATCTTATCTTGTGCACTTTAGATCTTGTTATGCATGTTCACCTATATGACAACATATGGAATGTGTGGGATAAATAATTCCAACTGTTGCCCCCTTCCATTTAAATTGCCTAACTCATCTACTTTATTGTTTTCCATGCTAAACAACACTTAACTTGATGGTTAGCTAAACAACTTGAACCAATTCCTATTTCTCCGGACTCCGGTTCCGATTAAATTGCTTAAGTTGTTTTCCTCCCCGTTGCATCTTGCCATGTCATGCATATAAAATAGGATCATGCTGGATCTTTTGCCGTAGTAGTAATTGTTGCATCCGGTGTTTGTTCGAGGTTCGTTGCTTCTTCCCGGATAGGACGTTGAGATGATGTGAGCAACGACAAGTTCTGCTACCTTGCGGGATCTCAGGCAAGTATACTCACTTGCTGCCATATGGCTGCCTTTCATCACTTGTTACCGATTCTTTCCATTGTTCTTGTTCTAGCCTGTTGATACGATGCTTGTGTCTCGATCCTATTATATGTTTACCTCGCAGCCATGATATAGCCTTTCCTTCCACTTCCTATTAACTGTTGATTGTTTACCTCGTTGGCCTTCGTGTCGTAGCTGCCTGCTTAGGGTTTCTTTGCTCGAGTCTGTTGTCGGTTACTTCTTTTACTATCTTTTATTATCGTTCTGGGGCTCGATGTTAATCAATCAATCCTGTTAATGCTAATGGTAATAATAATTTGATGATAAGGCACCGGCAGGAGGCCCTTTGTGGTTTTGAGGCCTGCTAGTGTCGACCCTAATAGGAAAAGGGTATTGTCTACTGATCCATGATGAGCGCACTACCCGCATGTGGGAAGCGAGTATGGGCGCCCCCCTCAATTTGACTCGATTCGCATCTCGTCCAATGTAACATCCCAAGTAGGAAATATCCCTTAGAATGTTTTGTTCCTTGTTTTATTTCAAGCAATGCATCATGTCATCATCTCATTGCATTTGTTTTATTTTGTTTGCAATTGTTATTATTTGTTATGCATCTGTTTTATCCTGTTTTCATAATCAAACTCAAACAAATTTCAAATGGTTATTTTCATACTTGCTCTGTTACAACTTTTGGAATAAAAATAACAAATAAAAACAACCATTTTTATCCCTTGTTAATCACCCATTAAATTGTTGGTTTAATCAAACCATTAATCCAATCAAATAATTCTAAAACATTTTCAAATTCAAACCAAGGCTAAGAATCAGTACCTTTTTGAATCCATGAATTCCACCAAACAATTATAAACTTTAAATCATTTTAAAACCCTAGGGGAAACCCTATTGAAAATACTTTGTTTTCTAATATTAATTAATATTGCAAATTTCAATCAATTTGGTTAATTTTAAAACAGCAAGCCAATATTTAAATTTTTGAAAACAAAAGCCACCAAGTGTTTGCTTTTGGTCTAATAAAACTCCCCAATTTTTTCCAAATTTTTCTATAAACAAAACCTTAACAAATTCTTCCAAATTCTGTTTCAGCAAAAAAAAAAAAATAAGAAAAAAAAAAAAGGAGCAAACCTTGCGCGCGCGCAGCAGATAACAGCCCAGCCCAACCTAGCCTACGCGCGCGCCACCCAGCCCACTCTACTCCCCCGTACCGCTTCGCGATTCGCGCTGATCTTCTAATCGCCTTCGTCAAGCGGTACGGCAGAGCATCGGAGGCATCCACCGCACCCCCGCGGCGACTCCGGCGGTCCCCGTCGCTCTCCACTCCTATAAAGCACGCCCTAGCCCCCTGGCACCAACCCCCTAGCCCTAGGTTTCCGCTCCATCCTTTGGTGCGCCGCCAATTCCTCCTCCCTGTCGCCAGCTCCCACCTCTGAATCTCACCGGCGGCAGCTCCTTCTGAACATGGCCATGGCGCCGCCACCCTCGCCTCCTACCTAGCCTCTAGCCTACGGGAACCACACCGCCTCTCTCTCCTCTCTCTGCTGGACACCAGATCGTCACGGGTAAGCCCCTAATTCGCCGCCGCGATCTTCCCCCTCTCCGGCCATCGTGCCACCGTTTCTGAACCCGAGCTTCCCCTCGACGTGACAGAGCCTATCGACGTCAATTGAACGCTGGAGTCGACCCACCTCTTCCTCCTCTACGTCGTGGACACCTGAGGGAGCACGGAGGAGCACGGAGAACGCGCCGCCGTCCTCGACCACCGCGTCACCGCCGTCGTCATCAGCGCGTCATCACCGAGCCTCTGCCCCTTTCTGCAACGGTGGTGAGCATCCACCACCTTTCCTCTCTCCCTCTGTGCTTCCGTGCGCTTCCACTGCGTCCAGCACGCGCCTCCATCCATCACCTGCATGAGCACACGGTGGAACGCCGGCGAGCACATCGTTTCCGTCAGTCCTGGAAGCGTTTGTTCGTCAGGTTCAGTTAAGGCGTTTCTGAACGTTAACCTCAGCGCGTCTCTGAACCTGACAACGATCGCTCACTCACCGTACTGGCACCGTTCCCTGTCTCGCAACCGCGAGCTCGCGGGATCGATCCCCCGCGGCCGCAAACTTTTTCGAGATTTCTCCCCCCGCGCGAGGCCCACCAGGCAGTGACCCTCACTGCCACGCAAGCTTTCGCTCGCCACGCTGGCCACGGGCCCCCCCTGACAGTGTGTGTGTACGTTCCAGTGGCGGTAACAAAAGAATTAAGGCATTTCTGTTTAATTTCTATTTCTTTTTAAATTGGCAGAATAAAGCAATAAACTTTAAAATTCAATAACTTTTAATCTATAATTCTAATAAATAAAAGTTATATATGTTTTCTGTTCAAAATTTAATAATCTTTCCAACTGTTCCATTTGTGTTCTGTTTTGAGTTTTCAAAATACATTTAAAAATTCAAATTTGAATAATTCAAATGTAGTTTGCAATAATTCATAAGAAATTCATACTATTTCCAAATAAGTCAAATAAAATATGTTTTTCATACCATTTTGAATAACCTATTCAAATATAATTTTTTTTCATTGTTTGCATGATTTAAATTGCCTAAATAATTTAATACTTGTTTAATTCAATTAAATTTGATAAAATCATAACTTGCTTAATATAAAATATTTTTGAACATGCAAAATATGTTTTCAAACCATCAAAGTGTGAACTTTTCAATTGTGAGTTTGAATTCATGTTTTGAACAAATAAAAATTCAAATAATATTTAAGCTTGTTTTAAATTCAATTAAAACTTGTTTAATATTGTTTAATTCATAATAAATTCATCCTAATTCAAATTTCAATATGTGAAACATGTAATCCAACTAAAATTTGATGTTCTTTTCAAATATAAAATTTGTTAATTGTTTTGCACACTTTGAATTGATGAAAACAATAATTGTTTGTTTGACATGTTTAAGTAACCAAATTTTCCAAACTTGTTTTATTCCTTTTCCTTTGCATCTATTATTGTTAATTGTTGTTATCTTGTCATCATCATCATGCATGCATCATGATAACAACTATCACATAATAAATAGTTGTAAATCATTTGTTCCACTTTTTTCAATGGATCCTTTTCCATATGCAACCCTTGCATATGGGTCCATTTAATTTGTGCTATCATGTTAGTCAGTTTATTTTTTGCTGCACTATTAATTTGTCATGCATCATATTGATTGTGCACAATGCCATGGCAATGATTGTTTACATTCCTGTTTTGTTTGTTTGCTTCTTCTCGAATAGACGACGACGTTGAGACAGACGACCCTTACAGCACCCCTTCTGAGGATCTAGCTCAGTACCCGGTTGTTGAGTTTGCAGGCAAGTTATCACTCACATGAACCATTGTGTTCCTTTCAACCCTGGTTACCGATACTTTCCGTTGTCTATATCTTGCTAGCCTTAGTGGTAGTTGCTTCTGTTACGAACCTATCACATGAATCCTTTAACCCTGATATTGCCTCATCACCCCTCCTACAACCCTGATGATTGAGCCAGTGTCTTACTAGCATGCTTAGGTTGTTATGCTCGAGTCTGTTACCCGTTACTTTCAGTTACTATTTCATTATGTTCTGGGGGCTCGATGTTTAATCAATCAATCAATCATGCTAATGTTATTACTGTTAATAATAATTCGATGATAAGGCACCGGCAGGAGGCCCTGTGTGGTTTTGAGGCCTGCTAGTGTCGACCCTAATAGGAAAAGGGTCTTGTCTACTGATCCATGATGAGCGCACTACCCGCATGTGGGAAGCGAGTATGGGCGCCCCCCTCAATTTGATTCGATTCGCATCTCGTCCAAATCATCTCATTTAGTTCGTGCTTTCTATTTGCCGCATGCATGTTTTTGCGAGCCCAACGCAGGGTGGAACTTTTGTAGTCGGCATATAGGGGGACACGGTCTTAGAGTGCTATGAGGGTCCCTTTTCTTCGGGGCTTGATTAGCCGTGCACCCAAGGTGCTTTGGGCTTGATGCGGAGAAGAGTTGAGTTGTGTTGAGTGCCCCGCTTGGTGGGAGGCATCCCATCTGGCGGGTTATTCATACGTGTACGGCCAAATTGGTGCAACCGTGCAGGGATAATCTTCTCGAGAAGCCGTGTTTTCCGCGGTTATGGACTACTTGGTGAAAGTACTGGCTAACAAGTACTCAGGACAACTTAAACATAATGATCAATCATGTTTCACCCAATGATTAATAACTTGACTAGTAATAGGTTATTCACACAACAACTTGATTCATCTTTAATCCAACTGTGTGAGTTATCCTCGGATTGCTTCTTTGGATAAGGGGCGAGATCCAGGATGGGTTTGTTTGAAGTTATCTTTCAGTTGGTTACAACCCTCGATCTTATCCCCTTTCTGATAGTTGGAATTGCTAGAATCTCTGTAGTTGGTTAGCGCAGCCAGTTGCAGCATCTTATATATCCACTTCTTTCCGTTGAACCAAGTCATCTGTGCTTGTGTTGACGGGCTATACTTTGGTGAATTGTGAGTCTTGCTTGCCAGTACTTGGATGTACTGACCCCGTTGGGGCCGTGGTTTACGCAGACTACGACTACGGCTACGATGACCACCAGGATGGCTACTTCGTGGAGTTTGACGAGACTGCAGACGAGTAGTTAGCTGGACCAGGGCTGGATCCAGAACCTACGTGGATGGGCTTCGTCTTCTTTATTTTCTCCGGCTTCTTAAGCCTGTTGGATTTGTCTGTACCCAGACACCTTTGATTGCTTCCGCTGATGTAATGAATGCTATGTTGGGACATGTGTCCTCTGGATGATTGTATTTGCTATCTCTGCCTTAGTGAAGGCCATTTGCTACCTTATTTCAATCTTTTGTGTCTTAGAGATATGTTGTGATCATCATTCGTTCAAAGCTGTTGACGTACAGTGCGTGCTTGATATGAAGTACGTCGACAGTAGTGCCTATGACTTCTAGTGGATAGTTTACATCGACGGTGGAATAGCAGGGCTTGTGTTGTCGCGCATAAGCGCAGGCCTACCAGGAAGCTGGGACGTGGGAGTAGTTATGCCCCATAATCCAAGCACCTGCTATCCAGTTCGTATAGAAGCCAGGGTGCGACAAATGGTATCAGAGCCTGTCTGCCTGTAGGATCCCTTTTTACTGGTCGCAGTTGAGTCTAGAAACTATGTTGTAGCTATATAGGAAAAATGAAACGTGAGAGTAGGAATTCTGCCATTTTTCTTCTTTCCCCACCCACCCACCCTTTTCTGGTAAGGAAGTGCAACGTTGTTTTCTGTTCTCACCTAAACTTTCAAGTTAGGATTTCACGTGTTTTGGGTTCTCTGTAGTACCTCAGGAGTTTTGGTCTCGAGTTTCCCGATGTTGCTTCAATATCCTGTTCTTTTCAACATCCTTTTCGTCCGTTGAACCTTGTTGTTACTTTCCACATCAGTTCTCTACCGGAGTCTAATCAAAACCTCCCAAATCATCTGCAGATGGATCTTAGGTTCTACCCGCAGGTGGTTCGGATGACTCGCTGTGAGAGCACCGCCGGTTATCCGGAGATGCTGAGAGACATGGTTACCTATCTGGGGTTCCATTGGGCACCAGAGTACCAGGTCTACGAGCAGCAGCGAGAGTTTGACCAGACCTGCTACCGGGCTATCGTCTACATTCTGTCGGATGATGGCAGGAGCATTGTCCACCGCTACGAGGCAGTAGGTTCCACAGTGGATATGGCCCTGCAGCAGGCAGCTTACGTGAGTCTCACCGTCCTCCGTGCTGACTACTGGGGGTTTGATGATTCCATCTATCGTCACATCCCCCGTGGTTACATCACGGCAGCGGGAGTTCACTTCACTCTCCACAGCAACCTGGATACCTACGAGTCTGATAGCTCCAGGCTGCACACCACTGCTCAGTTCGTGAGGCACAGTGATGCAGTTGCTTCCACACTTTCTCAGGAGTTAGCCTCAGTCAGGGAGCAGCTCCACCTTGCTCTCACTCGTCTGGCGACGTACACCACAGACTTTGTTGGAGACGAGTGCTTTGCACGTATCGTTCAGACAGCTGGGTTACCGCTGCCAGATGCTGGAGGTTACGAGCCGATCAGAGGCCCACTTCTCGACCTCGGAGCTGGTTACACAGGGGTTCCCCGCTATGGAGCACAGGGAGACGACGCTTTCTACTTCACCACACCGAGGGTTGCTCTCAGGGCAGTCCCACTCTACGTGGATCGTCGTCATACCTACTTCCGTGGGATTCCTCCGCACCGTATCTCTCGTCGTGCTACTCACCGCCGTCCTGCGTGATGAGCATGGGAGTACCGATGTATCCATTCCTAGCTATGTTTAGTTATCCTTTGGCATTCGAACCATGTATTGGTCTGTTAGATATTCTGATGTATTTGAACATGTGATGATGTACCTGTTGGTTATCTATTCATGCGTCGGAATAATCTATCTTTCGGTTACCAAGTCTATCCTTTTCTGTTGTTGTGCTAAAATGAATTTCTGTTCAGGATGCCTCCAACCAGGAACAACCCGCCTCCGCCACCACCAATGGGGGAACTGTTAGCTCAGATGACCCAAGTGGTGACACAGATGGCCCAGATCCAGGCTAACCAGCACCACAACCAGAATGCTCCGCGAGTCAGCATTAAGGAGTTTCTGAGCGTGGGGCCGAGAGCTTTCGTGGCAACACGTGAGCCTCTGGATGCTGATGACTGGATCAGGGAGATCAACAGGGCTCTGGAGATAGCTCATGTTGCTGAGGAAGATAAGGTCAAGTATGCCACCTACCTACTGAAGGGTCAGGCAGCTACTTGGTGGGAGAACTACCAGACCATGAGAGCTGGCTATCCTATCACCTGGGGATGTTTCAAGGATGCCTTCCTGAAGCACCACATCCCGGATGGTCTCATGGAAAGGATGCGTGAGGAATTCTGCTCTCTCAAACAGGGCAAGCTGGACGTCCTCGGCTACCAGAACGAGTTCAATCGTCTGGCTCGATACGCTGGTGACGAGGTGTCCACTGAAGCCAAGAAGATGGCAAGGTTCCGCCGAGGTTTTAACCCGGAACTGAAGTACGCTCTCACCAACATCAAGTGCAAGGACTTCGTGGAGCTCGTGAACACCGCGCTCAATGAGGAGAATGGGCGCAAGGCGTTCGAAGAGTCCCGTAAGCACTCGCGTGAGGGTGGTTCCTCCTCCAACATGACCACCCCTCCGCAGAAGCGCCGCATCTGGGTGCCAAATGGTGCTGTCACTCGGGCTCCAAATGCCCAAGCTTCTCCAGGCTTTGGTCCCCGCCCACCCAACCCATCTCAGATGCAGGGTCAGAGGATTCCAATGGGGCAGCCAAGGCCAGGTCCTCCTCGTGTCGTCACTTGCTTCAAGTGCAAGGAGACTAGGCACTACGCTGATAAGTGCACTCAGAAGCAGCTACCCCTACCTCCTCGCCCCAACAACAACCAGGCAATGGTTCGTGCTCCCCCGGCTAAAGCCTTCAACTCCAACAACAGGCCTGTCGGGAGGAACGCGAGGGTGAACAATATCAAGGCCGACAAAGCTGAGGAAGCTGCTGACGTCGTTCTCGGTATATTACCCGTAAACTCTATTCCAGCTAAAGTGTTGTTTGATACCGGAGCATCGCATTCGTTTGTGTCAAAGATCTTTGGTACAACGTACAATTTAGCTCTGGTTCCACTAAGCAATCAAATCTATGTGCACTCTCCGGGAACTAAAATGATTACTTCCAAGATAAGCATGGACAATGAGATCCTAATTGGAGGTCGCATATTCCTTGCTTCACTCATGTTGCTGGGAAATTCTGACATTGATGTCATTCTGGGTATGGATTGGTTGAAGACCCACAAAGCTAAAATTGACTGTGCTCAAAAGTCAATAACACTCTCTCACACTTCAGGCCAGATAGTCTATTCTCCATATGGATCAAGTTCTGTTCAGCTGTTCAACCTCGATGCTAAACCCCTTCCTGCAATTGAAAATGTTCCGGTGGTTTGTGAATTCCCTGACGTCTTTCCAGAAGAGTTGCCAGGGATGCCTCCGGACAGAGCAGTTGAGTTCGTGATCGAGCTTGAGCCAGGTACTGCTCCAATCTCTAAGCATCCATACAAGATAGCTCCTCCTGAACTGAAATTGTTGAAGGAGCAAATCGATATGTACATGGAGAAAGGTTACATTCAGCCTAGTTCCTCCGCTTGGGGTTGACCAACTCTGTTTGTTGCCAACAAGGATCAAACAAAAAGACTCGTGGTTGACTATCGTCCTCTCAACGAGAAAACAATCAAGAACAAGTATCCACTTCCTCGTATCGATGATCTTTTTGATCAACTTGCTGGAGCCTCAATATTCTCAAAGTTGGACTTGAGGATGGGTTACCATCAGATAAAGATCAGAAAGGAAGATATTCCTAAGACAGCTTTCACCACTCGGTACGGTCTATATGAATACACCGTCATGTCCTTTGGTCTCACCAATGCACCGGCAACGTTCTCAAGACTCATGAATTCCGTCTTCCATGAATACCTCGACAAGTTCGTTGTGGTATATCTCGATGACATTCTAGTCTACTCAAAATCCGAGGAAGAGCATGGAGAACACCTTCGTCTCACTCTCATGAAACTTCGCGAGCATCGTCTGTATGCCAAGTTTTCCAAATGTGAGTTCTGGATTCCAGAAGTTGCATATCTTGGTCATATTATCTCTGCCAAAGGCATTGCCATTGACCCGGAAAAGGTTAAGGCAATTGTTGACTGGAAACCCCCTAAGACGGTGAAGCAAGTCAGAAGTTTTCTTGGCTTGGCTAGCTATTGCCGTCGTTTCGTCCAAAACTTTTCCAAGATTGCCAAACCTCTCACTGATCTCACAAAGAAGGACAAAAAGTTCGTTTGGACTCCACAGTGTGATGAGAGTTTCAACCTCCTGAAGACTAAACTCACTTCCACCCCTGTTCTAGTTGGCCCAGATACCACCAAACCTTTCCAGATATTCTGTGATGCATCTCTCCAAGGCCTAGGAGCAGTTCTTATGCAAGAACGTCAAGTTGTGGCTTATGCTTCACGTCAGTTGAACCCACATGAGCAAAACTATCCCACTCACGATCTTGAACTTGCAGCAGTTGTGTTTGCCCTCAAGAAATGGAGACAATACTTGTTGGGTAACAAAACTGAAATCTTTTCCGATCATAAGAGTCTGAAATACATCTTCACTCAGCCAGATCTGAACCTCAGGCAAAGGAGATGGATTGAGAAGATTAAAGACTTTGATCTCACCATTTCTTACACTCCAGGCAAGGCTAATGTTATGGCCGATTCTCTCAGTCGCAAATCCTATTGCAATAATCTCATGATCATGGAAAGCCAACCTCCACTTCATGAAGAATTCCAGAAGCTGAACCTTGGTCTTGTCCCAGAAGGATACCTTGCTAGCTTGACAGCCAGCCCAACTCTCGAGGACAAGATTCGTTCTGAACAACTTCGTGATAATGAAATCAAGAAGATTGTAGAGCACATCAAGGAAGGCAATGATAAATTCAAGTCCTTCTCAATTGATGACAAAGGAACTGTGTTCTTCGAAGGACGCATTGCAGTTCCTCAGATTCAAAGTCTCAAGGATATCATTCTCAAGGAGGCTCATGAAACTCCTCTCTCCATCCACCCTGGAAGTACAAAGATGTACCAGGATCTCAAGACTCTGTATTGGTGGCCTGGCATGAAACGTGAAATTGCTCAATACGTTTCTGAATGCGACGTTTGTCAACGTGTTAAGGCAGTCCATCAGAAAACAGCCGGTCTACTCCAACCTCTGAAAATTCCTGAGTGGAAGTGGGACATGATTGAAATGGACTTCGTTACTGGGTTTCCAAAGTCCAAGAAGGGCAACGATGCAATCTTCGTTGTTATTGATCGTCTCACTAAGGTTGCTCACTTCTTTGCTGTCAAGGAAACTATCTCAGCTAGCCAGTTAGCAGAGCTCTACACAGCAAAGGTTGTTCCCCTTCATGGTGTTCCATTGGAAATAAGCTCAGACCGTGGAAGTATCTTCACTTCTCATTTCTGGAAGAGCTTTCAAGAAGCATTGGGCACCAAACTTCTGTTCAGCACAGCTTATCACCCTCAGTCTCAGGGGCAAGTCGAAAGAGTCAATCAGATTCTCGAGGATATGCTCAGAGCATGTGGTCTCTCCTTTGGCATGAAATGGGAGGATTGCCTTCCATATGCTGAATTCTCCTACAACAACAGCTACCAGGCAAGCCTAGGTATGGCACCATTTGAGGCACTGTATGGTCGCAGATGCAGGAGTCCAATCAATGGGTCTGGAGCTGGTGAACGTTCACTCTTAGGCCCTGACATTGTTAAGGAAGCCGAGGAGAAAGTTCGTATCATTCGTGACAATCTCAGGATTGCTCAGTCTCGTCAGAAGAGCTATTATGATAGCAAGCACAGGGATATGATCTATGCACCTGGTGATAAGGCATATCTCCGTGTAACTCCCCTCAGAGGCACTCATCATTTTGGTGTGAAAAGAAAGCTTGCACCAAGATACATTGGTCCTTTCAACATTCTCTCAAGGCGTGCAGAAAATGCTTATCGTCTTGAGCTTCCAGAAAAACTATCCAAAGTGCACGATGTGTTCCACGTGTCACAGCTCAAGAAGTGTTTCAAAGATCCAGATCGTGCAGTTGATCATGATTCCATTGAACTGCAAGATGATCTATCTTATGAGGAGCACCCTATTCGTATTCTCGATGAGACCGAGCGTAAGACTCGCAACAAGAGCACCAAGTTCTTGAAAGTGCAATGGTCGCATCATTCCGATAAAGAGGCAACGTGGGAGACCGAAGAGGATCTTCGCAAGAAGTATCCGGACCTTTTCACATCTCAGTAAGGAATCTCGGGGCGCGATTCCTTCAAGGGGGGGCGTTTTGTAACATCCCAAGTAGGAAATATCCCTTAGAATGTTTTGTTCCTTGTTTTATTTCAAGCAATGCATCATGTCATCATCTCATTGCATTTGTTTTATTTTGTTTGCAATTGTTATTATTTGTTATGCATCTGTTTTATCCTGTTTTCATAATCAAACTCAAACAAATTTCAAATGGTTATTTTCATACTTGCTCTGTTACAACTTTTGGAATAAAAATAACAAATAAAAACAACCATTTTTATCCCTTGTTAATCACCCATTAAATTGTTGGTTTAATCAAACCATTAATCCAATCAAATAATTCTAAAACATTTTCAAATTCAAACCAAGGCTAAGAATCAGTACCTTTTTGAATCCATGAATTCCACCAAACAATTATAAACTTTAAATCATTTTAAAACCCTAGGGGAAACCCTATTGAAAATACTTTGTTTTCTAATATTAATTAATATTGCAAATTTCAATCAATTTGGTTAATTTTAAAACAGCAAGCCAATATTTAAATTTTTGAAAACAAAAGCCACCAAGTGTTTGCTTTTGGTCTAATAAAACTCCCCAATTTTTTCCAAATTTTTCTATAAACAAAACCTTAACAAATTCTTCCAAATTCTGTTTCAGCAAAAAAAAAAAAATAAGAAAAAAAAGGAGCAAACCTTGCGCGCGCGCAGAAGATAACAGCCCAGCCCAACCTAGCCTACGCGCGCGCCACCCAGCCCACTCTACTCCCCCGTACCGCTTCGCGATTCGCGCTGATCTTCTAATCGCCTTCGTCAAGCGGTACGGCAGAGCATCGGAGGCATCCACCGCACCCCCGCGGCGACTCCGGCGGCCCCCGTCGCTCTCCACTCCTATAAAGCACGCCCTAGCCCCCTGGCACCAACCCCCTAGCCCTAGGTTTCCGCTCCATCCTTTGGTGCGCCGCCAATTCCTCCTCCCTGTCGCCAGCTCCCACCTCTGAATCTCACCGGCGGCAGCTCCTTCTGAACATGGCCATGGCGCCGCCACCCTCGCCTCCTACCTAGCCTCTAGCCTACGGGAACCACACCGCCTCTCTCTCCTCTCTCTGCTGGACACCAGATCGTCACGGGTAAGCCCCTAATTCGCCGCCGCGATCTTCCCCCTCTCCGGCCATCGTGCCACCGTTTCTGAACCCGAGCTTCCCCTCGACGTGACAGAGCCTATCGACGTCAATTGAACGCTGGAGTCGACCCACCTCTTCCTCCTCTACGTCGTGGACACCTGAGGGAGCACGGAGGAGCACGGAGAACGCGCCGCCGTCCTCGACCACCGCGTCACCGCCGTCGTCATCAGCGCGTCATCACCGAGCCTCTGCCCCTTTCTGCAACGGTGGTGAGCATCCACCACCTTTCCTCTCTCCCTCTGTGCTTCCGTGCACTTCCACTGCGTCCAGCACGCGCCTCCATCCATCACCAGCACGAGCACACGGTGGAACGCCGGCGAGCACATCGTTTCCGTCAGTCCTGGAAGCGTTTGTTCGTCAGGTTCAGTTAAGGCGTTTCTGAACGTTAACCTCAGCGCGTCTCTGAACCTGACAACGATCGCTCACTCACCGTACTGGCACCGTTCCCTGTCTCGCAACCGCGAGCTCGCGGGATCGATCCCCCGCGGCCGCAAACTTTTTCGAGATTTCTCCCCCCGCGCGAGGCCCACCAGGCAGTGACCCTCACTGCCACGCAAGCTTTCGCTCGCCACGCTGGCCACGGGCCCCCCCTGACAGTGTGTGTGTACGTTCCAGTGGCGGTAACAAAAGAATTAAGGCATTTCTGTTTAATTTCTATTTCTTTTTAAATTGGCAGAATAAAGCAATAAACTTTAAAATTCAATAACTTTTAATCTATAATTCTAATAAATAAAAGTTATATATGTTTTCTGTTCAAAATTTAATAATCTTTCCAACTGTTCCATTTGTGTTCTGTTTTGAGTTTTCAAAATACATTTAAAAATTCAAATTTGAATAATTCAAATGTAGTTTGCAATAATTCAGAAGAAATTCATACTATTTCCAAATAAGTCAAATAAAATATGTTTTTCATACCATTTTGAATAACCTATTCAAATATAAAATTTGTTTCATTGTTTGCATGATTTAAATTGCCTAAATAATTTAATACTTGTTTAATTCAATTAAATTTGATAAAATCATAACTTGCTTAATATAAAATATTTTTGAACATGCAAAATATGTTTTCAAACCATCAAAGTGTGAACTTTTCAATTGTGAGTTTGAATTCATGTTTTGAACAAATAAAAATTCAAATAATATTTAAGCTTGTTTTAAATTCAATTAAAACTTGTTTAATATTGTTTAATTCATAATAAATTCATCCTAATTCAAATTTCAATATGTGAAACATGTAATCCAACTAAAATTTGATGTTCTTTTCAAATATAAATTTTGTTAATTGTTTTGCACACTTTGAATTGATGAAAACAATAATTGTTTGTTTGACATGTTTAAGTAACCAAATTTTCCAAACTTGTTTTATTCCTTTTCCTTTGCATCTATTATTGTTAATTGTTGTTATCTTGTCATCATCATCATGCATGCATCATGATAACAACTATCACATAATAAATAGTTGTAAATCATTTGTTCCACTTTTTTCAATGGATCCTTTTCCATATGCAACCCTTGCATATGGGTCCATTTAATTTGTGCTATCATGTTAGTCAGTTTATTTTTTGCTGCACTATTAATTTGTCATGCATCATATTGATTGTGCACAATGCCATGGCAATGATTGTTTACATTCCTGTTTTGTTTGTTTGCTTCTTCTCGAATAGACGACGACGTTGAGACAGACGACCCTTACAGCACCCCTTCTGAGGATCTAGCTCAGTACCCGGCTGTTGAGTTTGCAGGCAAGTTATCACTCACATGAACCATTGTGTTCCTTTCAACCCTGGTTACCGATACTTTCCGTTGTCTATATCTTGCTAGCCTTAGTGGTAGTTGCTTCTGTTACGAACCTATCACATGAATCCTTTAACCCTGATATTGCCTCATCACCCCTCCTACAACCCTGATGATTGAGCCAGTGTCTTACTAGCATGCTTAGGTTGTTATGCTCGAGTCTGTTACCCGTTACTTTCAGTTACTATTTCATTATGTTCTGGGGGCTCGATGTTTAATCAATCAATCAATCATGCTAATGTTATTACTGTTAATAATAATTCGATGATAAGGCACCGGCAGGAGGCCCTGTGTGGTTTTGAGGCCTGCTAGTGTCGACCCTAATAGGAAAAGGGTCTTGTCTACTGATCCATGATGAGCGCACTACCCGCATGTGGGAAGCGAGTATGGGCGCCCCCCTCAATTTGATTCGATTCGCATCTCGTCCAAATCATCTCATTTAGTTCGTGCTTTCTATTTGCCGCATGCATGTTTTTGCGAGCCCAGCGCAGGGTGGAACTTTTGTAGTCGGCATATAGGGGGACACGGTCTTAGAGTGCTATGAGGGTCCCTTTTCTTCGGGGCTTGATTAGCCGTGCGCCCAAGGTGCTTTGGGCTTGATGCGGAGAAGAGTTGAGTTGTGTTGAGTGCCCCGCTTGGTGGGAGGCATCCCATCTGGCGGGTTATTCATACGTGTACGGCCAAATTGGTGCAACCCTGCAGGGATAATCTTCTCGAGAAGCCGTGTTTTCCGCGGTTATGGACTACTTGGTGAAAGTACTGGCTAACAAGTACTCAGGACAACTTAAACATAATGATCAATCATGTTTCACCCAATGATTAATAACTTGACTAGTAATAGGTTATTCACACAACAACTTGATTCATCTTTAATCCAACTGTGTGAGTTATCCTCGGATTGCTTCTTTGGATAAGGGGCGAGATCCAGGATGGGTTTGTTTGAAGTTATCTTTCAGTTGGTTACAACCCTCGATCTTATCCCCTTTCTGATAGTTGGAATTGCTAGAATCTCTGTAGTTGGTTAGCGCAGCCAGTTGCAGCATCTTATATATCCCCTTCTTCCGTTGAACCAAGTCATCTGTGCTTGTGTTGACGGGCTATACTTTGGTGAATTGTGAGTCTTGCTTGCCAGTACTTGGATGTACTGACCCCGTTGGGGCTGTGGTTTACGCAGACTACGACTACGGCTACGATGACCACCAGGATGGCTACTTCGTGGAGTTTGACGAGACTGCAGACGAGTAGTTAGCTGGACCAGGGCTGGATCCAGAACCTACGTGGATGGGCTTCGTCTTCTTTATTTTCTCCGGCTTCTTAAGCATGTTGGATTTGTCTGTACCCAGACACCTTTGATTGCTTCCGCTGATGTAATGAATGCTATGTTGGGACATGTGTCCTCTGGATGATTGTATTTGCTATCTCTGCCTTAGTGAAGGCCATTTGCTACCTTATTTCAATCTTTTGTGTCTTAGAGATATGTTGTGATCATCATTCGTTCAAAGCTGTTGACGTACAGTGCGTGCTTGATATGAAGTACGTCGACAGTAGTGCCTATGACTTCTAGTGGATAGTTTACATCGACGGTGGAATAGCAGGGCTTGTGTTGTCGCGCATAAGCGCAGGCCTACCAGGAAGCTGGGACGTGGGAGTAGTTATGCCCCATAATCCAAGCACCTGCTATCCAGTTCGTACGATGAGTATCCCTTAGAAGCCAGGGTGCGACATCCAAATCGCCTCATTTAGTTCGGGTTTTCCATTTGCTGCATGCATGATCTTGTGAGCCCTTGGTACCCGGGTGGAACTTTCGTAGTCGGCATATAGGGGGACACGTTCTTAGAGTTCTATGAGGGTCCATTTTCTTCTGGGCTCGATTAGCCGTGCGCCCAAGGTGCTTTGGGCTTGATGCGAAGAAGAGTTGAGTTGTGTAGAGTACCTCGCTTGGTGGGTTTGATCCCCGTCTGGCGGGATATTCTTGCGTGTACGGCCAAATTGGTGCAACCCTGCAGGGATAATCTTCTCGAGAAGCCGTGTTTTCCGCGGTTATGGATTACTTGGTGAAAGTACTGGCTAACAAGTACTCAGGACAACTTAAACTAATGATTCACAATCTCACCCAATGATTAACAACTTGACTAGTAATAGGATTATTGACACAACAATTTGATTCATCTTTAATTCAACCGTGTGAGTTATCCTCGGATTGCTTCTTCGGATAAGGGGCGAGATCCAGGATGGGTTTGTTTGAAGTTATCTTTCAGTGTGTTACAATACTCGATCTTATCTTCTTTCTGTTAGCCGGAAGTTGTAGTATCTCTCTGTAGATGGTTAGTGCAGCCCGCTGCCGCTTATTTACAATAATCCCTTCCTTTCCGTTGATACCAAAGTATTTGTATCTGGTGATGACTGGTTACGCCGGTGTCTTGTGAGTATGGTTTATCCACTTGCCAGTACTTAACCGTACTGACCCACGAATCTTTTTCGTGGCTGCATATTCAATATTGCAGTCAACAGGTTTGAAGTCTGACGACGTTAGCTTGGGAATCCCTCCGGCTTGGCCTGGGCAGGGATTGGACGCTCTCGGTTATCTTCAGGACTCTTAGTCCAATTTGGATCTTGTCCGTAGCCGGACGCTATGTTGTTTCTTCCGCTGTTATTTGGATCTTTGTATTGTATCAGTTGTATCCTTGACTCGTCTGAGTCATCTTGTATCTATCTGTTTCTCTTGTAATTGTGGAATATTCGTGAACTGATGTAATGTTATCACAAGTGGCAACCTGGAATCGGTTATTATGTGGATTTTGGCGGGAATGCTGAAATCTGCATAGTGCCCGTTCTGGGGGGCGTCACAAATGGTATCAGAGCCTTGGTTCCGATTCCCGATATTGTTTCGATACGAATGGTTATCGAAGCAACGGGTCCGCAAAGCCTGTAGGATAACCTCGCTAACGGTCGTTGTTTCTAGAGTGTCAAAAACTATTTCTGCTAAACTATTTTGGAAAAAACATCTCAATAGGATTCTTGTTTTCTCCTTATCCCTATTCTATTTCCCCTCCCATCTTATTTGTTTTGGAGTCTTCCCCCCTTGTCTATCTTTCAAAGTGTTAGGATCCTACGTGGGTGGACGTTTTCTGAGCCCTTAACCTAATAGGTTCGATCATCGGAAGGTTCCTGGTGGAAGAACATCGTCGTCACTCCGAGCAAGAAGCCCTTGTTAGTGGTGTCGAGGAGATCAGCTGGAAGCATGAAGAATCGATAGTCGAACTTCTTCCCCCTCCCGGGTTAGCAGGTGGATTGCGAGGGCGCAATCCCTTGTTAGTGGTGTCGTATGTAACACCTGGGGTGTTACCTTTGGTAGAAAGTGTTTGTTTCCTTTTTGCTTGCATCACATGCATCATATTGCATTGCACCATGTTTGCATCACAACTGAAAAAAATTCAAAACAATTTAAACCTTCACACATGTCTAAAAATTTCAATTGAAAGTTGCAACTCAAATTGTTTTCAATAAGTTGAAGTTGAATTTATTTCAAATTGCCTGCTAAGTAAAGTTTTCCCTGTTATTAAAACCCTAATGGCAAATTCCAAAAATTCAAATCAAATCAATCTTATTTATCATATTTCAATATGGGTTTTAAATATTAAAATTTGGCAAACAAATTAAATTCAATAATGTTTGTTTAATTGCTTGAGCTTATTAACTAGAATTTTCTTTTCCAAATTTCCCAAATCAAACATTATTGAAATTCAACTAACCACTTAGAAATCAAACTAATATTTCCAATTTTGAAATCATTAACTAACCTTTGCTTTTGATTATTGTTTGCAACTTAATAAAATTATTTATCAAATAAATACCCCAAACTCTATTTGGAAAATTCAACTAACTATTTTAAATCAAATTCAAACTTTCAAACTTGTGAAAAATACTGCTAACCTTTGCTTTCATTTTCTGTTTGAAAAGTAATAAAAATATTTAATAGAATAAACCCTCCAAATTCTCTCCCTCTCCTCTTCCATCCTTTACAAAAAAAATGTGTTCATAAGGAAAAACAAAAAAGAAAAAAATGAAAGAGAGAGGGGTGAGCTGAAAGGAGGCAGCCCACCCCCCTTTCCCTTTTCTCCCCCAGCCCACTTCTCTCTTTCTGGCCCAGTACCCTCCTCCTCTCTGTCGTCTTCCTCCCCCGACGTCACCCTCACCGTACGAACCTCGCTCCACCACCCGATCTCTCCCCCCTCTCTGATGACTAGCCGTACTAGGCTCTCCCCCATAAAACAGCCACCCTCCCCTTCAGCCTAGCCCTAACCCTAGAGCCCCATCTTCCTGCCGCGCCGCCCTCCATCTCTCTTCTGTTCTCTGAACCCATCCAGTGCACCACCACAACCACCTAGCCACCGTCAGACCACCGCCACCATCCCGTCGCCTCGGCCGTCCTAGGGCTGAACCCACCACGAGAATGGAACCGTGGTGGTTCACCCTCGCCCCTTGCTCCCTCGATGCTTGCCGGGAGCCCCCAGGGAGGCCGCGGCGTCGACCTCCCTCTCCTCCACCGACTGCTTCTTCGACAGCGTCGTCGTCGCCTGCACCCCCCGGATCGTCTGCTTCGACCACACCGTGGTGAGCGCCTACTGTCCCTGCCCCTCTCGTTTTTCCTCCAGCTGCACGCTACGCCCACACCACGCAGTCAACACCGCACGCCGTGGCCGCAGAAATCCTCGCCGGAGATCGCCCTTGTTCCTGTCAGTTTCAGCGACTGCAGTCGAGTTTCAGTTAGCAGTCGCTGTGATTCCTTTTCCTCCGTCAGAAACGTTCACCAACACAAATAGCAGTTCACCGCATCGGTTCAGTTCCTTCCGCACGCAAGCCAGCACGCGGGTTCGATTCCCACCCAAGGGAATTATCCCATCTTTTTTCCCCACGCGCGCAGGGGCAGGCCCACCAGTCATCGACCCCTGTGCCACCTCAGAGCTCACACGCCCGCGTGGCTGCCACCTGGGCACGGGCCCGCGCCGCAGAGGCCCAGGCTGGGTTGCCCTGGGTGAAAAACGTGCAAATTCTTTCCTTTCTTTTAGGCCCCTGTCTTTACAATTTGGTCCCCAGTTTTTAATTGCTAATAACTTTTATTTCCTAAATCTAAATAATAAAAATAAAATATGAATCTTGACCCAAATTTAATTATCTACCTATTCAAAGCATTTGTTTTCTGTTTTACACAATTCAAATTGTTTCAAATTTCAAATTTAAACAATTCCTCTCAAATTTGGTTAATTCCATAATTAATTCATAATTAATTCAAATAACACAAATCAAATATGTTTTTCAGTCCAAATTCAGTGTACTTTCTGTTTATCAACTTTGTTTTGCAATTTGGGCAATTAAAATTAATGTTATTTAATAATCCTTAAAAATGATAAATTAAATGGCATAATTAATAACTTTCAAATGGTTGCTCCAAATTAAATATTCAAAACATGAAATCCATCCAAAATTACATGCCACACTTGAATATCCACTTTGTTTTCTGGTTTGCAACAATTAATTTGAATAATTGTTTCACCTCCTATTTAATGCAATTTAAATTGCCAAAATTCATAACTAATTCATTTTAATTCCAAATCAAACAAATAAAATATGTTTTTCAATCAGAAAATTGCAAGGAATATGTTCATGCCATCCATATCTCTGTTTGCATCTTATCTTGTGCACTTTAGATCTTGTTATGCATGTTCACCTATATGACAACATATGGAATGTGTGGGATAAATAATTCCAACTGTTGCCCCCTTCCATTTAAATTTCCTAACTCATCTACTTTATTGTTTTCCATGCTAAACAACACTTAACTTGATGGTTAGCTAAACAACTTGAACCAATTCCTATTTCTCCGGACTCCGGTTCCGATTAAATTGCTTAAGTTGTTTTCCTTCCCGTTGCATCTTGCCATGTCATGCATATAAAATAGGATCATGCTGGATCTTTTGCCGTAGTAGTAATTGTTGCATCTGGTGTTTGTTCGAGGTTCGTTGCTTCTTCCCGGATAGGAAGTTGAGATGATATGAGCAACGACAAGTTCTGCTACCTTGCGGGATCTCAGGCAAGTATACTCACTTGCTGCCATATGGCTGCCTTTCATCACTTGTTACCGATTCTTTCCGTTGTTCTTGTTCTAGCCTGTTGATACGATGCTTGTGTCTCGATCCTATTATATGTTTACCTCGCAGCCATGATATAGCCTTTCCTTCCACTTCCTATTAACTGTTGATTGTTTACCTCGTTGGCCTTCGTGTCGTAGCTGCCTGCTTAGGGTTGTTTTGCTCGAGTCTGTTGTCGGTTACTTCTTTTACTATCTTTCATTATCGTTCTGGGGGCTCGATGTTAATCAATCAATCCTGTTAATGCTAATGGTAATAATAATTTGATGATAAGGCACCGGCAGGAGGCCCTTTGTGGTTTTGAGGCCTGCTAGTGTCGACCCTAATAGGAAAAGGGTATTGTCTACTGATCCATGATGAGCGCACTACCCGCATGTGGGAAGCGAGTATGGGCGCCCCCCTCAATTTGACTCGATTCGCATCTCGTCCAAATCGCCTCATTTAGTTCGGGTTTTCCATTTGCTGCATGCATGATCTTGCGAGCCCTTGGTACCCGGGTGGAACTTTCGTAGTCGGCATATAGGGGGACACGTTCTTAGAGTGCTATGAGGGTCCATTTTCTTCTGGGCTCGATTAGCCGTGCGCCCAAGGTGCTTTGGGCTTGATGCCAAGAAGAGTTGAGTTGTGTAGAGTACCTCGCTTGGTGGGTTTGATCCCCGTCTGGCGGGATATTCTTGCGTGTACGGCCAAATTGGTGCAACCCTGCAGGGATAATCTTCTCGAGAAGCCGTGTTTTCCGCGGTTATGGATTACTTGGTGAAAGTACTGGCTAACAAGTACTCAGGACAACTTAAACTAATGATTCACAATCTCACCCAATGATTAACAACTTGACTAGTAATAGGATTATTGACACAACAATTTGATTCATCTTTAATTCAACCGTGTGAGTTATCCTCGGATTGCTTCTTCGGATAAGGGGCGAGATCCAGGATGGGTTTGTTTGAAGTTATCTTTCAGTGTGTTACAATACTCGATCTTATCTTCTTTCTGTTAGCCGGAAGTTGTAGTATCTCTCTGTAGATGGTTAGTGCAGCCCGCTGCCGCTTATTTACAATAATCCCTTCCTTTCCGTTGATACCAAAGTATTTGTATCTGGTGATGACTGGTTACGCCGGTGTCTTGTGAGTATGGTTTATCCACTTGCCAGTACTTAACCGTACTGACCCACGAATCTTTTTCGTGGCTGCATATTCAATATTGCAGTCAACAGGTTTGAAGTCTGACGACGTTAGCTTGGGAATCCCTCCGGCTTGGCCTGGGCAGGGATTGGACGCTCTCGGTTATCTTCAGGACTCTTAGTCCAATTTGGATCTTGTCCGTAGCCGGACGCTATGTTGTTTCTTCCGCTGTTATTTGGATCTTTGTATTGTATCAGTTGTATCCTTGACTCGTCTGAGTCATCTTGTATCTATCTGTTTCTGTTGTAATTGTGGAATATTCGTGAACTGATGTAATGTTATCACAAGTGGCAACCTGGAATCGGTTATTATGTGGATTTTGGCGGGAATGCTGAAATCTGCATAGTGCCCGTTCTGGGGGGCGTCACAAATGGTATCAGAGCCTTGGTTCCGATTCCCGATATTGTTTCGATACGAATGGTTATCGAAGCAACGGGTCCGCAAAGCCTGTAGGATAACCTCGCTAACGGTCGTTGTTTCTAGAGTGTCAAAAACTATTTCTGCTAAACTATTTTGGAAAAAACATCTCAATAGGATTCTTGTTTTCTCCTTATCCCTATTCTATTTCCCCTCCCATCTTATTTGTTTTGGAGTCTTCCCCCCTTGTCTATCTTTCAAAGTGTTAGGATCCTACGTGGGTGGACGTTTTCTGAGCCCTTAACCTAATAGGTTCGATCATCGGAAGGTTCCTGGTGGAAGAACATCGTCGTCACTCCGAGCAAGAAGCCCTTGTTAGTGGTGTCGAGGAGATCAGCTGGAAGCATGAAGAATCGATAGTCGAACTTCTTCCCCCTCCCGGGTTAGCAGGTGGATTGCGAGGGCGCAATCCCTTGTTAGTGGTGTCGTATGTAACACCTGGGGTGTTACCTTTGGTAGAAAGTGTTTGTTTCCTTTTTGCTTGCATCACATGCATCATATTGCATTGCACCATGTTTGCATCACAACTGAAAAAAATTCAAAACAATTTAAACCTTCACACATGTCTAAAAATTTCAATTGAAAGTTGCAACTCAAATTGTTTTCAATAAGTTGAAGTTGAATTTATTTCAAATTGCCTGCTAAGTAAAGTTTTCCCTGTTATTAAAACCCTAATGGCAAATTCCAAAAATTCAAATCAAATCAATCTTATTTATCATATTTCAATATGGGTTTAAATATTAAAATTTGGCAAACAAATTAAATTCAATAATGTTTGTTTAATTGCTTGAGCTTATTAACTAGAATTTTCTTTTCCAAATTTCCCAAATCAAACATTATTGAAATTCAACTAACCACTTAGAAATCAAACTAATATTTCCAATTTTGAAATCATTAACTAACCTTTGCTTTTGATTATTGTTTGCAACTTAATAAAATTATTTATCAAATAAATACCCCAAACTCTATTTGGAAAATTCAACTAACTATTTTAAATCAAATTCAAACTTTCAAACTTGTGAAAAATACTGCTAACCTTTGCTTTCATTTTCTGTTTGAAAAGTAATAAAAATATTTAATAGAATAAACCCTCCAAATTCTCTCCCTCTCCTCTTCCATCCTTTACAAAAAAAATGTGTTCATAAGGAAAAACAAAAAAGAAAAAAATGAAAGAGAGAGGGGTGAGCTGAAAGGAGGCAGCCCACCCCCCTTTCCCTTTTCTCCCCCAGCCCACTTCTCTCTTTCTGGCCCAGTACCCTCCTCCTCTCTGTCGTCTTCCTCCCCCGACGTCACCCTCACCGTACGAACCTCGCTCCACCACCCGATCTCTCCCCCCCTCTCTGATGACTAGCCGTACTAGGCTCTCCCCCATAAAACAGCCACCCTCCCCTTCAGCCTAGCCCTAACCCTAGAGCCCCATCTTCCTGCCGCGCCGCCCTCCATCTCTCTTCTGTTCTCTGAACCCATCCAGTGCACCACCACAACCACCTAGCCACCGTCAGACCACCGCCACCATCCCGTCGCCTCGGCCGTCCTAGGGCTGAACCCACCACGAGAATGGAACCGTGGTGGTTCACCCTCGCCCCTTGCTCCCTCGACGCTTGCCGGGAGCCCCCAGGGAGGCCGCGGCGTCGACCTCCCTCTCCTCCACCGACTGCTTCTTCGACAGCGTCGTCGTCGCCTGCACCCCCCGGATCGTCTGCTTCGACCACACCGTGGTGAGCGCCTACTGTCCCTGCCCCTCTCGTTTTTCCTCCAGCTGCACGCTACGCCCACACCACGCAGTCAACACCGCACGCCGTGGCCGCAGAAATCCTCGCCGGAGATCGCCCTTGTTCCTGTCAGTTTCAGCGACTGCAGTCGAGTTTCAGTTAGCAGTCGCTGTGATTCCTTTTCCTCCGTCAGAAACGTTCACCAACACAAATAGCAGTTCACCGCATCGGTTCAGTTCCTTCCGCACGCAAGCCAGCACGCGGGTTCGATTCCCACCCAAGGGAATTATCCCATCTTTTTTCCCCACGCGCGCAGGGGCAGGCCCACCAGTCATCGACCCCTGTGCCACCTCAGAGCTCACACGCCCGCGTGGCTGCCACCTGGGCACGGGCCCGCGCCGCAGAGGCCCAGGCTGGGTTGCCCTGGGTGAAAAACGTGCAAATTCTTTCCTTTCTTTTAGGCCCCTGTCTTTACAATTTGGTCCCCAGTTTTTAATTGCTAATAACTTTTATTTCCTAAATCTAAATAATAAAAATAAAATATGAATCTTGACCCAAATTTAATTATCTACCTATTCAAAGCATTTGTTTTCTGTTTTACACAATTCAAATTGTTTCAAATTTCAAATTTAAACAATTCCTCTCAAATTTGGTTAATTCCATAATTAATTCATAATTAATTCAAATAACACAAATCAAATATGTTTTTCAGTCCAAATTCAGTGTACTTTCTGTTTATCAACTTTGTTTTGCAATTTGGGCAATTAAAATTAATGTTATTTAATAATCCTTAAAAATGACAAATTAAATGGCATAATTAATAACTTTCAAATGGTTGCTCCAAATTAAATATTCAAAACATGAAATCCATCCAAAATTACATGCCACACTTGAATATCCACTTTGTTTTCTGGTTTGCAACAATTAATTTGAATAATTGTTTCACCTCCTATTTAATGCAATTTAAATTGCCAAAATTCATAACTAATTCATTTTAATTCCAAATCAAACAAATAAAATATGTTTTTCAATCAGAAAATTGCAAGGAATATGTTCATGCCATCCATATCTCTGTTTGCATCTTATCTTGTGCACTTTAGATCTTGTTATGCATGTTCACCTATATGACAACATATGGAATGTGTGGGATAAATAATTCCAACTGTTGCCCCCTTCCATTTAAATTGCCTAACTCATCTACTTTATTGTTTTCCATGCTAAACAACACTTAACTTGATGGTTAGCTAAACAACTTGAACCAATTCCTATTTCTCCGGACTCCGGTTCCGATTAAATTGCTTAAGTTGTTTTCCTCCCCGTTGCATCTTGCCATGTCATGCATATAAAATAGGATCATGCTGGATCTTTTGCCGTAGTAGTAATTGTTGCATCTGGTGTTTGTTCGAGGTTCGTTGCTTCTTCCCGGATAGGAAGTTGAGATGATATGAGCAACGACAAGTTCTGCTACCTTGCGGGATCTCAGGCAAGTATACTCACTTGCTGCCATATGGCTGCCTTTCATCACTTGTTACCGATTCTTTCCGTTGTTCTTGTTCTAGCCTGTTGATACGATGCTTGTGTCTCGATCCTATTATATGTTTACCTCGCAGCCATGATATAGCCTTTCCTTCCACTTCCTATTAACTGTTGATTGTTTACCTCGTTGGCCTTCGTGTCGTAGCTGCCTGCTTAGGGTTGCTTTGCTCGAGTCTGTTGTCGGTTACTTCTTTTACTATCTTTCATTATCGTTCTGGGGGCTCGATGTTAATCAATCAATCCTGTTAATGCTAATGGTAATAATAATTTGATGATAAGGCACCGGCAGGAGGCCCTTTGTGGTTTTGAGGCCTGCTAGTGTCGACCCTAATAGGAAAAGGGTATTGTCTACTGATCCATGATGAGCGCACTACCCGCATGTGGGAAGCGAGTATGGGCGCCCCCCTCAATTTGACTCGATTCGCATCTCGTCCAAATCGCCTCATTTAGTTCGGGTTTTCCATTTGCTGCATGCATGATCTTGCGAGCCCTTGGTACCCGGGTGGAACTTTCGTAGTCGGCATATAGGGGGACACGTTCTTAGAGTGCTATGAGGGTCCATTTTCTTCTGGGCTCGATTAGCCGTGCGCCCAAGGTGCTTTGGGCTTGATGCCAAGAAGAGTTGAGTTGTGTAGAGTACCTCGCTTGGTGGGTTTGATCCCCGTCTGGCGGGATATTCTTGCGTGTACGGCCAAATTGGTGCAACCCTGCAGGGATAATCTTCTCGAGAAGCCGTGTTTTCCGCGGTTATGGATTACTTGGTGAAAGTACTGGCTAACAAGTACTCAGGACAACTTAAACTAATGATTCACAATCTCACCCAATGATTAACAACTTGACTAGTAATAGGATTATTGACACAACAATTTGATTCATCTTTAATTCAACCGTGTGAGTTATCCTCGGATTGCTTCTTCGGATAAGGGGCGAGATCCAGGATGGGTTTGTTTGAAGTTATCTTTCAGTTGGTTACAATACTCGATCTTATCTTCTTTCTGTTAGCCGGAAGTTGTAGTATCTCTCTGCAGATGGTTAGTGCAGCCCGCTGCCGCTTATTTACAATAATCCCTTCCTTTCCGTTGATAGCAAAGTATTTGTATCTGGTGATGACTGGTTACGCCGGTGTCTTGTGAGTATGGTTTATCCACTTGCCAGTACTTAACCGTACTGACCCACGAATCTTTTTCGTGGCTGCATATTCAATATTGCAGTCAACAGGTTTGAAGTCTGACGACGTTAGCTTGGGAATCCCTCCGGCTTGGCCTGGGCAGGGATTGGACGCTCTCGGTTATCTTCAGGACTCTTAGTCCAATTTGGATCTTGTCCGTAGCCGAACGCTATGTTGTTTCTTCCGCTGTTATTTGGATCTTTGTATTGTATCAGTTGTATCCTTGACTCGTCTGAGTCATCTTGTATCTATCTGTTTCTCTTGTAATTGTGGAATATTCGTGAACTGATGTAATGTTATCACAAGTGGCAACCTGGAATCGGTTATTATGTGGATTTTGGCGGGAATGCTGAAATCTGCATAGTGCCCGTTCTGGGGGGCGTCACACATGAGTACCTTTATTATACGTTTTATTAGGTTTGGATGTAGGCATGGACATAGGGGGAGCGTCACTCAACTCATGAGTGTACCCTCCTCTTATTATGCGGAAATCAATTCTTCATTGCATATCTAGTCATTTTGTGACTAATTGTGCTTAATTGTGAGTAGTACTCTTGGACCCAAGATACATCTTCGCGGTGCCAAAGTACACACTCAAACATGGTGGCCATGGCCACCAACCTCCTACTCAAGTAGTTGTTCTTATTTTGGCTCTTTCATTCTCGTACTATCCCCCCTTGGCAACTTGTGCGAGTGCGGCCTTTTCTCCTTTGCATCTTGCAAACTCGCATCAAGTAATGTATCTCGTATAACAGTTACAACTATCCAACCCAAGCTTTATTTCCCCAAAAGCCCACTTCCATCACGATGCTCTTGTTTTTCTAATCTTGGCGCGCTGAAATTGGGTCGAGCAAAGCCTCCGGTGAAACCACCGAAGCCTCCGCCACGACTGACCACCGATACCCACCGATACCTCCGCTGGTGCGAAAATCTCGCCCAACGGGTCTGTACTGAACCGCACCATGTGGGCAGGGAGCGGAACCTCCGGTGAAAGCACCGAAGCCTTCGCTCGCTGCGGTTCTACGGGGATAACCCTAGGGCGAGCACGGGAAGAGATATTTAGATCTCACTTTCCCCCACTCTCCCCCACTCATTCTCCTCACAACCGCCGCCGCCCCCATCCTCTCCGCCGCCGGGACGAGCCCTCCACCGTCGGGAGGCTTTCTCCTCGCCTTGGACGGCTCCGGGATCTTCCTCCTCCTCCACCCTTCACCATGGATGCAGGTATGTGGCTCTCTCTCTCTCTCTCTCATCTCGTTGAAGGATGGAGAAGCACTAGGAGCAACCAATTCTTCGCATTTAGATGTATGGAGTAGGGTTTTGGAGTAGGGATTCGCGAGTACAAATCCTAGAAATCTGGTTTGAGACCATTAGGCATGAATTCGCTCGATTTCTTAGGGTGGATTGTGTTCATATGCCCTTATCTCGTTGTTATTCCTCTCTAATATTCCCCAAATCTTCATTTTTTTTATTTGTGCATGTTTAAACTTGAGCATTATCTCTTCATCGTGCTTTTCCTCCTATTTCTTTCATAGATGCTTCCGGTTCAAAGGGAGTTCGTACCAAGAAGATGGGTGGTTGCAAGGAACCACGAGTGGACGAGATCAAAGAAACTTTGGATCCTTCTCAACCCAAGTGCAAGCCACGGTTCCCAGCCCCGGAGAAGACTTTGCCCCAGAAGGAGAAATCTGCCTCTCAAGTGTGTGAAAGTGTGTTCTTGGAGACCCGCCGTGAGAACCTGTACATCGTTGATCGGGATTGTTTGATGCCACAGTTTTGGGGTCATGATACTAGGTTTCACACTGTCTTCCAAGCATAGATATATAATGAGATTGTTGTAAGGAAGCCCAAGGACAACTTTGCCCCACAACATGCTATTAACCTTGGTCACTTGCAGAGGAAGCCCAACTATTTTGGTGAAGCTCTAGAAATCATTGATGCTGTTGGTCTTTGCCCTATTAAGCAAGTTCAACAAGACTTTGATGAGGGGCTTGTTTGTGAGTTCTTGGCCACCGTGAATCTTGCCAATGAAACCGAGGGTCATCTCATTTGGATGACAAAGGGGAAGAAGTTCACCATCAAGTGGTCCGAAGTTGGTGTTCTTCTTGGTGTCTATCCGGATCATGGACCTTTTGGTGGTGGCCCCGAGTACGACAACGAGTGGTTCCATGTTCACCTTCCCAATGCCTCCACCATCAACAAGGATCAACTTACTCCTCTCTATCACTGGAAAAGTTTGCAGTTGGGTTTATCAAGGGCCTCTAACCCACCTATGACATTATGCTTGATATCTATGAGAGACAATTAACCCCAAGGCGGGAAACATTGATGAGATCCAAGGTTTCCTCAAGAACCTCATGCTCCTTACTCATGAGAAGCGGCTCTCCGGTATGAAACAGAAACTTGACTATATATGGAATGAACTGTGGCATGTCATTGTGCAAAGGAAGAATGCTTGTTTTGGTCCATTCATAATAAAGATCATCTTGCACGTGTGGGATGACAAGTTTCCGGATGATCCCCTTGATGGCACCAACATGATCTCACACACGGAGAAGAGGCTCCTTATCAAGGACCACACCGAGCCAGTTATGCATCCCACTCCTGCTCCACGCAAGGGAAAGGACAAGCCACACATTATTATTGACGAAGAAGACGAAGAAGAAGCCTGGCCCTCTCGCCCTCCTGCTTCTAACAATGCCTTCAAGTGGATGCTTGAGCTTTCAAGAAGGTGTTCCGTGTGAACAAAAATATCGAGCAACATCAGTGGGAGGTTCACTATGACAAAGAACTCAAGCACCGCAAGGAAGCACGCGCAGAAAGGAAGCTCCGTCATGATGCAGGGGAGACCGTCAATTCTCCCATTGAACATAGGATTACTACATGGGGAAAGTGGCAGAGCATGGACTCCAAGGGTGATATCATTGAATGGTCTGATGAAGAGCCTGGAGAAGAAGTGACTAGCTCTCGCCATTGTTCCCGTCCTCCTAGCATGGAAAACTCCTCCGAGTGAACCTTGGGGCGTTAGCATCGGTCTTTCTCCTCTTCTGGTATTTTGATGCCAAAGGGGGGATACATCTATTTAGGAGCGTTGGGTATTTGCATGGGTCTTTCTCTCTCAAGCCAGGCTTTTGTTTTGATTATTGTGTTTTTCTTGAGCAAGTTGGTTATTTGTGGACTTTGTATGTTTATTATTCCTATTGTGAGAACCTCGTTATGCATGGTGTAGGACTTGTGGACCTAATGCTTTAATTCTATCATATTTCTCTGTTCCTTAATATGTGTGTTTAGCTAGGTTGCTCGTTATCACCATATCTCTCTTGTTTAGTTCTCTCAACATGAAGGGAGAATATCTCTAGGGGAGCTCCGTCCATGTTGATTGGGACCTAACTATGCAAATGGTTGTGTTGTCATCAATTACCAAAAAGGGGGAGAATGAAAGATCAAATTCCGTTTTGATAATTGATGACAACATAACTAACGGACTAACCTCTATTTAGAGCATGTCAAGGATTGTTAAATACTTATCAAAATGCCAATATACTCCCAATAAACATTCTCAAAGGCATACAAGTTTTATCCAAAAGGGAAGAGCTCAAAAAGACAATTCTTGGAAGCTGTTTCTACAAGAAGCGGAGGCTCCGTCCCATGCTGTTTCTGAGCCTATTCCCATGCGGAGGGGTGCCGGTGGAGGCTCCGGTGTAGGGTCCGCCAAAACCCCCTTCGGGTGGTTCACGACGTAGCCTAGGGCGGAACCCACCAGAACTTCTGGTGGGCGAAACCTCCGCCAGCTCCACCGGTACCTCCGCTGGTTCAACAGGGCTACAGGTGGGATTTGGTACCGGTGGAGGCTCTGGTGGAGGGTCTGCCAAAATCACCTTCGGGTGCATATCAGGGGAGGCTAGGGCGGAACCCACCGGAACTTCCGGTGGGCGGAACCTCCGCCCAAACCACCGGAGCCTCCGCCCCTTAAGAAACTACAGAGAAGAAAAAGGAGCCGCGCGAGCTTAGTGTATGAAGACCACCGGTACCTCCGGTGCAGCGTGGGAGCGGGCAACTGTCAGATTGGGAAAGGGGTATTTAAAGCCCTTCCCCTACCTCTTAAATGCTAATCTTTCCACTCTCTCTCCTAGCCATTAATGAAAGCTTCAACCTCCTAGATCTCCCTCTCCAACAACCCAATAACTCCATAACTTTGTGGAGAGCTAGAGGATACCTAGATCCGTGATTCCACCAAAGGAATTGCAAATCCATCCACCACATCCTAGTAGATCTAGATCTTACTTGAGGCCTAGAAACCTTAGTAGATCTTGTGCTTGCAGCTTCCACCTCGTTGCAAAGAAGCTTAAGATTGTTTCAGAGCCTCCATCCGTCTTGTGGAGTGTCCTCAACCTCGTGTAAAGTTTTGGTCAACGCCTTCAAGTCGACCTCATAGTGGAAACGAGAATCTCCCTCACCGGAGAAGCTCAAGGAGAATAAGGTGTGCACAACCATGCTATTGAGGAGTGCCTAGGTGGCTCCCCACCTCTCCAATGTAGACGTACTTCTCTTGAGAAGGAACTACGGGAATCATATCCTTGTCTCCTTGTTTACACTTGTGGTTTATCCTGTTACCTCCGTTTTACTTCCGTTGCGTATCTTATCTTGTATCACATAGGTTTCTCACTTAGTTGCACATCTAGAGAACCTTGTTTTACTTGTTTAGCCATAACTAAAAGGAAAAGAATAAAAATTGGTAGTCAACCTATTCACCCCCTCTAGTTGACCATAGTGCACTTTCAGCAGACTTCTGAAAATAGTTGCAGAACTTGAGGTGTTGGTGAATGATATGAATAAAGAGAGGAAAAGGATGGAAAAGATCCACAGAATTGAAAAGAGATCAAGGGATAAGAAAGAAATAGGCATTATGTGTGTAGTTGCTATGTGTGCAATCATGTATGGTGTAGTAGCTATGGTGACAAGGGGATTTCTCTGATGCTTGTATGCTCTGTGCAGTGGGGAATGTTGCTATGTGTGCAATCCTTTATGATGTAGTAGCTATGTAAGAAGAATCCTTGTATGGTGCACTGGCTATGTGAAATAAAGAGAAAAATAGTCTATTTATGTCTATGTTTAGTTGTGGTATTGTGCTTTGTGAAATTACAGGAAAATGACAGAAAAATGACTGTAAAATAGCAGCTGAAATGATATCTATTGCACAGGAAAAATGACAGAGAATTCACAGAAATATTAATATATGAAATTGAGGATAAAATGGTAGGTTTTGTTTGACAACAAAATAGGAGTGTAGATTACAACCATAAGCTTTGTTTCCTTCAGTCAGCAAAATATGATGTTTTCTTCCATACAGTCACATAGATGAAACTAACAAATAAGTTGCCAGTTTTCAGCTACAACACGAAAACTAACTAGCAAAGTAACATCGATCGGAGTAACTTGTGCACTCAAATTCACAACATGTTGTAGCTGGAGCCTGCTGAGTGTCTTTCTTCATCTGCACCACCTGGAGCATTTAGATCATGAATTGTTGGCCTTTGTTGTTGCGTGTCATCGCCAAAGAGAAGGTAGTGTGCACTACCAGGTCCTGTGTTGTAGTTTCTTCTCCTTGTAGATCTGCCCCTGCCATTTGCATTAGGAATTGTAGCTGTTCCAGAAGTTGAAGCTTCATTAGTTGATATTTTTAATGCATTGCCTATGGCCCTTCCTGGTGCTTGACCTGTACATGCTCCTCTCCTTTGTCCTTCACGTGTAGCTTCTCTTCTCCATTGGCCTTATCCTGCAGTTCTCCCCCTCACTTGGCCTCTTCCTTTGCCCTATTATTAGTAGTAACTCTTACCCTAGCAGATGGAATGGAATCTCTAGCAGCGATTACAAAGGAGCTTTCTTCAGGTATATCACCAAGTGATCTGTCAACAACATCACGTGCTCTCTCCTAAAAGCAACAAAAATTGTAGAAAAAATCATGTACAGTTGAGAAACACATATTATAGGAAAATATTGCAGGAAATTTGAGAGCAATACATGTTGGCCCATCCTGTAAACCATACTGCCGATAATATTTAATGGATCAAGTGATAGGCTTGGGTTTTGAGGGATAATGTTCTGTAGGAAAAAAAGAATTGTATTAATATCCAGAATATGGAATTACATGGAGTACCTGCATAATTGTATTAATATGGAAGGAGTACCTATAGAATTGTAGGGTCATCATAATCATCTTCTGTATATTCTTGATGTTGCACTTCTTCTGGATGCAAATCCCCTTTCTATGGATCTGCTTCTGGTTGTACATGTTTGTAGTGGCCCTTTCTGTTGTGATCATCTTGTCCACATATCCCACAATGCATAGTCAAGCCATGCGTAGTTACATATGTAGTACCATTTTCACCTTCTCCTCTGCTGCATTCTTTCTGTTTTTCTTAGGTTTGCCCATCAATTTAGTGTACAGGGGAGGAAACACATGTACACCATTCATTTATTGCCAGTGTGCTTGAGCTCTAAGTGGCACTAGATTATATCCATAAGTTTCCATATAGGATTATATACTATAGCAGTTGTGAAAAAGTGACTCAACATCTATTCTGTCAAACCTACAGAAAGCAATAGTATGGTGACACAGAATACTTGACAGCTGCCACCTCCTAAAGTGACATGTCCTTTTTTTTAATGTCAACAATATATTCTTTCTCAAATTCACCAGTCCTGACATGATAAACCCCATTCCTTGAAGGTTGCACAAAGGCACCAAGACTCCACTCTGTGAACTTATCAATCTTCTTCTGAATTTTTGGACAAAGAGTGCCACACCATTTAAATGCTTCTCTCTGCTTTGTCTCAATTTTTTGCATCATTTTAGAGAATATTGTGTCCAAAATGGATTTGATTGGCATTTCCCTGGCCTGTAGAATGTAGCCGTGGAAAAATAATCAATTGATAAGTAACTGCAATTATCACTTTTGAGTAGATAAGTAGTTGTAAATTTCAGTTCATAAGTACTACAAGTTATCAATACATAAGCACATACAATTTTTAGTTCATAAGCAATACAAGTTATCAGTACATAAGCACATGTAATTTCAATTCATAAGCAGTTAAATTTATCACTACATAAGCAGTAGCAATTATCAGGTACAAGTTATTAGAATTTGTACCCGTTAAAAACTTCATAGTGGTTGTTTAGTAGTAGATCACACTTTGGAAATTCACTAAAAAAAGCCACCAGGAGAGTCAACTTTCATTTTCTCCATATTGAACTCCCATTTAGAAAGATTTGATGACCTTGCAATTGACCAAAGGTCATTTTTCAATACTTCTCCTCTATGGACAGCTTTTTGAAAACTTTGGTACAAATGCCGAACACAAAATCTATGTTCTGCATCTTGCCAAACCTCCTGGACTGCATTTATAAGTCCATGCACGATGTTGAACATTCTAAAGTGAGTACGTGTTCGATGACAATAATGGTTATACCCATTGTGGTCGTGTTCGATGACGACGATGCTCATACCCATTGTGGTCGTGTTCGATGACGACAATAGTTATGCGCATTGTAGTCATGTTCGATAACGACAATGGTCATACCCATTGTCGTCATGTTCGATGACAACAATGGTTATGCCCATTGTGTTCCTCTTTGATAACCACAATGCTCATACCCACAATGGTCATGTTCGATGACGACAATGGTTATGCTAAATCATGTATATTTATTTCAGGCCACTACAATTCATGGAAATGCAAATAATTTTGCAGGTCAGTAGGAATTGCAAAAAATTCATGCAAAATTACTTCAAGTCCACAAAATCCATACCTTTTGCTTATCACTCATTATAGTGAATGGAGTTGTGTTAGTGATCTTAAAATCCTCCTTTAGTGTGGTTAAGAACCACTCCAAAGCACTTGTACATTCAACCTCCACTATGCCTATTGTTAATGGATATATGCAATCATTTGGATCAATAGCTACAGCTGTTAGCAACTGCCCCCTTGTACTTTGTCTTAACGTGGCAACCATCAATACAATGATGTTTTGCAGGCTCACCTCCAATCCCTTGTACCTCATTGGTTGTCAGAAAAAATTGTGAACCAGGATTGGTTCATCTAAGTTCATTTCCATAATCCCACAATAGAGAAAACTATGCATCCTCATCTCCATCAATTATTCTTAGGGCCTCTCTCCTTCTCTACTCAATTTCCACCTGTTAGGGCACATATTGAACTCTCTCTGGACTTTGCTGCAAATGTTTTCAGATCAATTTTCTGGTTGTCCCTTATCTCTTCCAAGAATTTGTATGTCAAAAATGGTGCAGTAAGGGTCTTCAACTCCCAAGCTCACTGACATTTATGCCTTCCTTCATAACTCTTTATTGTGAACCCCTATGTCCTACTGTCATGTGTGGTTTTAAGAAACCAAGGGAAACCTTCTTTACAAAATGCATTTATTCTCCTTTTATCATTTTTTTTGGTTTAGATAGCTTCACTCTCTGCCTAACACTATATGATTCAATTGATAGCCTCAATTCCACAACATACCGAACACCATACCTGTCCTGAAGACAAGATTTTCCATGTCCGCTTGGGTATTGAAAACATTTAACTTGTTCTCCAATCTTTGATGCTCTTCTTCTATCAGATTCAGCTCAATGTCATCCAAAGCTTGATAATTTTCTTGTGCACCCACTTCCACTGCTTCATTGTGATCATTAACCTCTGTGTCAATGTTGTCAGTGAATAAATCGTCATCTCCATCTTCCACTTCATAGTCACTGTTGACAAAGTCACTATCACTGGCACTTTCTTCTGATGCTACTTCATCTGCTGTTGCATCTCCATCTGTACCACTCACATAGTTATATTGGTACGAGAGCTACCTTGCTCGGGCTCCTCCTCCTTTGGTTCGGCCTGGGGGCCATGTTCCGCCAAGTATGCATCAACATTCTACTTTGGAAATGATAATCCTTGCCTGACATCAAGGTTAAACAAAAGAGCTGCAGGTAACCAACCCAATCGCTCAGAAAACTCTTTAGTCCTACCCCTAATGGTAGTGACAAAGATTAACCCATAGGAAAAATTATCAATGGTAGACCACTTGGTAACAAATTTACAACAGATAATGGTATGGATATAAAATCTAGCAATAGGAACCTCCATATCAGTATAATGAGGTTCTACATGATGATAAGCTGTCAACCTAGAAGCAATAAGACCACCACAAATACTCCCTTTCTCACGGTTAGTGGAAAGAGGTAAGCAATCAAAGCACCCAAATTATAAGTTCTATCATTTTTCAAAGCAGCAGCAAGAAATTCCAAGTCATATACGGATAACTTATTAGCATTCTTTCTAGCTAGAACCCCCTTACTAATAAAATGGTAAAAGTATCGAATAGAAGGGAGCAAAATAAGTCAAATGTTACCACCTTCACTTACAATTCCTCTACCTTTGGTGATTTCCGAGTAGATTTCCACTAGATGATCAGGTTGCCTCTCAATCCCTGCATGTGACCTTGATACATCATAACTGTATCTGTAATTTCTGCTGTTCCATGTTGTTTTCATGCCTTATGCTACATGTTTTCCTTACACTTTATGCCTTTTTACCGATTTCCGGGGACTAACCTATTGACAAGATGCCATAGAGCCAATTCCTGGTTTCTGCTGTTTTTAGTTTCAGAAAAGTTGTTCTAGACATATTCTCGGAATTGGAAAATCCGAAGCCCGGAAGTCTTAGAATTCCCCAAGGTTCCACGGAGTCCGAAGAGGCTCGGAGGGGGGCCACAGGGGGGCACACCATAGGGCCGCACACCTCCTGACGCGCCTGGGGGTGGTGTGGGCCCCTTGGGCATCCACCTCCATCGCCCTTTCGCCTATTTATTCCCCCCGATACGTCAACCCTAAGGAGAGACCACTTTTCCATGAAAAACACCCAAGGCTGCTGTCATTGTTAACCCGAGATCGGGAGGGTTCTGGACCTCTCCCCGGCACCCTGCCGGGTGGGAAAATCATCACCAGAGGGGTCTACAACACCATGCCCGCCTACAGAGTGATGCGTGAGTAGTTCATCCCTAGACTACGGGTCCATAGCAGTAGCTAGATGGTTGTCTTCTCCAGTTTATGCCTCATGTTTAGATCTCGTGAGCTTCCTCACATGATCAAGATCATCTATTTGTAATGCTAAATGTTGTGTTTGCTGGGATCCGATGATTATTGAATGCTATGCCTTTTGATTATCAATCTATCATGTTATTTCATGTGTATGTTATTTATGATCTTGCATTCTCTCTGTTGTTAGTAGATGCTCTGGCCATGTAGATGCTAGTGACTCCAAGAGGGAGTCTTTATGCTCGATAGTGGGTTCATGCCTCCTTTGCATCTGTGCTCGAGTGACATGAACGTGACTGATGGAGGATGTGTTGTCTCCATTAGGGAGAAAACAACGATGTTTACTTTGTTTACATTTTTTATATTACACACTTCGCTTACCGCGATAATCTGTTGCTTGCAACTTAATACCCAACGTTTGTTCGGATGATATTCGGAGGTTGGACTATTAGTCATAGATGCAGTTGGATGACGATCTATGTATTTTGTTGTAATGCCCGCATGAATATCATAATAATATTTATGCCATGCATGTTTCATATTATATCAATTGCCCAACTGTAATTTTTTCACCATGCATATTAGGTATCTTTTATGGAGAGACACCTCTAGTGAACTGTGGACCTCGGTACATTTTCTCATACTGATAATACAACCACTGTTTTCACACTGCTACTGTTGTTTTCATATTGTTCTCATACTGTTTTCCACACCATACATTTAACCTCTTTGTTATCAGAAAACATGTGATATTGACAACCTCACTGCTACGTTGGGGTAAAGTGAATTTATTGTGTTGTCTAGGTTCCATGTTGCTTCTGAACCGGTAGTGCACCCTGCCATCTCAGGTGCATCAATCTTCAGAAGTGTTTCTTCCTCCTGCTGGTTGATTCAACCGTGGTTTCTTTTCTGAGGGAAAACTTGTTGCTGCACTCTTCACACCTTGCACTTGGGGTCTCCCAACGATCGTGTGTATACACTAAATTTGGAAACAGGGACACTAACGACCGGTTATTGCTCAACTATAACCATTCCCATAAAAAAATATATCTTGCCATCCCCATCCTCACTAACTGTCATGGGGACAGTTGTTCTACCATCCCCGTCCCCAGCAGGGAGAAAATAACCATCGGGCTATCCATTCCCGCTAAGCTAGTGACAATGAGTACAAAAAATTGAGAGCACCTCACTCCATCAAGCTTTTCCGGCGCCGTTACCGGGGAGGAAGATAATTTCTGCAAGGGGAGTCTCTCATCTCCAATCATTTTTACTTTGTTATTGTTTTTCTTATTACTTTCTTTATCATGCTTTCTATCAATGTTTGATGTCTTTGAAACTAGATCTTATTGGCAAGATGGGTTCACGGATGAACAACAAAAATATGACAAGGAACACCGCTTATCACAAAAAGGGATACACTTATGGGAGCAAATTAATAAATTGCATGACTATGCTAAAAACTTGTGCTCTACTATAATTTTGGGCAACATCTTTGCCCTTCTTCTTAGAGATTAGGGAGAGATAATAGGTATTTAAACGAATTTCTAGGTTAAGCCTATGTTTCATGTTTTCATTTGTAATGGGAATTTTATGTAAATGTAAGGGAACCATTATCAATATCATCGCACTTTTGAATTCGCGCTTTTACTCCCCTAGTCTCAGTTCAAATGGCATTTACTAAGAAAAACTTTAACCACCGGTTACGGCAAAAAAATATGAGATATATGCCATAAATGCCATAGCATTGGATTCAAATTTAAAGGAAGATATTAATGGTATCCATTTTGTGACATAAAATATATATTTTATTTGCCAAATTAATGGCCAAAGTTTCTATTAAACTACGTTCATGCCCTTTGAACTAAGACAGAATGCGTACTATACTCACATTATAATGGAGAAATTTATGTGGTTAAGTAAATATAAATGGTGCTGGCAGCTGTGGTTAAATTTTAAATTTCAAATAATTGGGCAACCTTAAAGACTTCTCTTTAGTTGTTGCAATTTTTTATTATATCCTCTTACTCTAGAAAGATTCATCATTTTGGTTTATAAATTATGTTTTCCAGTCAATCTTAAAATTTGGATTCAAAATTTTCCAGTCAATATTACTAATAACGGAGTGGTGAAAACATTCAGACATAATTTGCTATTTGCAACCATAAAATACTATTCCCTTCAAATTCATGCCCATGTGTTATTTTATTTGTCTTGAGCGCCTATTATTTTTGAAACATGATAGCTTGATCGCTTATAGATAATTTGTATAACTACATATTTTGTTTGTGCCGTGCAGAAACTACGCCTTTCATATAGGACAATGACCTTCCAAATATGAAAGAAGTGTACAATCAATCTGAGTACATGTGTGTGGGGGGTTTATTGAAATATCTAATCACTGGATTAATAGTTCTATGCAAAACATAAATGAGTAATCACGTGGCCTTAGATAATTTAAAACTCAATTTTATAATGTTGATCTTTTATCTACCATAGCAATTTAGTTTGAAAATATATCTTTCCTATTTGAAAGCTATAATCTAAGGTGCATAAGTTATTTCTGTTAGAAAAATATTTTCAAAACATATTCTTATAGAAACAAAGAAACTCTGGCTTTACCTAAATTGTTTTGATCAATATGCAATATATATATTGTCTCGTACATACTAAAAACTGATTCTGATCACTGGTAAGAGAAACTGGCCTTGTCCTTTTGGCTTTAGACACAACAAATGTTCCATTGGAATATAAATAGAAATAGATTAACACTGCACATCTGACTTTGTCTATCATTGCCATAAAAATAATTTAACATAGTAAGGGAAAATCGGTTAGTACTTTCAGTAAAAAAAAAATTAAAGATTAACACATGTAGTTCAGAAGAATGTGAGAACAACACATGTTTGGACAACATGAGATTAGATTAGTAAATGCTCTAAGTAAAATACCAAGTTATGTGCGTACCTTTGCATGCATGTATCAAAATAGTATAAGATCCTACTCTAGATATCCTTTTTTTCACTCGAATACTTCTCCCATTTAGAATTAGTCATGTCCATATGGATAGCAAGATATGATTTCATATTCAACAGATTACAGCCAAATCTTTACACAACGATGATTTAGGAACAATTAGCTAAGCCGATTCGGAGGTAGGCGAAAGTAGTATACTCAGTTTCGTGCCTTGATAGTTGCCTTCGTTTGAGATTTATTTTTACTGTATAGTATGTACGTACACACGGATAGGATATAGTTGTACAAAACTATAAATATACGCAGGAGAAGCCATACTGTTTCACGTCAAAAGCGAATTTTTTCCCGTTGCAAAGACACGATATTTCAATCACTGTCATAGACAAAATTAAAATTAGATCTTACATATACACATTTCTGTTGACCTTTAGAATTTGCCCTTTCTGTTGCTAAGCATCCTCTGCTGCTCGACCTATATAATTGCGGCCAACCTGAACTGATCCTCTCCTCCTGTATTAAGAACAGACAAAAAAACTTACGCCAATTAGTATGTTTGGTTGCTTGCTTGCGTCGTAGCTGTATTGGTATACATGCTAATTAGCTCACGAAAATTGAGAGAACCGTAACTGAGTGCAGCAAATACCAGTAGCACATTAATTTTTTTTAATACATATTGTCATATTATTGTTATAGTCTTGTGCAAATAGTTGTCTTTTTCGACATGTGCAAATAAGATTATTTGGTTTAATTATGTAGAAGTTACATATATATCTGATTTCCTGTTTTGCAGATGCAAAAAACCATAGAGGCCGCCGGCAAGTTGGACTAAATAGAGAATGAATTGCTGAGTGTAATGTAATGGCGTACAGACCACCAGGATGAGATAAGCCAAGCATGAGCATGCAGATATACACTTGTGTGAAAGATCGATCACCGCATGATTAAGCTAGCTAGGTTTTTACAATTAATGAATATGGGTCTTCAGATGTTATACAAATGCATGGGAGGTAGATCGCGGGGCAAATTATCTGCTATGGAACATCTAGCTTAGGGATAAGATTAAAAATACATGGCTCTTTGTCCTTTGCGTACCTAGTAAGACTACAGCCAACGAATTGCATGGCTGCCTCAGCCACGACGTGAATACCCAAGCAGCTTACCTGTCCGCTCCTTGCACTGGCCCTGCTGTGTGGAAAACCTAAAGCGGTTGAGGACGTGGGCATAGCAGCCAGATTAATCGCCGGCGCAAGATCAGAGAGGAGGGAATGACCACGAGATCGGAGAGGCGGCGATTCTTTTTATTCGGGAGGATGATAGGTCTGTTTAATCACACAGATGTAAAATAATAGCTATTCTCATCGAACAGGTGTAGATTGATGATCGGTTAATCAGATGGACAATATTTTCTTACCTCCAGGGTTAACGTGGAGGTTCTTACGGTGCCTCCAATTAGTAAATATAAGATGATGTTACCATATCTTCTTATGGTAATGGAAATTATGACTTTTCTGACGTGGAACAAATTGAGGAATTTATTGCTTGGAAGGGTACATTTGAAATTGCCTATTTGCTTGAAAGTATTGATGATGCACCTTATAAATACGAGATTTATGCTATACTTGAATATTGCTTTGATACTTACAAGTATTGTGATTACTACATGCTTAAATATCTTAATCAATTCTCTCCCTCAAAGAGAGAGAGAGAGTAATGCCTTGCAGGAGCCTATGGAAGAAGAAATTGCTGAATCTGGAAGCTCATTGAATGAAAAAGAGGAGGAGAGTGATGATCAATAGGAGGAAGAATGGAGTAGATACCCATGTCTACCTCCAAATTAGAGTAACTCTTTAACTCATAATTGTGATGATCCTATTGATTATTTTGAAATATCCATTTTTGATGAAATTGATACTTGCTATACTTGTGACCTTGATACTACTGTGAATAAAACTTGTGAGAATGATATTTCTACTGTTATTTATGATAACTAGCACAGCGGCCCTCGCAAATGCGAGGGCATCTTCTTCAAATTGTTGAAAGCGGTAATTAATTTTTATCTTGTGCAGATATTACTTTTCCCTAGTTTATCCCCGTCACTAAGAAATACACAACATTTCACATGTGAATACATACTTAAAATTGTGCACGGGTGATGTCTTCAATTGTATTTTATAGACTGAAATTACTAGATAAAAATTATAGGTTTACTGTAAAGTTGTAAAATTTATTAAACATTTTTATTTATGTTGACAATATTATTAACATTACTATAGGTTTTATCTCTCACCGATAAAAAATAGCCAATCTGCGAGTCTCCCAAAAAATATAACTTAAACTACATTGGTGTACGTTTGAAAATGCTTATAGGTACTAAAAAAAAGTTTTCAACATTTTTTACTTGCGATTCATTTTCTTATTATAATTAGTGTATAGAGCCACCAATATTTTCCTTAAATAAAAGTCAATAACTATGCACACAGAATGAACTTATTCCCCCGTTACATAATTGACCATTTAAGACAATGGTGATTTCTAGTGTAGTACGTCCCCATCCAAGGGTGAATATTGGCGGCCCTAGCCTAGGCTGGCGGTCCTATGGTCGGGTGCTTCATGACGCACTACGGCTGGAACTCAATGATGGAGGTGGTGGCCGCCGGTGTTGTTGGCACATAGCCTACTTTCAATTTGGATTGCATGTATCTGTAATGAAAATATTAATCTCACCAAAAGTATAACATGGTGTGGAGTTCTGTACACCATGTGGAAAGTAAATTATATACCTGCTAGAAAATGGATGGTGCTCTAGTTGTGTCTAGAAATTACTCATATGTTATGATGGTAGCAGTAGAGTGACCGGCAAGGTAAACTCTATATTGCCTCTCATCTGTACATTTGAGAAGTTGGCTATATAACGATAATGTTATAACAGTAATATCGATATAAACACATTAATGCCTCATCTACCAAAACAAATTATGGAGTTTGATGGCAATTTTATTTTTTTGCAAGAAGATGTTTGATGGAAATTAACAGTATAAAAACCAATAGAAGATTATGGCGTAGAAACTTTTATTCTATAATAGTTATCCTTGCTTTTGCTTGCCGATCATCTACTTATACTGCACACATTGATTAAACCATCAAAATATAACTTTAGTCTGGGCTATCATGTAGATGGCTTCACCAGAAAAAGTGGTGATCCTTAGTTAGAATGGGAAAAACAAAGTTTAAACATAAAGTATGTAGCACCGATAAATTTGGAGTTTCAAAAGAATCATATAAATTCTTTCGCACACATGAAAAAACTTCTTTTCCCCACTCGACTAAACCTTGTCAATGTCATTGGTGCCATAGCCAAATCTAACATGATGTAGATCTAGAAAAAAAAATGGAATTTAATCTGCTCTGAAAGAGAAGATAGAATGTTTTAAAAAATGCAAAGTTTGCCATAAAACATGGGAAGTGAATTTTTGCTTACTTGGAATTTTACGGTACTATGATTGCATCCATGATAACACATGTATAAATAAAAGGAAGACAACAGATCTCTTATGAATTATCTATATCGGTGAACGCGAAACTAAACTGTTGAAGTCAAATTCTTTTAATTAAAATAAAAACCTGGCTGGGGATATTAATTAGCAACTAATTAAATGTAATTTTTTAAAGATGGTATGACCATAGAATAGATTAATATTGCACCGCAGAGTTGTAATCCAGCTTCAGGGAGGGAACGACTAACCAATAGGAGAGTAGATGAATGACAATTTACCGCAGAATAAACAAAGCCTAAAATCCTCACCTAGCCTACCTGTTTGCTGAGCGCTTCATTGTCACATTTATCTTGGGGATTAACTATAACCTCACTGGACTATATCCATTGAACAATGATGAGGGTTGATCTCAAACCCACGACCTGGAGAAAGGAGGCCAAATCAGCCAGCTTCATGCCTGATTTATCGGCCTCTTTCATTAGTCATGTATAATGCCATGGAAAGCATGATGGCTGCTAACGAACGCACGGTCCGTAGCCTATATGCATGTGGCGAAAGACCTGCGGAGTAACGAAGAGATTAACATGTGATGTATGAGCTTAAGTCAATTGATTATTAATCGAAGTTAATTGGCGGCGCCGTGATCAAGTAATTATCATTCCTGGAGGAAGAAAGCAGACTTTGATCTTAAAATTGCATGCATCCTACTTCTTGCACATAGCCATGATAGATGCGCTTCTCTTGATGGTGACAAATTCTAAAAAGTTGTAGCATGCTGTACTATAGACATATGTATGGAGCTGTCAAACAACCAAACGTATCAGTATGTACCGAGTTATGGGGTGTCTCTATGTGACTATGATGCAAAGCTAGCTTTGCCCTTCATAATGAGAGAAATCTCCGATCGATCCTGTAGGTTGCATCTGCCCCGGTGGTCTGGTATATGTGACGCGACCAAAATTGAAATCTGATCTCTCACTTGCCTGCACTTGTAGTAGATCGGCTAGCCATGGTCAACGATACGAATACGGCGGCGGCGAATCTTTGATTGATCTTGCAGGCTGAATCTGCCGTAGTGGTCGGGTATGTGAGGCATGTGAGACAACCAAAGTAGAAATGAGAACCCTCATGTGCATGCACTTGTAGTACTACATCGGCTGACCCCATGGGTAGCGAGACGAACATGCATGGCGGAGGCGGCGGCCGTGTGATGCAGCTTTTTCTTTTTCTTTTGATGGGAGAATATTAGCTCGTTAGCTAGACAATAACGAAGGGGTGCGACAAAAATTATGTAGGGGCATTGGTGGGTAATTTATTTTAACTTTCATGTCAATATTTTTTTTAATATCCATTGGTTGTCATCAGCCCGGTTGTTAAATAGATGGACGAATGTTTCTGATTTTTGTGGGATTTTCTAGACTGGTTCTCTTTTTTCTGATAGCCCGTCATATACTTATAATATATAATAGATCCTTGCTACTTTGATAAATCATATGATAATTCTTTATTTATTCCAACTATTGATATGCATGACAATGAGGAAGTTTGTTTAGAAAATTTATATGATAATGCTCTAGATGATGGTTCTATGTTGCTTGATGTTATAAATTATAATGCTACTGGAAATAGGATTGCTATAATGTGTCCTATACCTTTGTGAGTGACCAATCATGTTGTTTTTCTATTGCTAAAAGTGAGAAAAAACATGAGCTGATTTTAAATTTTGATCCCACTGGTTTGGAGCTTGATATGAATTGTGTGCTTTTAGACCATGACAAACATGATTTATGTGATAATTATTTCGTTGAGTTTGTTCATGATGTTACTGAAAACTATTATGAGAGAGGAAAATATGGCTGTAGGAATTTTCATGTTGCTAAAACACCTCTCTTTTTGTTGAAAGTTTTGAAATTGCTCTTGTTCTAGCTTCCCATGATTTCTAGTTTGAGCTTCTTAAATTTATTTCTTTACAAGATTCCTATGCATAGGAAGTGGTTTATAATTAAATTTGTTTTATACTTTCTTGTTGATGCTCTCTTTTGCTTAATTCATATTTCTTATGTGAGCATCTTGTTTCTTCCCGTGCCTAGCTAAAAGGCATTAAAGAAAAGCACTTCTTGGGAGATAACCCATGGTTTTATTTTTGCTTTATTTTTATATGTTTTCTTTGAGTAAAGAGGTTGTATACTTATGAATCAACTCCTTTGTATCTTTATTTTCATATTTTAGTTGTGCCAAGTAAAGTTTCTAGCGAAAGTTGGAGTTGGTTTTGGATTTATGCGCACGAAACAGATTTCTGCTATCCACCATAAAAAACGTATAAAATCCAGAAAGATCAGAATGACCTGAAATCTTTTGTGCTTATTCCTCAGCTAATTCTGAAACATTTTTGTATTTTATAATTTTCGATCTGATCACCGTAAGTGCCCCCAAAAAATTCGTCTTTACAGACTATTCTGGTTTTGGCAGATTCTGCCATTTGCTCTTTTACGATGTCAAGTGGATTTCGTTACTTCATGAAACATCAATAGAACTTGTGCCAATGCAGAATCCATGAATTTTTTATTGTTGCACTAACCCTCTAATGCGAATTACTTTTTGAGCGTGGTGTAAAGGAAGTTTTCAAGGGTCAAGAGAAGAGGGTGATATAATATGATCAGGAAGAGTGCAAGGTCAAAGATTGGGGATGCCCCCGTGGTTCATCCCAGCAAATTCTAAGAAGACTCAAGCATATAAGCTTGGGGATTCCCAAGGCATCCCCTTCTTCATCAACAATTTATCAGGTCACTTCTAGCGAAACTATATTTTTATTCGGTCACATCATATGAAATTACTTGGAGCGGCTGTTTGTTTTTCTTTTGTTTTCCTTTGTTTTATTTTTTTCCTTGCTGAAATAATGTAGTTGGAACCTATCATTCTTTGTGTGGAAGATAGACACACTCCGCTTTTCCATTTGAATACTCGTTGGGCCTGTATTCTTAGTTTTTCTTCTAGATGCTGCAAAATTCCTCTTTAGCTCCTGTTTTTCTTGCATCTCTTATTCATAGATGTTAGTTTTAGTAGAGTTGTGTTATTACTCTCTTATTTCATTTCTATATCTCTTGGAGATTTTTTTTTGTTTGGTGTTTGATGGAAATAGAAAATGCTACGTGTGGCAGATGGTATAACGAAAAAGCTTGCATATTCTTGTAAATCACTAAACTGTTTCATTTGATTATTTGCTGTTGTTTTGAGATATTAATATGATTAATGGTAAAGTTTCTGGTCTAGTAGAGTAAAAACAATTAATGTTTGGTCTAAAATCTTGAAACCGTGCCACACTAAAATAACTAGTTGATAGGATAATGGTAGATGACTTCCTTTGCTGATAGTAATCATAATGGATTTTTGTTACGCGCTACGGTCGGGGTAGCTAACAGTGAATTGTCATTGCCATGGACCCTCTTGGAGTGATTTTCATTATGCCTTGTAAGATCATGATTTTAGTTGTAATCTTTTAACTTGTGAGTTCTATGTTACGGTTTTCTGGCACTTCCACCATCCTTATTTGCTAGCCTCTTCGGTACTGTGCATTGCTTATTCTCACATTGAGAGTTTGTGCAAACTTTACTAATGCATCCAAACCCCGTGGGAGAACTTTGTGCTTCTACACACAAGCCAAAATTTATCTTCCTCAAAACAACCACCATAATTACCTACCTTGGCATTTCCATAGCCATTCCGAGATATATTGCCATACAACATCCATCATCATTATATTACTTGTCGTGCTTCATTGTTAATTTGCATACTGCTACACTGGCAGGAGCATTCATATATATTTCAGTTTGAGTTATGAGTACTAAAAATGTGTTGATTCATTGTAAAATAGAGTGTTTCCCCTACCAGTGAAGTTATATATCAAAAAAGTAAACAAAAATAGAAAAATCCCCAAAAAGGGCAAAAGATATATAATAAAGAGAGAAGGGGCAGCACTACTATCATTTATTCCACGCTTGTGCTTGTTTAGCAGCATTACTTGATATTGGAGAGAGTTTTCATATTATGACTTGATAAACTGTGTGGGGAACTTAGATTATAGAACTTGGCTTGTTTATTCCAATTATGAGCCTCCTCAAAAGTGCTCTAGGTCTTCGTGAGCAAGCAAGTTGGGTGCACCCCTACTAGTTCCATTGAAGAGCTTTAGTACACTTATAGCTCTACATGCATCCGTTTTATGGCAATCACTACTCCTTGCATAACTTCGATTATAAGACTTCCTCTTGTCTAATGATCACTTTTAGTTGCGTGAGACTTTCTTCCATTGACCATCCAAACCCCCCATAATGTTATTTTAGCCATAACATCCTGGTGCCAGGGACCAATACAGAACGCTTGCTTGTTTTGAGTGCAAAAATATTTTAATGGTTTTCCTACGTGCATATTGTTGTCACTTGACTTGATACTAACATGAGTTGTTGTGAGAGTTTGATGACTTGCATGATTATATTGTTGTTCTTGAAGGTTAAATCATCTTTAATATACTTTGCACAGCGGATTGCCTTTTAGTATTGATTCATTGAAATTTTTTACTTTGTTCTTCCTAATGGTTTATCATTATTCTATTTGATATCAACTCTAAACCACAACATTTATTCGTTTGATCCTAGTTTACATGCTTTACATTACTATGATGATCAAGTTTATGTTGGTAGCATGTCACCTCAGAAATTATTTTTTACCTACTCGAGGACGAGTAGGAACTAAGCTTGGGGATGTTGATACAACATAAACGTATCTATAATTTTTGTTGTTCCATGTTGTTTTCATGCCTCATGCTACATGTTTTCCTTACACTTTATGCCTTTTTTATCGATTTCCCGGGAATAACCTATTGACAATATGCCACAGAGCTAGTTCCTATTTACTACTATTTTTAGTTTCAGAAAGGTTGTACTAGAAATATTCTCGGAACTGGAAAATTCGAAGCCCAGAAGTCTTAGACTACCCGAAGGTTCCACGAAGTCCCGAAGAGGCTCGGAGGGGGGGGGGGCACAGAGGGTCCACACCATATGGTGGCGCGCCCGCTAGTCGCGCCTGGGGATGGTGTGGGCCCCTCGGGCGTCCACCACCATCGCACTTTCGCCTATTTATTCCCCCCGATACGTCAACTCTAAAGAGATACCACTTTTCCACGAAAAACACCCATGGCCTTCGTCATCGTCAACCTGAGATCGGGAGGGTTCTGGACCTCTCCCCGGCACCGGAGGGGGTCTACAACACCATGCCCGCCTCCGGAGTGATGCGTGAGTAGTTCATCCCTGGACTACGGGTCCATAGCAGTAGCTAGATGGTTGTCCTCTCCACTTTATGCCTCATGTATAGATCTCGCGACTTGCCTCACATGATCGAGATCATCTATTTGTAATGCTACATGTTGTGTTTGCTGGGATCATATGATTATTGAATGTTATGTCTTTTTATTACCAATCTATCATGTTATCTTCATGTGTATGTTATTTATGATCTTGCATGCTCTCTGTTGTTAGTAGATGCTCTGGCCAAGTAGATGCTAGTGACTCCAAGAGGGAGTATTTATGCTCGATAGTTGGTTCATGCCTTCTTTGCATCTGTGCTCGAGTGACAAAAACATGATGAATTGAGGATGTGTTGTTGCCATTAGGGTGAAAACAACGATGTTTACTTTGTTTACATTACACAGTTTGCTTACTGGGATAATCCGTTGCTTACAACTAAATACCCAACGTTTGTTCGGAGGGTGGATTATTAGTCATAGATGCAGTTGGATGACGATCTATGTATTTTGTTGTAATGACCGCATGAATCTCATAGTAATCTTTATGTCATGCATGTTTCATATTCTATCAATTGCCCAGCTGTAATTTGTTCACCACGCATGTTAGCTATCTTTTATGGAGAGACACCTCTAGTGAACTATGGACCTCGGTCCATTTTCTCATACTGATAATACAACATATGTTTCCATTGTTTTCACACTACTACCGCTGTTTTCATATTGTTCTCATATTTTTTTCCACACTATACATCTAACCTATTTGTTATCAGCAAAACCGGTGAAATTGACAACCTCACCGCTACTTTGGGGCAAGGTGAATTGATTGTGTTGTGTAGGTTCCACGTTGCTGCTGAACCGGTAGTGCGCCCTGCCATCTCAGCTGCATCAACCTTCAGAAGTGCTTCTTCCTCCTGGTCGATTCAACCTTGGTTTATTTTCTGAGGGAAAACTTGTTGCTGCACTCTTCACACCTTGCACTTGCGGTCTCCCAACGAGCGTGTGTCTACTGCGGCACCTTGATGGATGTGCAAAAATAATAGAAGGAAATTTCGATGGTACATTATAGATTTTATAGTGAACCATGGGAGGTTCCATATGCCAATCAAATCTGAAATCCTACACAACAGACATAGTAAATTTTTCATATTGACGTGGTCATCTGAAACAAATTCCTCCAACCCTGAATTAGAAGTTAGTGTGGCGAAGTGTCGGGGGGCTACCCGCGAGTAGGGGTAAGGCTGGTGATAAACAGTGCTTAAGATATGATTACGCCGAGTGGGCGGCTACCCGGTATCCGTTATCCGGTAGGCGCTATTCGGTAGGAGGTATTGGAGGCCAAGAGAAGATACAAGTGTCATTCTGGATCAACCGGGTAGCGCTCGGGTGATCCGAGTAGACAAGAAGTTATCCTACTCGGGCACAAAATCAATGGAGCCGTTGTGGGAGATCCTGCGTATACAGGGGCCGTACCGGCGTGCGGTTCAACTTACTAGGCGCCTGGTTATCCGCGCTAAGACGTGGGAACAATACGGGTGGGTAGCTGTCATGTCCTGTCACTGACAGAGGGGACAGGACATGTCAGTGACCTACCCTAAGGGGCTGACATGTTGGACATGACCTGTCAGCCGCACGGCGCGGAGACTTTCGGCGATGGCGTCAGCGGGAACATGGAGGTGTGCGCCATTCCCACAGTGGAGTAGTCCCATCAGTACTTTTATCTGTAAAATACTAGCTGGCCACCAGTATATAAGGTGGCTAGCCCCCTCCTGCACGAGGGACGTCGGACTCTGGATCATTAATTGCGAGGCTTAGCAACTCACAAAGAGAACAGTAGTGAGAGTTGAGTGCTGGCTACTCGGCAGAGAGTGAGATATTGAGAGGTTGTAACTCCTGTACTTAACAGAGCATTATACAGAGAGATAGGGAGGAGTAGGGGTGTTACCTCCACACGAGGGCCCCGAACCTAGGTAGATTGTGGTGTTTGCAGTGTTCTTGAGCGCGCCTATTCGGCGTTTGATCCCTCCCCGAATACCAACAGCGTCCATCGGCCCCAAACTTAAGCCATCCCATGGCATCTGTCTTCTCAATACTACGACAGTTGGCGCCCACCGTGGGGTAAGCAGCTGTGACGCCCCGAGATCGGGCACTATGCAGATTTCAGCATTCCCGCCAAAATCCACATAATAACCGATTCCAGGTTGCCACTTGTGATAACATTACATCAGTTCACGAATAATCCACAACAACAACAGAAAAGAGATTTACAAGATGACTCAAACGAGTCAGGGATACAACTGATACAACACAAAGATCCAAATAACAGCGGAAGAAACAAACGTCCGGCTACGGACAAGATACAAATTGGACTAAGAGTCCTGAAGATAACCGAGAGCGTCCAATCCCTGCCCAGGCCAAGCCGGAGGGATTCCCAAGCTAACGTCGTCAGACTTCAAACCTGTTGACTGCAATGTTGAATATGCAGCCACGAAAAAGATTCGTGGGTTAGTACGGTTAAGTACTGGCAAGTGGATAAACCATACTCACAAGATACCGGCGTAGCCAGTCATCACAAGATACAAATACTTTGGGATCAACGAAAAGGAAGGGGTTAATGCAAATAAGCGACAGCGGGCTGCACTAACCAACTACAGAGAGATACTGCAACTTCCGGCTAACAGAAAGAAGATAAGATCGAGTATTGTAACCAACTGAAAGATAACTTCAAACAAACCCATCCTGGATCTCGCCCCTTATCCGAAGAAGCAATCCGAGGATAACTCACACAGTTGGATTAATGATGGTTCAGATTATTGTGTCAATAAACCTATTACTAGTCAAGTTGTTAATCATTGGGTGTAAGGTTGTTAATCATTAGGTTTAAGTTGTCCTGAGTACTTGTTAGCCAGTACTTTCACCAAGTAATCCATAACCGCGGAAAACACGGCTTCTCGAGAAGATTATCCCTGCAGGGTTGCACCAATTTAGCCGTACACGCAAGAATAACCCGCCAGATGGGAGATCACCCCACCAAGCAAGGTACTCTACACAATCCAACCCTTCTTCGCATCAAGCCCAAAGCACCTTGGGCGCACGGCTAATCGAGCCCAGAAGAAAATGGACCCTCATAGCACTCTAAGAACGTGTCCCCCTATATGCCGACTACGAAAGTTCCACCCGGGTACCAAGGGCTCGCAAGATCATGCATGCAGCAAATGGAAAACCCGAACTAAATGAGGCGATTTGGACGAGATGCGAATCGAGTCAAATTGAGGGGGGCGCCCATACTCGCTTCCCACATGCGGGTAGTGCGCTCATCATGGATCAGTAGACACTAGCAGGCCTCAAAACCACTTAGGGCCTCCTGCCGGTGCCTTATCATCAAATTATTATTACCATTAGCATTAACAGGATTGATTGATTAACATCGAGCCCCCAGAACGATAATAATAGTAAAAGAAGTAACCGACAACAGACTCGAGCAAAAGCAACCCTAATCATGCAGCTACGACACGAAGGCCAACGAGGTAAACAATCAACAGTTAATAGGAAGTGGAAGGAAAGGCTATATCATGGCTGCAAGGTAAACATACGATAGGATCGAGACTCAAGCATCGAAACAACAGGCTAGAATAAGAACAACGGAAAGAATCGGTAACAAGTGATGAAAGGCAGCCATTTGGCAGCAAGTGAGTATACTTGCCTGGAATCCAGCAAGGTAGCAGAACTTGTCGTTGCTCACATCATCTCAACGTCCTATCCGGGAAGAAGCAATGAACCTCGAACAAACACCGGATGCAACAATTACTTCTACGGCAAAAATCCAGCATGATCCTATTTTATGTGCATGACATGGCAAGATGCAACAGGGGAAAACAACTTACGCAATTTAATCGGAACCTGAGTCTGGACAATTAATTATTGGTTCAAGTTGTTTATCTAACCATCAAATTAAATGTTGTTTAGCATGGAAAACAGTGAATAGGTGAGTTAAGCAATATTAAATGGAATAGGGCAACAATTGGAATTAATTAACCCACACATTCCATATTTATTTATTAGGTGAACATACATAACACTACTACAAATGCAACATGCAAGGTGCAAACATGAACATGGATGGCATGAACAGATTAAGTGCATTTTTCTGGTATGAAAACATATTTTATTTGTTGGATTTGGAATTAATATGAGCAAGTTATCAAATTAGCAATTTTAATGCATTAATTAAGAAATAGTTGTTTTCAGCAATTTAATTTATTTAAAACAGAACACCAAGTTGATATTTGCAAAGTTCAGAGGATTTTGATTGGAAAACATATTTTACTTTTCAAATTTGGAGTTAAAATAAATTAGTTATGATTTATGCAATTAAATCAATTTAAATTGAGCCGGAAGCCCAACATTTAATTTAGGAGGTTCGAGTTATTTATCTACCCACAAAAATGCAATGCAACACATGAATGATTTAATATGCACGATATAGATGACATTTAGAAAATAGACATATAGGTTATAGGGTTGGGGTTTGGGTTCGCACGTTGGAAAGAGGATCGCCGGGGTCAGCGCCGGTGTCTTCGGGATGAAGAAGAAGAAGACGACGAAGAGGGAGATAGATGGCAGCGAGGAAGGATGGAAAGTAGACGTTCTCGCGTCGTCGTCGAGGTAGTCGAAGTAGGCGTAGTCAACGTCGGGGCGTAGACGTTCCGATGTCGATGTAGTAGCGGAAGTAGTCGTTCTCGTGCCGTAGTCGAAGTAGTCGTTCACGTCGTCGTTCCCGTTCCGTAGCCGAAGTAGGCGTAGTAGTCGAAGTGGTCGACGGAGGAACCGCAACATTGTCATCTTCGAGGTCGATTGTGCACAGGGCGGCTTCGGGGTACAAGGCACGCACGAAGCGACAACGCAAGCGGACATGGTAGATCTTGTCGAGGTAGCGGAACTTGTCGACGAAGATCTTGTCGTCGAGGTATGGCTCGGTGGGCACCTCGGTCACGAATACACGGGGCACGAAGGCCTCGGCCAGAACAAACAGAGCACGGGCATCGGGGTCGTCCTGCACGCGTTCGGGGTCGAGGAGATGGAGGCCGAAGCGGCGAGCGGGTCCGGTGGCCGACCCTGGCAGACGGAGGTCGTCGGCCTTGATGGTGATGATGTCGTCGTTGCCGGCGCATCGGAGCATCCTGGCCATGTTGGGGGCTTGCTTGCCTTGGCTCGTCACTGGGCCGAAGCAGGGCTGCGAGCAGGGGGCGCATGGAGTGGCAGCGGCGCTGGTTGTCGATGCCGGAAAGAGAGCGCCGCTGTACCCGAGCTCCTACCGCGCGACCTCCCTGTATCGGACAAGGAACCAACCGGCTAGCTGCCGGTGGATGTCTTCCTGGAGATGGGAAACGAGTAGGGAAGGGCGGAGGGCCAGCCAGAGCTGCAGCCATGGTTGGCGGTGGCGAGACGAGGAGGAGGGCGGCTCCCGCGGCCACCGGCGGCGACGAGAAAAGGGAGGGCGGCGCCCTGCTTGAGGAGGTCAGCGGCGGGGCGGAAGGGAGGCGCCGGAGGTGAGGGAGGTGGAGAGGAACGGCCGGCGGGGCAGACGGATGGGGGTGGCCGGAGCTCCGGGCCGTGGCCGGAGAGGAGGGAGGCGACGGCGTGGGCTTGGGAGGAGGAGGTCGGGGGGAGAGGGCGACGGGGACGGGAGAGGTGGAGGAGGAGCTTGGCGGCGGGGCGAGCGGCGGTTCCCGGCCGGTGAGGAGCAGAGGGCGGCGAGGGGATGGCGTGCGGTCGAGGCAGGGAAGGTGGAGGGCGGGGGATCGAGCGGGGGCAGGGAGACGCAGCGAGAGGGGAGGGATCGAGCGCTGCTCTCCCTCCCCGTGCGATGTGTGTTTCCTGGCTGAGAGGGTGGGAGGACCTAAACGCGATTAACAGAAACGGCGGGGGGGGGGTAAATGCGAGGGAGAGAAAAAAAGGATTTAGGGTTTGGGGGCTGGTTCGGTGGGGGAGGCCGGCTGGGCCTAGCTGGGCCGAGTTCGGCCGGGCTGGCCTGGCTCGGCTGGGCTCCCTCTCTCTCCTTCTCTCTAATTTTTTTTTTGTTTTTTTGTTTTTATTACTGTTTTCAGCAACTATTTAGGTGATAATAAAAACAGAATTAGACATCAAATAAATTTCTTTAAATTTTAGCAAACAAAATTTAATTAATTTCATTTAGTTTGCAAGTTTTAAAATGCATGGTGATGCCTTATGCAATGCGATGCAAAAAAAAGAAAAACGAGCAACAAATTCCAGTTGGGAAAAATTCCCGGTCGTTACAGACGACGCCACTAACAAGGGATTGCGCCCTCGCAATCCACCTGCTAACCCGGGAGGGGAAAGAAGTTCGACTATCGATTTTTCATGCTTCCAGTTGATCTCCTCGACACCACTAACAAGGGCTTCTCGACACCACTAACAAGGAAATCTTGCTCGGAGTGACGACGATGTTCTTCCACCAGGAACCTTCCGAGGATCGAACCTATTAGGTTAAGGGCTCAGAAAACGTCCACCCACGTAGGATCCTAACACTTTGAAAGATAGACAAGGGGGAGACTCCAAAACAAATAAGATGGGAGGGGAAATAGAATAGGGATAAGGAGAAAACAAGAATCCTATTGAGATGTTTATTCCAAAATAGTTTAGCAGAAATAGTTTTTGACATTCTAGAAACAACGACCGTTAGCTAGGTTATCCTACAGGCTTTGCGGACCCGTTTCTTCGATAACCATTCGTATCGAAACAATCTCGGGAATCGGAACCAAAGCTCTGATACCATTTGTGACGCCCCGAGATCGGGCACTATGCAGATTTCAGCATTCCCGCCAAAATCCACATAATAACCGATTCCAGGTTGCCACTTGTGATGAAATTACATCAGTTCACGAATAATCCACAACAACAACAGAAAAGAGATTTACAAGATGACTCAAACGAGTCAGGGATACAACTGATACAACACAAAGATCCAAATAACAGCGGAAGAAACAAACGTCCGGCTACGGACAAGATACAAATTGGACTAAGAGTCCTGAAGATAACCGAGAGCGTCCAATCCCTGCCCAGGCCAAGCCGGAGGGATTCCCAAGCTAACGTCGTCAGACTTCAAACCTGTTGACTGCAATGTTGAATATGCAGCCACGAAAAAGATTCGTGGGTCAGTACGGTTAAGTACTGGCAAGTGGATAAACCATACTCACAAGATACCGGCGTAGCCAGTCATCACAAGATACAAATACTTTGGGATCAACGGAAAGGAAGGGGTTAATGCAAATAAGCGACAGCGGGCTGCACTAACCAACTACAGAGAGATACTGCAACTTACGGCAAACAGAAAGAAGATAAGATCGAGTATTGTAACCAACTGAAAGATAACTTCAAACAAACCCATCCTGGATCTCGCCCCTTATCCGAAGAAGCAATCCGAGGATAACTCACACAGTTGGATTAATGATGGTTCAGATTATTGTGTCAATAAACCTATTACTAGTCAAGTTGTTAATCATTGGGTGTAAGGTTGTTAATCATTAGGTTTAAGTTGTCCTGACTACTTGTTAGCCAGTACTTTCACCAAGTAATCCATAACCGTGGAAAACACGGCTTCTCGAGAAGATTATCCCTGCAGGGTTGCACCAATTTAGCCGTACACGCAAGAATAACCCGCCAGATGGGAGATCACCCCACCAAGCGAGGTACTCTACACAATCCAACCCTTCTTCGCATCAAGCCCAAAGCACCTTGGGCGTACGGCTAATCGAGCCCAGAAGAAAATGGACCCTCATAGCACTCTAAGAACGTGTCCCCCTATATGCCGACTACGAAAGTTCCACCCGGGTACCAAGGGCTCGCAAGATCATGCATGCAGCAAATGGAAAACCCGAACTAAATGAGGCGATTTGGACGAGATGCGAATCGAGTCAAATTGAGGGGGGCGCCCATACTCGCTTCCCACATGCGGGTAGTGCGCTCATCATGGATCAGTAGACAAGACCCTTTTCCTATTAGGGTCGACACTAGCAGGCCTCAAAACCACTTAGGGCCTCCTACCGGTGCCTTATCATCAAATTATTATTACCATTAGCATTAACAGGATTGATTGATTAACATCGAGCCCCCAGAACGATAATAATAGTAAAAGAAGTAACCGACAACAGACTCGAGCAAAAGCAACCCTAAGCATGCAGCTACGACACGAAGGCCAACGAGGTAAACAATCAACAGTTAATAGGAAGTGGAAGGAAAGGCTATATCATGGCTGCAAGGTAAACATACGATAGGATCGAGACTCAAGCATCGAAACAACAGGCTAGAATAAGAACAACGGAAAGAATCGGTAACAAGTGATGAAAGGCAGCCATTTGGCAGCAAGTGAGTGTACTTGCCTGGAATCCAGCAAGGTAGCAGAACTTGTCGTTGCTCACATCATCTCAACGTCCTATCCGGGAAGAAGCAATGAACCTCGAACAAACACCGGATGCAACAATTACTTCTACGGCAAAAATCCAGCATGATCCTATTTTATGTGCATGACATGGCAAGATGCAACAGGGGAAAACAACTTAAGCAATTTAATCGGAACCGGAGTCCGGACAATTAATTATTGGTTCAAGTTGTTTATCTAACCATCAAATTAAATGTTGTTTAGCATGGAAAACAGTGAATAGGTGAGTTAAGCAATATTAAATGGAATAGGGCAACAATTGGAATTAATTAGCCCACACATTCCATATTTATTTATTAGGTGAACATACATACCACTACTACAAATGCAACATGCAAGGTGCAAACATGAACATGGATGGCATGAACAGATTAAGTGCATTTTTATGGTATGAAAACATATTTTATTTGTTGGATTTGGAATTAATATGAGCAAGTTATCAAATTAGCAATTTTAATGCATTAATTAAGAAATAGTTGTTTTCAGCAATTTAATTTATTTAAAACAGAACACCAAGTTGATATTTGCAAAGTTCAGAGGATTTTGATTGGAAAACATATTTTACTTTTCAAATTTGGAGTTAAAATAAATTAGTTATGATTTATGCAATTAAATCAATTTAAATTGAGCCGGAAGCCCAACATTTAATTTAGGAGGTTCGAGTTATTTATCTACCCACAAAAATGCAATGCAACACATGAATGATTTAATATGCACGATATAGATGACATTTAGAAAATAGGCATATAGGTTATAGGGTTGGGGTTTGGGTTCGCACGTTGGAAAGAGGATCGCCGGGGTCAGCGCCGGTGTCTTCGGGATGAAGAAGAAGAAGACGACGAAGAGGGAGATAGACGGCGGCGAGGAAGGATCGAAAGTAGACGTTCTCGCGTCGTCGTCGAGGTAGTCGAAGTAGGCGTAGTCAACATCGGGGCGTAGACGTTCCGATGTCGATGTAGTAGCGGAAGTAGTCGTTCTCGTGCCGTAGTCGAAGTAGTCGTTCACGTCGTCGTTCCCGTTCCGTAGCCGAAGTAGGCGTAGTAGTCGAAGTGGTCGACGGAGGAACCGCAACATCGTCATCTTCGGGGTCGATTGTGCACAGGGCGGCTTCGGGGTACAAGGCACGCACGAAGCGACAACGCAAGCGGACATGGTAGATCTTGTCGAGGTAGCGGAACTTGTCGACGAAGATCTTGTCGTCGAGGTACGGCTCGGTGGGCACCTCGGTCACGAATACACGGGCACGAAGGCCTCGGCCAGAACAAACAGAGCACGGGCATCGGGGTCGTCCTGCACGCGTTCGGGGTCGAGGAGATGGAGGCCAAAGCGGCGAGCGGGTCCGGTGGCCGACCCTGGCAGACGGAGGTCGTCGGCCTTGATGGTGATGATGTCGTCGTTGCCGGCGCATCGGAGCATCTTGGCCATGTTGGGGGCTTGCTTGCCTTGGCTCGTCACTGGGCCGAAGCAGGGCTGCGAGCAGGGGGCGCATGGAGTGGCAGCGGCGCTGGTTGTCGATGCCGGAAAGAGAGCGCCGCTGTACCCGAGCTCCTACCGCGCGACCTCCCTGTATCGGACAAGGAACCAACCGGCTAGCTGTCGGTGGATGTCTTCCTGGAGATGGGAAACGAGTAGGGGAGGGCGGAGGGCCAGCCAGAGCTGCAGCCATGGTTGGCGGTGGCGAGACGAGGAGGAGGGCGGCTCCCGCGGCCACCGGCGGCGACGAGAAAAGGGAGGGCGGCGCCCTGCTTGAGGAGGTCAGCGGCGGGGCGGAAGGGAGGCGCCGGAGGTGAGGGAGGTGGAGAGGAACGGCCGGCGGGGCAGACGGAAGGGGGTGGCTGGAGCTCCGGGCCGTGGCCGGAGAGGAGGGAGGCGACGGCGTGGGCTTGGGAGGAGGAGGTCGGGGGGAGAGGGCGACGGGGACGGGCGAGGTGGAGGAGGAGCTTGGCGGCGGGGCGAGCGGCGGTTCCCGGCCGGTGAGGAGCAGAGGGCGGCGAGGGGATGGCGTGCGGTCGAGGCAGGGAAGGTGGAGGGCGAGGGATCGAGCGGGGGCAAGGAGACGCAGCGAGAGGGGAGGGATCGAGCGCTGCTCTCCCTCCCCGTGCGATGTGCGTTTCCTGGCTGAGAGGGTGGGAGGACCTAAACGCGATTAACAGAAACGGCGGGGGGGAGGGGGGGGGGGTAAATGCGAGGGAGAGAAAAAAAGGATTTAGGGTTTGGGGGCTGGTTCGGTGGGGGAGGCCGGCTGGGCCTAGCTGGGCCGAGTTCGGCTGGGCTGGCCTGGCTCGGCTGGGCTCCCTCTCTCTCCTTCTCTCTAATTTTTTTTTTCGTTTTTTTGTTTTTATTACTGTTTTCAGCAACTGTTTAGGTGATAATAAAAACAGAATTAGACATCAAATAAATTTCTGTAAATTTTAGCAAACAAAATTTAATTAATTTCATTTAGTTTGCAAGTTTTAAAATGCATGGTGATGCCTTATGCAATGCGATGCAAAAAAAAGAAAAACGAGCAACAAATTCCAGTTGGGAAAAATTCCCGGTCGTTACAGCTGCGGCGCTGGCTGGGGTTCATATTCGGACGGGGCCCATTTCTCCATCGGGGGAGCGCGTGGTTTGTGGTCTTGTCCACAGATTCGGCTCCTTCGACTTTGTCACCGACAACACCGACGATTTCGGCGGCAGGCCCATGCCTGCAGGCGGCTCCGTCCTCTCCTTCGGCGCGCATTTGGTGTACGTCGCCACCACCGTCATCCGCGAGTACCCTGATGAGGTGCTCGTCGCTGAGGACCCTCCCGGTGTTCTCGCTGTCCGCGGGAAGCCGGCCGGCTGCTCTGTGGGCAGCATGGAGGTGATGATGACTGATCCGGATATCGATGTCGGGAAAGGCGCGCTCGCTGCGCCTGAACTCTCGATGAGCCAGCTGCTCGCAGGGGCCACAAGACCTACGACATGCCGCAGAACCAACCGGGCTACGTGGACCCTTCTACGTCAACTGCGGTACCGGCTGCTCGTGCTGGCGTCGCCGAGCAGCTGGGCATGCCTTTTGCCACATATGCGGATTCCGCTGTGGTGAGGGCGTAGCTCGAGCAGCAGCGCCAGGCTTTACTCTTGGAGGCCCAGGAGCTAGAGAAGGTTAGGCTTGAGCTTAACCTGGATCAAAACGAGTACAATAGAGCACATGGTTTTACTCCTATATCTAGAAATCCTAGCAAGATAGGAGTTATTCGCCGCAACCTAGGTGTGGAGCTAGCTAGAGATGGTAGGGCTGCTGGCAAATCGGCTAGTTTAAACACTGCTGGTAGGCCGAAATACAGCTCCCCTGCCAAGACACTTAGAGCTGCTGAGGCAGTTGCGGCCGAGTTGCCGCATCTCACTGGCGAGGCTCGCTCTAGGCAGCAGGACCAGCTTAATGAGTTGGTTCTAGAGGCTGGCTGGCAGAATGAGGCTTTCCGGAAGGCTAATCCGGGAGCCGGTGCATCCCATGTTGTTCACTCGCATGGGGCAAGATCCGTAGACCAGGCCTCATCACCACTTCCCGGCGGCGAGAGGGCCCAGAGTGTGAACTCTTGGAAGAATAAACAGATGCAGGTGTACGACCCGGCTGTCGCCGAAAAACAGCACGTTGTAGAGCGGCATCCCGGCCAAAAACACAATGCTGCAGGCACTTGCTATCAGGCCACCCGAGCTCGCCAAGAGGGACAAGGAGGAAACCGAGCTGGTCCATCTCGGCATGAGGCTTCCAACCCGGTTCAGCAGACGGTTCAGCCGCAGGCGGTTGTTGCTATGGCTAACCCGGTTGCTCAACCCGGTCCAGTGCACCAGGACCGCTACAACGACGGGTACTCGGCCATGGAGCAAGCCGGGTACGCTGACCCAAGAGATGTTGCTACTCGGTTGGGAGGCAGAATGTTGGAGTCCAGCGACGCAAGATACAAGCTGGACCAGATTCACCGGTCTGAAGAGATAGAAGCAAGAGGCCCACCGGGACCAAGCTATTTTGGTCTCAGGATCATGGGAGAACCCGTTGTACCCAAGTTTCAGTTGGCCAGGGGGACCAAGACTTATGATGGGAGCACCAAGCCAGATGACTAGCTGAACGACTACCTCACCGCCGTGCACATCGCTGGCGGTAACATAAGATGGGCGGTGAGATATGTTCCCCAGATGCTGGAGGGTCCTTCCCGGATTTGGCTCAAAAACTTGCCAAGGGACAGTATAGACTGTTGGATTGACTTCTCGGAGGCCTTCATCAGCAACTTCACCAGCACCTACAAGAGGCCGAATAGGCCGCAGCAGCTTTCGGCATGCAAGTAAAGGGAAGAGGAGACTGACTGCGAGTACCTTACTCGGTGGAGCAAGCTGAGGAACACCTGCGAGGGTGTGAACGAGTCACAGGCTATTGCCTGGTTTGCTCAAGGCTGCAGGCATGACAGTATGTTGTGGCAGAAGATGCTGAGAGAGATGCCGAGTACGCTCGCCGAGACGATCAAGATCGCTGATATGTATGCTCTCGGCGACCCTACTTAGCCTCTGGTCGACTCCTTCGAGACGAGAAGAAGAAACCAAGATGGTAACCGGCGCAATGACCGCCAAGACTTCCACAACAAGCGCCGAGATGATCGCCCTGATGCCCGCTATGGCTCAGAGCAAGTGAATGTTGTGAACCAGGATACTGCGGCTGCCGGGAACAGCCAAAGGGAAAAAAACTGCTGGAGCCCAGTACGGGCAAAACCAGAATCAGGGACAGAACTTCAAGAAGCAGTAGAATGCTCCCCAGCAGGGCAATGCTGCCCAGGAATCTGAAGATGCCGCTCAGAGATTTATCTTTGAGACCATGAAGGATTGGCCTTGCAGCTTCCATACTCGGCATCCGAGTAGGCTAGCCAACCACACAACTCGGCAGTGCAGCTGGTGGGATCGCATCAAGTGTGAAGGCATTAGCCACCTCCTCCTCCTCTTCCGCTCGCAGTTTCCAATGTGCAGCCTATCTGCGCAGCCGCTGCCAGGCCGGCCGAGAACCCGAGGAGGGAGAATGTGAATCAAGTGGCTAAGGGATCCAACCGCAACAACAACCGCAACTATTACACCTGCAACAACAACCGGAACAACAACAACAACAACGACAATGATGGTGGTGGAGACCGGAACCAGTACCAGGAACATCATGAGAGCTACATGGTGTTCACCACCGAGCCGGATGACAAGCAGCTCCAGCGCAGGCGCGTGATGGAGGTGAATGCCGTGATGCTGGCGGTGCCGGATTACATGCACTGGTGCGACCAAGACATCGTCTGGTCTAGAGCTGATCATCCCAAGGTGATGCCCAATCCGGAAACATATGCTTTGGTGGTAGACCCTACCTTCCTGGGGTCCAAGAAAAATGTGAAGTTCAGCAAGGTGCTGATTGACAACGGGAGCAACATCAACATCATGTACCGAGATACCATGGAGAAGCTCGGTGTTGCCGAGAACATGCTACTACACAACCGGACCACCTTCCACGGCATTGTGCCAGACGTGTCTTGTGCTCCTATCGGCCGCATATGGATTGATGTGCTTTTCGGTACCAGGGAGAACTGCCGGACCGAGTGCCTGCAGTTTGAAGTGGTTGATCTTCAGAGCCCCTACCATGCTCTACTCGTCAGGCCTGCTCTCACCAAGTTCATGGCCTCAACCCATGCGGACTATCTGAAGATGAATCTTCCCGGTCCCAACGGCATCATCACCATCTCGGGTGATTACAAGCGCTCTCTGGACTGTGCATCTGCTGGATCTCGGCTAGCCAAGTCCTTGGTCATTGCTGCCGAGAAGAAGAAGATACATGAGGTGGTGGCCATGGCCCAGGAAGCTCAAGTCGGTATGCCCGGCATGCCCAGCTCTTAGTACGGAGCCACCTTCTAGGCCTCCCAAGAAACGAAGAAGGTGCAGATTGACCCGGAGTTCCCGGAGCATGTTGCCATCATTGGCACCGGGTTGGAGGAGAAATAGGAAAGCGAGCTCATCCACTTACTCCATGAGAATCGGGATGTCTTTTCGTGGTCCAACCAGGACCTGCCGGGTGTCCCGAGGGAGTTGGTTCAGCACTCATTGCATGTGCGCCCTGACGCCAAGCCGGTTAAGCAGGCGATGCACCGCTTTGCGGCTGAGAGAAGAAAATCCATTGGTGACGAGATCAAAAAGCTGCTGACAAGTGGATTTATCATGGAGGTACTGCATCCGGATTGGCTGGCCAATCCGTTCACGGTGGAGAAGAAGAAGGAGGATCCCAAGGTTGCTGTGGAATGGCGCATGTGCGTAGACTACATCGACTTGAACAAGGCCTGCCCCAAGGACCCGTTCCCGCTACCCCGGATAGATCAGGTTATTGATTCCACTGCCGGGTGCGAGCTTTTGTCTTTCATTGATGCCTACTCTGGTTTTCACCAGATTCCTCTTAACCCGGCTGATCAAATAAAGACTCCTTTTATTACCCCGTACGGGGCTTATTGCTATCGTGTCATGTGTTTTGGGTTGAGAAATGCCGGGGCTACATATCAGAGGTGCATGCAGAAATGCTTGCATGACTAGATAGGCAAGAACGTGCAGGTGTATGTGGATGACATTGTCATCAAAACCAAAGAAAAACACACGCTGCTGAGTGACATTGAGGAAACTTTCGCAAGCTTGCGAAAGTACCGGATGAAGCTGAACCCAACTAAGTGCACATTTAGCATCTCGGCTGGAAAACTACACGGTTTTGTTGTTTCTAGACGGGGCATTGAGGCCAATTCTTCCAAGATAAAAGCTATTGAGAGCATGTCTTTGCCGAGATCATTGAAGGATGTGCAGAAGTTTACCGGGTGCCTGACATCCCTTAGCCGTTTCCTGGGAAGAATGGGTAAGAAGTCCTTGCCTATCTATCAGCTCATGAAGAAAAGTGACAAGTTTTTCTGGACACCACAAGGTTATGTGGCCTTCAAGGAACTCAAGACCATGCTGGGTAGCGCTCCCATCCTGGCAAGCCCTCTGCCCAAGGATACAATGCTGCTTTATATTGCTGCTACCAACCGGGTAGTAAGTGTGGTGGTGGTAGTGGAGCGAGAAGAGGAAGGCAAAGCCGTGCAGCAGCCGGTGTATTATCTCAGCGAGGTGCTATCCAGTTCCAAGCGAAACTATCCACATTACCAGAAGATGACTTATGGTGTATATCTGGGTGCCAAGAAGCTCAAGCACTATTTCCAGGAGCATCCCATCACAGTGGTGAGCACTGCTCCCATCTCGGAGATCATGGGCAACAAGGATGCAAGCGGCCGGGAGGCCAAATGGAAGCAATCAAGTCTCAGACCCTGGCGGATTTCTTGGTGGATTGGGCCGAAATGTAGTATGAGCCTCCCTTGCTGGAAACCAATTTCTAGAGGATGCATTTTGATGGCTCTAAGGTGAAAGAAGGGCATTGGTGCCGGCGTGGTGCTCACCTCGCCAAAGAGGGATCAACTCAAATATTTGCTGCAGATCCACTTCTCGGCATCCAATAATGTAGCCGAATATGAAGCACTGGTTCATGGCCTGAGAGTGTCCAAGGAGATTGGAATCCGACGGATTGTATGCTATGGCGACTCGGACCAGGTAGTCCAACATGTCTCGGGGACTTGGGACGCTTTGGATGCCAACATGGCCTCCTACCAGTTTCTGATTCAAAACATGACTGGATTCTTTGATGGGTGTGAATTTCATCACATCCACCAAGCTGAAAATGATGCAGCGGACACTCTGTCCAAGTTGGGGTCTTCTCGCCAGTTCATCCCACCTGGGATTGCTTTGGAGCATTTGAGGAAGCCATCTATCAAGCCATCGCCCAACTCGGAGTCTATACACATTCCATCTCGGCCAGGTTCAGAGGCTGTTCCCATGGAAATCGACTGGGAGAGTGCAAAGGAGAACCAGGGGACTGCCCCTCCCAACTCGGGGATTGTTGCCTTCATCGAGGGGATCATTTCTCAATACTCGGGGACTCGTCTCCAACTCGGAGCAAGTGATGGTGGCTGATCCAATGGAGGTGGATGAACCTATATTCCCTATCCGGCCCACGCCGAGCTGGGCTCTGCCCATATTGTCCTTCTTGATGGATGGCACCTTGCCAAGTGACGAGGTCACCGCCCGGAAGATACAGAGAAGATACAAGGCCTTCACCATCATCAACAAGGAACTGCACTAGAGAAGTCCTACTGGCGTGCTCTAACTCTATGTTGAGCCAGAAGAAGGAGAAGAGATCCTCAGAGAGATACACCAAGGAGAGTGCGGGCACCATGCCTCTTCTCGGGCCCTAGTCAACAAGACGTTCTAGCATGGATTCTTTTGGCTCACTGCCTTACGGCAAGCAGAATACCTAGTGAGAAAGTGCAATGGGTGCCAGAGGTATGCAAGCAAAATACACACACTAGCATCCGATTTGAAGATCATCCCTATTACTTGGTTGTTTGTTGTATGGTGCTTGGATATGGTGGGACCTTTCAAGCCAGCTAGAGGCAACATGACTCACATCTTGGTCATGGTTGATAAGTTCACCAAGTGGATTGAAGTAAAGCCTATCCGGAAGTGTGATGGGAACACAACTTTGAGTTTTCTGAAAGACAACATTTTGAGGTATGGGTACCCGCATGGGATCATCACGGACAATGGAACAAACTTTGATGAGGGAGCCTTTGCTAGATTCTGCAAGGAGAAGCGGATCCGGCTAGACGTTGCGTCAGTCGTGCATCCGGCTTCAAATGGGCAAGTTGAAAGAGCTAATGGCATGGTCCTATCTGGAATAAAGCCAAGGCTAATTGAGCCATTACAGCGAACCCCTGGTTGTTGGTTGGACGAGTTGTCGGCGGTGTTGTGGAGTCTAAGGACACCCCTAACCGATCAACCGGATACACACCATTCTTCCTGGTATATGGAGCAGAGGCCGTGTTTCCCACTGACCTTGAGCATGACTCACCCAGAGTAACCGTCTACACTGAGGCAGAGGCAAGATAAGCCCGAGAAAATTACGTCGACCTGCTCGAAGAAGCAAGAGAGTTAACTCTGTCACGTTCAGCTATATATCAACATAATCTGAGACGCTATCATAGCCGGAAAGTGAGCCCAAGGGTTTTCCGAGAAGGAGCATGGTCCTTAGGCTTGTGCAGCGCACTGCCGGGTTGCACAAACTATCCCCTCCGTGGGAAGGGCCTTTCATTGTGAGCAACGCCCTACACAGTGATGCCTATTATCTCATCGACGCACATGCACCACAGAAGAATAGGGCGAACAAATCCGGAGAGGAATCCAAACGTCCCTAGAATGTAGCTCTACTCCGCCGTTTTCATTCCTGAGAAAATATTGTATGTATCTCCTCAACCGAGTTAAATTCAAGTCGGCACTCCGAATTCGAACTCGGGGACTGCCTGTGCTAAACTTTCTCTGTGTTATTTACTTTTTTTCCTTTGCCTACTCGGTTCTTCTACTCAAAATTTCACGCGTACGTTTAGTAGTTTGTTTAAACCTAAGGGCCAACTCTTTGACTCTGCTGCTGTCCGCAACCCGGCTTCATGGCAAGCAAGAGAACAAGCCAAAGGTCAATGAACACATGAAAAAACTGCTAAGAAAAGAAGAGTACATAAACCGAGTAGGGTGTTTTTCCTTCTCTGTTTTCTTTTCGGCTAAGTGTGGGGCAGTGTTAATTTCAATTCTCAAAGTGGTTAAGTATTAGAAGCTTGGTTTTGGAAATCTTGTAACTCAACTACCAAAAAGCCACAAGTGGCAGGTAAGAGCAAAGACGAAAGAACTAAGTGGACAAGAAAAGCTACTCGGGGACTTGCATTTAACGCTATCCGGCATTGAGCCAGTCTTGCTAATAAACTGAATAAAACTGAGTAGCACAAGAAACGATAGAATATTCATTACATTTTCACCCGGCATACCGGGGATCTGATAAGAGTTTAAGGATAAAAAGTGCCGGAGCCTAGGCCAGTATTCATGTGGTGGAGTTGGTCTCGGTATTGGATGGCTCTGCAGGCTCGGAGGCTGGAGTCGTGGAAGCAGGCTCAGGAGCAGTAGAGGTCGGGGTAGCGGATGCAGGCTCAGATGCGGCATTGGTGACATGGGCAGCAGAGTCTCCGAGTGGAGGAACAGTCCCAGAGGTGGCATTCTCGGTTGCAGCCTCAGCTGCGCCCAACTCGGGAGCTGGAGCGTCGATCACCATCTCGGTGGTGACAGCTCCATTCGGGGCAGTGGGTTGCGACTCGCCCTGGACTTCATCCGAGCCTGCCCCTGGCTTTATCACTTCCGAGTCGACCTCCATCGCGGACTCCTCCGCGGCGTCGCGTTGTTCGGTGGCCTCCTCTCCAGCGTCATCCTGCTCCTCCTCTTCATCACCCATGCTGCCATCTTCTACGGCATCAGCACGGTTGCCCGCAGCTTCATCCTCTTCATCTTCGACATCGGTATCTGGCTCCGTGGGGCCGTCGATGTACAAATGTGTATCTGCATAAGATGCAAGCTCGGAGGCAACCTCCTTGCGGTGCAAGATGCACTCATCCCGGTTGGTCCATTTGGAGTCATTTCGGAGGGTGCTGATCCTCTTAAGATCGAGATTCTCGTACCATGACAGCACAAAGTGAAGGGCCTCATCCGCACTAGCCCGGGCTGCGGAGGCACGCCACTTCTTCAGCTCCTCCTTGATGTGGTCCAGGTCAGCAGCCATCTCATTGATAGTGTCCGGGATCTTCTTTTCCGGCCAGAATAGCTTATGCAGGCGCATAGCGGTTGAAACCATGGAGGTGCCCATGCCCTTGAGGGAAACTACCTGGGTCTTGATGTTATCGATGTGATCATCTATAGTGGCGGAGTCATTTGTATTGAGGCTGGAAGCTGCCCTCGCCCTCCTAGCCTTCTCCATGGCAGTCTCAGCAGCAGAGTTGAAGTTCGGGAATGTATCTGGTGTGGGGCATGCTGGTTTGAGTCAGAAGAGAGAACCGAGAAGAAGGAAAACCAAATAGAAGAAATTGGAAAGACAAAAACTGGATAGAATAAAGAATAGGGGTAACTCATAGCTCAACTCCATGACAAGGGCCCCTAGTCGGGTCATCCAGTCTTCAACGAGCCGGAGGTTCCTATCTTGGAGACGGCATCGTTCACCATGACCTCGAGAGATTGATTTGTCTCTCTCAGAGACCTAATATCCCTCTCGAGCTCCAGCTTCTCCGTGGCAGCCCGGTTTAATGCCTTAGTCTTCTCGTTCCCGGCCTGCAGTGCAGTCTTAAGGGCGTCAGCAAGCTCAAGTTTGAGCTTATGGAGTTCAGCCTTCTCGACGTCCATGTTCTTCTCCAGCTGGGCCTCTCGGGCCTGCACCTGCTGCTGCGCCTCGGCTGCGGTGAGGCACTCTTGGTGCTGCTCACGGAAGGCTTTGTACTCTTATGCGGAAAAGCAACCAGGTTAGCAGCATGAGGAAGAAACAGAAACTGAATGAAGGGAAAAGAAGGATCAACTCACCTTCCAGGGAGGTAATTTTACTCCGCGCAGCTGCAGCCATGACCTCACAGTCTTGGTGCGCATCGGCAAGCGCCTTGAGCTCACCTGCAGAGAAGACCAAAATTGAACAAAAGCGGAAAATGGGCGTAAACACAAAGCTCACAAACCAAAATACTAAGTACTTACTTTCCACAGAGGGCAACTTGGTGATAGTGTCCATGACATTCTTCTCCAGGACCGCCCTGTCGCCCTTCTCGGCCTCCAGCTCCCGGTTTTTATCCCTGATGGCCCGATGTGACCACAGAAGCTGGCGGAAGACTTTGGTCCGGGTCTCAGTGCACTCCTGTAGAGAAGAAGAAAGTATTGTGAGTTGGAAGATTTGACCCGAGTAGATTGCAACTCGGTTGAGATTTACCTACTCGGCCCGAATCTCGGTGACTGGATGGTGGATAAAGCAAAAGGACAAAGTAAAGAGAGAATGGCAACTCGGAAATCTAGATAGAAATGAAAAAACACTGACCCGGTTGGTGTTCTCGACGTCCTCAGCAGCCTTGCGCAGGCAGAACAGTTTATGCGCCAGGGTGCTGCTGGAGGAGGACATCGCCATCGTGACAGGACCGGCATCGGCTTTATTCCATGATTGCCGATAAGTGTCGAGATTCTTTAGGTGTGCGCCATGCCATTCGGGGCGACCGTACCTCTTGCTGTCCCAGGACTGCTCGATGAATCCTATCCGGTCGAGGACTGTTTCGGTGTCTTCTTGGAGCTCGTACTCAGAGGGGGCGACATATCCTCAATGCGGAAGGAGGGAGCTTTTCCTGTGGTTCCAGAGCAGGCCACCTACCTCCTTTCCTTCAGCGCAGCCACCCGCGCGGCTTCTTGCTCCTGGTTTCGATGGTGGAACTCTTGCAGCTCGCGCCAGTGATCCAGGAAGATCACATTCTTGGCGGTGCCGCTGGCGCCCGCTCCGGGAGTCTGTTGCTCCGAAGGGCTGAACTTGATGTTGGTCTGGATGAGCTTAGTGCTCCGGGTAACCGGACCAGTCTTGGCGAGCACCAGCGCACAGGTCGGTGCTTGAGGAGTAGGGGTGTTCCCGGCAGTGGTGGCCGGTACCCGATAGGCCTGGCATTTACCTTTTTTGCCGCTGGTCTTAATGATCTTCGTGGTCTTGGTTGCGGTCTTCTCTGTGGCGATTGCTGCATCTGAAGGCTTGGAGGATCTTGGAGAAGTTGGTGGCTTGCCGGCGCCAGGAGCAGCAGAAGGGGTTCTCGGTCTAGAGGGCGACACCTGTGAAGCTGGCGGAGGCCCTCTGGGCTACTGCTGGCTGGATTTCCTTGCTTCCTGCGGAGGTGTTTTCTTGGGTGGCGCCTATGGCTGTCCAGCCGGTGCAGCGTCAGGACTGACTTGGCCCTGGGGCGATGGCTGTTCCGCAACCCGGTCCTGCGCGGGTGGGGTCCCTTGCCGCTGCTCGGCATTGGTCTCTTCCCGCGGCTCGGCAGCGGAGTCTTGTGGCTCCACGGCAGTATATTCTTGCTGCTGCTCGGCAGGGGTCTCTCTGGGCTCCTCAGCGGAAGCCGCAGGTGGCGATGGATGTCTCTCGGCAGCGGGCTCCTGTGCAACCTGTTGGGAGTTGGGGTGCGGCGGCACTGGAGCTTGATCAGTCTCCATCCCGGTGCCAGTGTTCTCGACACCGAGATCTTGTTCTTCCCTAAGAGGAGAGGACATCTGGGTCCTATCCTCTGGCCAGTTATCCCCTTCATCCTCGGGGAGGTCCACGACTTCCCGGGGTGTACTTCTCTTGAGGGGCTCATTGGTGGCTTCGGCGTCGAGTGCATCGCTGGCAAAAGATAAGATGAGAAGAAGGAAAATCAGATGGGTGCAGAGAAAAAGAGTAGGGAGGAAACATAAAAGACTATGAAGTGCAAGGACAAAGAGAAACTCGGAAGCACCTACCCGTCCACAGTAGGGCGCCTCTTGCGCGTGGTAGTCTTCTTGGCAGCCTTCTTCTTTATTTTCTTGGCAGGGGGCTCTAGTGCTCCACTGCCCGGCCTTTTCTTGGTTCTGGTGGGGGCGGCCATTGACACGGGTGGCACATCAAGTGGCTCCTCCTCCTCCTCCTCCTCCTCCTCCACTTCGTCTGTGGCTGAAAAGAACAACTATGAGAGTAAGAGATAAAAGAAGTCACGGTATGCTGCAACATGCACACATGTGAACTCGCTCACCTTCGTCATCCTCAGACCAGTCCCGTATAGAGGTGTTAACTCGGGACTTACCATCCTGGCCAGCACAAGGGATACAGAGTGTATCCTAGACGTCAAACGCCTCTGCGTCATCCTTGGTCCTATCCAGCTTCTAGTTCTTCTCGAAGATAGCATCATCCTATCTTTTCTGGCGAGGAAGAATCTGAGGATGCAAGTGCAAGGCATAAAGGAAATGATAGATTCAAGGTAACCGAGTAGAAAGGGAAACGAGTTGGGGCTCTGTTCTGAGTAGCGTGCAAACACAAAGCATAAATAAGCTAAACAGAGGGGCCCTACTCGGTCTAGCGTGCAAACACAAAGCACAATAAGCTAAATCCTAACAGAGGAATTCTACTGGGAATAGCATGCAGACATAAAGCATATACATCTAAGTGCTTGAAAGGGAAACGAGTTGGGGATCTACTCTGAATAGCGTGCAAACACTAAGCATAATAAGCTAAACAGAGAAGTACTACTCGGCCTATCGTGCAAACACAAAGCACAATAAGCTAAGCCCTAACAGAGAAATTTTATTCGCTACAGAGTGCAAACACAAAGAAAATTGGGCAAAGGAAAAGAGTCTAAGGCATTTCCTACTCGGTATGAATTAAAGAAGCAAGAATTGAAGGCAACCAAGTACACAAAAAGGAGTACTTACTTGGGGAATTGGCTTGCTGCGGCTATACGGCACGAAGCCGTAGAACCAGGTATCCGAGAGCGTGGCCTTGAGGATGGACTTGGCCCAGATAGCTACTTGTTCTTTGGTGAGCTCGAAAGTAGTTGTATGAGTGCAATCTCGTGCTTCGCCCATGTATCACATCTTGTGCACTCGTTCTTGGAGAGGGAGAACCCGACGCTCCACCCAGCAGGCGATCATGTCGTCCTTGTGGAGTCCCTGCTCCACCAACTCGTGCAGGCGCTCGTCAATTCGGTTGACGTCGTTCACCGTCTTCCTGGGATGGTAGCCCAGTTCCGCATCTCGGTGGGGGCAAATTCCGGAACTCGGGTAGCTTGATGAGGTCCACCGCCTGCTCGCCTTCTGCGGGAGTTGGGTTCTTGACGTAGAGGAACCCCCTCTGCCCTTTGCGGCAGGTATCTAGTCCGAGTACCCGTGGGTGTATACCCGTGGGAAGTTGAAGCATCATGGCGGCCCCCGTATGAGTCATCTCTTTCAGGGCAAGCGGATTGGAGGTGTTTGGATGAACCTGCTGGCGAAGAAAGAAATATTTCGCCCAGGTGTCTACCGTGGGGTAGACACCGAGAAAGGCTTCGCAGCATGCGTCGTGGGTGGAAAGCATAGCGATAACGTTGGTGGGGAGATGATGTGGCTGGAGGCCGAAATGGCGTAGGAACTCTCGCATGAATTTGGAGATTGGGAGGCCAAATCCACGCTTAAAGTGGCTAAGAAATACCACGTACTCACCAGGGCTCGGAGTTGGCACCAACTCCTTGCCGGGAGGACGGCAGATAACTCCAGGAGGCACCCGGCGGGTGTTCACAAGCCATTGGCAGCCCGACGCCTTGATGTCGGAGCCCTCCCAGGTGGCGCGCATCGATGGAGGTTCCTCCTGTTGCAGATCTGTGGCGACAGGCTCGAGCGCTATCTGGTCTTCTCCGTCGAGGAGGCGCTGAGGTCGGAGATGGAGATGGAGACGGGGGGTCGAGGAAGACGATACCGCGCGGTGAAGGACCGGTCGAGTTCTCTCTCGTGGACGGCGGCGCGCGGGGATGAGGTCTCTCTCTCTCTGTGCGCAGGGCGGTGACGTGCTATGAGTTCGCGGCAGCGCTGCGTGCTCGCGGTGGCTGGGAAGGCGAAAAGAGAGCGGCGCAAGGGGGAAAGTGCGAGGAAGATTGGGCGAAGGGCAGTATAGGGGTATCTAAACCGCCTCGAGTGAAGTTATTACTTGTGATTGATCGTGGAAGAGATCGTGCGGCGCGGGAGTTATCGCGCCCGTTAGAAACACACATAGCGAATAACTCGCGTGTAATGGGCGCAGTTAATCCCACGTCGCAGATCGTGGGCTATCGAGTACCTGAGTGAAGCGACACGACGGCCTGTGGGCCCTGTGTGAAGTGGTGGGCGCATGCCGTGCATCCGCACCAGAACCGAGGCGTCATGGGCTGTGGCTGCGTGACACGTGCCCATGCCTTACACGAGAAGATAGAACTGATATGGGTCGGGCGATAAAATATTAGAAATTTGGCTAACTGTTGGGTTCTCGGTAGAACTCAGCACTTCATGGTATACTCGGCACGAGGATGAAAATTCCAAGGGCCTCAATAAGAATGGTCCGAGTTTAGATTATGGGCGTCCGAGTTGAGGCGCAACTCGGCCATACTTCATCATGGAGGCTATTTGAGTAAAGCTGGCAGGGCCCAACGACCAAGTTTGCCGGACTCTACCAGCTTCGGGGACTAATGTCGGTGGGCTACCCGCGAGTAGGGGTAAGGCTGGTGATAAACAGTGCTTAAGATACGATTCTGCCGAGTAGGAGGCTACCCGGTATCCGTTATCCGGTAGGCGCTATTCGGTAGGAGGTATTCGAGGCCAAGAGGAGATACAACTGTCGATCTGGATCAACCGGGTAGCGCTCGGGTGATCCGAGTAGACAAGAAGTTATCCTACTCGGGCACAAAGTCAATGGAGCCGTTGTGGGAGATCCCGCGTATCCAGGGGCCGTACCGGCGTGCGGTTCAACTTACTAGGCGCCAGGTTATCCGCGCTAAGACGTGGGAACAATACGTGTGGGTAGCTGTCATGTCCTGTCACTGACAGGGGGGACAAGACATGTCAGTGACCTACCCTAAGGGGCTGATAGGGTGGATAGGACCTGTCAACCGCACGACGTGGAGACTTTTGGCGATGGCGTCAGCGGGAAGACGGAGGCGTGCGCCGTTCCCACAGTGGAGTATTCCCGTCAGTACTTTTATCTGTAAAATACTAGCTGACCACCAGTATATAAGGTGGCTAGCCCCCTCCTGCGCGAGGGACGTTGGACTCTGGCTCATTTATTGCGAGGCTTAGCAACTCACAGAGAGAACAATGGAGAGAGAGTTGAGTGCTGGCTACTCGGCAGAGAGTGAGATATTGAGAGGTTGTACCTCCTGTACTCGGCAGAGCATTAGACAGAGAGATAGGCAGGAGTAGGGGTGTTACCTCCATGCGAGGGCCCCGAACCTGGGTAGATTGTGGTGTTTGCAGTATTCTTGAGCGCGCCTATTCGGCGTGCGATCGCTCCCCGAATAGCTACAGTGTCCATCGGCCCCAAACTTAAGCCATCCCATGGCATCTGTCTTCTCAACACCACGACACGAAGTCTTGAAGGATTCCTGCAGCCGTCATGAATTTATAGCACTGATAAACTGCAGGCGATATAGAGTCTTCATGATTAACCCCCATAACTTCGGGCACATCTAATTCCTCGACATGAATATGGGGTACATGCATATTCCACTTCATCTTCCTTTTTCTGAATTTTTTAACAACTCTCATAAAAAATGATTTTGGAACAACTAAATGAAGATAACTACTATAGAAAGTTGCGAGAGGGATTAAACATGCATCAAAGTTTATTAATTTAACATAGAACAAGCATGCAAGCTCACTTAACATGTACACTACAGCAGAAAAATACTAGAGATATACTCAACCAAACAAAATTCTACTTGGATAGACGGAGGAGTCACTTACCAGACAGCAAATACTCCAAATACCAGCAGCAAAGATGGGCTGAGCAAAGAGGTCAAAAAATTTCGGCCAAGAACATCAAGAACACGAGTTTGAATAATGGTGGAGTGTTTTGTCGGGAGAGAGAAAGGATGGGGAGGAAGATGCCCTTGAGGAGGGCCAGGTGGGACCCACGCCACAAAAGAGCGCGTCTTGCCCCCCTCCTGCGCCGGGGCATGGCCTAGTGGCCCTGCAGGTCCCCCTGGTCAGCCTCAAGTGCCCCCAGGTCCCTCGCGCAAAAATAGGAATTTACAGTATATTTTTAGAATTTGTTTTTATTTTTGAGAATTTTCTAGGTGTTTTAAATAATTGAAAACAACAACAATGATTTATAAATGGGCTAAACAACACTGGCTTTTTATAATTATATAAGCAAAACAGTTGGTAGGATAAGTGAGAGAGAGTGAAGATCTTGTTTAACAATTTTATGCATCTAAAATGTACTTGTTAACAAGGTTGATCAAGTCTTGTCACCAAATATATTTTATTTGACATAAAAGAATTAAACTACATGAAACCATCATTTTACCTTGTATGGAATAGATATAGATCCCACCATAATATATTGATATTCTTCATGATGATCATATATAGGGCAATCAATACTCCCCACTGTGAGAGTTCTAAAATTTTCAATTGTATGAACACCACATAATTTATTCAGCTTCCTGGGAAAATACACAACATGCTCTTTATCATTGACATTAAAAGTAACCTTCCGTTTTTTGCAATCAATAAAAGCCCCTGCAGTCATAAGAAAAGTTCTTCCAAAAATAATATACATATTATCATCTTCAGGCATATCCAACACAACAAAATACGTTAAAATCAAGCAATTAGTAGCAACCTGAATAGGAACATTCTCCCATATACCAACATGAACAACAGTAGATTTATCAACCATTTGCAAAGATATATCAGTTGGTATCAACTTTGCCAAGTACAATCTTTGATAAAGATTGAAAGGCATCACACTTACTCCTGCTCCAAGATGACAAAGTACAGTTCTAACATAATTTCTTTTGATGGAACAAGGAATAGTTAGTATACCTGGATATCCAAGTTTCTTTGGAACCTTACCACTAAAATAATAATTAGCAAGCATAGTAGAAATTTCCTCATTAGAAATCTTCCTTTTGTTAGAGACAATATCTTTCATATATTTTAATAAGGAGGAAATTTAATAGCATCAGTCAAAGGGATTTTCAAGAACAAAGGTTTCATCCACTCACAAAATTTATTGTAGTGTTCTTCTTCCTTGGATTTATGTTTCTTTTTAGGAAAAGACATTGATTTTTGCACCCAAAGTTCTCTTTATTTCCCATGTTTCTTAGAAATACAATCTTCTTTAGTGTATTTCTTGTTTTCAATATCATCATCAGAATCTTCTTCAATTACTTCCTTATTATTGGCAATGTTATTATCATTGTTATTAACATGTTCATTACCATCTTCAGTTTCAGCATCATACACAGATACACTATTAGGATCATTAACAGGTTGTTTATCCTTAGCAGTTTCAGAAGACTCTACATCATTTTTGCGTTTCTCCTTCTTTTTCTTATAAGTAGTACCAAGTTTTTTTAGTTAACTAAGAGTGTTTCAATTATTTTAGGATGTCCTTCGGGATATAAGGGGTTTTGAGTAGAAGCACCACCTCTAGTTTCTATACCAAAAGCATGTTTATCATTATTTTTAAAATTCTTAGCTAGTAGATATTTTTGGACCTTAGTAATTTGCTCCATTTCGGTTTGAACTATATTAAATTGTTTAACAAGGCCCTCAATATCGTTCACGGTTCTTTCTAAAACATCACACAATTTACTAATGCTACAGGAATTTTCTAGTAGTCAATTTTGCACTCTCATATTAAAATTCTCTTGCTTAGCAATAAAATTATCAAGTTCATCTAAGCATTGATAAGGAGGCTTACCATAAGGAATATCACTTGCACTGAAATATTGGAGAGAGTTTACCTCAATTGCAGAAGGTTGAGGAATTGGTTTGCATAATTCTTCTATTGGAGATAGATTCTTCACATCTTCAGATTTAATACCTCTCTCTTAAAGATACCTTTTAGATTCTCTTATTCCTTCATCATTTAGTTCAGTAACACCTCTTTTCCCTCGTGTGGGAACTAGGGTAGGTTCTGGCATAGTCCAATCTTCATGGTTTTGACTTATTTTGGCTATTAATTCCTCAGCTTCATCCAGAGTCCACTATAAAATATATCAAGAAGTTCATTTTTAGCTAGCTGATGCCTAGGACGAATCCTAATTAAATAGCAAAACCGTGTCCAAGATTTAGGTATGTTTTCTCCCTTTAATTGCTCAAAGTTAAAAATTCTTCGCAAAGCAGCATGTTGAGCACTAGCAGGATAATATTTCTGGAAGGATACTCCAATCAAGCCTTCGGGACTTCTAATAGAAACAGGAGATAAATTATTAAACCAAGTTTTAGCATCATCTTTCAATGAGAACAGAAATATTTTGGTAACAAAGTAACTGCGGTTTTTAATATTATCAGAAAACACACTACTTAGAGTAGAAAGCTTCTTGATATGTTCCACATCACTTTCATTTTCAGCACCTCTAAAAGGTTCGTTCTCCACAACATATAAAAGAGACAAATCAACAGAAAAATCATAATATTTATCCCTTATGTTTATAGGTGATGTAGAAAACCTAGGATCAGGAGAAATCTTAGAACGAACAACATATTTTTTTAATAAAGTCCCTTATCTTGTCAGCATTTTTAAAAGAATCATGTTTCATGCAATATTCAATAAATTCACCATCAATTTCAACATATTCATCCTCATCATCGAGATCATTGCTAGGACGCTCCTTATACTCAGGTGAATCAACAGGTGTAATAATATTTTCATTAGGTATTTCAGCATATTCAGATTGTCTAGACCTAGCAATTGTAGCATCTAGTAAAGGAAATAATGAACCACTCTCATTAAATATAGTAGAAGCATCATCAAATTCATTAGGAGTATTCTCTAATTCAACGGTAGTCACACGTGAAGCAGGCACACATGTGGCGGTGTAACAACTTGATTAAAAACAGACGATGAATCAAGGGCAACATAGGTACTCAGAGTTGTACCTTTTCTGGTAGTGGATGGCAAGATAGCCACCTTCTTATCATGAGCCTTTCCCATGATAAATAAACTGCAGCGAATAATATTATCTTCATATGAGCTTATAAATAAAGTTATGCTCCCCGGGAACGGCGCCATAAAATAGTCTTGATGATCCACAAGTATAGGGGACCGCAACAGTCTTTGAGGGAAGTAAAAGCCAAATTTATTGGTTCGACGCAAGGGGAGCCAAATAATAAATATAAGCCTTAATAGATGAATTATCAGTTCAGCTGCACCTGGAAGTAAATTACTTGGCACAATTTATCAGTAGCAACACTGATATAACAACAACATAGTGAAGTAACAGTAGCAGCATCATAACATAGACAACAATAATGATCTTAGAAGACAACATGATTAAAATACTGTAGGCAGAAGAACAGGTGTACAGGAGTTGCGTGGATGAGATAGTTCATATAATAATAACACAGGGTACTTGCACATGAACAATAATGAAGCATCCAAGTACTAAAATAAACATAGGCATGTGTTTCGTACATAGTCGTACGTGCTCGCATTGAGAAACTTGCACAACATCCTTCCCGTAAGCCCGTTGCAGCGGGGCGTCAAGGGAAACTCCTATAAATTAAGGTACTCCTTTTAATAAAGTACCAGAGCAAAGCATTAACACTTCATGAACATACGTAATTCTCACATCACAGTCTTTCCCTCCGGTTATCCCAATTGTTGTCACTTTGGAGCCTCGGGTTCCGTACAATGACATGTGTATACAACTTGCAGGTATGATCTAAAACATAATTATCTTCATGATACAATAACATGTTAAAATATGAGATCATGGCACTCGGGCCCCAGTGATGCAGCCCACCCAATTACAACAAGTGCACCAATGACAAGATCACGAGCAAAGGCCATACATGACAAGGTGAACTCACTCCTATCGCTTCATGCTTTCGGTGACTTGGTGAATGGTGCGGTACCTCATGGAAATGCCCTTTGTGTGCTCAGGTTTGACCCAACCATGGACCCCAAGACGATGCTCAAGGTGCCCAAGAACGTGCTCAAGAAGTTTCCCAAGAAGCCATGGAAGATTCCCAAGAAGAAGCCCTCAAGGAAGAAGAAGAGAAGAAGGAGGAGAAAACATGGAGGAAGCCCGGCCAGGCCGGCTACCTAACATAACTGCCCGGCCTGAAGCCCGGCCCAGGCCGGCCAACCGCCCGAACCGCCCGGCCTCGAGCCCGGCCTAGGCCGGTCATCTTGCGGCCCCTGGCCAGCCTCCACACCGAAGCGCCCGGCCTCCATCCCGACCAGACCGGCCTCCAGGCCGGCTTCCCTACATGCACGCAAAAGTGGGTGAAAGACCCCATTTTCACCCCCACCTACCCTCTAGGCTATATAAGGAGACCCCCATGGTCAGATCTAGTGTAGAGATGAAATTAGAACTTGGAGCATTGCTCTTGTATCCCTCTTGTGAGGCTACTCCTATGGTGTGTACCTAGGACCGTATCAAGGCTACTCCTACGACTTCGTCTAGGATCATATCAAGATCCATCCAACTACCTATCCCCTCCCCTTGGGATTTAGTTGGGAGTTGTCCAATCTTCCTCTCGTAAATCCTTGAGGTTCTATTGGCGTGGTGGACCGGCCACAGGTGTGAAGCGGTTTCCTTTAAGGTGAGTTCAATTGGATCAATTGTCCTGTAGCCGGCCTTCGGGGTTTAGTTGACGGGAGATTTGGGATTCTTTGGTTCTTGCGAGTTATCTCCCCTTTGATTTACCATGTTTCCCCCCTCGATTTCACTCGATTCCCCCTCGTTCCCCTCTCGTGTTCTTCGTTTGTTCCTCGTGTTCTTTGTCGATTCGTGAAGATCTGGCCAAATAGGAACTAACCCTTCCGCATCATCTGGTATCCAGAGCTAGTTTGACACGGATCCGACCCCCACTCCCCTCCTTTTCCACCAATTTTTATTCTATCCACCATAAATTCTAAAATTTCACCAAAAATAGCTAAAAAGGGATTTCGACCGATCTATGGATTCGTTGAGTTTTTCGTTGTTTTGATCCGTAGATTTGTTGCCAAATACCATTCCCCACCTTTCTTTTCAGCCAATTTTCTCGAATTTGTCGAAAATTTTCTTGATTTGAGAGGAATTTCGAAATTGAGCAAAAATCACAGAAAAATCCCGCTCTTCGATTCTTGGACAGATTTTGTAACTTGTTTTTCTTTGTCGTCGTTGCTCTGATTTGAGCGAAACAAGTTCCTGTGCATCGCCATCGACATCGCCTACGCAACTACATCAACGGATCAACACGGCATCGACATCCACCGGGCACAAGTCCGTGATCATCCACCGTATAGGTATCACTATCAAATTCCGCGTGATCCGGAACGTTTCAATACCGTTGCGGATGGGCTCCAAACCATCGCTAAGGGCAATCCGCGACAGTTTGCTCGATGGAGTGAGAACGTCCCTGATCGACTGTCACGGATGATTCTTTGAACGTTAATTTGAACGTGAGAACGTTGAGGATATCTGCAACGTTCAGAAAATCGTCGCGAGCATCTGGGCCGTCCGGCCCCGGCCCATTAAGCGGCAACGTTGTTTTTCGTCGCTGTCGGCTCACACGTGGCAAAGGATTAACTGACGGTTGTTAGCGTAATCAGCTGACGTCACAATACAGGTAGCTTACGTCATTACGATCGCAACATTTTTTTCCCGTCAAAAATAGATTCTGTTGAGGCCCCGTTTATGACATCACCAATCCGTTCATGACGTCATAACCGCCGATCCCGTTCACAACGATTTTTGTCGTCGCGGCCTCGACCAATCATGTGAAAATATGTGGACGCCATCTGCGACGAACTTGCTAGCGTCGTGGTATGAGATAATGCAACGAGATGACGCCACGTGGAACAATCGTACGTCGCCTCGTGTTTTTTTTCCGGGGACGATCTCCGGTCGTCGTGGGCTACACGGTGACGGATTTTTTTTCCGAACCAAAACGACGCCACGTGGACCAAGTGCACGGTGTCACTTGGCGCCCTTTTCCGCGACGTTTCTGTTTCGTTGTGGAACTACCCAGTCATAAAATGACAAGTGGACCATGTGCGCGTTACCACGTTGCACCTTTTCGCGACGTTTTATCTTTGTTGTGGAACTGCCCAACCGTAAAACGACACGTGGGCATGGCATACGGCACCATGTGTCCTAATCCGGGTCTGTTTTTACATTACGATAATATGACGTTTTTTCGTGCGAGATGGGTGCTTAAATCATCGTTCGAATTGACCTTTCCATGTTCCATATGCAGAAAAGCAAACCACATAGCAAGCATCAAAAACAGAAATTGCAACACTAGTGGTTTATTTTACAGAAAAGCAAACCAACATACAGAAATTCAGCTTTCAGCAACACGACCATAGTTTCAATTACCACATATGCGCTGAGCTAACTGCTCAAGCAGGGCAACTCCTTCTTGTTGGCACATTTTTTAGCTCGTCTTGTTCCTTCCGCATTTCTTCCATTACAAATGCAAACCGGAGCCTCATTCGCTCAGATTCTGCATTCGCCGCCCTCAAATCAGCAATTGTGCTACGCATATTGGCATCCCCCTCTCTCAACATGAGTTTGCACTTGGTGTTTCAGACTTTGAAATACTTGTTTCCGCACGAGATTTCTTCGACAAAGTATGCTTTCCACGATCCAGCATGACACCTAAAGTATCATCCTTTTCTTGCTTGCCTATCAAGCATGCAAATAAAAAAGATGTAAGTATGTACAAAAAACAGATGAAACTAGCACGTGACCAACAATGTACAGAAAATAGATGAAACTAACAGATGGCCAGCAATGTACAGAAAATATTTGGAAAATAGCAGATGACAATCAAACAAGTGTGTCTGTAATGACAAATGACCTAGCAGATGTCAAGCATGTTAGGAGCATAGATGGAAACCATGTTAAAATGACAACCACAACCTTAATTAGCTTGCCAAAACGTCTTATGGTATGGAATAGATGAAGTAGCACAAAATATATGACACGACAGTAATCAAATTGTTCAACACAAGATAAGTAAGATGTGCCCTAGTTGTTGTTTTTTTAACTAAATGGAGTTTTTATTACTTAAAGAGTTTTAAGCATTACACCCTAGTTGTTGTGATATCATGGAAGAATGTTGAGCTGCCGAATTAGGGAATAACCTGCAACTCATTTTCCTCACTGAATAGGGATTGACATGACCAGTCTCCTTCACTGGAATCTGATTCCTCTTCAACATCATCCTCAGGATTGTACTCAGATCCAAAGTCTTCCTTCTTGATCTTTTTGGGTGTGAATACAGTAGGACATGAAAGAATACTTGCTAAAGACTTTACACCCAGTTGATGCATCCTTGCACTGTTTGCCATGATAGTTCTGGCACGCTCTTCTTCCATGGGGTGTAGTGGTGATCCTAACATGAATAAATAACTCAAAGTAAGTCCAAATATAAACACTTGGTAAGAACATAATACATCATCAAAAATTAAGGTACTCATCCTGCAAGAATAGTCTAGTGTAAGTAATATAAATTCTGATTGTAGATTCATAACTAGGACTTAGGATCATAAGCAAAGTGAGCTTAAACCTAATAGTATACAGGATGGAAATAAACAAACTTTTACCATAGGAAAACAAAGTTGGACACTTCTATTTTTATTTTTATGCAAGATTAGCAAGAAGGTCCCCCTAACGATTTCCGTTAAAAGAAACCATGCAGTCTTTTCTACTACGAAAGTAAATAATTAAAAAAGGAGCATCAGGAGGGCAACACACCCATTTCCGCTACATATTTGTCCGAATTAACTCATGGACAAGCCTCTGTTTACCACTATACAAAATTATAAATGCAAAGCCAATAACAAAGACGAATATAAGGAACCATCAATCATACAACTAAATAGAGAAACAGTTTAGAGATATTTATTACATCAAACATTAGCAGGATAATTAAGAAGCATCGATCAAACAATTTAGAGAGATTAATTGCATCGAACGTAAGAAGAATCAAGCATACAATTAAACAGACCACTAATTCAGAAAGATTAATTGCATCAAACATATGAAGAACCATCAATATTACTGCGTTTCCCGCCTTCAACCTTTACCCGTCTCGGCGTGGTTGCAGACATTGACGGTGAAGTTGCGGCGAGGTTCGAGACTAGGGGAAAAATCTGGACGTACGGCGAGGTTAATGGTGAGGTGGCACACTAGCGAGCACACGAAGGCGAGGTTGGAGACGAGGTGGCAGATCTGGACGTACGGCGAGGTTAACGGAGAGGTGGCACACCAGCGAGAACACGAAGGCGGGGTTGGTGACGATGTGGCAGACCGGTGAGCACGACGGCGAGGTGGCACACCAGGGAGCACAGGACGGCGAGGTTAGTGACGATGTGGCAGACCGGTGAGCACGAAGGCGAGGTGGTGGTCCTGGACGATGACCTGGGCGGGGGGGAATCTTGACGGCGACGTCGGAGATCTGTCAAGCGAGCTATACAGCGATGTGTAAGAGGAGTGGGATCTGGTCTGGGAGGACGGGGACTGGAGGGGAGGAGGGGGAGTAGTCGATTCTTTGGGCGAGGGCCGAGGGGATAAGGGAGAGTTTCAAAATGATTACAGAAATGCCCTCCGCGACAAAGTTTGACTGTTTTGTGCGGGAGGGCTGAGAAGTAATATTCTTGTGTGAAATTTTTTGAGTGGCCTGTCCTGGCGCCAAATTTTCGGAGGGACGCGAAATTTTGGCGGAAGTGCGGAAAACTATGCTAGCCGTCGGATGCTGATGGGTGGCTTAAACAAATTGACCATTTATGCAATAATTTACTAAAGGGACATGATGGGTGGCTTAAACAAATTGACCATTTATACAATAATTTACTAAAGGGACCTTGTGAGGAAATAAAGAAGTATTATGAAATAATTTTGGAGTTGAGGTCGTCGGGCATAAAACGCGTTATAATATGCAGAACGGTTCTATGTGAAACCAACAGTAACTAAAAAACTACAGATAACTGAGTACTTGCAACACAACACATACTATTAACTTAATTACAGAGTAGCAAAACACAATCACAGCACACACAGACGTGTCGACAAGTAAAACACGACGAGTCGACGACGTAGCAGGTTACACATATGCTCTATAAGCACACTAGTTGCCGCGATGAAGGACACGAACAACCAGACGCACCAGTGGGACGGACTCGTTCCAGAGGAGCAAAGGGTTGACCTGGACGCAGCACACCAGGGTGTCGTTCAGCCAGTAGAGGCCGCCGTGCAGGTTTGCTCCCAAGCCATGCTCCCGTAGCCTGGCGTAGACCCCGCTGCCATCCTTGCCGTGGTCGATGATGAACATCCGCCAATTGGCGTACTATGCGCCAAGCACGATGTGCGCAACGCTCCAAGCAGAGATATTTCCATCAGCGGTGAAGAACTGCACCATGTTGAAGAGGTCATAGCCGTCGGGGCAGACGTACTCCACTTGGTATGCGTCCTCGAGCTGTTCCTCCCCGATCAGCTCGATGGTCGTCCAGGCCATGGCGCGCGCAGAGAGCACAAAGCTTACCAACCTCTTGTGTTTTTCACAAGCTATCTATTCGAGACATGTTGATGAAGGGGGTGCGTTTTGCAGAGGACCTCCAAATGCACCGATCGGGTAATATAGCGGCGGGGAGAGGCCGGTCGGCGGATCACCAAACAACATTAGTTGGTGCCGAGGCCGGCCTTTACCATTGAATTTGCTGTCCAGGCGCAGCGATGACAATGAGCACACACAAATGGCCGGGTCATGCAGGCGCGGAGCAACGCATGCAGCACGGGCCAGTGCACATACGGCCGGCGCCGACTTCGACCCATCAGTCCACAGCTAGCCGTTTGTGTGTGCAACAGCAGAAGCGAGGCATGGGCATGCATGCACGCGTGCAGGCACGCACTAAGATCAAGACGCGACGGGTCACGTAGGCACAACACGTAGCGCACAGAGGCAAAGAGTGCACTTCTCGCGCGGCATGCAGCTAGCTCGCCCAAAGTTTGTAGGCATGGTGTGCAACAGCTAGCTAGTCCCAAAGCAGGCTCAGCACGCATGTAGACAAAACTGTGGCGACGTCCCGTCTTTCCCATGCACTGAGACGTGAACTTTTAAGGGGCCGAGCATATATCTCTTCTCCTGCACTCCTAAAGTCCAACTCCTCGATTAGCTTCCCTCCTCCTCCACTCCTAAAGTCCACTCATCCATTAGCTTCTCTCGGGCACCACTATGCACCAACGCCGACGCGACGCGGCCGGACAACGAGCTGCGGGTGCCCACGCACCTCCATATGACGATAATCTGCTGACGGAGGAGGACACGCACGCACTTATCCGCACGAACGCTCCCGTGCCGGCTGCTTTACGCCTCCTGGAAGGTTGGACGACCAACGCCATCTTCGCCCCGGTGGCACCGGCTCTCTCCGGCCAGGCACGGGTCGACTACATGAACCAATGCTACGATAACATGCCGTGGCAGACGAGGCGTCATGACCCCCAGGACGCCATGTCTTTGTTGTAATGGGACAAGCAAGTGGAGCTGGAGTACATAGGGCGGCTCCACTCCTACATCATCGACAGCAGTTTGCACTCCAGCGACACGGAGTGTTCCGACAAAAGGAGGAGGAAGAGGATTCGCCCGAGACAGGGTGGCGCCCCTTGGCACCGCCGGAACCTTCCGCCCCGCCAGCACACGCCTTCTTCCTCCCATGTAACTGCACCATTTGCAGCTGGGCACTTGCACAGCCGGGAACCTGCCCGAACTGCGGGTCCGAGGAGTGCCACCACCTAGTTTAGGCTTTTATTGACTGTAATTATTATTATCTTAATTAAGCTCCCTTCAGTGTGAATGTATTATCTTTATTTTGAATCAAGTTTGATTGAAACTCCCTAAATTTCAGCTCCAAAGGGGGTGTCGCAATTGTATATTTAGTTTGCATGTGGTAGGGCTTCTCATGCTCAAAGTCAACTTTTTTGTCTACTTCTTCCACCGGCGTCGGAAGGGGGTGTCCAATGGGATATTTTGTTTGGGTGTGTTAGGGTAGGCCATATGTACATGGAGAACTAATATGTACCACTAGTTCTGATAAGACATTCGCTCAGGTTCGTCTGAAGGGGGAGTTTCGAGATGTAGTGGAAGAACCCTTCCTTTGTACAAGTGATGTCGGTGAAACCGGTCACACCACTTATTAGGATCTTGGATCTCTCTCCGCCTCCAAACACACTTGTATAGACATGATTGGAACCCATCTAGATTTTGTACCGATTCCTATGCTCCGGAGCCCCCGCTTCAGCGAAACTCTGGCATGTTGACCGAAAAGTCAACTTTTTTCGTCTACCCTTTCCACCGGCATCGGAAGGGGGTGTCCTAATGGAATATTTTGTTTGGTCGTGTTAGGGTAGGCTATACGTACATGGAAAACTAATATCTACCACATGTTCTCATAGTATTCCCTCGGGTTCGTCCGAAGGGGAAGTTTCAAGCTCTAAGTAGTCGTGGAACCTGCGAGAGAGAATCTGACGCCGGTGAAACCCTAACATAAAGAGTGAGGGAAACTTGATCATCCAAGCCCCATGACACACTCTAACACACACGGTATTCCAAACCCTAGGTTTGGGTGGGATTCAGACGCTCTGGAACCCCTCTCCAGGAAAAACCCTAGGCCCGCTGGAGAAAAAGATGAATCTGTCGTTCTGGCCCCTCTACGTGAGCCGGAAGGGGATATCAAAGTGTAACTGATTGCTTGGTTGTGTTGGGTTAGGACCAAGGAACACCCAAGAAAATGTTATGGCCCACCTCTTGGCAAGATTCGCCTCGTTCCATCAGATCCGGAAGTTTCGGGCTATGAGTTGCTCTGGAACCCGAGAGAGAGAATCTGTCGCCGGTGAAGCCCTAACACAAAGAGTGAGGGAATCTTGTGCATCCAAGACCCATGCCACACTCTAACAAACATGTTATGTGATACCATAGGCTTGGGTGGGATTAAGATGCTCCGGAGCTCCTCTTCGGAGAAACCCTAGGCCCGTTGGAGAAAAGGACGGAACTGCCGATCTAGCCCCTTTACGGGAGCCGGAAAGGGGTAGCAAAGTGGAAATAATTTCTTGGTTGTCTTAGGTTAGGCCCAAGGAAAACCCAAGACAATTTAGGGCCTAACTCTTGGCAACATTCCCCCCGTTCCTTCAGATCCGGGAGTTTCGGGCTCTGAGTAGTCCTCGAACCCATTAGAGAGAATCTAACGTCGGTGAAGCCCTAACACAAAGAGTGAGGGGATCTTAGGAATACAAGGTACATGCCACAATCTAACACACATGGTATGGCAAACCCTTGGTTTGGGTGGTATTCAGACGCTTCGGAACCCCTCTTCGGAGAAACCCTAGCCCCGTTGGGGAAAAAGACGGAACTGTCGTTCTCGCCCCTCTACTTGAGCCGGAAGGGGGTAGCAAAGTGGAACTAATTGCTCGGTTGTGTTAGGTTAGGCCCAAGGAACACCCAAGAAAATGATAGGGCCCACCTCTAGGCAAGATTACCCATGTTCTCCGTCAGATCCGGGAGTTTCGGGCTATATGAGTAGTCCTGGAACCCACGAGAGAGAATCCGACGCCGGTGAAGCCATAACACAGAGAGTGAGTGAATATTGGGAATCCAGGACCCATTCCACACTATAACACACATGGTATGGCATATGCTAGGCTTGGGTGGGATTCAGATGGTCCGGAGCTCCTCTCCGGAGAAACCATAGGCCCGCTGGAAAAGAGGACGGAACTGTCGTTCTGGACCCTCTACGTGAGCCGAAAGGGGTAGCAAGGTGTAAGTAATTGCTTGTTGTGTTGGTTTAGGCCCAAGTAACAACCAATAAAATGGTAGGGGCCACCTCTTGGAAAGATCCCCCCGTTCCGTCAGATCAGGGAGTTTAGTTCCCTCAGTAGTCCTGCAACAACTAGAGAGAATCTCACGCCGGTGAAATCCTAACACAAAGAGTGAGGGAATCCTGTGCATACAAGACCCATTCCACACTCTAAAACACATGTTATGTGGTACCCTAGGGTTGGGTGGGATTAAGACGGTTCAGAGCTCCTCTGTGGAGAAACCCTAGGCTCGTTGGAGAAAAGGACGGAACTGCCGACTAGTTGGCCCCTCTGTGTGAGCCGAAAGGGGGTAGCAAAGCAGAACTAATTGCTTGGTTATGTTATGTTAGGCCGAAGTAACACCCAGGACAATGGTAGGGCCCACCTCTTGGCAAGATTCCCCCCGTTCCATCAGATCCGGAAGTTTCGGGCTATGAGTAACTAGCCCTGGAACCTGCGAGAGAGAATCTAACGCCGGTGAAGCCCCTAACACAAAGAGTGAGGGGATCTTGGGAATCCAAGACCCATGTCACTCTCTAACAAAAATGTTATGTGATACCATAGGCTTGGGTGGGATTAAGACGCTCTGGAGCTCCTCTCCGAAGAAACCCTAGGCCCGTTGGAGAAAAGGACGGAACTACCGGTCTAGCCCCCTCTACGTGAGCCGGAAGGGGGTAGCAAAGTGGAACCAATTGTTTGGTTGTGTTAGGTTAGTCCCAAGGAACACCCAACACATTGTAGGTCCCACCTCTTGGCAAGATTCCCCCCGTTCTGTCAGATCCAGGAGTTTCGTGCTTTGAGTAGCCCTAGAACCCGCGAGCGAGAATCCGACGCTGGTGAAGCCATAACACAAAGATTGATGCAATCTTGGGCATCGAAGACACATGCCACACTATAAGACACATGGTATGGAATACCCTAGTCTTGGGTGGGATTCAGATTCTCTGAAGCTCCTCTCCGGAGATACCCTAGGGCCGCTAAAGAAAAAGGACAGAATTGTCGTTATAGACCCTCTACGTGAGACGGAAAGGGGTAGCAAAGTGGAACTAATTGCTTGGTTGTGTTAGGTTAGGCCCATAAAACACAAAACACAATGGTAGGGCCCACATCTTGGAAATATTCCCCCCGTCCAGTCAGATCCGGGAGTTTCGGGCTCTCAGTATCCTGGAACCCATTAATTAGAGAGAATCTGACGTCAGTGAAGCCCTAACACAAAGAGTGAGGGAATCTTGGGCATCTAAGGCGCATGCCACACTCTAACACACATGTCATGGAAAACCCTTGGTTTGGGTGGGATTCAGACGCTCTGGAACCCCTCTCCGGAGAAACCCTAGGCCCGCTGGAGAAAAGGACAGAACTGTCGTTCTGGCCCCTCTACGTGAGCCGCAAGGGGGTTAGTAAAGTGGAACTGATTGCTTGGTTGTGTTAGGTTAGGACCAAGAAACACCCAAGAAAATGGTAGGGCCCACCTATTGGCAACATCCCCCTTTCTCCGTCAGATCCGAGAGTTTCGGGCTAGGAGTAGTCTTGGAACCCACGAGCTAGAATCCGACGCAGGTGAAGCCATAACACAGAGAGTGAGGGAATATTCGGCATCCAAGACCCATGCCACACTCTAACACACATGTTATAGAATACCCTAGGCTTGGGTGGGATTCAGATGCTCCGGAGCTACTCTCCGGAGAAACCCTAGGCCCGCCGGAAAAAGGACGAAACTGTCGTTCTGGACCCTCCGCGTGAGCCGGAAGGGGTTAGAAAAAGTGTAACTAATTGCTTGGTTCTGTTGGGTTAGGCCCAAGGGAACAACCACTCTTGTCAAGATCCCCCCGTTCCGTCAGATCCGGGAGTTTTGGTCCCTGAGTAATCATGCAACAACTAGAGAGAATCTCACGCCGGTGAAGCCCTAACACAAAGAGTGACAAAATATTGGGCATCCAGGACCCATGCATGCAACACTCAACACACATTGTATGGCATACCCTATAGGATTGGGTGGGATTCATACGCTCTGGAGCTCCTCTCCGGAGAAACCCTAGGCCCGCTGAAAAAAGGACGGAATTGCCGTTCTAGACTCTCTACGTGAGCCGGAAGGGGGTAGCAAAGTGGAAATAATTGCTTGATTGTGTTGGTTTAGTACCATGGAACAACCAAGACAATGGTAGGGCCCACCTCTTGGCAAGATCCCCCCGTTCCGTCAGATCCGGGAGTTTCGGTCCCTCAGTAGTCATGCAACAACTAGAGAAATCAAATCTCACGCCGGTGAAGCCCTAGCACAAAGAGTAAGGGAATATTGTGCATCCAATACCCATTCCACAATCTAACAAACATTTTATGTGATACCCTAGTCTTGGGTGGGATTAATACGCTCTGGAGCTCCTCTCCGGAGATACGCTAGGCCCGTTGGAGAAAAGGACGGAACTACTGATCTGGCCCCTCTACGTGATCCGAAAGGGTGTAACAAAGTGGAACTAATTGCTTGACTGTGTTATTTTAGGCCGAAGGAACACCCAATAAAATTTAGGTCCCACCTCTTGTCAATATTCCCCCCGTTTCGTCAGATCCGGGAGTTTCGGGCTCTGAGTAGCCCTGGAACCCACGAGAGAGAATCCGACGCCGGTGAAGGCAGAACAGAAAGATTGAGGGATTCTTGGTCATCGAAGACACATGCCAAACTCTAATATACATGCATGGTATGGCATACCGTAGGCTTGGGTGGGATTCATACGCTCTGAAGCTCCTCTCTGGAGATACCCTAGGCTCGCCAAAGAAAAGGATGGAACTATCGTCCTGGCCCCTCTACGTGAGCCGGAAAGGGGTAGCAAAATGGAACTAATTGCTTGGTTGTGTTAGGTTAGGCCCAAAGAACAGCCAAGACAATGGTAGGGACCACGTCTTGGATAGATCCCCTACCTACATCCGGGAGTTTCGGGCTCTGAGTATATCCTGGAACCCTCAAGAGAGAATCTGACGCTGGTGAAGGCGCCATAACACGGAGATTGGGGCAATCTTGGGAAGGAGAGACCCATGTCACACTATAACACACATGGTATGACATACCCTAGTTTTGGGTGGGAATAAGACGCTCTAGAGCTCCTCTACGGAAAAACCCTAGGCCCGTTGGAGAAAAAGGACGGAACTGCTGTTATGGACCCTCTACGTGAGCCGAAGGGGGTAGCAAAGTGGAACTAATTTCTTGGTTGTGTTAGGCTAGGACCAAGGAAGACCCAATACAATGGTAGGGCCCACCTATTGGAAAGATCCCCCCGTTCTCCATCAGATCCGTGCTATGAGTAGTCCTGGAACCCACGAGAGAGAATATGACGTTGGTGAAGCCATAACAAAGAGAGTGAGGGAATGTTGGGCATCAAAGACCCATGAAACACTCTAACACACATGGTATGGCATACCATAGGCTTGGGTGGGATTCAAACGCTCCAGAGCTCCTCTCCGGAGAAACCTAGGCCCGTTGGAGAAAAAAGGACGGAATTGTTGTTCTGGACTCTACGTGAGCCGGAAGGGGGTAGAAAAGTGGAACTAATTGCTCGGTTGTGTTAGGTCAGGACCAAGGAACATCCAAGAAAATGGTAGGGCCCACCTCTTGTAAATATTCCCTCCGTTCCATCATATCCGGGAGTTTCGGGCTGTTTGTAGTCCTCGAACCCACGAGAGAGAATCTGACGTCGGTGAAGCCATAACAAAGAGATTGAGGCAATCTTGGGAATCAGACACCCATGTCACACTCTAACACAAATGGTATGACATAAACTAGGCTTGTGTGGGAATAAGACGCTCTAGATCTCCTCTCCGGAGAAACCCTAGGCCCGTTGGAGAAAAAAGGACGGAACTGCTGTTATGGACCCTCTACGTGAGCCGGAAGGGGGTAGCAAAGTGGAACTAATTGTTTGGTTCTGTTAGGTTAGGACCAAGGAACACCTAAGAAAATGTTAGGGTGCCCACCTATTGTAAATATCCCCCCTCGTTCTCCGTCAGATCCGGGCTATGAGTAGTCCTGGAACCCACAAGAGAGAATGTGACGTCTGTGAAGCCATAACACAGAGAGTGTGGGAACATTGGGCATCCAAGACCCATGCCACACTCTAACACACATGGTATGGAATACCCTAGGCTTGGGTGGGATTCAGACGCTCCAGAGCTCCTCTCCGGAGAAACCTAGGCCCGTTGGAGAAAAAAAAGGACGGGATTGTTGTTCTGGACTCTACGTGAGCCGGAAGGGGGTAGCAAAGTGGAACTAATTGCTCAGTTGTGTTAGGTTAGGCCCAAGGAACAACCAAGACAATGGTAGGGCCCACCTTTTGGAAAGATTTCCTCCGTTCCATCAGATCCGGGAGTTTCGGGCTGTTTGTAGTCCTCAAACGACCCACGAGAGAGAATCTGACGCTGGTGAAGCCATAACACAGAGATTCAGGCAATCTTGGGAATCCAAGACCCATGTGACACTATAACACACATGGTATGACATACCCTAAGCTTGGGTGGGATTAATATGCTCTAGAGCTCCTCTCCGGAGAAACCCTAGGCCCGTGTTGGAGAAAAAAAGGACGAAACTGCTGTTCTGGACCCTCTACGTGAGCGGGAAAGGGGTAGAAAAGTGTAACTAATTGCTTGGTTGTGTTAGGTTAGGCCCAAGTAACACCCAAGACAATCATAGGGCCCACCTCTTGGCAAGATTGCACCGTTCTCCGTCAGATCCGGGAGTTTCGGGCTATGAGTACTCCTAGAACCCACGAGAGAAAATCCGACGCCGGTGAAGCCATAACACAGAGAGTGAGGGAATACTGGGAATCCAAGACCCATGCCACGCTATAACACACATGGGACGGCATACCCTAGGCTTGGGTGGGATTCATACGCTCCGGTGCTTCTCTCCGGAGAAACCTTAGGCCCGCTGGAAAAAAGGACGGAACTGCCGTTATGAAACCTCTACGTGAGCCGAAAGGGAGTAGCAAAGTGGAACTAATTGCTTGGTTATGTTGGTTTAGGCCCAAGTAACAAACAAGACAATGGTAGGTCCCACATCTTGGCAATACCCCCCTGTTCCGTCGGATCCGGGAGTTTCGTTCATGCAACAGCTAGAGAGAATCTCACGTCGGTGAAGCCCTAACACAAAGAGTGAGGGAATATTGTGCATCAAAGACCCATTGCACAATATAACAAACATTTTATGTTATACTCTAGGCTTGGGTGGGATTAAGACACTCTGGAGCTCCTCTCCGGAGAAACCCTAGCCCCCCTGGAGAAAAGGACAGAACTGCCTATCTGGCCCCTCTATGTGAGCCGAAAGGGGGTAGCAACGTGGAACTAGTTGCTTGGTTCTGTTAGGTTAGGCCCAAGGGAACACCCAATACTATGGTAGGGCCCACCTCTTGGCAATATCCCCCCTGTTCCGTTAGATCCGGGAGTTTCAGCCTCTCAGTAGCCTTGTAACCGGCGAGAGAGAATCCGACGCCGGTGAAGCCCTAACACAAAGAGTGAGCGAATCTTGGGCATCCAAGACCCATGCCACGCTCTAACAAACATGTTATGTGATACTCTAGGCCTGGGTGGGATTAAGACGCACTAGAGCTTCTCTCCGGAGAAACCCTAGCCCCCCTGGAGAAAAGGACAGAACTGCCTATCTGGCCCCTCTATGTGAGCCGGAAGGGGGTAGCAAAGTGGAACTAATTGTTTGGTTCTGTTAGGTTAGGCCCAAGGAACACCCAAGACTATGGTAGGACCACCTCTTGGAAAGATCCCCCCGTTCCGTCAGATCCGGGAGTTTCGGGCTCTGAGTAGCCTTGGAACCGGCGAGAGAGAATCCGACGCCGGGGAAGCCCTAACACAAAGAGTGAGGGAATCTTGGGAATCCAAGACCCATGAAATACTCCAACAAACATGTTATGTGATACCCTAGGATTGGCTGGGATTAAGACGCACCAGAGCTGCTCTTCGGAGAAACCCTAGGTCCGTTGGAGAAAAGAACGAAATTATCGATTTGGCCCCTCTAGGTAAGCCGGAAGGGGGTAGCAAAGTGGAACTAATTGTTTGACTGTGTTAGTTTAGGCCCAAGGAACACCCAATACAATGTAGGTCATACCTATTGGCAAGAATCCCCCCCCCCGTTCCGTCAGATCCAGGAGTTCCGGGCTCTGAGTATATATAGCCCTGGAACCCGCGAGAGAGAATCCGACGCCAGTGAAGCCAGAACACAAATATTGAGGCAATCTTGGTCATAGAATACACATGACACACTATAAGACACATGGTATGTCATACCCTAGGATTGGGTGGGATTCAGACGCTCCGAAGCTCCTCTCCGGAGAAACCCTAGGCCCATTGGAGAAAAAAGGACACAACTGATGTTCTGGACCCTCTATGTGAGCCGGAAGGGGGTAGCAAAGTGGAACTAATTGCTCGGTTGTGTCAGGTTAGGCCCAAGTAACAAACAAGACAATGGTAGGGCCCACCTATTGGCAAGATTCTCTCTGTTCCGTCAGATCCGGGAGTTTCGGGCTGTGAGTAGTCCTTGAACCCACGAGAGAGAATCCAACGCCGGTGAAGCCATAAGACAAAGAGTGAGGGAATATTGGGCATCCAGCAACCATGCCACACTCTAACACATATGGTATGGCATAACCTAGGTTTGGGTGGGATTAAGACGCTCTAGAGCTCCTCTCCGGAGAAACCCTAGGCCCGTTTAAAAAAAAGGACGGAACTGCCATTCTAGACGCTCTACGTGAGCCGGAAGGGGGTAGCAAAGTGTAAATAATTGCTTGGTTGTGTTTTGCTAGGCCCAAGGAACACCAAAGACAATGGTAGGGCCCACCTCTTGGCAAGATCCCCCCGTTCCCCGTTAGATCCGGGAGTTTTGGTCCGTGAGTAGTCCTGCAACAACTAGAGAGAATCTGACGCTGGTGAATCTCTAACACTAAGAGTGAGGGAATATTGGGCTTCCAAGACCCATGCAACACACTCTAACAAACATGTTACGTGATACCCTAGGCTTGGGTGGGATTAAGACGCTCTGGAGCTCCTCTCCGGAGAAACCCTAGGCCCGTTGGAGAAAAGGACGGAACTGCCAATCTGGCCACTCTACGTGAGCCGGAAAGGGGTAGCAAAGTGGAACTAATTGGTTGGTTGTGTTAGGTTAGGCCCAAGGAACACCCAAGACAATGTTGGGTCTCACCTCTTGGCAAGATTCCCTAGTTCTGACAGATCGAGGAGTTTCGGGCTCTGAGTAGCCTTGGAACCCGCGAGAGAGAATCCAACGCTGGTGAAGCCATAACACAGATAGTGAGGTAATATTGGGCATCCAAGACCCATGCCACACTCACACACACATTATATGGCATACCCCAGGTTTGGGTGGGATTCACACGCTCCCGAGCCTCTCTCCGGAGAAACCCTATGCCCGCTGGAGAAAAGGACGGAACTGTCGATTTGGAGCATCTACATGAGCCGGAAAGTTGGCAGCAAAGTGGAACTAATAGCTCGGTTGTGTTCGATTAGGACCAAGGAACACCCAAGACAATGTCAGGGCCCACCTATTGGCAACATTCCCCCCCCCCCCATTCCTTCAGAACCGGGAGTTTTGGGTTCTTAGTAGTCCTGGAACCCATTAGAAAGAATCCGACGCCGGTGAGCCCTAACACAAATAGTTAGGGAATCTTGGGCAAGGCTCATACCACACTCTAACACACATGGTATGTAAAAGCCTTACTTTGGGTGGGATTCAGACGGTCCGGATTTGTTATAGTATTCCCTCGGGATCGTCCGAAGGGGGAGGGGATTGAGGTGTACGTATAGACCCTTCCTGCATATAGCAAGCGATGCGGGTGAAACCGGTCACACCTCGGGTTTGGATCTTGGCTCTCTTCACCTCCTAGCACACTTGTATTTACATGATTTTACCCCATATAGGCTTAGGAAGGATTCCTACTCCGGAGCCCCCTCTTCAACGAAACTCTGGCATATGTTGACCGAAACTTTTCTGTTTACCCCTTCAAATGGCATCGGAAAGGGGGTAGACCAATGGATTTATTTCCTCACTTTAGTGGGGCATGCCATAAATACATAGAAAACCAAAATCTAGCACATGTTATAACAAGAATTGGAGGCCCTAGTGCAGATTTTGTGTTAAAAAAGGGTCAAATTGGGACTAAAACAGGATCGAACCCCAAATTCCCCATTTGCTCCTCTCCCCAGCTCGCGGACTGAAACAGGGTCGAACCCCAAATTCCCCATTTGCTCATCTGCCCAGCTCGCAGACTGAAACGGGATCGAACCCCAAATTCCCCACTCTTCTCCACTGAATCTATAGATCGCGCGCGACTATTTGCTATCTCCTTCGCTGATGGCTGCCCGCCGCATGTTCCCGGAGGAGATGGTCCGGACTGGGGAGCCCGCACTACGACCGACTCTAGGCCGTTGCGTGCTCTCCCGCTCGCGTGCAATGGAGAAGCTCGAGGAGAAGTGGCACGGTCGCGCGCTCGAGGTCACCGTGGGAGGGCGTCGCCCTCCTTTGTCGCCTGAGGAAGTCCTGGATGCGCTGGTCGCGCAATGCGCAGTCACCCGTAGGAAGGTGAAGATGGCTGTTAGCGCGCCGCCGGTGAACTTTCTCATTCGATTCCGTTCCGAGGAGGACTGCACCACAGTGTTACATATGTCCCGGCGCGTAGTCGCCGATGGAGTGCCGCTCAGATTTATTCGCTGGTGCCGTGGTAGCGGCGCCGAGCTCTCTGAGCTACCATATCTGACGAAGCTCACCTTCGAGCGGTTCGCGCGGGAGGCATGGGAGCCCGTTGCGGTGGATAAGTTCGTCAACCATCTTGGCAGTGATCTAGTGCAGATGCATGTCCTGGTGGACAACTGGTTCCTGTCTGTGGAGGCCTGGATGAAGCAGCCGAGCGCAGTCCCGAAGACCTGCATTGTGGAGGTGCCAGAGCCATACATGTCGTCCACAGTGCGCACCCCGACCTCGATGAGGACATTGGAGCACACTCTCCTCATCCATGTCTCGGAGGTCGTGGACCATGTCCCAGTCGTCTTGGACACTCCACTGTGGGACGACGACGAGGTCGACACCACACGCACGCACTAGTTCCCATTCTTTGGTGGGTGTGTGGATGGCAGTGTCCCTCCTCAGGCGAGGGATGATGGCCACTGTTTCGGTGGGCACAATGGCAACGGATCTGCGGGAGAAGAATGATCTGCTGACTGAAGAAGATTGAGCTGCTGTTTGAACTGCTATGTGAAGATATCATTTGGCTTATGTTGCAGCTGCTATCTGTTGGGAGTCTGAATTGTGTGTTCTATCGTGCATCTCTAGTCAGTTTGAAAATGTTTGACTTATGTTACGACTATCAACTGTTGTAATATGTCAGTTTGATCTCTAGTCAGTTTGAAAATGTTTGACTTATGTTGTGACTATTATCTGTTGTAATATGTTATTTTGATCTCTAGTCAGTTTAAAAATGTTCGAGTTTGTTGTGGAATTTGAGTTGAATCTAAGTCTCCTAATGTTTGAACAATTAATGTTAATTCATGCAAAAAAACAGCAATAATGTATTTCATCTATAAATCATGGAAACAAATTCCAGATATTACATATTGCACAAAACTATATTAATATGTAAAACAAACATATTTTTCGTTGCACACAAACCAGAACACAAATAAGAACACTTATTATCAAGCGCTAAAAGCACTTAAACAACTACTCCCCAAGTTTCCTTTTGCTCGTGCCCTGTGGAGCTCTTTTTTCGCTCTTGCACCAGGGGCGGATCTTCTCCAGCCATGTTGGACCTAAACTGTTTTTCATGTCTCGGATCCTTCTGTATAGCTCGTAGCTAACATAACCGTCCACTGCTGCATAGTTGTGGCTTGTTCGATTCATCTCCCATTCCCAATAATGGTGCAGGTCTGATTGGAATCCAGACTTCATCTTGAGGTACCAACTGTCTATGATATTTCCTGCTAGAGTATCCATTCCAATTTTGGGTACACCGAATTCCATCTGGATGTCATGGTGGTACTCTGGTGGCAGAAAGAAGCCTGATTGGGCAAGAGCCTTCTTGTCGCCCGCCGTGTCCACGCTTGCGAACGTGATCTTCTTTGTTGAAAAGAAATCTTGCAGCAACTTACGTCCATGATCTGTCTGCGGCGACCTGCACCAGTGGTACACGAGGACGTGGTTGCGCATGGCGATTTCCACGAAGGCGACGGCATGGGATTTGTAAGCATGGCTTCTTGTATACTCAAGGTTGAAGCCCAAGAACTTGTCCTCTTCAGGTTGAATCCATTTCTCGAAATTGGCCAGGGCAGTCTCCAAGGCACGTTCCTCGTTGGTGTAAATCACCTCCAGCATGTTGCCGCCGTGGACAGGGAGGCTGATAACCTCCGTGGTTGGTCGGGAATCGTCCATGGCAAGTCTCCGCCGTGGGCTTGGAAGAAGCGTCGGGGAAGATGAAGTCTGGATTCGATGGGTTTGGAAGAAGAGTCGGGGAAGATGATGAACGGAAGGAGCGCAAATGGCAACTGCAAATGGCGACCGCCTAAATATCGAAGGCGTGTGTGATACGAAGGTGTGTGAACCCAAGTGAGTAGATGAACGAACGGGAAACTAATGGCAACTGAAAACGAGGAAGAGTGCATATACACGTTCGTCACCGTGGGTGGCTGTTTGACCTCCCTCACAAATGATCGTTGTGTTCGCAGGAATTTGTTCGACTAATAGGTGGCCCTGACTCGTTATGGCCCCGTTTGACAGACGGCTCTCGAAATGGCAGTCAGTATAAATGCCCCTCATGCGCATCCCCCACCATTCCAGTCCCAAATCTAGCCAAAAAACCCCTCTTTGCTTTGGCCCCAACGCCTCCCTCCTTCTGCCCGAACCTTGAGGCGGTTCGGCGAGGAATGGAGGACACCGTCGCATCATCTGCTGCCGGCGTGGCCCACCATGTCGGTTGGATCTCATGTCCGGATCCGATGTAGGGGAATAACTCCGGCGCGACATCTGCTGTCGGCACCATAGGTGCGGCTGGCCATGGCAGTTCGCTGTCATCGCCTCCTCCGGCGGTGGAAGCGCCGGGACTCCCTCTCCTGTCGGATCTGGGGGACCCCATGGGGGAGGTACCGGCGTTCGAGGAGGTCATCTCCGACGAGGAGTCCGAGGTGCTTCCCTAAACATATATATCTAGCCCTAATTTAGTATTGAAGATCCAATGGTTTGTAGAGACATGCAAGCAAGTCGGATCTGGAGACGGGGATTCTACATATGCAACTGCGAACCCAGCGCCCCCTATTACCCAGTGGTCGGAACAATGTAGTTGAAGGTTATCTCATAAAAAAAATACACATTAAGCCTTGTAACTGACTGTTTGCCCGGGCTTGAATCTATTCTCTGGTCCGCTAATGATTTTAGGTCCTGGATTCTAGAGCTTGTAGAATAGAGCGATTGGTATATGCAAGTTAGGAATTAGCCATACATGATTTTGATGGCATTTTGTCTATCTGCAAGTTCTATTGTCCCATTAGAATGTGTGCATAAATTCTGGGCTTGTTATTACATATTAAGTCCATTAACTAACTGCATATATGTGGTATCATTTATGTTCTGCTTAAATTTTTATATGCTATTTAAGCAAATATTGATGTCATTAGTTTATCAATGGCATGCTTATTTGATTTAAACTAGTGTTAGTACGTGCATTTTAAAAATGACCTAGAATTAGAGTGTGGAGCTAACTTTTGTTTCATTTCTAATTTGAAGCATTTCGATGACGGCGTATCATCTGACAAGAAGTCCCGCGATGCTAAGAGCAGACATGTTCTTAGGAAGCTGCAGAATGGGCAGATTAGATACCGTCGTCGCACCGGCATGTTGTTCTGCCTCTTCTGCTGCAGGAGCATTGACATGAGCATCGTCAGCATGATCCAGCATGCAAGCGGCATTGTACGTGGCTCGGAAAACCGCGTGCCCCGTGTTAGGGCCAAGCACGCTGCCTACGGTGTGTTCCTAAAGAAGTTGCTCGCGCGCAATATCCGTTTAGGGCTCACGCATCCTCATCAGAACCCCAATCAACAGGACAGGAATCCTTGGAGGAGCCAGTAATGTTGTCGCTTGTGCCGAATGCTGCAATGGTGTTGTGATGAACTTAATTTGAATAGTTGTGCTACTAGCTAATGTTCTGGTTTGGACAAGTAGTATATGTAAGAACTTTATTAGTATTGTGGAAGAATTCCTCGTGTGTGTAAGAATTTTAGTACTATATATGTAGTACTTCTATACTATGTTGCTTCAGCCGATCATGTTTTTAGGATGCCTAAATATGGTATAACTTAGTAATAAGTGGACGTGTCACGTCCATTTAGTACTCGATCATGCCCAATAAACCAATCCTTGTCAAAAACTCGTTGATCTAATGGATCAATGGTTTTTAATTCTTCATTTAATTAGTAGAAAATAAAGAACTAATGGTAAGAATGCAACCTTTTTCGTATTAGCAAAGATTTACATTTGAAAACCCTTCAATTTACGGGACAACATGCCACAATTGGCAGCTATAGCCCCTTGTACTCTAATTAACAGATAGAAGCTCAATTTTAAAAAATTCACATCCAAACCTAACATCTGCGCGCCTAAATTACGACCACTAGCAGCCGCGCGCGCGCTAAAAAACGAAAGTCTCACATGGGGTCCCACTCGTTAGCGTCACAAGCACGCACGCGCTAAATCTTCACCGAAACAGCCTCACACGGGGTCCTACTCGTCAGCGTCACAGGCCGCCGCACTCCCTCGCCCACTCTCGGCTACTTCCCCGCTGAAAAGGATCACTCTGCCCCCCTCCCAAAAAAAACCCAGTGCCTCCATTTTGCCCACTGGGCGACGGCTATCACGGCGGCGCCCTCCCTAGCTTCCCCGTCCTCACCGACGTCCTCAACCAATGACTGGTAAGTGCTGGTTGCCTCCCTTCCCTTCCTCAACCAAACGATTCGATCTAGGTTAGATGGCGGCGGATCTAGGTGAGATGCCGGCGGATCTAGGTTAGATGCCAGCGGCCACCGTCGTTGACGTGTTTTGGGTCACCACCAGCCATGGATTTAGCTCACGCTACCGTCACAGGTATCTCAAAGATCGCTTACCCCACCTAGATGGAGATCCTCCGGAACAAGGCCTTGGAGCTCGCAAGGCCCCCTGTTCTTTAGATCCCCTAGGTAAATACTAGCATATAAATTAGTATCTCCTTTCGCCTTCGTAGCTACTTGTTTGATTTTTCTTATTTTCATATTTGGCTGTAGCACTCTAGTCGAGGCTGTAGTTTCTGCACCATGTATCCTTAGCCTTATGCAACTCTTAACTGGATGGAGATTCGTAACAGTAAAATTCCAACTCGGGAGGTAAATATTCTACGATCTCATTAATTTTGTTTTGTGCTTATTAGTATGAGGCTACTTTTCTTGTTTTCCATTGCTAAACATCTGTGCTTGATACATGTGCCAATGATTAAAGTGTGCACTCGATCTTGATGAGATCATCGAGCATTTACCAAGTGTTGTGTACAGCCACATTGGTTCTGCATCTTCCTTGGTAAAATGTTCAATGATCTCATTAATTTTGTTTTGTGCTTATTAGTATGAGGCTACCTTTCCTGTTTTCCATTGCTAAACATCTGTGTTTGATACATGTGTCAATGATTAAACCGTGCACTCGATCTTGATGAGATCATCGAGCATTTTACTTAGTGTTGTGTACAACCACATTGGTTTTGCATCTTCCTTGGTAAAATGTTCGATGATCTCATTAATTTTGTTTTGTGCTTATTAGTATGAGGCTACTTTTCTTGTTTTCCATTGCTAAACATCTGTGCTTTATACGTGTGCCAATGATTGAACTATGGACTCGATCTTGTTGAGATCATCGAGCATTTTAACTAGTGTTGTGTACAACCACATTGGTTCCGCATCTTCCTTGGTAAAATGTTCTACGATCTCATTAATTTTGTTTTGTGCTTATTAGTACGAGGCTACTTTTCTTGTTTTCCATTACTAAACATCTGTGCTTGATACATGTGCCAATGATTAAACTGTGCACTCGATCTTGATGAGATCATTGAGAATTTTACCTAGTGTTGTGTACAACCACATTGGTTCTGCATCTTCCTTGATAAAATGTTCCACGATCTCATTAATTTTGTTTTGTGCTTATTAGTATGAGGCTACTTTTCTTGCTTTCCATTGCTAAATATTTGTTCTTTATACTTGTGCCAATGATTAAACTGTCTCTGCCAATGATTAATATGCAACAATGTGTCTAGCTGTTTGGCTACTATAGCAAAAAGCATGCAGAACAAGTTCAGTTGTGCCTCATTTTACTATAGTAGGTAAATCTGTCAGAATTATTGCGTGTCATTTGTATGTACCATGGTTGGCAATGAGGCTCACTATTAAACTTTTATTTGTTTTGTTGCATGTGCCGATGATTAGACTGTGCTGATGGTTGGCCTTGTAGTTGATGATGTGCTAAACATGTATGATGTCTTTTTTGTAGGGTTTGCGCATATGTGGTTGTGGCTTCAGACTGGATGGAAGAATGGGAGAAGTGTCATGGAACAATTGCATGTGCGTTTTGAGAGCATTGAGGACGCTGAAAAGTGACGTGGAACCTGTGGATGTGCCTTTGGAATGGATTGGTGACAAGGAAAAGTGACGTGGAACCTGTGGATGTGCCTTCGGAATGGGTGGATCAGAAGGAAAAAGTGACGTGAACCGTATCGATGAGAAACTAGTTAGTTTATGATGTGCACCTGTTTAGATGCTGAGGTGCACCTGTTGTGATGTGAACCCTATCGATGACATGAAACTATTTAGTTAATGATGTGAGCCTGTTGTGATCATGGCGGGTAACCTTTGTGATGCTGGTGTGAATTGGTGTTAATTCTAGTTATTATTATAATTCTAGTTATTGTATATCTCCTTGTTGTGATGATGGAGGGTAACGTTTGTGATGCTGGTGTGAACTGGTGAGCTAACAGCTGGGCCCGTGCAAAAAAAATGTTAGGAACAACCGCGAGTGAGCGCGGTCGTTGCCGGTCAAAGCAGTCAAACATGACAGGATGTGTGGGTCCGATGAAAATTCGCGACGTTCTACGTGACCAAGCCAGTTTCGTCGAAGGCAACTGGGCTCTTAGTGGGATACTGGGCCGGAGACGAAAATCTGCGACGTAAAAGTAGCAAAAAGTCGGGCAAAATCAGTCTGCGACGGACCAAACAAATACGTCGAGAGCAAACTCCACTTTTCAGCCATTCGCGACGGAAACGCTCGACGTTATCAAAACGTGCCCTCAAAACGTTCCGGATCGCGCGGAATTTGGTAGTGTATAACTTGCTTTCGCTTGAACTAACCCCATCCTTTGTGTACCTTACCTACTTGGCCTAGATCTTTTACATCGCTTGGCATCGCATTAGTGGCACCGAGAGTGCGAGTTTAGCGCTTGTGAGAGAATAGCTTCGAGTAGGCATTGGCATTTTGGAATCATCATCAAAAAGAGAACATAAAAAAGGGAGAAAGAGAAAAAAGAGCCAAAAGAAGCAAAATATCGATGCCGATTGCTATCCATTGTAGGAACGTGTAGCTTCGTGTCGCAAAAGAGAAAACAGTGACCGGTTGCCACAGTGCGAATCTTGTTGCCTTTTAAAGTTTGCGGTTTGAGCTAGCGTCCTCCTTGTGTAGGTGTGGCATTGAGCTTAGTCTTCGTTAGGTACATTTCGTCTCCGCTCGTCCATTGGCCGCACTAACCCCATTTATCCCTTGTCTGTGTGTGTTCCACCCATAATTTCCTCCACTAGGTTTGGTTTTTGTGCTAACTTTTCTTTGGTTCTTCTCCATGTTTGACAACAAACTTTTCTTCGGCTTTGTCGGTTTTCCTCGCCACTTTCCTAACCCATTTTCCTTCCACATAAAGCGTGTGTGATGTCGTTTGCGGTTTCTTTCGATCTTTTTGATTCGCTCTTGACATACCGCCCTACACCTAGGCTCGTCCACTAGCCTCAATACGACCGAAAAAGGTAACGTTGGGTAAGTGAAACATCCATTTCTTCAATATCACCCTTGTGTGTTTTTGAGATGGCTAGGGAAGGAGTATTCACAAGTCTGAGCTCGTAGGATTCTACAATGACAATGCATACGCCAACTTCGTCACCCACAATGACCATTTCCAACTCCGTGAACTGGTGAAGGACGGATTGCAATGCTATGAGTGTCGACTCCAAGAGCAAGAGGCTCGATTGAATGATCAAATGACGCGAATCAACATCAACTTGGCTAATCTTGCCAACCGCCGTCATTCATCATCGTCCTCAAGGTCTCGTCGCTCGAGCCACCACAATCAAGATCTTCACCAAGCTCGTCGCCATGATCGCCATGATCGCAACACCAACATGGAGGATGGGGGACAACCCCAACAAGAACAACCACCTCCTCAACAACCACAACAACCTCCTCCACAACAAGCCGCGACGACATTGGTACGAAGATAGCTCTCCATCACCACCTCCTCGACATCGGCAAGGCTGTGGTGACCCTCTTCAACAACCGCAACGCCCGGACCTTCGACAACATCATCACCCACCTCCACAAGGACACGCTCAAGACTATGGCCACAATGACTTCGCGGAAGGTGCTCGTCAACTTTGAAGGCCACCAAGGCGTAATGCGTGTCCCAACAACAATGACCGCCAAGAACATGATCGTCCTCAACAAACTCGCCAAGACCAAGGAATTCCTCCACACCCTCGAGATGAACAAGTGCTTCCGCAACGCCCTCCCCGTGAACAAGAACGTCCTCGACATCAACACCATGACAATGATGATAGTGAACAACGTGAAGCAAGACTCCGTCACCGCCAACAACCACCTCCTAATGACCACCGACGTCATCCTCCCCATCATGATCTCCAACACCAAGAAAATGAGGATGACCCATATGATGCTTCACCGCCCGTCTATGATGAAGAACCCCATGAGCGACCCCAACATCCACAAGAAGATAACAACATGAGTGCCCTTAGTTTCAATGTTCCAAAGTTCAATGGTGAAAATGATCCCGAAGAATACCTTTCTTGGGCTCTCAAGGTGGACAAGATATTCAGCATTCACAACTTCACTGGCAAGAAGATGGTTGCTCTAGCATGATTGGAATTCGAAGGCTATGCACTCTTATGGTGGGATCGTTTCCAAGCCGAAAGAGTCCGCAACCGCATTGCTCCTATTGCCACTTGGAATGAGATGAAGCAATTCATGCATGATCGTTTTGTTCCTCCACATTACAAGCATGACCTCTTCAAGAAACTTCAAGAACTTCATCACGGTTTGAAGTCTGTTGATGACTACTACAAGGAAATGGAAACCTTTTTGATACGAGCTCATGTGATGGAATCTCAAGAACAAACAATGGCATGCTTCCTTAATGGCCTCAACTATCCTATAAGGAAGATTGTCGAGTATTGTCCATCAAGCTCTCAAGGCCGAGCGCCAAATTGCGGAAGATCTCAAGTACAACAAGCAAAAGGCTTTCTTCAACTCAAGACCCTCCTCTTCGTCTCCAATGCCACAAGTGACTACTTCAACCAATAACAAGAACACCTCTAGAGACCCCAATGCTACCAACAAGTCTTCACAACCATTCAAGAAACAAGTGCCTCCAGCCACCTCTTCGCATACTTCTCAAGTCAAGTCGAGTACTATCACTTGCTTCAAGTGTGGTCGTAATGGCCACAAATTGTAACACCCGGGGATTTTCCCCAATTAGAATGGTTTTTTTTTTTTTTTGCATCATCAGGTCATCATGCATTGCATTGCATTTTTTTGTTGCATCATAAAAATATTTTCTATAAGCCCTAAATTTAAAATTTAAGAATCAAATGTTTATGTTGTTTGCCAAATGTTTAATAGCCATATGAATAGCCTCTATTTTAATATCAAACTATTTGAAATTATATTGTATAAAAATATTTTACAAAGTTTCTTTTATTCTTCTGAAATTTAAATAAGGAGGAACATAACACAATTAACAAAAAAAAAAGAAAAAAAAGAATGGGGAGAAGCACAACAGCAGCCTCACGTTTTGGCCCAGCCCACCCACCAAGGCAGCCCACGGTGGGGCTTTCTTCTCCGTACGGACGGAGCACGTGCGAACGTGATCCCCCCTCTGCCTGTCGCTGTCACCCCTCCCATGGTCCCCTCCTCCCCTCTCGTTATCTACCGAGGAGAAACCCTAGCCCAACCACTCCTCCTCCTCTCTTCCCCATCGCAGCCGCCACCTTCCTTCTTCCTCCTCCCCTACTTTCTTTCTCTGATTTTTCTGAAGGGAGAGGAGGGCACCGGAGTACCTCACAGTCGCGCCGCTGCTAGGAGCACTCCCCCGGCCATCCGAGGACGCCAACAGTGGTGCCTTGACGCCCTCTTCGTCCACGCCAAAAGAATCGAGCCGGGACGACCGGAATCGACCGGACCGTGGTCGTCTTCCCCGCGGCCGGCCGCCGCTCGCCGAGCTCGCCGCCGCCGCCTCCGACCACCTCCGGCCACCCCGAGGGCACCCACGCGACGAGGGTGAGTTCCCCTTTCCGTTCCCGCCCGTTCCCCTCTCCTTCCCTTGCTCTGCTCGCTGGCCATCGAGCCGAACTGGTCGTCGTGGTCCTGTGTCCGTCGTTCACGTACAGCAGTTGCAGTTTCAGTTCGTCAAAAAAAAAATACCGCGCAGCAACTCCCCATCTTGGGCAATGCCCGTATCCTAACACTAACTGCAGCACACCCCAGTGGCCTGGTTCCTTTCCGCGGGCACCCTCGCGCACGGGTTCGAATCCCACCCGTGGCAATCTTTTTTCGGCCATTTTCCTTTTATTTCTCGAATTCCAGAATAACAGATCTGAACACTTAATTGTAAAATCAATATAAAATTAAATATTGCTCCAAATTCAACGATTCAAGTTTCTGTGGATTCATAATTTTGTGCTCTTTCTGTTAATGTCAAGTTTGCAACATGTTTCTGTAATAATTTTTGCACTAAATAATTAAATACCTAAATGGCTATTAAAAGTTGAAACTTTGGAATTTCATAACTTGAGTTGTGTTCACCCAAATTGAACAAACTTGGGCTCTAAAAATTTGTTTTAACAAACTCTACACATTGGTATTTTATTTGGTCACAATTGAATTAATTTTGAACATGTTTCCTTCTGTTTACTAAAAAGGGCAGAATAAGAATGCTTATGAAAAATTGCATAATAAATTCAATAATAACCCAAAAATTATGTTTAATAGCTCAAAATGTTCAGTGAAACATTTGCTACATGTTTTCAACCTTTTCAATGCAATTTGTTTACTGTTTTCCCTAATTAAAAGTGGTGCAATAATTCAATGCTTTAATTAAACCTCTTAAATTGCAAAATTCATAACTTGGGCAATTCAAATCCAATTCCAACATGTAAAATATGTTTTCCATGCGAAATTGAATAAGCTTTCCAAATATCAACTTTGTTTTCTATTTTGAATAAATTAAATTGCTGAAAACAACTGTTTCTTAATTAATGCATTTAAAATTGTCAAATTAATAACTTGCTCATCTAAAATCCAAATTCAACAAATGAAATATGTTTTACATCTAAAATTTTGTGTTCTTTCCAAATATAATTTTTGTTATGTGTTTTGAACAATTAAAATGGGTGAAAACAACAAATGCTTGTGTAAATCATTTAAGAAGCCAAATTTCATAACTTAATAAATAAAAATTCCGGCTTGGTAAACACCTTTTCAAATTGAAGCTATTGTTGTTTTCTTATTGTTTTCCTCATCCATGCATCATTCTAATCAACTTTCACATGATGGCTATTTGTAGATCATTTAATTCAACATTAATTCATGGGCTTTCCCATATGCAATCCAAATTACATATGGGCCCATTTAAATATGTTTACCATGTCAACTAGTTTATCTTTGATGCATCCTTAAACTTGTCATGCATCCATATCTTGATCATGCTGGATCTTTTGTCGTAGTAGTAATTGTTGCATCCGGTGTTGTTCTAGTTCGTTGCTTCTTCGCGGATAGGACGTTGAGATGATGTGAGCAACGACAAGTTCTTCGGATGTACCTCTACTTGCTGGATTCCAGGCAAGTATACTCACTTGCTACTTATGGCTGCCTTTCATCACTTGTTACCGATTCTTCATGTTGCCTTTAGTCTAGCCTTATGATTCGATGCTTGTGTCTCGATCCTATTATCTGTTTACCTTGCAGCCATGATATAGCCTTCCTTCCACTTCCTATTAACTGTTGTTTGTTTACCATGTTGGCCTTGTGTCGTAGTTGCATGCTTAGTGTTGTTTGCGCTCAAGTCTCGTTGTCTGTCTTATCACCTGTTTAGTCGATAGTTGGGTTTCAATTCAATCAACAACATGTTAATGTTTTGGGTAATAACAATTTGATGATAAGGCACCGGCAGGAGGCCCGACGTGGTTTTGAGGCCTGCTAGTGTCGACCCTAATTAGGAAAAGGGTCTTGTCCATTGATCCATGATGAGCGCAATAACCGCATGTGGGAAGCGAGTATGGGCACCCCCCGCAATTCTGATTCGATTCGCATCTCGTCCAAATCGCCTCATTTAGTTCGGGTTTTCCATTTGCCGCATGCATATGCAGGTGCGAACCCTTGGCGCCAGGGTGGAACTTTTGTAGTCGGCATTTAGGGAGACACGTTCTTAGAGTGCTATGAGGGTCCCCTTTTCTTCGTGGGGCTTGATTAGCCGTGCGCTCAATTGCACGGGGTTCTTTCGGCTTGATGCGAAGAAGAGTTGGGTTGTGTTGAGTACCTCGCTTGGTGGGTTGATCCCCCGTCTGGCGGGTTATTCTTACGTGTACGGCCAAATTGGTGCATCCCTGCAGGGTTAAATCTTCTCGAGAAGCCGTGTTGTCCGCGGTTATGGATGACTTGGTGAAAGTGCTGGCTAACAAGTACTCAGACAACTTACACTTAACGATGACAACTTGACTAGTAATATAGATTACTTTCACCATCAAAATGAATGTCACCTTAATCAACCGTGTGAGTTTCCTTGGGTTGCTTCCTTAGTAGGGGGTAACATTGGATGGGTATTGTTTGGTGAGTAGTTGTAGTTGGTTCTGATACGCTATCTTATCCCTTTCTTTTAGCCGAATGTTGTAGCGAGTCTCTGTAGTTAGTTAGTGCAGCCCGCTGCCGCTTCTTTGCAATACTCCCTTCCTTTCCGTTGTACCCAAAGTATTTGTATCTTGTGATGATTGGTTACGCTAGTATCTTGTGAGTATGGGTTATCCACTTGCCAGTACTTAACCGTACTGACCCACGAATCCTTTTCGTGACTGCATATTCCACATTGCAGTCAACAGGTTTGAAGTCTGACGACGTTAGCTTGGGAATCCCTCCGGCTTGGCCTGGGCAGGGATTGGACGCCATCGGTTATTCTTCAGGACTCTTAGTCCAATTTGTATCTTGTCCGTAGTCGGACGCTATGTTGTTTCTTCCGCTGTTATTTGGATCTTTGTATTGTATCAGTTGTATCCTTGACTCGTTTGAGTCGTCTTGTATATATCTCTTCTGTTGTTGTGGATTATTCGTGAACTGTTGTAATGTTATCACAAGTGGCAACCTGGAATCGATTATTATGTGGATTCTGGCGGGAATGCTGAAATCTGCATAGTGCCCGATCTCGGGGCGTCACAAATGGTATCAGAGCCTGGTTTCCGATTCCCAAAGTTGTTTCGATACGAATGGTTATCGAAGCAACGGGTCCGCAAAGCCTGTAGGTTAACCTCGCTAACGGTCGTGTTCTTAGAATGTCAAAAACTATTTGTGCAAAACCTATTTTGGAAACATCTCAATAGGATTCTTTTTTTTTCCTTATCTCTATTCTATTTCCCCTCCCATCTTATTTGTTTTAGAGTCTCCTCCCTTGTCTATCTTTCAAAGTGTTAGGATCCTACGTGGGTGCACGTTTTCTGAGCCTTTAACCTAGTAGGTTCGATCATCGGAAGATTCCTGGTGGAAGAACATCGTCGTCACTCCGAGCAAGAATCTCTTGTTAGTGGTGTCGAGAAACTGTTGTTAGTGGTGTCGAGAAGAAGAGATCTGCCCACTGACCCGGGAAGTCAACCACAACACGAAGACTCCGTAGTTGAAACCTCTCTTCCCCTTGCCTTGGGTGGATTGCGAGGGCGCAATCCCTTGTTAGTGGTGTCGGCTGTAACACCCGGGGATTTTCCCCAATTAGAATGGTTTGTTTTATTTTTTTTGCATCATCAGGTCATCATGCATTGCATTGCATTGCATTGCATTTTTTTTGTTGCATCATAAAAATATTTTCTATAAGCCCTAAATTTAAAATTTAAGAATCAAATGTTTATGTTGTTTGCCAAATGTTTAATAGCCATATGAATAGCCTCTATTTTAATATCAAACTATTTGAAATTATATTGTATAAAAATATTTTACAAAGTTTCTTTTATTCTTCTGAAATTTAAATAAGGAGGAACATAACACAATTAACAAAAAAAAAGAAAAAAAAAGAATGGGGAGAAGCACAACAGCAGCCTCACGTTTTGGCCCAGCCCACCCACCAAGGCAGCCCACGGTGGGGCTTTCTTCTCCGTACGGACGGAGCACGTGCGAACGTGATCCCCCTCTGCCTGTCGCTGTCACCCCTCCCATGGTCCCCTCCTCCCCTCTCATTATCTACCGAGGAGAAACCCTAGCCCAACCACTCGTCCTCCTCTCTTCCCCATCGCAGCCGCCACCTTCCTTCTTCCTCCTCCCCTACTTTCTTTCTCTGATTTTTCTGAAGGGAGAGGAGGGCACCGGAGTACCTCACAGTCGCGCCGCTGCTAGGAGCACTCCCCCGGCCATCCGAGGACGCCAACAGTGGTGCCTTGACGCCCTCTTCGTCCACGCCAAAAGAATCGAGCCGGGACGACCGGAATCGACCGGCCCGTGGTCGTCTTCCCCGCGGCCGGCCGCCGCTCGCCGAGCTCGCCGCCGCCGCCTCCGACCACCTCCGGCCACCCCGAGGGCACCCACGCGACGAGGGTGAGTTCCTCTTTCCGTTCCCGCCCGTTCCCCTCTCCTTCCCTTGCTCTGCTCGCTGGCCATCGAGCCGAGCTGGTCGTCGTGGTCCTGTGTCCGTTGTTCACGTACAGCAGTTGCAGTTTCAGTTCGTCAAAAAACAAATACCGCGCAACAACTCCCCATCTAGGGCAATGCCCGTATCCTAACACTAACTGCAGCACACCCCAGTGGCATGGTTCCTTTCCGCGGGCACCCTCGCGCACGGGTTCGAATCCCACTCGTGGCAATCTTTTTTCGGCCATTTTCCTTTTATTTCTCGAATTCCAGAATAACAGATCTGAACACTTAATTGTAAAATCAATATAAAATTAAATATTGCTCCAAATTCAACGATTCAAGTTTCTGTGGATTCATAATTTTCTGCTCTTTCTGTTAATGTCAAGTTTGCAACATGTTTCTGTAATAATTTTTGCACTAAATAATTAAATACCTAAATGGCTATTAAAAGTTGAAACTTTGGAATTTCATAACTTGAGTTGTGTTCACCCAAATTGAACAAACTTGGGCTCTAAAAATTTGTTTTAACAAACTCTACACATTGGTATTTTATTTGGTCACAATTGAATTAATTTTGAACATGTTTCCTTCTACTACTAAAAAGGCAGAATAAGAATGCTTATGAAAAATTGCATAATAAATTCAATAATAACCCAAAAATTATGTTTAATAGCTCAAAATGTTCAGTGAAACATTTGCTACATGTTTTCAACCTTTTCAATGCAATTTGTTTACTGTTTTCCCTAATTAAAAGTGGTGCAATAATTCAATGCTTTAATTAAACCTCTTAAATTGCAAAATTCATAACTTGGGCAATTCAAATCCAATTCCAACATGTAAAATATGTTTTCCATGCAAAATTGAATAAGCTTTCCAAATATCAACTTTGTTTTCTATTTTGAATAAATTAAATTGCTAAAAACAACTGTTTCTTAATTAATGCATTTAAAATTGTCAAATTAATAACTTGCTCATCTAAAATCCAAATTCAACAAATGAAATATGTTTTCCATCTAAAATTTTGTGTTCTTTCCAAATATAATTTTTGTTATCTGTTTTGAACAATTAAAATGGGTGAAAACAACAAATGCTTGTGTAAATCATTTAAGAAGCCAAATTTCATAACTTAATAAATAAAAATTCCAACTTGGTAAACACCTTTTCAAATTGAAGCTATTGTTGTTTTCTTATTGTTTTCCTCATCCATGCATCATTCTAATCAACTTTCACATGATGGCTATTTGTAGATCATTTAATTCAACATTAATTCATGGGCTTTCCCATATGCAATCCAAATTACATATGGGCCCATTTAAATATGTTTACCATGTCAACTAGTTTATCTTTGATGCATCCTTAAACTTGTCATGCATCCATATCTTGATCATGCTGGATCTTTTGCCGTAGTAGTAATTGTTGCATCCGGTGTTGTTCTAGTTCGTTGCTTCTTCGCGGATAGGACGTTGAGATGATGTGAGCAACGACAAGTTCTTCGGATGTACCTCTACTTGCTGGATTCCAGGCAAGTATACTCACTTGCTACTTATGGCTGCCTTTCATCACTTGTTACCGATTCTTCCTGTTGCCTTTAGTCTAGCCTTATGATTCGATGATTGTGTCTCGATCCTATTATATGTTTACCTTGCAGCCATGATATAGCCTTCCTTCCACTTCCTATTAACTGTTGTTTGTTTACCATGTTGGCCTTGTGTCGTAGTTGCATGCTTAGTGTTGTTTGCGCTCAAGTCTCGTTGTCTGTCTTATCACCTGTTTAGTCGATAGTTGGGTTTCAATTCAATCAACAACATGTTAATGTTTTGGGTAATAACAATTTGATGATAAGGCACCGGCAGGAGGCCCGGCGTGGTTTTGAGGCCTGCTAGTGTCGACCCTAATTAGGAAAAGGGTCTTGTCCATTGATCCATGATGAGCGCACTAACCGCATGTGGGAAGCGAGTATGGGCGCCCCCCGCAATTCTGATTCGATTCGCATCTCGTCCAAATCGCCTCATTTAGTTCGAGTTTTCCATTTGCCGCATGCATATGCAGGTGCGAACCCTTGGCGCCAGGGTGGAACTTTTGTAGTCGGCATTTAGGGAGACACGTTCTTAGAGTGCTATGAGGGTCCCCTTTTCTTCGTGGGGCATGATTAGCCGTGCGCTCAATTGCACGGGTTTCTTTGGGCTTGATGCGAAGAAGAGTTGGGTTGTGTTGAGTACATCGCTTGGTGGGTTGATCCCCCGTGTGGCGGGTTATTCTTACGTGTACGGCCAAATTGGTGCATCCCTGCAGGGTTAAATCTTCTCGAGAAGCCGTGTTGTCCGCGATTATGGATGACTTGGTGAAAGTGCTGGCTAACAAGTACTCAGACAACTTACACTTAACGATGACAACTTGACTAGTAATATAGATTACCTTCACCATCAAAATGAATGTCACCTTAATCAACTGTGTGAGTTTCCTTGGGTTGCTTCCTTAGTAGGGGGTAACATTGGATGGGTATTGTTTGGTGAGTAGTTGTAGTTGGTTCTGATACGCTATCTTATCCCTTTCTTTTAGCCGGATGTTGTAGCGAGTCTCTGTAGTTAGTTAGTGCAGCCCGCTGCCGCTTCTTTGCAATACTCCCTTCCTTTCCGTTGTACCCAAATTATTTGTATCTTGTGATGATTGGTTACGTTGGTATCTTGTGAGTATGGGTTATCCACTTGCCAGTACTTAACCGTACTGACCCACGAATCCTTTTCCGGGCTGCATATTCCACATTGCAGTCAACAGGTTTGAAGTCTGACGACATTAGCTTGGGAATCCCTCAGGCTTGGCCTGGGCAGGGATTGGACGCCATCGGTTATTCTTCAGGACTGTTAGTCCAATTTGTATCTTGTCCGTAGTCGGACGCTATGTTGTTTCTTCCGCTGTTATTTGGATCTTTGTATTGTATCAGTTGTATCCTTGACTCGTTTGATTCGTCTTGTATATATCTCTTCTGTTGTTGTGGATTATTCGTGAACTGTTGTAATGTTATCACATGTGGCAACCTGGAATCGGTTATTATGTGGATTCTGGCGGGAATGCTGAAATCTGCATAGTGCCCGATCTCGGGGCGTCACACAAATCCTTTGAGTGTTCCAACAAGATGATCATGATTGTCAACCAAGATGGTGAACATGACTCCATGAGTGAAGGAGAATACTATGCTATGCGTCAAGTTGCTCTTAATTCCATGGATGTGCCAAATGAAGATGAAGAAAGTGTCTATTGTGACGAGGACAAGAATCCATCGCTAGTGGTGACAAAAGTCCTTACTACCTCTCCTCAAGATGAGGATGATCAATGTTAAAATCTCTTTCAAACTAGAGCCGGTATCAATGGCAAATTAATCAAGGTTATCATCGATGGTGGTAGTTGCCACAACTTTGCTAGCAAAGAGCTTTGCGGCAAACTCCAATTGCCCTTCAAGCAACATCCGCATCCATACAATGTCAAATGGCTTAGTGACTCCGGCACCTTCAAGATTCAACATACGGTGTCCGTGCAATTCAAGATCTCCCTATGAAGACACAGTGGAGTGTGACGTTGTGCCTATGACTGTAAGGTCCCCCAGAACCACTGTTCAAGGACACCTCCGATATGCATACATTCACGATCCCAGGTCACACCAGTCGTGAATAACATATCCAGTTGGTACACAAATACAATATCCATTACCCGATTGCATAAAACACTTACAAAGGGACATGGTCACATGACCAAGTCTACACAACTACCACGCAGGGCAAACACACAACATACACAGGGTAAGACTAAACACACACAAACGTAGTAGAGCCCAAGTCACGCCTTAACCTACAGGCTGCTGATCGGGAGACGATCCTAGTTTGCAAAGCCATCAACTCCGTACATCTCTTCGTAGATCTCCTTCTGAGACTCCTTCTCGAAGTCTGGCAAGTAAATACCAGGGACGAAACCAATATGAGTACATTTGAATGTACTCAGCAAGACATCCATCACATAGATTACCAAAATGCAAGTATGCTTATATATTGGAATGGGTAGGCTGTACATAGGGTTCACTATCCATGATATATGAAAGACATATCATAGTTGATTTTGAAAATATCTGTATCTTCGTTTAAGAAGATACTTCAAAATAAAATCATATAGTTTTCTTTCTCTTGTAGATATCACGTGTACAAGAGGTTTTGTAAAACTTTGTTAAAAGAAAGTTTTCTCTTTGCAAAACTTCTTGGAATCAACTTCCAATTTTTGTTTAGAAAATAAAGACTTACTTTGCAAACCTTTTTGTAAAACAACTTATGGCTTTTTCCTCAACGGTACCTCCACGGTACAAGATTTCCTCCTTTTAGTACTTCATGAGTCCAACACCTTTTTGAAAACTCCTTTTTGAAAAACATTGACACAATGCAAGTTACATGGCCATTCAACTGTCCATATCCGAGGACGCGGCTATTCAGAATAGTTTGACTCTGCAGAGGTGTACACATTTCACCAGATCCTATACATCTGCCGTGAACAACCACGGACTGTAACAACAGTATGTAAACATCAGATAACTGATCCTAACCATACACTATGCTCAAGCTAGAATATGTCTATCTCTTCAATTGGGTTTGTTCTCCCCGGCACCATGTCGCACATCGCTAAGGCAGGAGACCCAACTGTCGCGACCGGAGGAGAAATTAATCCCACACTTTTTATGCCTATTTGATTCATGACTGTCGGCATTTCGGTTCGAGGGAAGTCATATCCCTTATAGCAAATTGAGATAGAACACACCCTAACAAGAACAAACTTCAAGTTAAGCCCCATGCCCATGTTGGGGTAAAGTGGCAGTACGGTAAGGTTGTCTGGCGAAGACTAGGTTATGTGTCATTTTTGAAAACATGTTTTTCCCAAAAATGACCACTTCCACATTCCTCCGGTGAGTAAGGCTTCTCCTTCCCACCGGTTTTCCATAAAGCCTTTTTTTTTGCAAAAACATATTTTTAGGGTGTCCACTTAGGGACTTATAACTTTAGTGGTAATAAATACCATATGGTGGCTATGGGCTTGGTAACACCAAGTATCAACCACTGGCATAGTAATGATATATAATATTAATAGTAGTAATAGTCACTCAAAAATAGTTTTTGGAAATCAAAGTTTTGTAAAACTTTTCAGAAGTAAAACATGCATGATAGATAATGATAAGTAGTATAACAACAAGCATCAGGATGTCTTTCCTTAAAACTCTCAGTGTCCCTGGCCTTGGATTAGTTTGAACTTGACGCACAGCTCCACAACTGCTTCTTCTTCTTCTTCTTCATTTTCTAGTGTCGTACAAGAATAAAAGACACACACTCAGAACTAATGGACACAACACTAAACAACGCAACACATACATCAAGCAAACTTATACTAGCGCAATCACTCAAAAGTTATCGAGGAAAACTATCTCACAAAATCTCATGATACAAAACTATCGTCAAGCAAAAATATGGTTGAGAAACCATATCCCACATCTTACATACCATATATGGAGTGGGTGTACCACTCTAATAATAAGATATTTAAGAAGATAAAAATATAGCTTGTGGGCACAAAAGGTGCGGCTACTAAAATAATAACAATCAATCAAAGCAATACCCATGCTAGTGGGTATTAACAACACACAAGCAAATTCATCACCAACCAAGTTCATGACTATACTAACGCATAGATAACAAGATACTAATAAACACAACCACAACACTAGAACAACAATAAACATAAGTACAATACTCATTCTAAGGCAAATACTCAGACAATTTCCAAACAACAAGTAAACACATCACATATGAATATGCTAGTTATAGACTATGCTTATGTCTACTCCAAGTTATGGAATTTATCAATCATGAAAATAAACAAACAAACCCGTATCTCAATCAATGGTAACAAGTCATAGAACATAATTTAAAATACACTCATCACAAAAGATAATACTCTTATCAAATAACATAAAAAGAGGACTGCATTTATAGCATACCAGTATGAGAATTCTACGCAAGCATGCTGTAACAAACATTTGCATTATACAACTAATATCCAAAAGTCATGGCATGATAACAGAAGTAATAATATCCTAAACATGCTAGGATAATAATACACTCATAAAATAAAAAGACAACAATACTAGAGCAACTCACAATATCTAGTGGTGACTCTAGTTCCTCACTAGAGAAGCAAACAATGCTACAAGGATGCATGATGCTAAACAAGAAAGGTATGAAGGTAAAAACCTACTAACAACACATACACCTTACACATGCTAGTAAGCATAAACACTAAAATAATTCTATGTAAACATCTACTAAGCAAGCATAAACCAATTCTAATAATACATGCTTTTCTACTCAATTAAATAACAAGCAATCAAAGTATAAACTACACAACCAGTAGATATGCACTCAATAAAAGATTAACCAAACACTTTCAAAAATCCAAACACTCAATAAAAATCATTCACCAATAATCTATCAATCACAAGGAATTATTCTATTAGCAAACAATTCAATTTGAGCAAACAATAGTGGACCATTTCTTAAAATGATACTCCTAAGGCATATTATGCTAAGAAATGAATCACACCCAAACATGCTAGTGTTCACAAGGAAGAACTAAACTCTTCACTTACATAAGTGAAAACAAACAATCTATTTTCCTTGGTGGAAAATAATAATCAATCATATAGTAATACATGTTATTTTCACACAAATGTATCGTTGGGGATTTTCATCCTCAATCAAGATGCAATGGGACCAGTGGGTTATGGGACCCCGAATACCAAGGAAAAAGAGGTACAAAGCCTCTGGTCACTCATGAAAAAATTTGCATAGCAAATTAATCTATACAAGGTTACTCATACTAGTGAAAACAATTCTAGTGAAAACAATTAACAAATGTTACACATGCATCTCTATGGAATAAAGTGGAAGCTAACATATGTGATATCATATAAAAAACAGTACCAAAATGGTACTGGACACAACTCTAGCATAGAACAAACTAAAGTAACAAGCACACAAAGATTTGGTGCACACAATAATCAAATAATAAAACTAGAAAATAACAAATGCTATTCCTACTTTTATTTGACTTTCCAAACATGCACACACTTTCTAAGGGAGATGTACTGCAATAAAACAACCTAATAACAAGTGGTAACAACTCTATACATGATAGGAAACAAGATTCAAACAGTCACACATTTTCATTCAAACAAATACACAAATAATAATGAAAACAGAATAGTGTTGTTCCTAGATTTGCTCACCATATTTAATCTATGGCTCCAAAAATTAATCCAAGATAGTATTAGATATATCTACTCATAAGAAAACTCATCCCATTGGATTCACCTCAAAAATCATTTTGAAACTCACTCTAAAAATCCTAGAAAAGCCTACTGGTCATTTACCAAAATGGATGTAATTTCCATTTGGTAACTCACCTTGATGTGAGGCAAAGTCCTATGGATAGATATACTCACTAGATACTCAAAACAATTTGGTTTGACCAAAATGGAGACACACACAAAAAGTTATGTCCAAAAAGATCCCACAAACAGTCTGGGCCATTTTAATTACCACAGCCAAAATAAAGGTGCAAACATGGATCTACCACTTGGATGTGGTTAAGAAAACATAAAACTACAGTCACAAATTTCTGTAGAATTTATTTTTCACCAGATATATTTTTAACAAGCTCAAAGTAATCAACTATACTCTTCAAATATTAAAAGGAAAAACAACAACACACAGGCGGGCTGGGATTCCTCTGCGCAGCCCAACAAGGAGCCAAGGTGGCCAAGCGCGAGCGCGCGCGTGCGGCGAGCCGCGGGAAATGGAGGGTTCAACGGGAGCCTTTGATCTTCGGATCAACACTCCCAGCGCTTTCTTTACCCTTACTCCCTCTCTCTCTCATACGCACGACGGGGAAAACAACGACGGCCAGGGGCTCACCGTGGGGCGACGGCCAGGGGTGGTGCAGGGTCGGGGGAGGTGCTGGGGCTCACGGGAGTCAAGGGGAGCTGACTTAGGCGTCGGTGGCGGCGAACAACGGTGGCGCCGAGCGGTGCGTTCGTGGTGGCGAACGGAAGGCGGCGACGCTCCTACACAAAGGAGAGCACGGGAACAGGTCAGTGGGGGTCTACGTGGTGCGTGGAGCTCGTCGGAGGCGAGCACGAGCGGTGGGAGGGCACGGGTCGGGGCGCACCACCTCGACTTTGAGCACGGTGGCCGGCGGTGAGTTTTAGCTCGTGGAGCTCACGGGAGCTCACGGGACTCGGTCAGGCGGCTCGAGGTGAACATGGGGAAGTGTGGGGGTGCAGTGGCGCAAGGGGCACGCATGGGAGGGCTTTAACACGCAGCATTTTGGTCAAAGACATGGGGTGCTTGTCAGGGAACGGCATGGGCGAGTCCATAGGGTTTTTTAGGTCAAGGCAAGCCAGGGAAAGTTGCCAAAGGCCAAGACCAGTGAAGGGACATGTCAACTCATGGCTCTAGGGGTGTGGAGAGGCCAAGGTATGGGAACAATGGCCACTGTACAGTGCCAACAGGCAGTGCCCACCCTTATCTGACCACTACAAAGTCTCACTCGATTTCTCCTTCCCCAGGCTTCTAAAAGGCTAGAGAAAAACCTAAGTGGAGCCTAAACCATGGTCAACACAGGGGACAAGGTGTCATTTCGAGTCTTACACAAAAAGTGATTGAAAACAAGTGTCAAAAATAGTAACAGAAACTGTTTCTGAGAAAATCAGAAAATTCAGTTAAGGACTTAGAAAACTTTTTCTAAGTGTTGGAATCTGTTAAAAACACCAGAAAGTTGGCACTGTTTTCAAGGGTCAAATAAAATCCAATCTTTGTTTTCAAAGTGGGAACTTGTTAACCATGTTTTAAACTTTCATAAGCAACTTTTGAAAATAAAATTGAAATGGGTTAAAGTCACGAAAACAATGTGGGAAAAGGTGTACTTTCTGTTTTTCTCTATTTTCCAAAAATGCTTTTTCTGCCTTATTTTTATACCACAAAGACAACAAGCAAAAGATCATTTTTAATAATCCAAAAATAAAACCAAGCTTATGTATTTTTAGTCCATATATCAAGGAACAAATAAAAGTCAAGAAAACATAAAATAACAATTTATAGCCCAGTGAAAACAAAGGTAGAAAATAGGTACTTGGCTATATTTTCAGGAAATATTTTCTATAGAAAACTTAAAAGAAAAATTTCATAAATCATTTTGAAATTTTGTTTTATTGGATCCAACAAAGTTAAAACTTTATTTTAAGATTCAAACAATAATGATCCAAGTCTTGGAACAAGATTCATTCAAGTAACATCAGAGAAAACAATAGGGAAAATATTATAGAAGTGTTTTCAGAACATTTTGATATTGGTTTTAGCAAGAAACAAAACTTGTGTTGCAAATATGATTAAGATCATAAAAACATGTTAGTTCAAAGAATCATGTTGTTAGAAGAAAAAATTGGCCCTAATTTTTGTCTCCTTGAGCACAGTACAAGAATCCAAAAACTGGTGTGTGACAGACCTTCCCCCTTAAAACAATCTTGTCCCGAGATTCGCAGGCAAGCGAAAAGAGGGTATGGTCAAAACAACAATGTTAGATCATTTGTTTACGAAAACATGTGCTGGTGGTTGGTAACATTAAGCACAAGTGCTTCCCCCTTTGATTAATCTTACCAAAATCCACCGGCAGGATAGTTTTTCCAAAGGTTTGGGTGCCATGTTTTAAACCTCGAACTTATCGTTCCTCAAAACCAATATATCAATCCAGGGTTTATTCTCCAGACAAAGATCTAATTGATTCCAATCTCATAAGATTATCATACCACTATATATCCTTTGGGGCCTAAACTCTCTCATTGTGATATAGACCAATCAATCAGATATCCACCAATATTTATTAAGCATGAGCTTTCCATTGCTCATTTCCTAAAATCCAGGAAATCCACTATCTCCTCTTAATCTAATATAATTAAGTCTCAAATCATTTATTTCCATTAAGATCCTATAGCTAGAACTAAACCATCAAATTCAACAAGCACAGACCAAATATGTACTACTTATATAAATCCCTTCTAATTCTCCCAACTACTATCTCATGATCAAAGCTAAATCATTTTCCCCAAAACACCACAATAGAGCATGACAAGCTGAGAGAATATATCACCAAGAATTAATCACCTACTACATCAAAGTCATATTGATTTTTCCAAAAATCCAAAATCAACCTTTTACATCCAACAATTACTTCCTATACCAAATCCAATATTCCTCCAATCCATCTTTAATCAACAACGAATATCTATCCCAATCCAACATAATCTTTTTACTACAATCAACCTTTCTGCTAAAATCCAGGATAAGAATCACCTAGATAAAATAATATCATCATGATACCCATATCACAAATTATTCTCAACAACATTACTGCTAATCAATCCAAACTCCTTATAAATCAAGAGCTTCCTAAAAAATCCATCAGTTTCCACAAATCTTTCTAAACCTCAAATGAGTTCTCTACCATCTCATATTCAAGAATATGTTTCCTCCGAAAAGATACACGAGAGATCCCTATTGCCTAGTAACAATCATAGTTCATCAATCCAATATTTTTTTCCAACCTTTCATCTTTCCTTCAAACAGCTACAGAACATCCTAAGGCACCTTTCTCTTTGGTTTCGGAAAAGTTGGCCAGAAGTTTTTGAAACTGGTGTTAGATGTTAAGCTACCAACTCTGTAAGGTATTAAACTAAAATCAGATGAAGTTACATTAGTATTGTTAATTTTAAAGATACTTTTTCTAGTCCGACGTGACACTACTAGTGTTCCATTTACGTCGGATTTCTCAGGGTACGAAGACAAACACAACTATGGGTTCACCGGTTTGGTTCTAAAACGTACCGTTATCTATGGCATGAGTCGCAGGCGCTCCTGCAATATATTCTTGGTCTCCAGGTCCACTCATCAGATTCTTGCGTTTCTCCAGGGATGGACCCTGGGTCTCTTGGTTTTCTTGAGGATGAACTAGAACACGGTTCTTCTTGGAACAATCACGAGCGAAATGTCCTTCCTGTCCACAGGTAAAGCAACCTGTGGTTCTAGGCTTGACATTCACACGCCTCCTTGAAGATTGTGGCATCGCAGGTAAGGTACTGCGAGTCACACCAGAACTAGTCTCTCCTGGCGTCGCTATCTTCCTCTTGCGACTCTCTCCAGCAAGAAGGCGCTGGTATTCTCTCATAAGGATACAATTGTTCTCAGCATTGATGGTGACAAGCTGAGTCAAATGCTCCAGGGCAGCATGTGTGGCAACGTGTTTAGCATGAGCGGTTTTACGCTCTTCCATGATCAGAGCAAATAGTTGGGCAACTGTCGGCTCCGGCGGTGGAGGTAAATCGCTAGCCATGCTGAAGAAAAAAGGACGATATAAGACGAGAGTAAACAAAAAGGGTGGTTTTGTTTTGAAAACTCGTGATACAAAACGACTCATAACGAAGATGAGAAAGGTAGGTAACACCACAACAAACAAGCATCTAAGAGGAAATCACAATCATAATCAAAGACTAACATACACGTGAAACAGGGTCTCAACAAGCATAACCTAACTTTAACGTTCACATGGCAATGGCATAATGCTTACAACACAACTAACACGCACATAGCTCTTTAGAAGAGTTCACAACACAGCACAAACAGGCGCCTGGGGTGGAATTAACACAACTCCTAATATCAGGCGGCAATCCTAAGTGCTCAAGGAAGCGCGTAGCTGTTCCTCCAACTCTTGAACTCAGGTCTTGCTAGCTGCAAGCTGGAGCTGAAGGTCTCTCACTCGCGTGCGGTGCTGGGAGTCAGTGTGCTTCATGGTTTTCTTCAGTACTTTGAGACGTCGTTCGGTAGTAGAAGAAACATTCAGGCCTTTCTCCAGCTGGTCTATCTCCCCGCCTCAGAGGTCGTAATCTGCTCTAAGCCCATCAAGGGAGATCTGGGTGTTGTACAGCTGTCCCTATATGTGCTGGAAATGACGAGCAAAGGCAAAGTCTCCAGTGACATCTATGGGCTTGTCATCCTCGTCGCGTCTTCCATAGTATCTATAGGGGGTGCCTTCAAACTTGCGGCGAAAGAAGTTCACGAGCTTGGCAATGGTCAGGTGCATCACCCTAAGGATACCATCTTCCCAACTGTTTTCCACCACTTCCCAAGTGATCTCTGGGGTTGACGGTGCTAGCAACAGTGCACGGATGGTACATACCACCAACCAGGACAATTCTTGTCCATCATGGTGAATCTGGGCTCCCTTCAACTCAGGTAGGGGACGACCGATAAGGCGAGTCATCTTGATCAAATCCTCCTCAAAGCGGAGGTAGCAAGGTGCATACGATCCCAGCCTGAAGGACTTGGTGAAGACAACTGCCATCTATACAAAATTTTAGAGTAGCTTATGTTAGGTAACAGTGTGTAAAATTTTAAGATGCTCCATTGTATCTTAGTGTAAATAGAGTTTTTAAAACACAGAGGGGATGGATCATATAGAACTGTTTTGGTAAATAGTCATCTTAGTGACCTGGTTTTTATTAACTTTTATTATTAGAGTACTAAGGTCTCCTAAGGTCAGGATAGCTCTGATACCAACTCTGTAAGGTCCCCAGAACCACTGTTCAAGGAAACCTCCGATATGCATACATTCACGATCCCAGATCACACCAGTCGTGAACAACATATCTAGTTGGTTGTCGCACCCGGACTTCTAGAGGATACTCACAGCCCGCTAAACAGTAGATAAATGGCTTACGGGGCATACCGGCACCCGCATCTCAATATGAGCATGCCAACACGTAAACGTGTGACAACCATTCTCTACTATCCATCGTTTGCGTAAACCATCCCGTAGAAATCCGACTACTTCCATTGACGTACTTCATAACATACACACACGGTACGTCAACGGCATTTGAACAAGTGATATCACAACAAATCTCTAAGACACAAAGAAATAGAAATAAGTTGCAAATATCCCTCACTAGAGCAGAGATAGAAAATACAATCATCCAGAGGACACATGTCCCAACAAGTCATCATTACATCACAGCGGAAGCATCCAAAGTGTCTGGGTGCAGACAAGATCCAAATAGGCCTAAGAGGCCGGAAACGAAAAGACAGAGCCCATCCACGATGTCTCGGATCCTGCCCGGGTCCGCTATCTACTCGTCAGCAGCCTCGTCATACTCCACGTAGTAGCCACCATGGGGATCCTCGGAAACGTAGTCTGCGGAAACCACATCCCCAAAGGGGTCAGTACAGACAAGTACTGGCAAGCAAGACTCACAAGATACCAAAGTGTACCCGGCAACACCAAGTACAGATGCTTTGGGTTCAACGGAAGAATAGGTGATACAAAAGTGCGGCAGCGGGCTGCCTAACCAACTACAGAGACACGCTACAACATCCGGCTAAAAGAAGGGGATAAGATAGCGTATCGTAACCAACTATCACTAACCTCAAACAAACCCATCCTGGATCTCGCCCCTTATCCAAAGAAGCAATCCGAGGATAACTCGCACAGTTGGATTAGTGAAGGTTCAAGTTATTGTGTCAATAAGACTATTACTAGTCAAATTATTATTGATTAGGTGTAAGTTGTCTAATCCTTGTTAGCCAGCCCTATCACCAAGTCATCCATAACCGCGGACAACACGGCTTCTCGAGAAGATTTAACCCTGCAGGGATGCACCAATTTGGCCGTACACGTAAGAATACCCCGCCAGATGGAAATGCACTTCCACCAAGCGAGGCACTCAACACAACCCAACTCTTCTTCGCATCAAGCCCAAAGAACCCCGTGCAATTGAGCGCACGGCTAATCAAGCCCCACGAAGAAAAGGGGACCCTCATAGCACTCTAAGAACGTGTCTCCCTAAATGCCGACTACAAAAGTTCCACCCTGGCCTCGGGTTCGCACCTGCATATGCATGCGGCATATGGAAAACCCGAACTAAATGAGGTGATTTGGATGAGATGCGAATCGAATCAAATTGAGGGGGGCGCCCATACACGCTTCCCACATGCGGTTAGCGTGCTCATCATGGATCTAGAGGACAAAGACTTTTCCCGAGTTCGACACTAGCAGGCCTCAAAACCATACCCGGCCTCCTGCCGGTGCCTTATCATCAAATTATCATTACCTTAAACATTAACAGGTTGTTGTTTAACATCGAGCCCCAGATCATAATAAGGTAACATAAATAACGGACAGCAGACTCGAGCATAAACAACCCTAAGCATGCTAGTAGGACACATGCAACAAGCAACAGGGTTATAGGTGTGGAGGTGAGGCTATATCAGGTTTACAGGATAACATGTGATAGGATCGGAACACAAGCAACGAATCTTAAGGCTAGCAGAATCGACAACGGAAAGTATCGATATCCAGTGTGGAAAGGACACAATGGATCATGTGAGTGAATACTTGCCTGCAAACTCAGTAGCCTGGTACTGGGCTAACTCCTCAGAAGTAGTGTCGTAAACCTCGTCTGTCTCAGCGTCGTCGTCTATTCGGGAAGAAGCAAACAAACAACGCAGAGAGACAAACAATCAATAACATGGCATAATGCACAATCATGGGACGATGCATGACAATTTAACTGATGCATCAAAATAAGCTAGTTGACATGATAACATGTTTGAATGGACCCATATGCAATTTGGATTGCATATGGAAAGGCCCATGAGTTAGGGTTGGATTAAGTGATCTACAAATAACCATCATGTGAAAGTTGATTAGAATGATGCATGGATGAGGAAAACAAAGAGAAAACAACAATAGCTTCAATTTGAAAAGGTGTTTACCAAGTTTGAAATTTTATTTAAGTTATGAAAATTGGCTCCTTAAATGAGTTACACAAACATTTATTGTTTTCACCCATTTTAATTGTTCAAAACAGATAACAAAATTCATATTTGGAAAGAACACAAAATTTCAGGTGGAAAAATGTTTCATTTGTTGAAAAAGGAATTAAAATGAATTAATTATGAATTAAACAAGTTTAAACAAGATTTAAATGAATTTAATTCAAGTATGAAATTATTTGAATTTTGATTTGTTCAAAACATTAAATAAAATTCATATTTGAAAAGATTGTAATTTTCTGGTTTGAAAACATATTTTATTTGTTCAAAAAGAATTTTATTTGACCAAGTTATGAATTTAGCAATTTTAAATGATTTAAACAAGGTTTAAATTATTTAACCAATTTAAAGTATTCAAAACAGGAAACAAAGTTTATATTTGGAAAGTTGGTTCAATTTGGCATGGAAAACATATTTTATATGTGACATTTGAATTAAATTTGAATTAGTTATAAAATTAACCAAATTTGAAATGAGTTGTTTGAATTTGAATTTTGAAAACATTTGAAATGTTCAAAACAGTAAAAAAAACTGCATATTTAGAAAGTTCATTTTATTTAGAGTGCTTTACATGTTTTACATTTTGAATTTGGATGTGTTTTGCAATTTCTATAGAGGTTTAAAAACCAGGGACTAAACTGTAATAAAACAGGGACTGGATTTAAAAGAAAAAGGGGCAGAAAGGTTTTTCACCCCGCGGCAACCCAGCCTGGGCCGCTGACAACGGGCCCAAGGCCACGTTAGCGCCGCGTGGCAGCGGGTGCGCGCGCGTGGCTGCACGCGTCGCTGACAGGGAGACCCCACCTGTCAGCGCGCGCTGCGAAAAAGGTTGGGATTTTATCCGCGCGGACGGGGGATTGAACCCGCGCCGCGGGTGCGCGTGCGCAGCGCGCTGGCCAGTTGGGCTGCTGAACGTTTCTTGTCAGATAGGAGGCACGCACGGTTTTGGGGTTCAGGTTCAGTCAGTTAACTGAAACTGACGAGGTTCAGGCTGTCTGAACCTGACGGGGATGCGGTGGTCACCGGCGGCGAGGATCTGCTGCTGCTGCTGATTGCGTGCGTGCTAGGGTGCTGTGGGCGTGCGCGTGGTTGACACGAGGAAGCAGAGAGGGGAGAGGAGGGAGCGATGCTCACCGGGGAGAGGCAGAAGGTGGTCGTGCTCGGTGATGGAGGTGGTGGACGACGGCGACAGAGAGGTGGACGGCGGCGTCGTTACCGGCCCTCTCGGACTCAGCGGCGGAGTCGAGGAGGGAGGTGGACGTACGGGGAGCTCGTTCCCGTGCTCAACCTGCGCCGAGGAGGGCCATGGCGCCGATGATCACCGGACTCTGTTGCGGTGGCGGTGGTGGTTCAGAGATCAGAGAGAAACAGAGGTGGGAGGAGAGGAAAAAGCGACAGCGGCGAGAGGGAGAAAGGAGGAGGAGGTTAGGGCACGGGGGGTGGAGCTCGGTGCGGCTATAAGGAGGAGGGGGAGCTCTGCTGGCCGTTCCCCCCCTCTGTTGCTCGACGTGGACAGCGTCGATGACGCCGTACAGAGGTAAGGGAAATGGGGGGGGGTACGCAGGCCGTGGCTGGTGGGCTGGTGCGGTGGGCTCAGCCCACTGGCCTGCCCTCTCCCCTTTCTATTTTTTTTGTTTTTCCTGTTTCTGTTTCTCTCTTTTTTTTTGCAGAAAAAGAAAAGGAAGAAAAGGAGAGAAAAGAGGGGTTTTTTTGTGGGTTTTAAATTTTGGGGATAATTGTTATAGGTTAGTTATTGCAACAGCACAAATGTGCAAACTTTTGTTTTTCAAAAATTTCAAATTGTGTTGCTGTTTGTATTTTATTTGAATTTGAGTGAATTTGATATTAAATGAATTATTGAAAAGAAGCAATTTAAATAGTTTGAACTTTCAATTTTATTGGAAACAATTTGATGTTTTTATTTGCATATTTCATTGGAAAATTGTAACAGAACAAGTATGAACAAGGATTTTGAAAATTGGTTTGAAATTCATATGGAAAACAAGGGAAAACAAATGGAAAACAAATGAAAACAAATGCAAAGTTTATGATGAGATGATGCAAAACATAAAATAACAAAAAGCAAACATTCTAATGGTTGTTTTTCATACTTGGGATGTTAGAAAACGCCCCCTTGAAGGAATCGCGCCCCGAGATTCCTATTGAGAAGAGAAAAGGTCCGGATACTTCTTGCGAAGGTCCTCTTTGGTCTCCCACGTTGCCTCTTTATCGGAATGATGGGACCACTGCACTTTCAAGAACTTGGTGCTCTTGTTGCGAGTTTTGCGCTCGGTCTCATCGAGAATTCGAACAGGGTGCTCCTCATAAAAGAGATCTTCTTGCAGTTCAATGGAATCATGATCAACTGCACGACCTGGATCTTTGAAGCACCTCTTGAGCTGTGACACGTGAAACACATCGTGCACCTTGGATAGCTTTTCTGGAAGTTCAAGACGATAGGCATTTTCTGCACGCCTTGAGAGAATATTGAAAGGACCAATATATCTTGGTGCAAGCTTTCCTTTGACACCAAAATGATGAGTGCCTCTGAGGGGAGTTACACGGAGATATGCTTTGTCACCAGGTGCATAGATCATGTCCCTGTGCTTGCTGTCATAGTAGCTTTTCTGACGAGACTGAGCAATCTTGAGATTGTCACGAATGATGCGAACTTTCTCTTCGGCTTCCTTAACAATGTCAGGGCCTAAGAGTGAACGTTCACCAGCTCCAGACCAATTGATTGGACTCCTGCATCTGCGGCCATAGAGAGCTTCAAATGGTGCCATGCCTAGGCTTGCCTGGAAGCTGTTGTTGTAGGAGAATTCAGCATATGGAAGACATTCCTCCCATTTCATGCCAAAGGAGAGACCACATGCTCTGAGCATATCCTCGAGAATCTGATTGACTCTTTCGACTTGCCCTTGAGACTGAGGGTGGTAGGCTATGCTGAACAGAAGCTTGGTGCCCAATGCTTCTTGAAAGCTTTTCCAGAAATGAGAAGTGAATATGCTTCCACGGTCTGAGCTTATTTCCAATGGAACACCATGAAGAGGAACAATCTTTGCTGTGTAGAGCTCTGCTAACTGGCTAGCTGAGATTGTCTCTTTGACAGGAAAGAAGTGAGCTACTTTAGTGAGTCGATCAATGACAACGAAGATTGCATCGTTGCCCCTCTTGGACTTTGGAAAACCAGTGACGAAGTCCATTTCAATCATGTCCCACTTCCACTCAGGGATTTTCAGAGGTTGGAGAAGACCGGCTGTTTTCTGATGGACTGCCTTGACACGTTGACAAACGTCGCATTTAGAAACGCATTGAGCAATTTCACATTTCATTTTTCCTATATAGCTACAAAATAGTTTCTAGACTCAACTGCGACCAGTAAAAGGGATCCTACAGGCAGACAGGCTCTGATACCATTTGTCGCGCCCGGACTTCTAGAGGATACTCACAGCCCGCTAAACAGTAGATAAATGGCTTACGGGGCATACCGGCACCCGCATCTCAATATGAGCAGGGCAACACGTAAACGTGTGACAACCATTCTCTACTATCCATCGTCTGCGTAAACCATCCCATAGAAATCCGACTACTTCCATTGACGTACTTCATAACATACACACACGGTACGTCAACGGCATTTGAACAAGTGATATCACAACAAATCCATAAGACACAAAGAAATAGAAATAAGTTGCAAATAGCCCTCACTAGAGCAGAGATAGCAAATACAATCATCAAGAGGACACATGTCCCAACAAATCATCATTACATCACAGCGGAAGCATCCAAAGTGTCTGGGTGCAGACAAGATCCAAATAGGCCTAAGAGGCCGGAAACGAAAAGACGGAGCCCATCCACGATGTCTCGGATCCTGCCCGGGTCCGCTATCTACTCGTCAGCAGCCTCGTCATACTCCACGTAGTAGCCACCATGGGGATCCTCGGAAACGTAGTCTGTGGAAACCACAGCCCCAAAGGGGTCAGTACAGACAAGTACTGGCAAGCAAGACTCACAAGATACCAAAGTGTACCCGGCAACACCAAGTACAGATGCTTTGGGTTCAACGGAAGAATAGGTGATACAAAAGTGCGGCAGCGGGCTGCCTAACCAACTACAGAGACATGCTACAACATCCGGCTAAAAGAAGGGGATAAGATAGCATATCGTAACCAACTATCACTAACCTCAAACAAACCCATCCTGGATCTCGCCCCTTATCCAAAGAAGCAATCCGAGGATAACTCACACAGTTGGATTAGTGAAGGTTCAAGTTATTGTGTCAATAAGACTATTACTAGTCAAATTATTATTGATTAGGTGTAAGTTGTCTAATCCTTGTTAGCCATCCCTATCACCAAGTCATCCATAACCGCGGACAACACGGCTTCTCGAGAAGATTTAACCCTGCAGGGATGCACCAATTTGGCCGTACACGTAAGAATACCCCGCCAGATGGAAATGCACTTCCACCAAGCGAGGCACTCAACACAACCCAACTCTTCTTCGCATCAAGCCCAAAGAACCTTGTGCAATTGAGCGCACGGCTAATCAAGCCCTACGAAGAACAGGGGACCCTCATAGCACTCTAAGAACGTGTCTCCCTAAATGCCGACTACAAAAGTTCCACCCTGGCCTCAGGTTCGCACCTGCATATGCATGCGGCAAATGGAAAACCCGAACTAAATGAGGTGATTTGGACGAGATGCGAATTGAATCAAATTGAGGGGGACGCCCATACACGCTTCCCACATGCGGTTAGCGCGCTCATCATGGATCTAGAGGACAAAGACTTTTCCTGAGTTCGACACTAGCAGGACTCAAAACCATACCCGGCCTCTTGCCGGTGCCTTATCATCAAATTATCATTACCTTAAACATTAACAGATTGTTGTTTAACATCGAGCCCCAGATCATAATAAGGTAACAGAAATAACGGACAACAGACTCGAGCATAAACAACCCTAAGAATGCTAGTAGGACACAGGCAACAAGCAATAGGGTTATAGGTGTGGAGGTGAGGCTATATCAGGTTTACAGGATAACATGTGATAGGATCGGAAAACAAGCAACGAATCTTAAGGCTAGCAGAATAGACAACGGAAAGTATCGATATCCAGTGTGGAAAGGACACAATGGTTCATGTGAGTGAATACTTTCCTGCAAACTGAGTAGCCTGGTACTGGGCTAACTCCTCAGAAGTAGTGTCGTAAACCTCGTCTGTCTCAGCGTCGTCGTCTATTCGGGAAGAAGCAAACAAACAACGCAGAGAGACAAACAATCAATAACATGGCATAATGCACAACCATGGGACGATGCATGACAATTTAACTGATGCATCAAAATAAGCTAGTTGACATGATAACATGTTTGAATAGACCCAGATGCAATTTGGATTGCATATGGAAAGGCCCATGAGTTAGGGTTGGATTAAATGATCTACAAATAACCATCATGTGAAAGTTGATTAGAATGATGCATGGATGAGGAAAACAAAGAGAAAACAACAATAGCTTCAATTTGAAAAGGTGTTTACCAAGTTTGAAATTTTATTTATTAAGTTATGAAAATTGGCTCCTTAAATGAGTTACACAAACATTTATTGTTTTCACCCATTTTAATTGTTCAAAACAGATAACAAAATTCATATTTGGAAAGAACACAAAATTTCAGGTGGAAAACATGTTTCATTTGTTGAAAAAGGAATTAAAATGAATTAATTATGAATTAAACAAGTTTAAACAAGATTTAAATGAATTTAATTCAAGTATGAAATTATTTGAATTTTTATTTGTTCAAAACATTAAATAAAATTCATATTTGAAAAGATTGTAATTTTCTGGTTTGAAAACATATTTTATTTGTTCAAAAAGAATTTAATTTGACCAAGTTATGAATTTAGCAATTTTAAATGATTTAAACAAGGTTTAAATTATTTAACCAATTTAAAGTATTCAAAACAGGAAATAAAGTTTATATTTGGAAAGGTGGTTCAATTTGGCATGGAAAACATACTTTATATGTGACATTTGAATTAAATTTGAATTAGTTATGAAGTTAACCAAATTTGAAATGAGTTGTTTGAATTTGAATTTTGAAAACATTTGAAATGTTCATAACAGTAAACAAACTGCATATTTAGAAAGTTCATTTTATTTAGAGTGGTTTACATGTTTTACATTTTGAATGTGGATGTGTTTTGCAATTTCTATAGAGGTTTAAAAACCAGGGACCAAACTGTAATAAAACATGGACTGGATTTAAAAGAAAAAGGGGCAGAAAGGTTTTTCACCCCGCGGCAACCCAGCCTGGGCCGCTGACAACGGGCCCTAGGCCATGTTGGCGCCGCGTGGCAGCGGGTGCGCGCGTGGCTGCACGCGTCGCTGACAGGGAGACCCCACCTGTCAGTGCGCGCTGCGAAAAAGGTTGGGATTTTATCCGCGCGGACGGGGGATCGAACCCGCGCCGCGGGTGCGCGTGCGCAGTGCGCTGGCCAGTTGGGCTGCTGAACGTTTCTTGTCAGATAGGAGGCACGCGCGGTTTTGGGGTTCAGGTTCAGTCAGTTAACTGAAACTGACGAGGTTCAGGCTGTCTGAACCTGACGGGGATGCGGTGGTCACCGGCGGCAAGGATCTGCTGCTGCTGCTGATTGCGTGCGTGCTAGGGTGTTGTGGGCGTGCGCGTGGTTGACACGAGGAAGCAGAGAGGGGAGAGGAGGGAGCGATGCTCACCGGGGAGAGGCAGAAGGTGGTCGTGCTCGGTGATGGAGGTGGTGGACGACGGCGATAGAGAGGTGGGCGGCGTCGTTACCGGCCCTCTCGGACTCAGCGGCAGAGTCGAGGAGGGAGGTGGACGTACGGGGAGCTCGTTCCCGTGCTCAACCTGCGCCGAGGAGGGCCATGGCGCCGATGATCACCGGACTGTTGCGGTGGCGGCGGTGGTTCAGAGATCAGAGAGAAACAGAGGTGGGAGGAGAGGAAAAAGCGACTGTGGCGAGAGGGAGAAAGGAGGAGGAGGTTAGGGCACGGGGGGTGGAGCTCGGTGCGGCTATAAGGAGGAGGGGGAGCTCTGCTGGCCGTTCCCCCCTCTGCTGCTCGACGTGGACAGCGTCGATGGACGCTGTACAGAGGTAAGGGAAAAGGGGGGGTACGCAGGCCGTGGCTGGTGGGCTGGTGCGGTGGGCTTAGCCCACTGGCCTGCCCTCTCCCCTTTCTGTTTTTTTTTTGTTTTTCCTGTTTCTGTTTCTCTCTTTTTTTTGCAGAAAAAGAAAAGGAAGAAAACGAGAGAAAAGAGGGTTTTTTTTTGTGGGTTTTAAATTTTGGGGATAATTGTTATAGGTTAGTTATTGCAACAGCACAAATGTGCAAACTTTTGTTTTTCAAAAATTTCAAATTGTGTTGCTGTTTGTATTTTACTTGAATTTGAGTGAATTTGATATTAAATGAATTATTGAAAAGAAGCAATTTAAATAGTTTGAACTTTCAATTTTATTGGAAACAATTTGATGTTTTTATTTGAATATTTCATTTGAAAATTGTAACAGAACAAGTATGAACAAGGATTTTGAAAATTGGTTTGAAATTCATATGGAAAACAAGGGAAAACAAATGGAAAACAAATGAAAACAAATGCAAAGTTTATGATGAGATGATGCAAAACATAAAATAACAAAAAGCAAACATTCTAATGGTTGTTTTTCATACTTGGTATGTTACATTGGTACATACAATATCCATTACCCGATTGCATAAAACACTTACAAAGGGACATGGTCACATGACCAAGTCTACACAACTGCCACACAGAGCAAACACACAACACGCACAATTGTAGTAGAGCCCAAGTCACGCCTTAACCTACAGGCTGCTGACCGGGAGACGATCCTAGTTCGGAAAGCCATCAGCTCCGTACTCCTCTTCGTAGATCTCCTTCTGAGACTCCTTCTCGAAGTCTGGCAAGTAAATACCAGGGACGAAACCAATATGAGTACATTTGAATGTACTCAGCAATACATCCATCACGTAGCTTACCAAAATGCAAGTATGCTTATATAGTGGAATGGGTAGGCTATACATAGGGTTCACTATCTATGATAAATGAAAGACATATCATAGTTGATTTTGAAAATATATGTATCTTCGTTGAAGAAGATACTTCAAAATAAAATCATATAATTTTCTTTCTCTTGTAGATATCACATGTACAAGAGGTTTTGTAAAACTTTGTTAAAAGAAAGTTTTCTCTTTGCAAAACTTCTGGGAATCAACTTCTAGTTTTTGTTTAGAAAAGAAAGACTTACTTTGCAAAACTTTTTGTAAAACAACTTATGGCTTTTCCTCAACGGTACCTCCACGGTACAAGATTTCCTCCTTTCAGTACTTCATGAGTCCAACACCTTTTTGAATACTCCTTTTTGAAAAACATTGACACAATGCTAGATAAATGGCCATTCAACTTTCCATATCCGAGGACGCGGCTATTCAGAATAGTTTGACTCTGCAGAGTGTACACATTCCACCAGATCCAGTACATCCGCCGTGAACAAGCACGGACTGTAACAACAGTATGTAAACATCAGATAACTGACCCTAACCATCCACTATGCTCAAGGTAGAATATGTCTATCTCTTCAATTGGGGTTGTTCTCCCCGGCACCATGTCACACATCGCCAAGGCAGGAGACCCAACTGTCGGGACCGGAGGAGAAATTAATCCCACACTTTTTATGCCTATTTGATTCATGACTGTCGGCATTTCGGTTCGAGGGAAGTCATGTCCCTTATAGAAAATTGAGATAGAACACACCCTAACAAGAACAAACTTCAAGTTAAGCCCCATGCCCATGTTGGGGTAAAGTAGCAGTACGGCAAGGTTGTCCGGCGAAGACTAGGTTATGTGTCATTTTTGAAAATATGTTTTTCCCAAAAATGACCACTTCCACATTCCTCCGGTGAGTAAGGCTTCTCCTTCACACCGGTTTTCCATAAAGCCTTTGTTTTGCAAAAAACATATTTTTAGGGTGTCCACTTAGGGACTTATAACTTTAGTGGTAATAAATACCATATGGTGGCTATGGGCTTGGTAACACCAAGTATCAACTACTGGCATAGTAATGATATATAATATTAATAGTAGTAATAGTCACTCAAAAATAGTTTTTGGAAATCAATTTTTTGTAAAACAGCAAGCATCAGGATGGCTTGCCTTAAAACTCTTAGGCTCCCTAGCCTTGGAGTAGTTTGAACTTGACGCACAACTCCACAACTTCTTCTTCTTCTTTGTTTTCTAGCGTCGTAAAAGAATAAAAGACACACACTCAGAACTAAGGGACAAACAACTAAACACCGCAACACGTACAACAAGCAAACTTATACTAGCGCAATCACTCAAAAGTTATCGAGGAAAACTATCTCACAAACTCTCATGATACAAAACTATCGTCAAGCAAACATATGGTTGAGAAACCATATCCCACATCTTACATACAATAAATGGAGTGGGTGTACCACTCTGATAATAAGATATTTAAGAAGATAAAAATATAGCTTGTGGGCACAAAAAGTGCGACTACTAAAATAATAACAATCAATCAAAGCAATACCCAGGGCAGTGGGTATTAACAACACACAAGCAAATTCATCACCAACCAAGTTCATGACTATACTAACGCATAGATAAAAAGATACTAATAAACACAACCACAACACTATCACAACAATAAACATAAGTACAATACTCATGCTAAGGAAAATACTCAGACAATTTCCAAATAGCAAGTAAACACATCACAGATGAATATGCTAGTTATAGACTATGCTTATGTCTACTCCAAGTTATGGAATCCATCAATCATGAAAATAAACAAATAAACAAGTAGCTCAATCAATGGTAACAAGTCATAGAACATAATTTAAAATACACTCATCACAAAAGATAATACTCCTATCAAATAACATAAAAATAGGACTGCATTTATAGCATACCAGTATGAGAATTCTATGCAAGCATGCTATAAGAAACATTTGCATTCTACAAATAATATCCACAAGTGATTGCATGATAACAGAAGTAATAACATCCTAAACATGCTAGGATAATCATACACTCATAAAATAAAAAGACAACAATACTAGAGCAACTCACAATATCTAGTGGTGACTCTAGTTCCTCACCAGAGAAGCAAACAATGCTACAAGGATGCATGATCCTAAACAAGCAAGGTATGAAGGTAAAAACCTACTAACATCACATACACCTTACACATTCTAGTAAGCATAAAAACTAAAATAATTCTATGTAAACATCTACTAAGCAAGCATAAACCAATTCTAAAAATAGATGCTTTTCTACTCAATTAAATAGCAAGCAATCAAAGTATAAACTACACAACCAGTAGCTATGCACTCAATAAAAGATTAACTAAACACTTTCAAAAATCCAAACACTCAATAAAAATCATTCACCAATAATCTATCAATCACAAGGAATTATTCTATTAGCAAACAATTCAATTTGAGCAAACAATAGTGGACCATTTCTTAACATAGTACTTCTAAGGAATATTATGCTAACAAATGAATCACACCAAAACATACTAGTATTCACAAGGAAGAACTAAACTCTTCACTTACATAAGTGAAAACAAAATATCTATTTTCCTTGGTGGAAAATAATAATCAATCATATAGTAATACATGTTATTTTCACACAAATGTATGGTTGGGGATTTTCATCCTCAATCAAGATGAAATGGGACCAGTGGGCTATGGGCCCACTAATACCAAGGAAAAAGAGGTACAAAGCCTTTGGCCACTCATGACAAAATTTTCATAGTAAATTAATCCATACAAGGTTACTCATACTAGTGAAAACAATTCTAGTGAAAATAATTAACAAATGTTACACATGCATATCTATGGTATAAAGTGGAAGCTAACAGATGTGATATCATATAAAAGACAGTACCAAAATTGTACTGTACACAACTCTAGCATAGAACAAACTTAGGTAACAAGCACACAAAGATTTGGTGCACACAATAATCAAATAATAAAACTAGAAAATAACAAATGCTATTCCTACTTTTATTTGACTTTCCAAACATGCACACACTTTCTAAGGTAGATGTACTGCAAGAAAACAACCTAATAACAAGTGGTAACAACTCTATACATGATAGGAAACAATATTCAAACAGTCACACATTTTCTTTCAAACAAATACACAAATAATAATGAAAACAGAATAGTGATGTTTTAGATTTGCTCACCATAATTAATTTATGGCTCCAAAAATTAATACAAGCTAGTATTAGATATATCTAGTCATAAGAAAACTCATCCAATTAGATTCACCTCAAAAATCATTTTTAAACTCGCTCTAAAAACCGTATAAAAGCCTACTGGTCATTTACCAAAATGGATGGTATTTCCATTTGGTAACTCACCTTGATGTGAGGCAAAGTACTATGGATAGATCTACTCAGTAGATACTGAACACAATTTGGTTTGACCACAATGGAGACACACACAAAAAGTTATGTCCAAAAAGATCCCACAGACAGTCTGTGCCATTTTAATTACCACAGCCTCATAAAGGTGCAAACATGGATCTACCACTTGGATGTGGTTAAGAAAACATAAACCTACTGTCAAAAATTTCTGTAGAATTTATTTTGCACAAGATCTATTTTTAACAAGCTCAAAGTAATCACCTATACTCTGCAAAGATTAAAAGGAAAAAACAACAACACACAGGCGGGCTAGGATTCCTCTGCGCAGCCCAACAAGGAGCCAAAGTGGCCCAGCGTGGGCGCGCGCGCGGCGAGCCACGGGAAATGGAGGGTTCAACGAGAGCCGTTGATCTTCGGATCAACGCTCCCAGCGCTTTCTTCTCCCTTACTCCATCTCTCTCTGATACGCACGACGGGGAAAATGGCGACGGCCATGGGCTCACCGTGGGGCGACGACGAGGGGTGGTGCGGGGTCGGGGGAGGTGCTGCGGCTCGCGGGAGTCGAGGGGCGCTGACTTAGGCGTTAGAGGTGGCGTACAACGGCGGCGCCGAGCGGTGCGTCCGTGGTGGCGAACGGAAGGCGGCGACGCTCCTGCACGAAGGAGAGCACGGAAACAGGTCAGTGGGGGTCTACGTGGTGCGTGGAGCTCGTCGGAGGCGAGCACGAGCGGTGGGAGGGCACGGGTCGAGGCGCACCACCTCGACTTTGAGCACGGTGGTCGGCGGTGAGTTTTAGCTCGTGGAGCTCACGGGAGCTCACGGGACTCGGTCAGGCGGCTCAAGGTGAACATGGGGGAGTGTGGGGGTGCAGTGGCGCAAGGGGCATGCACGGGAGGGCTTTAACACGCGGCATTTTGGTCAAAGACCATGGGTGCTCTCGGGGGCTTGTCAGGGAACGGCATGGGCGAGTCCAGAGGGGTTTTTAGGTCAAGGCAAGCCAGGGAAAGTTTCCAAAAACCTAGACCAGTGAAGGGACAGGTCAACTCATGGCTCTAGGGGTGTGGAGAGGCCAAGGTATGGGAACAATGCCCACTGTACAGTGCCAAGAGGCAGTGCCCACCCTTCTCTGACCACTACAAAGTCTCACTCGGTTTCTCCTTCCCCAGGCTTCTAGAAGGCTAGAGAAAAACCTAAGTGGAGTCTAAACCATGGTCAACACAGGGGACAAGGTGTCATTTCCAGTCTTACACAAAAAGTGATTGAAAACAAGTGTCAAAAAGTGTAACTGCAACTATTTCTGAAAAAATCAGAAAATTCAGTTAAGGACTTAGAGAACTTTTTCCAAGTGTTGGAATCTGTTAAAAACATCAGAAAGTTGGCACTGTTTTCAAGGGTCAAATAAAATCCAATCTTTGTTTTCAAAGTGGGAACTTGTTAACCATGTTTTAAACTTTCAGAAACAACTTTTGAAAATAAAATTGAAATGGGTTAAATTCATGAAATCAATGTGAGAAAAGGTGTACTTTCTGTTTTTCTCTGTTTCTCAAAAATGCCTTTTTCTGCCTTATTTTTATACCACAAAGCCAACAAGCAAAATATCATTTTTAATAATCCAAAAATAAAACCAAGCTTACGGATTTGTAATCCATATATCAAGGAACAAATAAAAGTCATGAAAACATAAAAGAACAATTTATAGCCTAGTGAAAACAAAGGTAGAAAACATGTACTTGGCTATATTTTCAGGAAATATTTTCTATAGAAAACTTAAAAGAAAAATTTCATAAATAATTTTGAAATTTTGTTTTCTTGGATCCAACAAAGTTAAAACTTTATTTTAAGATTCAAAAAATAATGATCCAAGTCTTGGAACAAGATTCATTCAAGTAACATCAGAGAAAACAACATGGAAAATATTATAAAAGTGTTCTCAAAACATTTTGATATTGGTTTTATCAAGAAAAAAACTTGTGTTTCAAATATGATTAAGATCATAAACACATGTTAGTTCAAACAATCATGTTGTTAGAAAAAAAAATTGTTGGCCCTAATTTTTGTCTTCTTGAGCACAGTACAAGAATCCAAAAACTGGATTGTGACAATGACCGTGTGTCATCTTCTTCTCGGAGGACCTTGGCAATATGAGAAGCATGCTATTCATGATGGGAGTACTAATCACTATAGCTTCAAGTGGAATAACAAAACGTTTGTGCTTTTCCCCATGTATCCTAGCCAAGTGATCGCCGACAACGCCAAGACCCTTGCACGTAAACAAGAAGAGCTCAAGTCTCGTGACATGAGTGGTGAGAGAGTGATCCACCTAAAAGAGAGTGAGAGCCACAAGCCAAATATGAGTGGAAAAAGTTCGAGTGTTCCCAAAGGCCTTGCCTTACTTGACACCAAAAGGGAGATGCGAGAGTTACGATATGACCCATCCATTCTCCACTTTATCCTCATGTGCAAAGGGGAAGCACTTGAAACTAACGACATGACAAATTTCCCTCCATCCTTGTTGCCTTTGTTGCAGGAATTTGAAGACGTGTTTCCCGATGAACTCCCACCGGGCCTTCCTCCTCTACAAGGAATAGAGCACCGCATTGACCTCATTCCGGGTGCACCACTTCCAAACCGCGCTCCCTACCGCACCAACCCCAAGGAGACTAAGGAGATTGAGCGCCAAATTCAAGAACTACTCGACAAAGGTTTTATCCGCGAATCCCTTAGTACTTGTGCCGTGCCGGTTATACTTGTTCCAAAGCAAGATACTACTTCACGCATGTGCATGTATTGTCGCTCTATCAATGCTATCACCATTAGATATAGACATCCCATTCCTAGGCTAGATGACATGCTTGATGAATTGAGTGGTGATACTATCTTTTCCAAAATTGATCTTAAAAGTGGATATCACCAAATACGTATGAACATAGGAGATGAATGGAAAACGTTTTTCAAAACAAAACTTAGCTTGTATGAATGGCTTGTCATGCCCTTTGGTCTTTCCAATGCTCCTTCATCTTTTATGCGCCTCATGAACGAAGTATTACGCCATGTTATTGGAAAATTTGTTGTGGTTTACTTTGACGACATCCTCATTTATAGCAAGTCTTTGGAGGATCATATTGATCACATTTCACAAGTATTGTTGGCTCTTCGCAAAGCAAAACTTTTCGCCAATCTTTCCAAATGCAATTTTTGCACCAACAAACTTGTTTTCTTGGGTTTTGTGATCTCTTCCAATGGTATTGAAGTCGACAACAAGAAAGTCGAGGCAATTAGGAATCGGCCTAACCCTAGTTCCATGGGTGAGATAAGGCGCTTTCATGGCCTTACCGGTTTCTATCGCTGCTTTGTGAAAGATTTTTCAACAATTGCTTGCCCTTTAAACGAACTTACCAAGAAGAATGTACCTTTTGTTTGGGGCAACGTGCAACAAAGAGCTTTTGACACCCTTAAGAAATGCTTTACCGAAGCTCCTTTGCTTGTCTTGCCGGATTTTGATAAAACTTTTGAGATTGAATGTAATGCTAGTGGTATAGGAATTGGTGGCGTTCTTATGCAAAATGGACGTCCCGTTGCTTATCATAGAGAAAAACTAGATGGCGCTAAACTAAATTACCCATTCTATGACAAGGAACTATTTGCTTTGGTTAGAGTGTTAGAAGTTTGGAAACACTACCTTTGGCCTAAAGAATTTTTCATTCACTCTGATCATGAATCATTGAAGTACTTGAAAAGCCAAGCTAATTTGAACAATAGGCATGCTAAATGGGTAGAATTCATTGACTCTTTTCCTTATGTCATTAAGTACAAGAAAGGTAAAGAAAATGTTATAGCGGATGCCTTGTGTTGAAAAGAGTGTCTTCTCACACGCCTTGACATCAATGTGATTGGTTTGGATGAGATCAAAGAATTATACCCTTCCAATGCTTTCTTTGGTCCTATCTTAGCGAAATGCTTGCCTAACCGAGGTTTTGATGGCTACTATCTCCACAAAGGTTTCTTGCTTAAAGCTAACAAATTGTGTATTCCCGAGTCCTCTCTTCGTTTCTTGTTATTAAAGGAATCACATGAAGGAGGTATCATGGGACACTTTGGACGTGACAAGACCTATGCCATGCTATCCAAAAACTACTATTGTCCCAAGATGAGGCACCAAGTTGAACGCCTCGTCAAGCTATGCCCTACATATTTCAAAGCTAAGTCCACTTCCAATCCTCATGGTCTTTACTTACCATTGCCTATCCCACACGCACCTTTGAGTGATATTAGTGTGGACTTTGTGTAAGGACTCCCACGAACTAAAACCAATATGGAATCCATCTTTGTCGTTGTTGATCGTTTCTCTAAGATGGCGCATTTTATTCCATGCAACCGAACCGACGATGCTTCACATATTGCCACATTGTTTTTCAGGGAAATTGTGCATCTACATGGTGTGCCCACTTCAATTGTGTCGGATCAAGACGTCAAGGTCACCTCATACTTTTGGAAGACATTGATGGCCAAGCTCGGCGTCAAGCTACTTTTCTCCACCGCCTACCACGCACAAACGGATGGACAAACCGAAGTCGTCAACCGCATGCTCTCTTCACTCCTTCGAGAATTGATCAAGCCCAACCTCAAGAATTGGGAGGAATGCATCCCACATGCCGAGTTTTCCTACAACCGTGCACTACACCAAGCTACCAAGAAAAGCCCCTTCGAGATCATCTACGGCTTCAACCCCAACACCGCTCTCGACATACTACCTTTACCTCTCCGCGAGCAAGTCAACATGGACAGTGACAAGCGCACCGACTACATCAAGAAGCTACATGACTCCACGAGAGCTGTGCTTGAGAAGCATTCCGAGCACCTGATGGCTAGGTTGAGACTCCAAGTGCAGAGTGTGTAGCTAGTGGCAAGCCTTCTTCCCCACGAGGGTGACTCGAGGGTTTATATCGAACTCTTGGGGAGCCAGTATTTCAGCAGTTGTCTTCCAAGCTTCCTCCAGGATCCTGCAAACAAATAGAGAGTTTTGTGCCCTCAACCTCACCAAGTGGTTGTCAAGCACAAGGTGTGAGACTTCTAAATTGCAATGCAAAACTGAAAGTAAATGTGCAATAATTAAATCTACTACTAAATGCAAATGAGAAAATAAATATGCAATGGATTGTTTTTGTATTTTTGTGATGCAAGTGGTGATGGAGATAATGTAAATTCGAATTGGAGATGCAAGTAAAGTAAAGTGCAAGTAAAGTAAATTGCAGCAAAGTAACTAGAGTGTTTTCTTATAATTAAAATAGGACGGTGGACATAAATAATTACATTTGAGATTACAATAACATGTTTATCATTGAGTACTTTCATATGGGCATCACGTCCTAGCATAGAGATCTATACGGTCGTATTGATCCCTCTTATACTCCACAAAGATGCGAAATAAATCATAACACCTCGATAATTAAGGAAAAACCAGAGTATAGCTTTAAGCAATGTGAGATGAAGTTGAAGTAAGAACTTGCTAGATCTATTCATGGAGATTGATTAGTGTCACTTCAAATCCCCAGTAACAAGGTACTCCTTTTTATCCGTAGTGAGGTAACTAAGAAAAGTTTAACAAAACCTAAGTGGATCGCTGAACTTCTGTCACTTTCACAGCACTAGCCACCCCCGTTACTCCAATTAATGCACCCATCACCCCACACACGCTCTCAAGAACTAGATTGATCAAAGCTAGCAAATAAGAACAGGGTACATAAGATACATCTACTCAAATAACTCAAGAGAAACAATTGCAATCTCAAATTCAATAACTCATAGAAAAGATCCACCACATAGGAATTACAACGGTGCCCGTAATCATGTGAGGCAGCTCATATGGATCTAATTAGTGAAGCACATAGAGAGAGAGATACAAGTGCTACTTCCACAAACCCATAGCCCTGGGGTGGACTACTCCCTCTTCATGGAGATGTCGATGGAGATGACGTTGGAGGGGTAGGAGATCACACCGGCGGCGCCCCGCCAGAGTTTTCCCCCTCCAATCTGGAACTCTAGGTCTCTGTTTCAGTGTTTCGGTGTTTCGGCGGCGCTCCTCTCCGTAAGGGTACGGGGGACCCTTTTTATAGTCGGTTTTAGGTCAAGACGGAGTCGGTATGTCGAAGATGGAAGGAATTGGGGCCACAGGGGCCAAAAGGGGGCCTCTCACGCGGCCAAAGAATCTGGCCGCGTGGAGGGTCCTCTTTTGGGCCTCCTTGCCCAATTCTCGTGGATCCTTCGCCCGCAAGTCTTCTCCTTCCAAGAAAATGACTCCCGCAGATTTTTAGGTGATTTCACGGAAGTTTGCCCCCTGAAACGTCAAAAATATAGAAAACGGGGTTTCTGACAGGCAGGGTTAATTCCATAAAAGTTGGGGGACTTTGTAATTTAACCCCAAGATACTATAAAACATTGAATTAAACCCTTATATGACGCAATATGTAATAGAAAACCATGTGAAAATATGCAAAATTCATCTATGCATTTTACATGCATCAACATCCCCAAGCTTAACCCATGCTCGTCCTCGAGTATGAAGGTGATAAAACTAAGATGGGTTTTGCATATTGAAACAATCATGGGATATCAAGGAGGATTATTCATGCTACATATAATCAAATGATTAATACTAGAAATGAGTAGAAATATACAATTCATGTTGTAAGAAATATCAAATATGCAAGCAAAGATGCTTCATGAAAGTTCACAAAGTGTATAATGAAATAAAAGCACTATGGACCAAATGCATACACAAAATTAAAAATAAAATCCTATATTGGTCAAAGAATAGCATAATGGAGAATAGAAAATATAGTGGACACTTTGGAGAAAATTGAGTAGAGGTAAAACATGATCAAGTCTTATTTAGCCTCTAAATTATTCAACTAAAATTACTAATTGAAATGTGGTATCCATTGATCTAGGACTCTCATTGCCCCTTTATCACTAGCATCTTAAAATTGTGAGTATTGAAGTAATGAGAATGACAAGGTGGTTGAAAGCCTCATGCCCCGTGAGTGTGAAAACCTACTCCATGATTACTCAACTTAAGATTCCTAATAAGCTTTGTACAATCATAATAAGTATTAATGACATCATAGAGAACCGCAAAGAGGTACCTCTTTCCCCATGACATGGAAACAAGCCCATGTTACAATGACAAGATGAACAAACGGAGTAGACTCATCATCCTTTTTATTTTCATTCACTATTATGCATAGATTCTTATTTTATTATAGGATGTGTTGTAGAGTCACTCAAGCTGTAAGTAAATTTCCACCATGATAAAGCATGGCTTGGGTTAGCGGCCCAATGTGTTTCTCTAGTCATATAGATACTTACTCATCAAAACTTACTATTCCTCTATTTCATTTCTGCATGGCAGGAGTCCAAAAACAAAAGTACATGATATCAACCAAATGTAAATTTTTTGTGCGATGTTGAAAGCTTTCCGGTGATACACATTTATAGCTAGCTCCCAACCACACACTTGTCAAACGCAAAACTTGTGGCTCCCATTATTGGGTCATGTTTATTAGATGCATAAAAAGTAAAGTGTGCCTTCAAAAGTTCGTGAGAGTCCTATCCCAAGTTCAACCCATGACAATTAATAAAGTGAATATCTTAATTTAGAACATAAATAACACAATAACATGGTGAACATACTCGGAATAGCAATGAAGCTAATGGGAAGATATGGTGGACACACTGGAAATACTTGGCTAAGGAGTACTGGAAACAAGTTTTTACTTGTTGGAATTTTTAAATTTTTGGGCTAGCAAGAGGGAGATAGCTGACCAGCTACTATGCATGAATATGTCCATATAACTACTCATTTCATGACAAAATAAATAAACCAGCAATTATCATCAAGGACATGAATAAGAGATAGCTCAAGACAACATTATTGCAAATTTCTACACATAAAAAGCCTATAAATCATGCAAACATATGTAGCTCTTCAAATCAACCATGGCATCCCTATTCCAAGTCATAATACTAGAATCCAATACATTCCGACCACAAAATCCAGTAGCTCAATCTCATATAAAATGATGGTGGTGGTCTTATCAAAACAAAACAAAAAAAAACCTAGACGCTTCAAGTCTCTACGATAAATGCTTTGCTTAGAAAAACAGAAAGTAGACGTGTGCTAACCAAAAGAGTGTAGCTCCAGTGGGGTGTTCATCACATCCCAAAGCTTATGGCTTTCACCATTCTTGGATGTCTTGAGGCGCAGCTCCTCTATTCCCTGTGAAAAAACTTCACAAAACATGTTTCTCCCATTCTTTTTCTGTGGGGTGAGATTAGCAAGGACAAACAAATCACATGCTTGCTGTGCAAAATTCCAAATCAAATGCTACAATAGATAGAAAATAAGTTTCATTATGTTGTATGTTCACTCTCTTGCTTGAAATAATCATGGAAATTCGATTCCCAAGCCCAAAGAGTGCATAAAACAAAAGAAGACAGAATCTGTCCAGAAGAGAAACAGAAGCAAAACGAACGTGTTTTCCTAAGCTAGACTGGTCAAAAAATTAAGCCAATTTATTTTCTTACAGACGACGAAAAGTTGCAAAACATACTAAAAAATTAGCTCAATCCGACATACCAATAAAAAACGTAAAATCATACGGTGAGCAGACTCGTGCTGAAACAGAAATTTCATGCACTAGGATAGCAACTTATAAGTACAAATGGGTTTGACTTGACTCTTTATTGAAAACTCCAGAATTAAAACAAAAAACTAATATCTTGATACAGCAAGAGGACACTAGGAAAATCCAAACAAAAACAACCGGGTTGCCTCCCGTAAAGCGCTTTCTTTATAGCCATATAGCTAGGCTTTACTTACTTGATAATCAAGAGGGATAAAGCTCATGAGGGAGCTTGTTCTTCAGCGTGCCCCTCTTCCTTGGGAAGTGCTCCATGCTTTTATTGTGAGGGAACTGAAACTTGACATTCCCTTCCTTGGAGTCTATGATTGCACCTGTAGTACGAAGAAAAGGTCTACCCAAAATAATAGGACTAGGGGATTTATCCCCCATATCCATAATAATGAAATCAACGGGTACGAAAGTCATGTGAAATTCAATCATAACATCTTTTACTTGTCCTATAGCATGTTTAGTAGAGTTATTAGCAAGGACAAATTCACTTGAGCACGTTTCTAAATTTTCTAGTTCTAGCAATTCATATAATTCTTTAGAGAGTACCGATACACTAGAACCTAGATCTAACATAGCATGGTGAATTTCTTTTCCAATTGAAACTAGCACCTTGGGGATCCATGCATCCCCAAGATTAGGAGGTATCATGGCCTCATTCTTGTACCTAGCAATTTTTTCTTGCAAGACATGATTAGCACTATAAGATCCAAAGCCAGGTTGATTAACATTTATAGTGGGATCACTAGCAAATTTTTGTAGAGTAGCAATAAGTTCTTGCAAGCTACTTTTTTCTAAATCAACAATGGATCCTTAATTTCAGTAAGCATCATAATTTCCTCTACTTTACTCTCTAATTTAGCTAGCATGCTTGATTCATGAGGACTAATTTCATATTTGCTAGCAAGATAAGACATATATGGAAGTAAATATTCAGGGTACTTCACTATTTCATTCAAAGTTTCTTCTAAGCTAGTAGGGACATGGTCACTTGTATTCTCAGAAATATGATCAATATTTTCAATAATAGGAGCAGCAATAGTAATAGAATTCATTCCTACACTAGGTTGTGCTTGTGGCTTTCCTGCTGACATGCTTAATAGAGTTTCTTGATTATCAGCTAATTTTGACAATGCTTTATCTAAATTCGAAGATTGAAGTTGCAATCCTTTAATATCACTACTAATGGATGCAATAGACTTATTTAACTCATGTATCATAGCATTGTGACTAGCAACTTGTTCCATAAGCAATTTATTAAATTCAGAAATTTCACTAGAAGGCTTCCACTTATTTTCATTAGCATTAGGATATGGAACAAAAGGTTTATTTGGCACATAAGGAGGTTTACTATATGAATTGTAAGAATTACCAAAACCATTGCTACCATAATTCCTAACAAAATTAACATCCACACTTTCAGAATTACTACCAACTAGCTCCTGCAAAGGCACATTCTCCATATTTTGTTTATTAATAAAGGCAAGAATAGTGTCCATTTTAGAAGACAAATCATTGCTTTCTTCAATTGAGTTTATTTTCTTAGTGGGATTGGGTGCTATTTCAGTATTCCATTGACTATAATTTTGCAATATGCTTTCTAATATGCTCTTAGCCTCTCCTACAGTTTTACTCATAAAGGCACCTCCAGCAGCAGAATCAAGTATATTTCTAGACATGTAGTTTAGACCATTATAAAAAGAGTGTAGTATGGTCCATTCATTTACTCCGTGTGATGGAAATGTTCTAATCATTAATTTAATTCTATCCCATGCCATGGCTACATGTTCATTATCATTTTGCCTAAATGAGAGGATATTATTCCTATTTTGCAAAATTTTAACGGGAGGATAATATTTCTTAATAAAAGCTTCTTTTAAATCATCCCAATACTTTATACTAGCTGTAGGTAGTGAAAGTAACCATTCTTTAGCCTTTCCTCCAAGTGAAAAAGGAAATAAATTCAGTTTTAAAACACTACTTTCCACATTTTTTAATTTTTGCATATCACATATTTCCATGAAATCATGAAGATGCATAGAGGCATCCTCCATAGCACTACCACCAAATTGCTCTCTAGTAATTAAATTCAATAAACTAGGACTTGCTTCATAGCTTTCAGCTTGTATTTTCGGTGTAGTAATTGGCCTAGCAATGAATGGGTCATTGGGTGTATTTGTGTAGTCACTTAATTTAGTTCTATCACCCATTTTAACAGTTTTTATGTAGTTTTTAATTTTTTATGCAAAACAAAAGTAAAGTAACTAAGCAAATTCGAAATACTAAAATAAACTAGATAACTAAATGCAAAACTAAAATGCAAACTAAAATAAAATATGCAAGACAAAACAAAAACAAGAACAAAAACAAAACAAAAACAAAAACAAGACAAGAAACAAAACAATCTACTTGAAAGAAGGTGGAGATAGAAAGGATGGTACTCACGTAGGTGCAACCTCCCCAAGCTTAGGTGTTTGCACACCTTGTTGGTGATGAAGACTTCTTGTGAGCTCCCTTGGACAACTCCTTCACCTATGGCTCCCCGGCAACGGCGCCAGAAAAACGCTTGATGGCTAGGTTGAGACTCCAAGTGCAGAGTGTGTAGCTAGTCGCAAGCCTTCTTCCCCACGAGGGTGACTCGAGGGTTTATATCGAACTCTTGGGGAGCCAGTATTTCAGCAGTTGTCTTCCAAGCTTCCTCCAGGATCCTGCAAACAAATAGAGAGTTTTGTGTCCTCAACCTCACCAAGTGGTTGTCAAGCACAAGGTGTGAGACTTCTAAATTGCAATGCAAAACTGAAAGTAAATGTGCAATAATTAAATCTACTACTAAATGCAAATGAGAAAATAAATATGCAATGGATTGTTTTTGTATTTTTATGATGCAAGTGGTGATGGAGATAATGTAAATTCGAATTGGAGATGCAAGTAAAGTAAAGTGCAAGTAAAGTAAATTGCAGCAAAGTAACTAGAGTGTTTTCTTATATTTAAAATAGGACCGGGGTTCATGGTTTCACACTTGCATTCTCTCAAATAAAGTGGTAGACGGTGGACATAAAGAATTACATGTGAGATTAATAACATGTTTAACATTGAGTACTTTCATATGGGCATCACGTACTAGCATAGAGATCTCTACAGTCATATTGATCCCTCTTATACTCAAGAAGAAGCCCTCAAGGAAGAAGAAGAGAAGAAGGAGGAGAAAACGTGCAGGAAGCCCGGCCAGGTCGGCCTCCAGGCCAGATACCAAACAGAACTACCCGACCTGAAGCCCGGCCCAGGCCGGCCTCCCTGCGCGTCCCGGGCCGGCCACCCGCCCGAACCGCCCGGCCAAGAGCACGCCCTAGGCCGGCCATCCTGCGACCCCAGGACGGCCTCCACACCGAAGCGCCTGGCCTCTAGCCTGGCCAGGCCGGCTTCCCTGCATGCACGCAAAAGTGGGTGAAAGACCCGATTTTCACCCCCATGCACCTACCCCCTAGGCTATATAAGGAGACCCCCATGGTCAGATCTAGGGTAGAGATCAAATTAGAACTTTGAGCATTGCTCTTGTATCCCTTTTGTGAGGCTACTCCTATGGTGTGTACCTAGGATCGTATCAAGGCTACTCCTACGACTTCGTCTAGGATCGTATCAAGATCCATCCAACTACCTATCCTCTCCCCTTGGGATTCAGTTAAGAGTTGTCCAATATTCCTCTCGTAAATCCTTGAGGTTCTATTTGCGTGGTGGACCGGCCATGGGTGTGAAGCGGTTCCCATTAAGGTGAGTTCAGTTGGATAGATCGTCCCGTAGGCGGCCCTCGGGGTTTAGTTGATAGGAGATTTGGGATTCTTTGGTTCTTGCGAGTTATCTCCCCTCGATTTACCACATTTCCCCCTCGATTCTCCCTCGTTTCCCTCTCGTGTTCTTCGTTCGTTCCTCGTGTTTTTCGTCGATTCATGAAGATCGGGCCAACTAGGAGCTAACCCCTCCACATCACCCAGTGACAAGCATTAACCACAACAAATTGCAACAACGATACATATCACTAACAATGGATACTCGGCACCATGCTCTAACAATATGAAGATTATTACATGAACGATCTCGTCCAATTCCTAGCATCTGTCTTAGCCTACAGCGGGTATTACTGACACATGGATGGGGGAATCATGGACGGTTGCTGGAGATGTGCTGGCGATGATGATGGCGATATCTCCTCCGAATCCCTGTCCCGGCAGGGTGCCAGAACAGGAACCACTAGTACAGAAAGCCTTATCTGTGGCGCACCATTTTGCAATTCTGTGGCGCACCTAGGGGCCAGAGGGGTGCGCCATAGAATTCATGCCATAGAATTTTTTTCTGTGGCGCACCGTGGCTGTGCGCCACAGAAATGTTAATTCTGTGGTGCACCTCAGCCGTGCGCCACAGAAATTTGCAATTCTGTGGCGCACCAAGGGGGGGTGCGCCATAGAATTTGAATTTCAAAAAAAAAGACGGCCAGATCTAGATCTAGATCTAGATCTGGCCGCCGGAATTTCGACGAAATTTCAAAATTTCGCCGGAGCTCGTCGGATGTCGTTGTGACCGTGGGCTTAGGTGGCTTGGTCGGTGGTGGGTGGAGGATGGGGGTCACCGGAGTTGGTGGAGGAGGAGAAGGAGGAGCTCGCCGGAGTTGGTGGAGGAGGAGAAGGAGGAGCTCGCCGGAGGTGGTGGTGGTGGAGGAGGAGGAGGAGGAGCTCGCCGGAGTTGGTGGAGGAGAAGCTCGCCGGAGTTGGTGGAGGAGGAGGAGGAGGAGGAGCTCGCCGGAGGTGCTGGTGGAGGAGGAGGGGTGGTGGTGGTGGAGTAGAAGGAGGAGAGGTGATGGTGGAGAAGGAGGAGGAGGATGAGAGGTGGTGGTGGTAGAGGAGGAGGAGGAGGAGGAGGAGGAGGAAAGGTGGAGTAGTAGGTGGAGGAGAGAAGTGGAGAGGTAGAAGAGAGAAGGGGAGATGAGAAGTGGAGGAGAAGTGGAGGGGAGAAGGGAAGAAGAGGAGGGGAGAAGGGTAGAAGAGGAGAAGGGAAAGAAGAGGAAGAAGAGGAGGGGAGGAGGCAGGATTCGAAATCCTGCCTCAAGAATTCTGTGGCGCACCAAATGAAGGGGTGCGCCACAGAAAAAAAAAATTTATTTTCTAGTCAAATATCTTCAAACGGCCATAACTTTTGTTCCTTTTGGAATTTGGCAATTCTAAAAAAAGCTCACAGGCCAAAGGCCAGTGAGGTTGGGTTCCTTTTTCTCTCTAGTTTTTTTTGATATCTTGAACATTTTTTTTCGACATCGTATGCAAAAGTTATACCCATTTTACTTTTTTTAACGAACTTTTGCTCAGAAAGTCCAAATTCATATTTCAAAATTTGATAAAAAAAAGTAGACCTTAAACTCTCCGTGCATCTATAAGGGATTTATTTTTTGATGCTTTTTAGACCGCCAAATCTTCCGTCAAAAACTAGAAAAGGCGTTCCGGGGGGGGGGGTGGAGTTCGTGCATGTGGGCAGAAATTTTGGGGATGAGAATTTTGTGGCGCATGGCTTCTTGGTGCGCCACAGAAATGTCATATTTCTGTGGTGCACTAACCACCATGCGCCACAGAATATGAGTGGAGCAATGATTGGGTTGGGCCCCAGCATATTTCTGTGGCGCACCCTATCCTGTGCGCCACAGAATTCCTCTTTTCTGTGGCGCACCCCTGTCCCGGGCGCCACAGAATGCCTCTTTTCTGTGGCGCATACCCACCCGTGCACCACAAAAATATATTTCTGTGGCGCATGGATTTTTGGTGCGCCACAGAATCTGTTCCATAGAAAGGCACTTCTCTGCTAGTGAACCTATGATCCCCGAATTCAGTTTCGAGGAGGCGATAGTGCTCAGGTGTGTTTTTGTGGAATATGACGAACCCCCTGGCGTTTTTAGGTCAGAAGGATTAAGTAGTCGAAAGGGCGGCGTCAGGGGGCCACCGAGGCGACCACGTCACAGGAGGGCACGGTCCCACCCCCTACAGCACCGGGGTGTGGCGTGGTGGCCTCGTGCGCCACCTCCGACTCCCCTTCTGGCTCCGTGGGTGTCCTGGAAAAAATAGGAAGTTTGCGAAAATTTTCGGCGATTTTCCCGAAAGTTGACTTTCTGCACAAAAATAAGACGCCAGGGCAATTCTGCTGAAAACAACATTAGTACGTGTTAGTTCCATCTAAATCATACAAATTAGAGGTAAAACAATAGGAAAAGTTTTCGGGAAAGTAGATACGATTTGGACGTATCACCTGTTACCTCCCATTCAACCCTACTAGGAAGGGGACGACCCCGAGATATTGTCACTGATCCAGTGCCTCCCTTGGAACTTGATGTGGCCTAAGAGCCATATTCTCCTGGGGAAGAGGGGCACGACCCCGCAGACATCACCTCTAGAAGTTCCGGCGTGAGGAACCACCTCGTATACACAACCTCTAGAAGTGTCGGCGCGGAGCCATGGCAAGACCGTCGCAGCGTCGTCGCCTACCCCCGACTTGGTGGGTGATCGCAACATGCAGATGGCACAGAACCCGACAGAAGACGCTCTTGATGATTACATCGTCAATGACTTTCATGGCGGACACTACGTCCCTCCTCCCAGAAGAAGAACCCTACCATATCACGGAGGCTCGCGGAGAAGCTCCTCCCGAGGATAAATCCAGTTGCAAGCGCCTGTTCGGTTCTTAAGACGATACGCCTCTAGATGTCCACCCCTTCACCGAGACTCATAAAACCGCGAAGGGAGGAGTTATTTTTACCCCGGCACAATCTGTAAGGCGGCAGTTGAGGATATTGTGAAGGGAATGTCCTCCAAAGGCACCAAAGGGGCCGAAGCCGTGGGAAAGAGGACCTAGATCCAAGGCCACGAAATCCGCAAGCCAGACAGCTTTGATGCCGCTCCATGTTCAGGACTGTCCACCTAAATCCACGGATACGCCGCACGTGCATGTGATGGGTCAGCCGACGCTAACCAACATCATGCTCACGACCGCAAGTGGGGATATGCAGAGTTTGCATGACATCATTCTATATCTGGAATCGCGCCTTATCGAAGCCAAGGATCCGTCATACCCGGTTTTCATTGCCAAGGTGCTAAAGGACTTGGGCTTCATCAAGTCATCCGGCGCGGACACGATAATCCTACGGTTTTCTTACATCTTTGATATGTTCCACCTCAATCAGCTGCACCACTCCATGGTTCGCCTATACTCGCTCAGTACGGCAGTGCAGATCATCAATGATAACTTGATAAGACACCGGGCATCGCGATAGTGGACCCCTACTACACGCTCATGACATGATGTGCTCCATTGGGAACTAGATAGTCGCGGCGACTGTCGGGGGGTTACCCCCGAGTAGGGTGAAGGCAAGTGCTAAGAGCAAGAACAGAAGAGACGTTTGGCAGAGTAGCGGCTACCCGGACGTCCGCTATTCGGCCATACACACTGATGGCCAAGAGGAAGAATCAAGGAAGTTATTCTCCTCTGGGTAGAGGAAGTGGTCCGAGTAGAAATGGCGGTCTCCTACTCGGGCCAGAAGTCAAAGGAGCCGTTCTGACACAGGATCCCGCGTATCCTGGGTCCGTACTGAGGCACTGTTCATCTGCAGAGCGCGTGCTTATCCGCGCCAGGGTGTCAGCAGGGCGTCGCAGGATAGGGGGGCCTATCCCGTGACAGTGTCAGTGATAACAGATCAGTTCCTCGGTTCTGCGGAACGACTTTCCACACCGGCCAAACTTGGAAGCCAAAGGTGTCAGCGGGAAGCCGGAAGTGTACAGAGTGCATACTATGTCGACATCTTGGCTGTATCCGGCTGGGCACCAGTATATAAGGTGCCCTGCCCCCTCCTGCGCGAGGGATCCCAGAATCGGTTCACATTCTTGACCTAGTTCATCACATAGAGAGAAGAGTGGCTACTCGGTAGTAGGAAACACTTGTACTGTGGCTACTCGGTGAGACACGAATATAAAGAGAGAAAGGCAGGAGTAGGGGTTTTACCTCCACACGAGGGCCCTGATCCTGGGTAGATCTTGTTGTTTGCAGTGCTAGCTTCATACTCACGCGGCTACTCGCTGCGTGATCCCTCCCCGAGCGCCTCCAGCGTCCATCGTCCCTACAACTTTAGCCATCCTATGGCATCTGCCGTGACACCACCATGACAGTTGGCGCCCACCGTGGGGCAACCAGCGGCGCTAGCTGGAGTTTCCGTTCGGATGGGATCGATTTCTGCTACCGGAGAGCGCGTGGTCTGTGGCCGTGTCCATAGGTTCGGCTCCTTTGACTTCGTCACCGATAACGCCGGCGATTTCGGCGGCAGGGCCATGCCGGAGGGAGGCTCGGTGCTATCTTTCGGCGCGCACCTCGTCTACATCGCCACCGTCATCGACCGCGAGTACCCCGAGCAGGTGCATGTCGCGGAAGATCCCCCCGCCGTCATCGCTGCACGCGGGAGGCCGATGGGCCGCTCTGCGGACGTCGCGGAGGTGATGATGACCGGCCCTGCTGCTGATGCCGGGAAGGGCGCGGCTGCTTCCGCTGCGGGTGTCATCGAGGATCTCGCTGGCCCGAGTGCTGGCGGGAAGACCCACAAGACCTACGAGAAGGACTGCAACCTTCGTCCCTCCACTACTCCGACAATACCTGCGTCTGCCGTGCGGATGGGCATGCCGACTCCCACCGAGCTCGAGCTCATGACCATGCGGGCGCAGCTCGAGCAGCAACGCCAGGCGCTGCTCGCCGAGTAGGCGGAGCTGGATAAGGTTAGGCTTGAGCTAAACCTGGACCAGAACGAGTACAACCGCGCTCACGTCTTCACGCCTGTGGTGAGGAGGCCTTCTAAGGCAGGCGCTACGCGCCGCAACCTAGGCACCGAGGTGGCGGCAGTTGGTGAAACTGCTGGCCAAGCCGCTAGCCAAAACACCGCCACCACCAGACCCAGATACAGCACCCCCGCCAAAACCCTTAGAGCTGTTGAGGCTGTAGCTGCTGAATTGCCGCATCTCGCTGGCGACGCGCGCGTTAGGCAGCAGGAAAGGCTCAATGAGCTAGTGCTAGAGGCTGCTAGGCAGAACGAGGAGTTCCGGAAAGCCAACCCGGGTGCTGGAGCTTCTCAGGTGGTGCACTCGCACGCGGCTAGATCTAACGATCAGGCTTCTTCACCGCATCCCAGTCGCGAGAAGGAGCGGAGTGGGCATTCCGGCAGAGATAGGCAGATGCAGGTGTACGACCCGGCTGTCGCCGCAAAACAGCACGCTGTGGCGCGACAGTCCGGTCAAAAACACAACGCTGTAGGAGCAGGCTATCAAGCCCATAAAGCTCAAAGCTAGGCCCAAGATGGAGAGCGCCCAGGCCCTTCTCAGCATCTAGTTGCTCAGCCTACTCGGCAGAGGCAGCAGCCACGCGCAGTCGCGCCAGCCGCCAACCCGGTGGAGCAGCCTGCAGTCGTGCAGGTGGACAGATATGATGATGGCTACTCGTCCATAGGGTTGGCGGGCTATGACATCCTGGATCGCGTGGGTGAGCGCGTGCTGGAGCCCAGTGATGCCAGGCACAAGCTGGACCGGATTTCTCTATCCGCGCAACTCGAGAGCAAGGGGCCGCCTGGTCCTGAGTGCTTTGGTCCCCGCATCATGATGGAGCCATCCGTGAAGCAGTTCCAGCTCGCCAGAGGGACCAAGTGCTATGACGGCAGCACCAAGCCGGAAGATTGGCTCAATGATTATGTCACAGCAGTGCACATTGCAGGCGGCAACCGGAGGTGGGCCGTGCGGTACATCCCGCAGATGCTCGAGGGACCGGCAAGAACCTGGCTCAACAACCTGCCCAAGCACAGCATCAACTGCTGGCTTGACTTCGCGGAGGCATTTGTCAGCAACTTCACCAGCACCTACCGAAGGCCGAATAGGCCGCAGCAGCTATCCGCTTGCAGCGAGCGGGAAGAGGAGACAGACCGAGAGTATCTTACTCGGTGGAGCACTCTGAGGAACACCTGTGAGGGTGTGAATGAGGCCCAGGCCATCACTTGGTTTGCGCAGGGTTGCAGACATGGCAGCATGTTGTGGCAAAGGCTCCAGAGGGAGATGCCGAGTACTCTTGCTGAGACCATCCGGATTGCGGATCAGTACGCACTCGGTGACCCCGACACAGCCTCTTCTTGATGCTGCTGAGCCGAGAAGGAACTACAACATCAACACCAGCAAGCGCAATGAGTTTCGCAACAAGCGTAGAGGTGACAGGATCGATACCCGGTACGATCCTGAGGAGGTGAATGCTGTGGCTACCGGAGCTGGGAGTAGCCAGAGGCCAAAAACTGCTGGAGCCCAGTACGGCCAGAACCAGAATCAGGGCCAAGACAACAAGAAGCCATACAGTGCTTCCTAGCAGGGTAGCGGCAACTCGGGCCCGACTCCAAACTTTGTCTTCAAGGACATGAAGGATGGCCCATGCAGCTTCCACACTCGACATCCCGCAAGACCCGCCAACCACACTACTCGGCAGTGCAGTTGGTGGGAAGAAATCAAGAACGAGGGCCTTCCTCCTCCTCCTCCTCTGCCAGCCGCAAATGCCGTTGTACAGCCTGCTCGCGCGCCCGCTGCTCGGCCTCCAGCCTTCCCGAGAAGAGAGAATGTGAACCAGGTGGCTTTAGGAGCCAACCGCTACTTCAACAACGATGGCTACCGCAACAACAACAACAACAACTACTACACCCGCAACAACAACAGAGGCAACAACAACAACAACCAAGGTAACAACAACAACGGCAACAATGGTGGCGGAGACCGCAATCGGTACCAGGAGCACCACGAGAGCTACATGATCTTCACCTCTGAGCCTGTTGACAAGAAATCCCAACACGGGCGTGCCATGGAGGTCAATGCTGTGATCCCTGCTGTTCCTCACTATATGCATTGGTGCAACCAAGAGATCACGTGGTCCAGAGCGGATCATCCTAAGGTGATGCCCAACCCGGGTAGCTATGCCTTGGTGCTGGATCCTACCTTCTTGGGTCCCGAGAAGAACGTGAGGTTCAGCAAGGTACTGATCGACAACGGCAGCAGCATCAACATCGTGTACAGAGACACGCTTGAGAAGCTGGGTATGGCCGAGAACATGCTGCTACCCAGCAAGACCACTTTCCATGGCATTGTGCCTGGAGTCTGTTGCAATCCGATTGGCCGAGTATGGATAGATGTGCTATTCGGCACCAGGGAGAACTGCCGCACAGAGAGCCTGCAGTTTGAGGTGGTTGATTACCAGAGCCCCTACGATGCCCTACTCGGCAGGCCTGCTCTGAGCAAGTTCATGGCCTCTACCCACACTGCATATCTAAAGATGAAGATCCCTGGTCCCAATGGCGTGATTACCATCTCTGGTGATTACAAGAAGTCTATGGAGTGTGCCTCTGCTGGTTCTCAGTTGGCGGAGTCCATGGTGATTGCTGCCGAGAAGAAGAAGATGTACGAGGTGGTGGCTATGGCACAATCCGCGCAAGATGGTGCGCCTGGCATGCCGAGTTCCCAGCACGGGACGGTGTTCAAGGCATCTCAGGAGACGAAGAAGATCCAGGTTGACCCTGAGTTTCCCGACCGAGTTGCCATCATTGGCTCCGTGTTGGGGGAGAAATAGGAAAGCGAGCTCATCCACTTCCTCCGTGAGAATCGGGACGTGTTCGCCTGGTCCAATGAGGATCTGTCAGGTGTCCCGAGGGAGTTGGTTGAGCACTCGCTACATGTGCGTCCTGACGCCAAACCAGTGAAGCAGGCTATGCGCCGTTTCGGAGATGAGAGAAGGAAGGCCATCGGTGACCAGATCACCAAGCTGCTGATAAGCAATTTCATCATGGAGGTGCTGCATCCGGATTGGCTAGCCAACCCGGTCATGGTCGAGAAGAAGAAGGAGGACCCCAAGGCCGCTACCGCATGGAGCATGTGCGTCGACTACACCGACTTGAACAAGGCCTGCCCCAAGGATCCTTTTTCGCTACCTCGTATCGATCAGGTGATCGATTCCACTGCTGGTTGTGAAATGTTGTCTTTCATAGATGCCTACTCTGGTTTTCACCAGATAGCTCTCAACCCTGCTGATCAAATAAAGACTGCCTTCATTACCCCGTACGGGGCTTATTGCTATCGTGTCATGTGTTTCGGGTTGCGGAATGCGGGTGCCACTTATCAGAGATGCATGCAGAAATGCTTGCACGATCAACTCGGCAAAAATGTGCAGGTGTACGTAGATGACATTGTCATCAAAACGAATAAAACACATACTCTGCTTAGTGACCTTGAGGAAACTTTCGCTAACTTGCGCAAGTATAAGATGAAGCTGAACCCGAGTAAATGCACCTTTGGCGTCCTGGCTGGCAAGCTACTCGGCTTCTTGGTATCCAGTCGGGGCATTGAGGCCAATCCTTCAAAGATAAAAGCTATTGAGAGCATGTCTTTGCCGAGATCCCTGAAGGATGTGCAAAAATTCACTGGGTTCTTGGCATCTCTGAGCCGTTTCTTGGGCAGAATGGGCGAGAAGGCCCTGCCTTTGTATCAATTGATGAAGAAAAGCGACAAGTTCGTCTGGACACCGCAAGCGGATGTGGCATTCAAAGAGCTAAAGGAAATGCTGGGTAGCGCTCCCATCTTGGCTAGTCCGCTACCCAAGGAGCCAATGCTGCTATATATTGCCGCTACCAACCGGGTAGTCAGCATGGTGATTGTGGTGGAGCGAGAAGAGGAAGGCAAGAGTGTGCAGCGGCCTGTATACTATCTCAGTGAGGTGTTGTCCAGCTCCAAATAGAACTACCCTCACTACCAGAAGATGACTTACGGGGTGTACCTGGGCGCCAAGAAGCTGAAGCACTACTTCCATGAACACCCCATCACAGTGGTGAGCTCAGCTCCCATCTCGGATATCATGGGCAACAAGGAAGCGAGTGGCAGAGTAGCCAAGTGGGCAATCGAGCTGGCCGCGTACGCACCCGCGTACGCGAGAAGAGAAGCCATCAAGTCTCAGATCCTGGCAGAATTTCTGGTGGATTGGGATGAGGTGCAATATGAGCCTCCTACTCCGGTATCCAACTACTGGAAGATGCACTTCGATGGCTCCAAGATGAAGGAAGGCCTTGGTGCTGGCGTGGTGCTTACGTCACCCAAGCGAGATCAACTCAAGTATGTGCTGCAAATCAACTTCAAAGCATCCAAAAATGTTGCAGAATACGAGGCTGTGGTACACGGATTGAAGGTAGCAAAGGAAGTTGGTGTGCAGCGCATCATATGCTATGGAAACTCGGATCTAGTCGTGCAGCAGGTTTCTGGCACTTGGGATGCTCTGGATGCCAACATGGCGTCATACCGCTTCCTGGTCCAAACCATGACAGGATTCTTTGAGGGTTGCGAGTTCCAACACATCCACCGAGCAGAGAATGAAGCAGCCGATGAGCTGTCCAAGTTGGGGTCTTCTCGGCAGTACATCCCGGCTGGGATTGCCTTGGAGCATTTGAGAAAGCCATCCATCAAGCCATCCCCCAACTCGGAGTCCATTTTCGTTCCTTCACTGCCTGATGAAGGAGCAGTTCCAATGGAGATTGACTGGGAAGGTGCAAAAGGAGACCCGGGGACTGCCGTCTCCATCCCGGGGACTGGCACCTGCAACTCGGGGACTGCTCCTCCCTACTCGGGGACTGCTCCTCCTTACTCGGGGACTGCTCCTCCCTACTCGGGGACTGCCCCTCCCTACTCGGGGACTGCTCCTCCTTACTCGGGGACTGCCCCTCTCAGCTCGGGGACTGTCGCATTCCTTGAAGAAGTCCTTGCAAACCGTTCGGGGCTACAGAGAGTCAACCCCAACACAGAAAATGACGCAACAGTGCCTGTTCCGATGGAAGTGGACGAACCAGTGTTTCCCGCACGGGAAACTCCGAGTTGGGCCATGCCCATATTATCCTTTCTAAGGGACGGCACCCTGCCAGATGATGAGGTTACCGCAAGGCAGATTCAGAGAAGATCCAAGGGCTATACCATCTTCAGAGAAGTGCTGCACAAGAGAAGTGCCACTGGCGTGCTGCAGCGTTGTGTGGAACTGGAAGAAGGAGAAGAGATTCTGGTAGAAATACACCAAGGGGAATGCGGGCATCACGCCTATTCTCGGGCTCTAGTCAAGAAGGCTTTTCGGCATGGCTTCTTCTGGCTCACTGCTTTGAAGCAAGCTGAAGATATCGTGAGAAAATGCAACGGCTGCCAGAGATTCGCAAGTAAGATCCACATGCCTGCTTCCGAGTTGAAAACAATTCCCATCACTTGGCCATTTGCTGTCTGGTGTCTGGATATGGTTGGTCCCTTCAAACCGGCTAGAGGCAACATGACACACATTTTGGTCATGGTGGATAAATTCACCAAGTGGATTGAAGTGAAGCCTATTCGGAAGTGTGATGGAGCCACTGCTGTGAGTTTCCTGAAGGATGTGATTCTGAGATACGGCTACCCGCACAGCATCATCACAGATAACGGCACTAACTTTCCTGAGGGAGCCATGGTGAGATTCTGCAGAGATAAGAACATCCGACTAGATGTCGCGTCTGTCGCGCATCCCGCGTCCAATGGGAAGGTGAAAGAGAAAATGGCATGCTGCTTGCAGGCATAAAGCCAAGGCTGATTGAGCCGCTGCTGAAAACACCAGGGTGTTGGCTAGACGAGTTGCCAGCGGTGTTGTGGAGTCTAAGGACTACCCCTAACCGGTCAACCGGCTACACACCATTCTTCTTGGTTTACGGGGCTGAAGCCGTGTTGCCAATCGACCTAGAGCATGACTCCCCCCGAGTAACCCTCTACACTGAGGCGGAGGCGAGAGAAGCTCGAGAAGATGACGTTGACCTGCTAGAAGAAGAAAGAGAGCTTACTCTGTCACGTTCGGTTGTTTACCAGCAAAACCTGAGGCGTTATCACAGCCGAAAGGTAAACCCAAGGTTTTTCCGAGAAGGAGACATGGTCCTTAGGCTCGTGCAGCGCACAGCCAGGATGCACAAGCTATCCCCTCCGTGGGAAGGGCCGTTCATTGTGAGCAAGGCTCTACACAATGATGCATACTACCTTGTAGATGCGCAACCATCACAGAAGAACAGGCCGGATAAAGCTGGGGAGGAATCCAAACGCCCCTGGAATGTAGCTCTACTTCGTCGCTTTCATTCATGAGCAAAAGTGTGTATGTATTCTCTTATCCGAGTTAAACTCCTACTCTGCAATCTGAAATTGAACTCGGGGACTGCCCTCGTCCAAAATTGCTCTAAGTGTTTCTATTCTGTTGTCTCTTTGTCTACTCGGTTGCTACGCTTGGAATTTCAAAAGCATACAAAGTAGTGTGTTTATACTCACCGGACACTCTGCGACTCTGCTGCTGTCCGCAAACCGGCTTCATGGCAAACCAGAGAACAAACCAAAGAGTCAATGAACACATGAAAAATTGCAAAGGGAAGGACGCGTGTGGCAACCGACTAGAGTGTCTTTTACTGTCTGTTGTTAACTTTTTCGGCTATGTGGTGGGTAGCGTTACTATGACTGTTTCCTAGTGGCTAAGTATTTGAAACTCCAACTTTGAACTCTTGTGACTCGAATACCAAAAAAGCAACAAATTGCAGGTAAGAGCTGAGATAAAAAGGAAGGGTGGATGAAAAATGCAACTCGGGGACTCGCATGATAACGCAACCCGGCATCAAGCCAAAGCTGCTCAAATTACTAAGTATAAAAACTTCAAGTGAAATAAAACTGAGTAGCAACGGGAAGATAAATTGTTCAGTACATCTGCACCCGGCATTCCGGAGATTTGATAAAAATCTCGAGCATAAGTGTTGCAGGACATAATCAGGTGGAGGTAGCAGCATTTTCGGTGTTGGCCTTGGCGGCATCAGCTTCGGTGTTGACCTCGGCGGCATCAGCTTCGGAGTTGGCCTTGGCAGCGTCAGCTTCCGAGTTGGCGACATCGGCCTTCGCGGCATCCGTTTCTGGGTTGGTGGCAGCCTGATCAGAAGTGGCTGTGGCCACCGAGATGAGGTCCGTCGCCGAAGTGGAGGCAGCAGATTGGGCGCGGAGTAGCGCCGTGTCGTCAAGGGCCGCGCCTGATGAAGTGCCGAACTCAAGTGTCGCGGTGTCGATGGTCATCTTCTCTCTTTCGGCTTCCTCGTCGCTATCCGCGACGACCGCGCCCTTCCCCTTCCCGGACTTATCATTGGTGCTATCGAAGAAGCTCAGCCCGTCTGACCCAGTGGCCTCCTCGTCATCGTCTTCATCCTCGTCTTTGCCCTCGCCTTCCACATCCTGTCGGGCTCGGTGAGGCCTTCGATGTAGCGCGCGGTATCCGCGTAGGAGGCGATCTCCCACGGGACTGCCTGGCGGTGAGCCACGCACTCGGGATCTTTCTCCCACTTTGAATCCCGGCGCATCTCGAGGATGGTATTGAGATTGAGGTTCTCATACCATCTACAGATGAAGAGGAGCAGCATGTCAGCGCCTGCCCAAGCTCCGGATGCTCGCCACTTCTTCAGCTCGGCTTTAACGCCGTTCAGCTTCTCGGAAAGCGCGCGGATAGTTGAGGGCACGGGATCTTGGGGCCAGAACAATGCATGAAGTTTGAAGGCAACAGACGTCAAGTCCGTGCCCAAGCCCCTAAGGCGCTGAAGCTGACCCTGCATGTTCGTAAAGCTGTCCTCAATCGAGGCCTTGGTATCCATGGGCAGCCCTTTCTCTACTCGAACATCTTGGGCCTTTGACAGGGCAGGTTTGCAAGCTGAGCAGAGATCGGGGAAGATTTCTGAATATGCTATCAAAAAAGATTAGAAAAGAAAGCAGCAAAGAGATGCAAATCAGTCAACAGAGAAGAAGAAGGAAACAGGGGGGCACAAAGATGCGAGAACTTACTGTTCAGGTCGCAGAGTAGCGATTGAAGTTTCCTCTTCCATGACTCCTCATCAGCAGCGTGCCGCTCTTCGACCCTCCGGAATTGGGCCAATTGGAGCATGAGATCCGAGTTGCTTTTCTTCAGCGTCTCACACTCCATCTCAAGGGCCCTTTGCTTAGCCTTGGCGGCTTCCTCCAACTTGTCCTTCTCGGCGGTTATGTCAATGACGTCCTGAAGGGCAGCCCTTAACTGGACCTGCAGCGGCTCCAGCTCGGTGGTGTGTTGGCTCTTGAGCTCGACGGCTTGGCTTTCCAATTGCTGTTGCAACTCGGCGGGCTTCACGCAGTCGAGATGCTCTTCACGAAATTTCTTGTAATCTTCTGCGGAGGAGAAGGGCATGGTCAGCAAATAATGGAGAAGAAGGAGGAGAACAAGCCGAGAAGACGGCAACTTACCTTCCAACTTCTTAATGGTGGTCTCCGCATTTTCAACAAAGACGTGACAATGCTTGTGCTCATCTGTCAGCGCCGCGATCTTGCCTACAGAGTATAAGGAGTTAGAGCAGAAAGCAAAAACGGGCGTAAACACAAAACGCATGAACCGAATAGCTAGAAGCTTACTCTCGAGCTCGGAAAGTTGAAGGGTACGAGCCAGGGCCTCCTTCTCGGTCACGGCATCACTTTTGCGTTCTGCTTCTAGGGCTTCAAGGCGCCTTTTTGCAATGCTGTGATTCCAGAGCAGGTGCCGGTAGAGGGTCGTTCTCTTCAAAAGGCTATTCTGAGAAGCAGAAAGAAAAGGAGTTAGACAATGCTTTGAAGATTTGACCCAAGAAGACGGCAACTCGGTTGAGTGACCGTCTACTCGGCCCGAATCTCGGGGACTGGGTGATGGATAACAAGAAGAAGAAGAATAGAAGAGAAGAAAAGCGCAACTCGGAACAGGCAAAGCAAAACTTACCGCATAGGTTTGCTCGAGATCCTCTGCAGCCTTGCGGTGGACGAACAGCTTCGCGGCAAGCGTGCTGGTGGCGGACGAGATGGTCATGGGATTGTAGCCCATGTCCGCCTTGTTCCAGTCGATGCGCCAGTGGTCCAGCTTGCCCAAGGCCAGACCATTCCAGGACTCGTTACCAAGGAACGCGCTATTCCACTCAGCGTCAATAAAGCCTACCCGGTCGATTATCTGCTCGAGCCCCTGGGACACCACCTCTGTCTCCTGGATCTCGCACGAGAAGATCGAATGGGCCTTGTCCTTGGACGGCAGCTTGGAATTCACAGCCTGGACCTGTTTGCCTTTCGTAAGAGCGAGCTGTTTCTCAGTCTTGTTCAGACCGATGCTATACTGTTTGCTATCTTGCAGCATGTAAGGCGGGTAGACAGGCGGGTCTTGAACGCTTGATCCCGCGGCTGTGCCTGCACCGCTGCTGGAAGCACCAATGGTGAGCTGCCAACTCTTCGCGGCAGGCTTCGCAGTTGGTTTAGGTGGCGGCATCACGGCAGAATCTTGAGCAGCACCACGCGAGGGATTCCTGCGGACGGGGGCGTCTGGCTGGGCAACTTGCTTCTCGGCGGCCCTCTTCTCGGCGTCTGGCTGGGCAGCCTGCTTCTCGGCGGCCTTCTTCTCGGCTGCTGGCTTCTCGACAGCTTTCTTCTCAACTATTTTCTTCTCGGCAGCTTTCTTCTCGGCTGCGTCTTTCTTGCCAGTAGCATCGGAGTCAGATTTCTTTGTGGCCTGCTTGGCTGGAGGGCTGGCTGTGGTCTTGGTCTTCTTCATGGGCGGGGAGCTTGGCGCAGTTGGTGGAGCGGCCTGCTGGGTAGGCGGCGCCATGGACTGGCTACCGGGCGCAGCGTCCGGCTGCGCGTGGCTCTGTAGGTCCGGCTCCACATCAGTTGTCTCAACCCGCTGCTCGGCAGCAGGGTCTTGCAGTACGTCGTCCCGCGGCTGGTCCGCGGGGTCATCTCGGGCAGTAGCATCAGTGTCCTGCTGCTCCTCATCCTCTTCCTGCCGCTCAAGGGCGGCACGATCTTGATGCTCGGTGGCTGTTTCTGTGTTCTCCCCAGATGTGGCGGCTGGGGGAGAAGGGGGTCTCTCGTTGTGAGCAGCGTCCTGTGCTTGTTGTTCCGCGCGGGCCTGCTGCTCCTGCTCGGTGTCCTGGGTACCAGTGTCCATGCCCTGGACGTTGGTGTCGTCTTCATCCTCACCCTTCACGGGAGAGGGCGCACGCGCCTCGTCCCCTGCCGCGGTCTCGTCCTCATCAGAGAGGTCGATGAGCTTGTCGACATCAATGGCGGATCTGTTCTTGGATTTGGAGGAAGCGGCAGCAGCATCAGCGTCCAAGGGGGCGCTGAAGAGAAAAAAGGGATTCAGGAAAAGAAGAAAGAAAGAAGAAACCGAGAAGCAGCGGTGGAACAAGGAATTCGGGAAAAGCAGTGACAGCAGATTGTGACTTGGAAGAAAATCACTTACCCTGCACGAGAAGGGGGTGGCCGTCTCCCAGAAACCTTCTTATTCTTCTTCTCGCCTTTCTTGGCCTTCTTGGCGGTGGGCTCCTGGGAACCACTGCCCGCCCTCTTCCGAGTAGTGGGAGCGGCAACCGCAAGCGGATCGACTTCGAGGGCGTCCTCATCCTCTTCCTCATCAGCATTAGCATCATCTGCAGAGTAGGAGAGAAGAAAACAATTGAGAAACAGAAAGAAACTAAGTTGCGCCACTCGTGACCAAAAAGGTGAACTCGGTCACCTTCGTCGTCGTCTTCGGACCAGTCCCGAATGGACGTGTCGACATGATGCTTACCCGGCTAGACGGCATGAGGGATACAGAGGGTGTCCGCGGTGTCGTAGGAGACCTCGTCGTCCTCCTTCCGATCTTCGTGCCAGTTGGCTTCGAAGCGCTCCTCGCTCTCAGCGAGCTGGCGAGCAAGGCATTGGGGATATAAGTAAGCAACACGAATCAGTTGAGCAGCGTGAGGGATTCTACCCGGGACGGGATGCAAGCACAAAGCATAATAGAGTAAGCGTCCTACTCAACGAGGCGTGCAAACACAAAGCACAGGAAGCCTAACAGATGGTAGCAAGTGTTCTACTCGGCATGTGGTGCAAACATAAAGCACATGAAGCCTAAAGAGATACGGCTAAGTGTCCTACTCGGCACAGAGTGCGGATACTAAGCACACCAAGCTAAGAAGGCTATCTACTCGGAATCAATATGCAGGAAACAGGAGGAGAAGTACTAACCCGCTTGATTGGCTTCGTGCGGCTGTACGGCACAAAGCCGTACTGCCAGTGGTCGGTGAGGCCGGTGCTCATGATGGAGCGCGCCCAGATGGCCCCATCCGCATTGCTGAGCTCGAACGTGGTCGTCCGGGTGCAATCTCTGTTGCCGCCCATGTAGCACATGAGGTGTGCGCGGCGCTGCAGCGGGAGCACTCGCCTGGAGATCCAGCAGGCAATGGGGTCGTCGTCCTTGAGTCCCTTTTCCTTCAGCTGGGCGAGGCGCGCGTTGATCTGCTTGATGTCGCCTTCTAGCGGGGGCTTGAACCCCCAATTCTGCCCGGTAGGAGGCGAATTGGTCCACCGAGGGAGATTAATCTGGTCCACCGGGGGCTCGCCTTCCTTGACAGAGATATTCTTCACGTAGAAGAAGGTTCTCTGCCATTTGCGCACGGAGTCGAGGCCCTTGATGCGCGGATGGCTGGTCCCGCTGCGCTGCACCATCATGGCGCTGCCGGTCTCGGTCATTCCGCGGCCGCTATCTGCGCTACCCGGCTTGGCCTTGCTCTGCTTCCTGAAGAAGAAGTAGCGCGCCCAGGTCATCGGCGTGGGGCGCACGCCCAAGAACGCCTCGCACACCACAGCGTGGTATGCGAGCATCACCGTTGCGTTCGGCGGCAGGTGATGCGGTTGGATTCCGAAGTGGTTGAGGAAGCCGCGGAAGAAGTCTGACACGGGCAGCCCGAATCCCCGCGCGAAGTGCGCGAGGAACACCACGTGCTCGTCCGCCTCCGGAGTGGGGACGAGCTCGCCATCGGGATGCCGGCAGCGGACGCCGGGAGGAACTCGCCGGGTGTTCACCAGCCACCGGGACTCGTCTGCCGTGACGTTGGATCCAGCCCACCCGGCGCGGGCGTCATCGTCGCGAGCCATCGAGCAGGAGAGGAAATTTGATGAGGATTTGGTGGAATTTGGCAGAAAGAACTGGCCTTTCGGCGTTGTGAGATGCACGGCGGCGAAGAGCTCGGCGGCGGCGGAGAAACGAAGGGGCAAAGGGAGAATGAAGGCAGGAAGGAGAAGAAGGAGTTACCGAGGGGGTATTTATACCTCCCCTCGGGTTGCCGTTACAATCGGAGGTAGTGGGATCAGTTGCGCACAGAGATCGTGCGGCGTGGGGTGTGTGGACCAGTTAGAAACGCACACAGCGCAGGACGCGCGCGTAACGGCCGCATTCGATCCCACGACGCGATCATGGGTAATTACTGCGCTTGATGGGACATGATGTAACACCCCGGCCACCTCGTAGCCGGCGGCTGTCACCCCTGGTAGCTCTCTAGGATCTCTAGACTGGCCCCACAGACCAACACTAGTCTTTCCTGCGCACTTTGTCCTACTCATGCGCACCCGGAAAGGACTTCCCGGTCGGTCACCCATCCTCAAATTGCTCCAGGCCAAGCAGGCTTAACACTGGAGTTCTTTCAGGACGAGCTTCCGGAAAAGAAGTTGCAACTTGTTGATATGAGTATCCTATTAATCCTATTGAGCCCTGTGCCAGGATCTCACATCCTTCCCCCCTTAGAAGACCGACGCCCTCGTCGGTCAACCTACAGTCCAGGAACTTCCCCTCTTGGCACTCGTCTGTGCGCCCAGTGTCGGCACATGTCCACCCACTGACCCGCACACGCCCGGGTCTCTTGGCACTCGTCTGTGCGTCCAGTGTCGGCACATGTCCACCCACTGACCCGCACACGCCCGGGTAACCGCGAGGGTCGGCTCTGATACCAAATGTAACACCCCGGCCACCTCGTAGCCGGCGGCTGTCACCCCTGATAGCTCTCTAGGATCTCTAGACTGGCCCCACAGACCAACACTAGTCTTTCCTGCGCACTTTGTCCTCACTCATGCGCACCCGGGAAGGACTTCCCGGTCGGTCACCCATCCTCAAATTGCTCCAGGCCAAGCACGCTTAACACTGGAGTTCTTTCAGGACGAGCTTCCGGAAAAGAAGTTGCAACTTGTTGATATGAGTATCCTATTAATCCTATTGAGCCCTGTGCCAGGATCTCACACATGACGGGCTAGTGGGCCCAGGCCGTGAAAACCGGGCGCGTGGCTTGTCAGATCCCGGGCACCGATGCGTCGGGGGTGTGGTAGCGTGACACGTGCCCAGTTGCAGTACGAAAAGCCAGATTTTGCTCTGCCACGCAGAGATTCTGATTGGAAATTTCGCAGAGTCTTTTTACTCGGCGACAGAGAAGAGAGGTGGTTCTATTCGGAAAAAAGGAAGCTAGAGACAGGATTAAGGGCTACTCGGAGGTTCTACGCGGCATCCTAAAGTTCAAAGACAAGGTTGGTTTTTAAGCTGGCAGAGCCCAGTGAACAAGTTCACATGACTCTACCAGCTTCGGGGACTAATGTCGGGGGGTTACCCCCGAGTAGGGTGAAGGCAAGTGCTAAGAGCAAGAACAGAAGAGACGTTTGGCAGAGTAGCGGCTACCTGGACGTCCGCTATTCGGCCGTACACACTGATGGCCAGGAGGAAGAATCAAGGAAGTTATTCTCCTCCGGGTAGAGGAAGTGGTCCGAGTAGAAATGGCGGTCTCCTACTCGGGCCAGAAGTCAAAGGAGCCGTTCTGACACAGGATCCCGCGTATCCTTGGTCCGTACTGAGGCACTGTTCATCTGCAGAGCGCGTGCTTATCCGCACCAGGGTGTCAGCAGGGCGTCGCATGATAGGGGGGCCTACCCCGTGACAGTGTGAGTGATAACAGATCAGTTCCTCGGCTCTGCGGAACGACTTTCCACAGCGGACTAACTTGGAAGCCAAAGGTGTCAGCGGGAAGCCGGAAGTGTACAGAGTGCACACTATGTCGACATCTTGGCTGTATCCGGCTGGGCACCAGTATATAAGGTGCCCTGCCCCCTCCTGCGCGAGGGATCCCAGAATCGGTTCACATTCTTGACCTAGTTCATCACATAGAGAAGAGTGGCTACTCGGTAGTAGGAAACACTTGTACTGTGGCTACTCAGTGAGACACGAATATAAAGAGAGAAAGGCAGGAGTAGGGGTTTTACCTCCACATGAGGGCCCTGAACCTGGGTAGATCTTGTTGTTTGCAGTGCTAGCTTCATACTCACGCGGCTACTCGCTGCGTGATCCCTCCCCGAGCGCCTCCAGCGTCCATCGTCCCCACAACTTTAGCCATCCTATGGCATCTGCCGTGACACCACCACGACAGCGACATATCTTAGAACTTCATGATGGCGAACAAGACCAAGGATTTCATCCTCGTGCCTTATTTTCCTGGGTTAGTCAATATTCTTCGCCGAATCGAACATGCTTTCTTAGATTTTCATCGCTCCTTTCCAACATTCCGTTTGGATTGTTCTGCGCAGATATACACAATGCACACTCATCTGCATTTCAATGAGGCATTCAATTGCCACATATCTCGACTCAGGGAGTGCGGTGAAGAAAGACTACTGAAACATGAAGAAAGTTCTGAATAATGTTTTCAACGGCTACCAAGCAAAGGGGGCATAATCGAGAGGGGAAGGTCGTTCAGGGTTCTCGGGTGTTCACCCACACGACGGATTTCACATGCATCAAGCAGACGATACGTAGTGATAGGGACACCTACTAGGCCATCCGTCACATGCGGGCGTACGTACACGACCAACAATACCTTACACTGCATAGTCAAATAAAAGATTGAGTCTGGTGCTTGTAGTTGGCAAGCGATGACATGTTTAGAGAAGAGATATATGATATCTAGCAGTGCTTTGCAACGAAAATCGTTCATCAAGTGGTGAACAAGAGTGGGACCTTCCACTATCGGTTCCCCATGCCTAACCGTGACATAGATATTGTCCTAACAATTCAAAATGACCAGAGTGCCTTCATCGCTCCGAAGGGCTAGCCCGCAGTATTCCCTAGGCTGAGTCAGAAGGCTTGAGAATTATTGTAAGGCTAGCTACCATTTTTGAATAGTCGTTGAACTTAATTGTTAGGGTTATGAATCGTCAATCGTGTAATAAATGCTTAATTATGTTGCTTTTAATTATTGCAGCCATATTTGTGATGTTCGATCTTTTGTATAAATGTCAATGATTAAAAGAGTTGGTTCACACTAAGTTGTCCTTGATGGTCTTGTGCTCCTTGTGATATTCAAAAAAAATTCAGATCTTGTGCATCGTACTTGGCGCACCAGTTCCATCAAGGCCACTTGTGTGTGTTCACCCTAAACATGAAGTACAAGGACCGATGACCATCTTGTGCCTGTTAAGAGGTACTACAGGCGGTGGTGATCTAGGGAAAATAATGCAGACGAGGGTTTCGGGACTTCTTTGGAAATAAAGAACATCACATATGTAATATTATGGTTAGTGAGATCAGAACAAAGTTGCACCCTTTGGTGCACATCAGTAATAGTGACATTCTTCATACATCCCGTACGGGGTTATGAATTATGTCACCATTGTGTATGTGCACAAAAGTGTCCAATTTTGTTCGGATGTCGCAAACACTTACATATATGATTTTGTTTAGTTTCAACGAAGTTCAGAAATTTCACCCTTGTCGTCATCATTCCCCGCATCACCATCACGTATACTACCTCGACAATCACAAAATATGAAGGTCCAACTTATTTTCTAGAATTGCGGAATTAATGTCTTCCTTGTGTTTAACTTTCCTCTTATTTCTTTCATCTCACCCTGTTTAATTATTATTGTAGACATGTTTGTCGAGTGGTCTGTCAAACACATGATCTCCTCTAGAGGTTTGAATACTAGGGGCTAACCATGTTCACTACGCTCCTCGAAAGGGAAAATAGGAATGATTGTCAATGGGGACACGGAGAGTTTACCCAGGTTCAGGACACTATTGCGGTGTAAAATCCTACTCCTTCTTGTACGTGGATTGCACTGCGATGGTTATAGTACAAGATGTGAGCTTGTCCTCTCTTAGACTACAAGGGTTTTGAATTTACGCTTCCCACCCCTCGACCCCTTTCTCCGTAGGCCAAGGGGCCTCAGTTATACTGGCATTTTTGGCCCTCCTTCCCACTCATTCTTGGAGGGAAAGGGCTACCACAAGGGGCCAAAGTCGAGACCTGTTGAGCTCTGCGCTATCTCTTTGGTCTTGGTCGTCGAGAACAGCGCCACCGTCCATGGCAGGGTTGTGGGGGTTCCGTTGATGTTCCCTCCGTCTCGTACGCCGGACCGGTCTTCTTGCACCGAGGAGGAAAGCCTTGGGAGGGGCTTTGGCGCGCAGCCGAGGCGCACAGTTTATACACGAGAACGACAACTGCGGCCAAATCGACCCTGTCACTTTGCGGCGTCGTCATCACTCTCGCAGAGATACCAGTGTCATCTCCACATGGGTTGTCCCTCGCGAGTGCGGATTCCTCTGGAAGGAAGCTAGGGCGACGTAGATCTCCTCTCCAGGGGCAGTGATACCAGCGGGGGCCACCATGTGGTAGATCCTTGATTGGAGCACCCCCTCAAGAAGGGGGGGTACCCTCGAGAACGGGCGCCTCTAGAGGTGAGCTGGCAAAGGCCTCCGTTGCATCGATTTGGGTTGGGCCTTTAGTCGGCGTCCCAGGATACCCTGTTATTCATGGGTCCGGCAGTAGCCCTCGGTCCCGCGGCGTGCACGCGTCCAGAGGTGGCGAAACGGGTCGGGGCCACTCGCTGCAAGGCTAGTCGTGACACGTGGCGTGACGATTCGTGGGAGAGACCCATGATCTCCCGTACATGGCGGAAACATTTCGTCGTAATAACTGCCCTAGCACGGCGCTAATACGTCATAAATGTATCCCTAATTTCTGATGCTCCATGATGATATTATGTCAATTGCTACATGTTTTCTCCCTTCTTTATGTCATTTTTATCGATTTTCCGGACTAACCTATTGACAAGATGCCACAGAGCCAGTTCCCTGTTTTCTGCTGTTTTTAGTTTCAGAAAAGTTGTTCTGGAAATATTCTCGGAATTGGAAAATTTGAATCCCGAAAGTCCTAATTTCCCCGGCAGCATCCAGAAGACCGAAGAGGAGTCGAAGAGGGGCAACAGGGGGGCCACGCCGTAGGCTGGCGCGGGTGCCCTGGCCACGCCAGCTATGGGTGTGGGGCCCCTAGAGCTCCACCGCCTTTGCCCTTTCGCCTATTTAAGCCCCCCGGATGGAAAACCCTAGGCACCTGATCAAAATCCCCGAAAAAGTTCCACAGCCGCCGTCACCGTCAACCCTAGACCAGGAGGGTTCTGGAGCTGTTTTCCGGCACCCTGCCCGAGAGGATATCATCACCGGAGGCTTCTACACCACCATGCCTGCCTCCGGAGTGGTGCGTGAGTAGTTCATCCCTGGACTACAGGTCTATAGCAGTATCTAGATGGTTGTCTCCTCCTCATATGCCTCCATCTTTAGATCTCGTGAGATGTCTATCATGATCGAGATTGATCTTATGTAATTCTATATGCTCTATTTGCTGGGATCCGATGAATATTGACCTTGTGCCAAGTTCATTATAGTCTTTATTGCATATGCTATTTGTGATCTTGCATGCTTTCCGTTGCTAGTGGTTGCTCTGGCCAAGTAGTTGCTATTGACTCCAAGAGGGAGTATTTATGCTTGATAGTGGGTTCGTGGCTCCTTGTTGCCTTGCTTGAGTGACAGAAACGTGATGGGGGAGGATGTGTTGTTGCCATTAGGGAGAAAACAGCGATGAGAGTGCCCGCGTGCATAACCATTTATTACATTACACACTTTGTTTAATACAGTTATCTGTTGCTTGCAACTTAATACCTAAGGGGGTTTGGATGATAACCTGAGGGTGGATTATTAGTCATAGATGCAGATGGATGTCGGTCTATGTATCTTGTTGTAATACCCGCACTAAATGTCATAGTAATCATCATGTTATAATGTGCACTACGGTGCAACCTTTATTTGTCAATTGCCCAGCTGTAATTTGTTCACCCATCATGTTATTTTTATGGAGATGCACTGTTGCACCCTGATTTCTAGGGGATACTCACCGTACGAACTGGATAGCAGATGCTTGGATTATGGGGCATAACTGCTCCCACGTCCCAGCTTCCTGGTAGGCCTGCGCTTATGCGCGACAACACAAGCCCTGCTATTCCATCGTCGATGTAAACTATCCACTAGAGATCAACGGCACTTCCGTCGACGTACTTCAAACCATACACACATGGTACGTCAACGGCGTTTAACAAGTGATATCCAACAGATCTCTACGACACAAAAGATTGAAATAAGTTGCAACTGGCCCTCACTAGGGCAGAGAATAGCAAATACAATCATTCAGAGGGCACATGCCCCAACAATACATCGTTACAATACAGCGGAAGCATTCAACATGTCTGAGTACAGACAAGAACCAAATAGGCCTAAGAGGCCGGAAACAAACAGACGGAGCCCATCCACGAAGTCTCGGATCCTGCCCGGGTCCGCTATCTACTCGTCAGCAGTCTCGTCATAATTCACGTAGTTGCCACCATGTAGATCCTCGGAAACGTCGGTCTGCGGAAACCACAGCCCCAAAGGGGTCAGTACATAAACGTACTGGCAAGAAAGACTCACAGTTCACCAAAATGTAACCCGTCAACACCAAGCACAGATGCCTTGGGTTCAACGGAAGAGAGGGGATATAAAAGATGCTGCAACTGGATGCGCTAACCAACTACAGAGATTCTACCACTTCCGGCTAACAGAAAGGAGGTAAGATCGAGGATTGTAACCAACTGAAAGATAACTTCAAACAAACCCATCCTGGATCTCGCCCCTTATCCAAAGAAGCGATCCGAGGATAACTCACACAGTTGTAATAATGATGGTTCAAATTATTGTGTCAATAAGCCTATTACTAGTCAAGTTATTAATCATGGGGTGTAACATGTTGATCATTATGTTTAAGTTGTCCTGAGTACTTGTTAGCCAGTACTTTCACCAAGTAATCCATAACCGCGGAAAACACGGCTTCTCGAGAAGATTATCCCTGCAGGGTTGCACCAATTTGGCCGTACACTCATGAATAACCCGCCAGATGGAAAGGCCCTTCCACCAAGCGGGGTACTCAACACAACCAACCATTCTTCGCATCAAGCCCAAAGCACCTTGGGCGCACGGCTAATCAAGCCCAGAAGAAAATGGACCATCATAGCACTCTAAGACCGTGTCCCCCTATATGCCGACTACAAAAGTTCCACCCTGCGCTGGGCTCGCAAAAACATGCATGCGGCAAATGGAAAACACGAACTAAATGAGGCGATTTGGACGAGATGCGAATCAGGTCAAGTTGAGGGGGGCGCCCATACTCGCTTCCCAAATGCGGGTAGTGCGCTCATCATGGATCAGTAGACAAGACCCTTTTCCTATTAGGGTCGACACTAGCAGGCTCCAAAACCTCTCATGGGCCTCCTGCCGGTGCCTTATCATCAAATTTATTATTAATAGTAACATTAGCATGATTGATTGATTAAACATCGAGCCCCCACAACGTAATAGAGTAGTAACAGAAAGTAACGGGTAACAGACTCGAGCAAAACAACCTAAGCATGCTAGTAAGACACTGGCTCAAACAATGGGTTGTAGGAAGGGAGATGAGGCAATATCAGGTTTAAGGGATTCATGTGATGGGTTCGTAACAGAACAACTACTACTAAGGCTAGCAGAAAAGAACAACGGAAAGTATCGGTAACCAATGTTGAAAGGAACACGGTGGTTCATGTGAGTGATAACTTGCCTGCAAACCCAGTAGCCTGGTACTGAGCTAGATCCTTGAAAGGGGTGTCGTAAGTATCGTCGGTCTCAACGTCGTCGTGTATCCGAGAAGAAGCAAACAAACAAGGCAGAAAGATAAACAATCATTATCATGGCATTGTGCACAATCAAAGATGATGCATGTCAAGTTAATGGTTGTATCAAAATAAACTAGTTGACAAGATAGAAACAAGATTAAATGGACCCATATGCAATTGGATTGCATATGGAAAGCCCATGAATTATGGTTGAATTAATTGTTTTACAACTAATCATTATGTGAAAGTGGATTAGCATGATGCATGGATGAGGAAAACAGCAAAATAACAACAATAGAACCAAATGGAAATAAGGCTTAACAAGTTTAGAAAATCATTTATTAAGTTATGGAATTTTGGTTTCTTAAAGGTGTCACACAAGCATTTGTTATTTTCATCAATTTAAAGTGTTCAAAACATTAAGTGAGATTCATATGTGAAAAGTTTATACTTTTGTGGTTTGAAAACATATTTTATATGCCCCAAAAGAATTTGTTTTGATCAAGTTATAAATTGAACAATATTAAATGATTTAAACAAGGTTTAAATCATTTAACCAATTTTAATTATTCAAAACATGAAACAAAATTTATATTTGGAAAGATGGTTTAATTTTGCATGGAAAACATATTTCATTTGTGGAAATTGGATTTAAAATGAGCAAGTTATTATTTTGGCAATTTTAAATGCAATAATTAAGAAACAGTTGTTTTCAGCAATTTAAATTATTCAAAACAGCAAACAAAATTTATATTTGGAAAGTACATGAAAAATTGATTGGAAAACATATTTGGTTTGTGAAATTTGGAATTTTTATGAACAAGTTATGAATTTTGCAATTTTAAGTGAATTTGACAAGTTTTCAAATATTTCAACAATTTAAAATATTCAAAACAGTAAACAAATTTTATATTTGGGTAGAGCATTTAATTTGGGTTGGAAAACATATTTAAAATGTTGAAATTGGAGTTAAAATGATTTTATTAGGCATTTTAGAAGTTTAGGATGCAATCTGACATTTTAATTAATATCCAGGGATTTAGAAATTAATAGCAGGGACTTAGAATTAATTTGCAGGGGCTAGAAAGTAAACAACAGGGACCTACAGGTGATTTCTTGGAAGTTGTTGGGCCTGGAAAAAATAAAACAAAAGAGGTGTTTAACTGCAGGGGGTGGGATTCGATCCCCCCACCTCCTGCTTGTGCTGGGGGAACCAAACCGGTGGGGTGGATTTCGGGTTGTGACAGAAGGAGGAGTGCGGGGAGGATAAGGTGTAGCTTGCGGCTGTTTCTGAACCTAACTGAACCGGACACGTACTGCTTCAGATCGAGCGGACAATGGTCGATGGCTGCCGTCGGCCTGCTCGCCGTGGTGGATGGCCGCGGTGGCCGGTGCTGGGAGGGTGCGGTGGCCTAGAGGAAAGGAGGGAGGGAGGCAGGGGACAGCGAGCGGGAGGAAAAGGAGCGGGGCGGCTCACCTGGGTGCCCTTACGGACAGGAGGGAGGAGGCGACAGGCAGAAAAAGCGGCGGACTTCTCCGGCACGGCGCGGTCGCCGCAGCCCCTCCCGGCAAACGGCGATGGGACGGCGAGCCTCAGGGCACCTCCAAGATTCCATTCCCGCCACCAACTACTCCTCGAGGTGACTGAGGAGACCGGCGGTGAGGGAGGCAGTGGTGCTCACGGCGGCAGGTGGCGGTGATTCAGAGATTCAGACAAAGAACGGAGGGCTCGGGGAAGAGGAAGAAGAGGGACTGGCGGCGATGGAGGGTTAGGGCTAGGGTTACGGTGCGAGAGGTAGGTTAGATATAGGGTGGCTAGCTCGTACGGCAAGCCATCCAGAGAGGGGAAAACGATCGCACAGTGGGGTGCCTGTTCGTACAGGAGGTGACCTCACGCGAGGAAGACGACAGCGAGGGAAGGGTATTGGGCCAAAGGGTAACTGGGCTGGGCTGGTTGCTGCTGCTGCTCCCTCTCCTCTCCTTTACAATTTTTATTTTTTTCTGCTTTATTATTTTTTTGTAACTTTGATTTTGGAAGAAAGAGTTAGGGTTTTTCTATAGAAAAATTTGAAAAAAAATTAGTTAAGCCTTTTAGGTAATTAGGAACCACATTGCATGCTTGGATTTCAATTATTTGAGATTTAAAATATGTTTGTATTTGAAACCAATTTGGGAGATTTTCATATTAATGAACCATTAAGGAAAATAAGCATGTTTATAGGGTAGCCCCTATGAATTTTAAAAATTAAAATTATTTGGTTGAATTGATAATGTTTATAAAGTGGTATGACCCAACTTGGGTGCTGTTTGGAAAACAAACCAAATTGATTGAAATTTGCAATATTCATTAATATTAGGAAAACAAGCAATTTCAATAGGGTTTCCCCTAGGGTTTAGAATGATTTAAGGAATTCAAATTAGTGGTGCACTTCATGGATTCAAAAGTTTAATGATTTTGAGACATGGTTTGAGTTTGGAAGTGATTTGGAATTAATTGATTAAAGTGATTGATTGAATTAAGCCACAATTTAATAAGTGATCCAATATGAAATAAAATGGAACAATTTGGTTGTTTTCATTTGTTATTTTTATTCCAAAAGTTGTAACAGAACAAGTATGAAAACATGCATTTGAAATTGTTTGACTTTCATGGTGAAAACAAAGAATAACAGATGCAACACAACAGAAACAAATGCAACAATATGATGACATGATGCAATACTTTAATTAAACAGGAAATCAAACATTCTAAGGGGAGTTTTCATACTTGGGATGTTACAAAACGCCCCCCCTTGAAGGAATCGCGCCCCGAGATTCCTACTGAGAAAAGAAAAGGTCCGGAAACTTCTTGGAAAGATCCACTTGAGTTGTGACACGTGAAACACATCGTGCACATTGGATAGTTTAACTGGGAGTTCAAAACAATAGGAATTCCTGGCAACTCTTCTGGAAAGATATCAGGGAATTTGGAAACCACCGGAACAATATTAGTAGAGGTATAGGTTTTGTATGGAGGCTGTATAGCTGAAAAGAATTTGGTTCATTTGGAGAATAGACTATCTGTAATAAGGGTGGAACAGAGTTATTGACATCAATGGAACACCAAGAATAATATCAATGTCAGAATCATCAACATGAGAGTAACGAGGAATATGTGGCCTCCCATTAGAATTGGATTGTTCTTACTTATCTTGGAAGTCAACATTTGAGATTCCGGGGAGTGAACAGAGTTTTGATTGCTTAGTGGAACCAGAATTGGGTTGTATGTTGTGGAAAAGATTGTTGACACAAAGGAATGTGATGCTCCGGTATCAAATAGCACCTTAGCTGGATAAGAGTTTACGAGGAAGTTTTGATTAGACGCCGGTAGAAGAATTGAAGTGGAAAACAACAACAAGATTTCAACGGACGAAAGGTTCTTTAAAAGAACAGGATAACGAAGCAACACCGGGAAAACGAGATCAAAACTCCTGAGGTACTACGGAAAACCCATCCGGGCTTCTAAAGGATCAATATCTACCGCTTAAGGAATAGAGGATCTGTTTCCGGGGCTTACAAGCCTCCGTTCTCAATCATGAGTAGGCAACATGATAAATCATGTCACAACCACCTCCATTCCTATGGTCTAGTAGATATAACCATCCTAGAGAAACCAGAATTCGTGAAATCCTAAATTGAAAGTTTAGATGAGAAGGGAAAACAACGTTGCACTTCCTTACCAGAAAAGGGAGGGTGGGTGGGGAAAGAAGAAAAAGAACAGAATTCCTACTCTCACGTTTCATTTTTCCTATATAGCTACAAAATAGTTTCTAGACTCAACTGCGACCAGTAAAAAGGGATCCTACAGGCAGACAGGCTCTGATACCATTTGTCGCACCCTGATTTCTAGGGGATACTCACCGTACGAACTGGATAGCAGATGCTTGGATTATGGGGCATAACTGCTCCCACGTCCCAGCTTCCTGGTAGGCCTGCGCTTATGCGCGACAACACAAGCCCTGCTATTCCATCGTCGATGTAAACTATCCACTAGAGATCAACGGCACTTCCGTCGACGTACTTCAAACCATACACACATGGTACGTCAACGGCGTTTAACAAGTGATATCACAACAGATCTCTACGACACAAAAGATTGAAATAAGTTGCAACTGGCCCTCACTAGGGCAGAGAATAGCAAATACAATCATTCAGAGGGCACATGCCCCAACAATACATCGTTACAATACAGCGGAAGCATTCAACATGTCTGAGTACAGACAAGAACCAAATAGGCCTAAGAGGCCGGAAACAAACAGACGGAGCCCATCCACGAAGTCTCGGATCCTGCCCGGGTCCGCTATCTACTCGTCAGCAGTCTCGTCATAATTCACGTAGTTGCCACCATGTAGATCCTCGGAAACGTCGGTCTGCGGAAACCACAGCCCCAAAGGGGTCAGTACATAAACGTACTGGCAAGCAAGACTCACAGTTCACCAAAATGTAACCCGTCAACACCAAGCACAGATGCCTTGGATTCAACGGAAGAGAGGGGATATAAAAGATGCTGCAACTGGATGCGCTAACCAACTACAGAGATTCTACCACTTCCGGCTAACAGAAAGGAGGTAAGATCGAGGATTGTAACCAACTGAAAGATAACTTCAAACAAACCCATCCTGGATCTCGCCCCTTATCCAAAGAAGCGATCCGAGGATAACTCACACAGTTGTAATAATGATGGTTCAAATTATTGTGTCAATAAGCCTATTACTAGTCAAGTTATTAATCATGGGGTGTAACATGTTGATCATTATGTTTAAGTTGTCCTGAGTACTTGTTAGCCAGTACTTTCACCAAGTAATCCATAACCGCGGAAAACACGGCTTCTCGAGAAGATTATCCCTGCAGGGTTGCACCAATTTGGCCGTACACTCATGAATAACCCGCCAGATGGAAAGGCCCTTCCACCAAGCGGGGTACTCAACACAACCAACCATTCTTCGCATCAAGCCCAAAGCACCTTGGGCGCACGGCTAATCAAGCCCAGAAGAAAATGGACCATCATAGCACTCTAAGACCGTGTCCCCCTATATGCCGACTACAAAAGTTCCACCCTGCGCTGGGCTCGCAAAAACATGCATGCGGCAAATGGAAAACACGAACTAAATGAGGCGATTTGGACGAGATGCGAATCAGGTCAAGTTGAGGGGGGCGCCCATACTCGCTTCCCAAATGCGGGTAGTGCGCTCATCATGGATCAGTAGACAAGACCCTTTTCCTATTAGGGTCGACACTAGCAGGCTCCAAAACCTCTCATGGGCCTCCTGCCGGTGCCTTATCATCAAATTTATTATTAATAGTAACATTAGCATGATTGATTGATTAAACATCGAGCCCCCACAACGTAATAGAGTAGTAACAGAAAGTAACGGGTAACAGACTCGAGCAAAACAACCTAAGCATGCTAGTAAGACACTGGCTCAAACAATGGGTTGTAGGAAGGGAGATGAGGCAATATCAGGTTTAAGGGATTCATGTGATGGGTTCGTAACAGAACAACTACTACTAAGGCTAGCAGAAAAGAACAACGGAAAGTATCGGTAACCAATGTTGAAAGGAACACGGTGGTTCATGTGAGTGATAACTTGCCTGCAAACCCAGTAGCCTGGTACTGAGCTAGATCCTTGAAAGGGGTGTCGTAAGTATCGTCGGTCTCAACGTCGTCGTGTATCCGAGAAGAAGCAAACAAACAAGGCAGAAAGATAAACAATCATTATCATGGCATTGTGCACAATCAAAGATGATGCATGTCAAGTTAATGGTTGTATCAAAATAAACTAGTTGACAAGATAGAAACAGGATTAAATGGACCCATATGCAATTGGATTGCATATGGAAAGCCCATGAATTATGGTTGAATTAATTGTTTTACAACTAATCATTATGTGAAAGTGGATTAGCATGATGCATGGATGAGGAAAACAGCAAAATAACAACAATAGAACCAAATGGAAATAAGGCTTAACAAGTTTAGAAAATCATTTATTAAGTTATGGAATTTTGGTTTCTTAAAGGTGTCACACAAGCATTTGTTATTTTCATCAATTTAAAGTGTTCAAAACATTAAGTGAGATTCATATGTGAAAAGTTTATACTTTTGTGGTTTGAAAACATATTTTATATGCCCCAAAAGAATTTGTTTTGATCAAGTTATAAATTGAACAATATTAAATGATTTAAACAAGGTTTAAATCATTTAACCAATTTTAATTATTCAAAACATGAAACAAATTTATATTTGGAAAGAGGGTTTAATTTTGCATGGAAAACATATTTCATTTGTGGAAATTGGATTTAAAATGAGCAAGTTATTATTTTGGCAATTTTAAATGCAATAATTAAGAAACCCAGTTGTTTTCAGCAATTAAATTATTCAAACAGCAAACAAAATTTATACTTGGAAAAGTACATGAAAAATTGATTGGAAAACATATTTGGTTTGTGAAATTTGGAATTTTTTATGAACAAGTTATGAATTTTGCAATTTTAAGTGAATTTGACAAGTTTTCAAATATTTCAACAATTAAAATATTCAAAACAGTAAAACAAATTTTATATTTGGGTTAGAGCATTTAATTTGGGTTGGAAAACATATTTAAAATGTTGAAATTGGAGTTAAAATGATTTTATTAGGCATTTTAGAAGTTTAGGATGCAATCTGCCATTTTAATTAATATCCAGGGATTTAGAAATTAATAGCAGGGACTTAGAATTAATTTGCAGGGGCTAGAAAGTAAACAACAGGGACCTACAGGTGATTTCTTGGAAGTTGTTGGGCCTGGAAAAAATAAAACAAAAGAGGTGTTTAACTGCAGGGGGTGGGATTCGATCCCCCCACCTCCTGCTTGTGCTGGGGGAACCAAACGGTGGGGTGGATTTCGGGTTGTGACAGAAGGAGGAGTGCGGGGAGGATAAGGTGTAGCTTGCGGCTGTTTCTGAACCTAACTGAACCGGACACGTACTGCTTCAGATCGAGCGGACAATGGTCGATGGCTGCCGTCGGCCTGCTCGCCGTGGTGGATGGCCGCGGTGGCCGGTGCTGGGAGGGTGCGGTGGCCTAGAGGAAAGGAGGGAGGGAGGCAGGGGACAGCGAGCGGGAGGAAAAGGAGCGGGGCGGCTCACCTGGGTGCCCTTACGGACAGGAGGGAGGAGGCGACAGGCAGAAAAAGCGGCGGACTTCTCCGGCACGGCGTGGTCGCCGCAGCCCCTCCCGGCAAACGGCGATGGGACGGCGAGCCTCAGGGCACCTCCAAGATTCCATTCCCGCCACCAACTACTCCTCGAGGTGACTGAGGAGACCGGCGGTGAGGGAGGCAGTGGTGCTCACGGCGGCAGGTGGCGGTGATTCAGAGATTCAGACAAAGAACGGAGGGCTCGGGGGAAGAGGAAGAAGAGGGACTGGCGGCGATGGAGGGTTAGGGCTAGGGTTACGGTGCGAGAGGTAGGTTAGATATAGGGTGGCTAGCTCGTACGGCAAGCCATCCAGAGAGGGGGAAACGATCGCACGGTGGGGTGCCTGTTCGTACAGGAGGTGACCTCACGCGAGGAAGACGACAGCGAGGGAAGGGTATTGGGCCAAAGGGTAACTGGGCTGGGCTGGTTGCTGCTGCTGCTCCCTCTCCTCTCCTTTACAATTTTTATTTTTTTCTGCTTTATTATTTTTTTGTAACTTTGCTTTTGGAAGAAAGAGTTAGGGTTTTGTCTATAGAAAAATTTGAAAAAAAATTAGTTAAGCCTTTTAGGTAATTAGGAACCACATTGCATGCTTGGATTTCAATTATTTGAGATTTAAAATATGTTTGTATTTGAAACCAATTTGGGAGATTTTCATATTAATGAACCATTAAGGAAAAAGAAGCATGTTTATAGGGTAGCCCCTATGAATTTTAAAAATTAAAATTATTTGGTTGAATTGATAATGTTTATAAAGTGGTATGACCCAACTTGGGTGCTGTTTGGAAAACAAACCAAATTGATTGAAATTTGCAATATTCATTAATATTAGGAAAACAAGCAATTTCAATAGGGTTTCCCCTAGGGTTTAGAATGATTTAAGGAATTCAAATTAGTGGTGCACTTCATGGATTCAAAGTTTAATGATTTTGAGACATGGTTTGAGTTTGGAAGTGATTTGGAATTAATTGATTAAAGTGATTGATTGAATTAAGCCACAATTTAATAAGTGATCCAATATGAAATAAAATGGAACAATTTGGTTGTTTTCATTTGTTATTTTTATTCCAAAAGTTGTAACAGAACAAGTATGAAAACATGCATTTGAAATTGTTTGACTTTCATGGTGAAAACAAAGAATAACAGATGCAACACAACAGAAACAAATGCAACAATATGATGACATGATGCAATACTTTAATTAAACAGGAAATCAAACATTCTAAGGGGAGTTTTCATACTTGGGATGTTACAAAACGCCCCCCCTTGAAGGAATCGCGCCCCGAGATTCCTACTGAGAAAAGAAAAGGTCCGGAAACTTCTTGGAAAGATCCACTTGAGCTGTGACACGTGAAACACATCGTGCACATTGGATAGTTTAACTGGGAGTTCAAAACAATAGGAATTCCTGGCAACTCTTCTGGAAAGATATCAGGGAATTTGGAAACCACCGGAACAATATTAGTAGAGGTATAGGTTTTGTATGGAGGCTGTATAGCTGAAAAGAATTTGGTTCATTTGGAGAATAGACTATCTGTAATAAGGGTGGAACAGAGTTATTGACATCAATGGAACACCAAGAATAATATCAATGTCAGAATCATCAACATGAGAGTAACGAGGAATATGTGGCCTCCCATTAGAATTGGATTGTTCTTACTTATCTTGGAAGTCAACATTTGAGATTCCGGGGAGTGAACAGAGTTTTGATTGCTTAGTGGAACCAGAATTGGGTTGTATGTTGTGGAAAAGATTGTTGACACAAAGGAATGTGATGCTCCGGTATCAAATAGCACCTTAGCTGGATAAGAGTTTACGAGGAAGTTTTGATTAGACGCCGGTAGAAGAATTGAAGTGGAAAACAACAACAAGATTTCAACGGACGAAAGGTTCTTTAAAAGAACAGGATAACGAAGCAACACCGGGAAAACGAGATCAAAACTCCTGAGGTACTACGGAAAACCCATCCGGGCTTCTAAAGGATCAATATCTACTGCTTAAGGAATAGAGGATCTGTTTCCGGGGCTTACAAGCCTCCGTTCTCAATCATGAGTAGGCAACATGATAAATCATGTCACAACCACCTCCATTCCTATGGTCTAGTAGATATAACCATCCTAGAGAAACCAGAATTCGTGAAATCCTAAATTGAAAGTTTAGATGAGAAGGGAAAACAACGTTGCACTTCCTTACCAGAAAAGGGAGGGTGGGTGGGGAAAGAAGAAAAAGAACAGAATTCCTACTCTCACGTTTCATTTTTCCTATATAGCTACAAAATAGTTTCTAGACTCAACTGCGACCAGTAAAAAGGGATCCTACAGGCAGACAGGCTCTGATACCATTTGTCGCACCCTGATTTCTAGGGGATACTCACCGTACGAACTGGATAGCAGATGCTTGGATTATGGGGCATAACTGCTCCCACGTCCCAGCTTCCTGGTAGGCCTGCGCTTATGCGCGACAACACAAGCCCTGCTATTCCATCGTCGATGTAAACTATCCACTAGAGATCAACGGCACTTCCGTCGACGTACTTCAAACCATACACACATGGTACGTCAACGGCGTTTAACAAGTGATATCACAACAGATCTCTACGACACAAAAGATTGAAATAAGTTGCAACTGGCCCTCACTAGGGCAGAGAATAGCAAATACAATCATTCAGAGGGCACATGCCCCAACAATACATCGTTACAATACAGCGGAAGCATTCAACATGTCTGAGTACAGACAAGAACCAAATAGGCCTAAGAGGCCGGAAACAAACAGACGGAGCCCATCCACGAAGTCTCGGATCCTGCCCGGGTCCGCTATCTACTCGTCAGCAGTCTCGTCATAATTCACGTAGTTGCCACCATGTAGATCCTCGGAAACGTCGGTCTGCGGAAACCACAGCCCCAAAGGGGTTAGTACATAAACGTACTGGCAAGCAAGACTCACAGTTCACCAAAATGTAACCCGTCAACACCAAGCACAGATGCCTTGGGTTCAACGGAAGAGAGGGGATATAAAAGATGCTGCAACTGGATGCGCTAACCAACTACAGAGATTCTACCACTTTCGGCTAACAGAAAGGAGGTAAGATCGAGGATTGTAACCAACTGAAAGATAACTTCAAACAAACCCATCCTGGATCTCGCCCCTTATCCAAAGAAGCGATCCGAGGATAACTCACACAGTTGTAATAATGATGGTTCAAATTATTGTGTCAATAAGCCTATTACTAGTCAAGTTATTAATCATGGGGTGTAACATGTTGATCATTATGTTTAAGTTGTCCTGAGTACTTGTTAGCCAGTACTTTCACCAAGTAATCCATAACCGCGGAAAACACGGCTTCTCGAGAAGATTATCCCTGCAGGGTTGCACCAATTTGGCCGTACACTCATGAATAACCCGCCAGATGGAAAGGCCCTTCCACCAAGCGGGGTACTCAACACAACCAACCATTCTTCGCATCAAGCCCAAAGCACCTTGGGCGCACGGCTAATCAAGCCCAGAAGAAAATGGACCATCATAGCACTCTAAGACCGTGTCCCCCTATATGCCGACTACAAAAGTTCCACCCTGCGCTGGGCTCGCAAAAACATGCATGCGGCAAATGGAAAACACGAACTAAATGAGGCGATTTGGACGAGATGCGAATCAGGTCAAGTTGAGGGGGGGCGCCCATACTCGCTTCCCAAATGCGGGTAGTGCGCTCATCATGGATCAGTAGACAAGACCCTTTTCCTATTAGGGTCGACACTAGCAGGCTCCAAAACCTCTCATGGGCCTCCTGCCGGTGCCTTATCATCAAATTTATTATTAATAGTAACATTAGCATGATTGATTGATTAAACATCGAGCCCCCACAACGTAATAGAGTAGTAACAGAAAGTAACGGGTAACAGACTCGAGCAAAACAACCTAAGCATGCTAGTAAGACACTGGCTCAAACAATGGGTTGTAGGAAGGGAGATGAGGCAATATCAGGTTTAAGGGATTCATGTGATGGGTTCGTAACAGAACAACTACTACTAAGGCTAGCAGAAAAGAACAACGGAAAGTATCGGTAACCAATGTTGAAAGGAACACGGTGGTTCATGTGAGTGATAACTTGCCTGCAAACCCAGTAGCCTGGTACTGAGCTAGATCCTTGAAAGGGGTGTCGTAAGTATCGTCGGTCTCAACGTCGTCGTGTATCCGAGAAGAAGCAAACAAACAAGGCAGAAAGATAAACAATCATTATCATGGCATTGTGCACAATCAAAGATGATGCATGTCAAGTTAATGGTTGTATCAAAATAAACTAGTTGACAAGATAGAAACAGGATTAAATGGACCCATATGCAATTGGATTGCATATGGAAAGCCCATGAATTATGGTTGAATTAATTGTTTTACAACTAATCATTATGTGAAAGTGGATTAGCATGATGCATGGATGAGGAAAACAGCAAAATAACAACAATAGAACCAAATGGAAATAAGGCTTAACAAGTTTAGAAAATCATTTATTAAGTTATGGAATTTTGGTTTCTTAAAGGTGTCACACAAGCATTTGTTATTTTCATCAATTTAAAGTGTTCAAAACATTAAGTGAGATTCATATGTGAAAAGTTTATACTTTTGTGTTTTGAAAACATATTTTATATGCCCCAAAAGAATTTGTTTTGATCAAGTTATAAATTGAACAATATTAAATGATTTAAACAAGGTTTAAATCATTTAACCAATTTTAATTATTCAAAACATGAAACAAAATTTATATTTGGAAAGAGGGTTTAATTTTGCATGGAAAACATATTTCATTTGTGGAAATTGGATTTAAAATGAGCAAGTTATTATTTTGGCAATTTTAAATGCAATAATTAAGAAACAGTTGTTTTCAGCAATTTAAATTATTCAAAACAGCAAACAAAATTTATATTTGGAAAGTACATGAAAAATTGATTGGAAAACATATTTGGTTTGTGAAATTTGGAATTTTTATGAACAAGTTATGAATTTTGCAATTTTAAGTGAATTTGACAAGTTTTCAAATATTTCAACAATTTAAAATATTCAAAACAGTAAACAAATTTTATATTTGGGTAGAGCATTTAATTTGGGTTGGAAAACATATTTAAAATGTTGAAATTGGAGTTAAAATGATTTTATTAGGCATTTTAGAAGTTTAGGATGCAATCTGCCATTTTAATTAATATCCAGGGATTTAGAAATTAATAGCAGGGACTTAGAATTAATTTGCAGGGGCTAGAAAGTAAACAACAGGGACCTACAGGTGATTTCTTGGAAGTTGTTGGGCCTGGAAAAAATAAAACAAAAGAGGTGTTTAACTGCAGGGCGTGGGATTCGATCCCCCCACCTCCTGCTTGTGCTGGGGGAACCAAACCGGTGGGGTGGATTTCGGGTTGTGACAGAAGGAGGAGTGCGGGGAGGATAAGGTGTAGCTTGCGGCTGTTTCTGAACCTAACTGAACCGGACACGTACTGCTTCAGATCGAGCGGACAATGGTCGATGGCTGCCGTCGGCCTGCTCGCCGTGGTGGATGGCCGCGGTGGCCGGTGCTGGGAGGGTGCGGTGGCCTAGAGGAAAGGAGGGAGGGAGGCAGGGGACAGCGAGCGGGAGGAAAAGGAGCGGGGCGGCTCACCTGGGTGCCCTTACGGACAGGAGGGAGGAGGCGACAGGCAGAAAAAGCAGCGGACTTCTCCGGCACGGCGCGGTCGCCGCAGCCCCTCCCGGCAAACGGCGATGGGACGGCGAGCCTCAGGGCACCTCCAAGATTCCATTCCCGCCACCAACTACTCCTCGAGGTGACTGAGGAGACCGGCGGTGAGGGAGGCAGTGGTGCTCACGGCGGCAGGTGGCGGTGATTCAGAGATTCAGACAAAGAACGGAGGGCTCGGGGAAGAGGAAGAAGAGGGACTGGCGGCGATGGAGGGTTAGGGCTAGGGTTACGGTGCGAGAGGTAGGTAAGATATAGGGTGGCTAGCTCGTACGGCAAGCCATCCAGAGAGGGGAAAACGATCGCACGGTGGGGTGCCTGTTCGTACAGGAGGTGACCTCACGCGAGGAAGACGACAGCAAGGGAAGGGTATTGGGCCAAAGGGTAACTGGGCTGGGCTGGTTGCTGCTGCTGCTCCCTCTCCTCTCCTTTACAATTTTTATTTTTTTCTGCTTTATTATTTTTTTTGTAACTTTGCTTTTGGAAGAAAGAGTTAGGGTTTTGTCTATAGAAAAATTTGAAAAAAAATTAGTTAAGCCTTTTAGGTAATTAGGAACCACATTGCATGCTTGGATTTCAATTATTTGAGATTTAAAATATGTTTGTATTTGAAACCAATTTGGGAGATTTTCATATTAATGAACCATTAAGGAAAAGAAGCATGTTTATAGGGTAGCCCCTATGAATTTTAAAAATTAAAATTATTTGGTTGAATTGATAATGTTTATAAAGTGGTATGACCCAACTTGGGTGCTGTTTGGAAAACAAACCAAATTGATTGAAATTTGCAATATTCATTAATATTAGGAAAACAAGCAATTTCAATAGGGTTTCCCCTAGGGTTTAGAATGATTTAAGGAATTCAAATTAGTGGTGCACTTCATGGATTCAAAAGTTTAATGATTTTGAGACATGGTTTGAGTTTGGAAGTGATTTGGAATTAATTGATTAAAGTGATTGATTGAATTAAGCCACAATTTAATAAGTGATCCAATATGAAATAAAATGGAACAATTTGGTTGTTTTCATTTGTTATTTTTATTCCAAAAGTTGTAACAGAACAAGTATGAAAACATGCATTTGAAATTGTTTGACTTTCATGGTGAAAACAAAGAATAACAGATGCAACACAACAGAAACAAATGCAACAATATGATGACATGATGCAATACTTTAATTAAACAGGAAATCAAACATTCTAAGGGGAGTTTTCATACTTGGGATGTTACAAAACGCCCCCCCCTTGAAGGAATCGCGCCCCGAGATTCCTACTGAGAAAAGAAAAGGTCCGGAAACTTCTTGGAAAGATCCACTTGAGCTGTGACACGTGAAACACATCGTGCACATTGGATAGTTTAACTGGGAGTTCAAAACAATAGGAATTCCTGGCAACTCTTCTGGAAAGATATCAGGGAATTTGGAAACCACCGGAACAATATTAGTAGAGGTATAGGTTTTGTATGGAGGCTGTATAGCTGAAAAGAATTTGGTTCATTTGGAGAATAGACTATCTGTAATAAGGGTGGAACAGAGTTATTGACATCAATGGAACACCAAGAATAATATCAATGTCAGAATCATCAACATGAGAGTAACGAGGAATATGTGGCCTCCCATTAGAATTGGATTGTTCTTACTTATCTTGGAAGTCAACATTTGAGATTCCGGGGAGTGAACAGAGTTTTGATTGCTTAGTGGAACCAGAATTGGGTTGTATGTTGTGGAAAAGATTGTTGACACAAAGGAATGTGATGCTCCGGTATCAAATAGCACCTTAGCTGGATAAGAGTTTACGAGGAAGTTTTGATTAGACGCCGGTAGAAGAATTGAAGTGGAAAACAACAACAAGATTTCAACGGACGAAAGGTTCTTTAAAAGAACAGGATAACGAAGCAACACCGGGAAAACGAGATCAAAACTCCTGAGGTACTACGGAAAACCCATCCGGGCTTCTAAAGGATCAATATCTACTGCTTAAGGAATAGAGGATCTGTTTCCGGGGCTTACAAGCCTCCGTTCTCAATCATGAGTAGGCAACATGATAAATCATGTCACAACCACCTCCATTCCTATGGTCTAGTAGATATAACCATCCTAGAGAAACCAGAATTCGTGAAATCCTAAATTGAAAGTTTAGATGAGAAGGGAAAACAACGTTGCACTTCCTTACCAGAAAAGGGAGGGTGGGTGGGGAAAGAAGAAAAAGAACAGAATTCCTACTCTCACGTTTCATTTTTCCTATATAGCTACAAAATAGTTTCTAGACTCAACTGCGACCAGTAAAAAGGGATCCTACAGGCAGACAGGCTCTGATACCATTTGTCGCACCCTGATTTCTAGGGGATACTCACCGTACGAACTGGATAGCAGATGCTTGGATTATGGGGCATAACTGCTCCCACGTCCCAGCTTCCTGGTAGGCCTGCGCTTATGCGCGACAACACAAGCCCTGCTATTCCATCGTCGATGTAAACTATCCACTAGAGATCAACGGCACTTCCGTCGACGTACTTCAAACCATACACACATGGTACGTCAACGGCGTTTAACAAGTGATATCACAACAGATCTCTACGACACAAAAGATTGAAATAAGTTGCAACTGGCCCTCACTAGGGCAGAGAATAGCAAATACAATCATTCAGAGGGCACATGCCCCAACAATACATCGTTACAATACAGCGGAAGCATTCAACATCTCTGAGTACAGACAAGAACCAAATAGGCCTAAGAGGCCGGAAACAAACAGACGGAGCCCATCCACGAAGTCTCGGATCCTGCCCGGGTCCGCTATCTACTCGTCAGCAGTCTCGTCATAATTCACGTAGTTGCCACCATGTAGATCCTCGGAAACGTCGGTCTGCGGAAACCACAGCCCCAAAGGGGTCAGTACATAAACGTACTGGCAAGCAAGACTCACAGTTCACCAAAATGTAACCCGTCAACACCAAGCACAGATGCCTTGGGTTCAACGGAAGAGAGGGGATATAAAAGATGCTGCAACTGGATGCGCTAACCAACTACAGAGATTCTACCACTTCCGGCTAACAGAAAGGAGGTAAGATCGAGGATTGTAACCAACTGAAAGATAACTTCAAACAAACCCATCCTGGATCTCGCCCCTTATCCAAAGAAGCGATCCGAGGATAACTCACACAGTTGTAATAATGATGGTTCAAATTATTGTGTCAATAAGCCTATTACTAGTCAAGTTATTAATCATGGGGTGTAACATGTTGATCATTATGTTTAAGTTGTCCTGAGTACTTGTTAGCCAGTACTTTCACCAAGTAATCCATAACCGCGGAAAACACGGCTTCTCGAGAAGATTATCCCTGCAGGGTTGCACCAATTTGGCCGTACACTCATGAATAACCCGCCAGATGGAAAGGCCCTTCCACCAAGCGGGGTACTCAACACAACCAACCATTCTTCGCATCAAGCCCAAAGCACCTTGGGCGCACGGCTAATCAAGCCCAGAAGAAAATGGACCATCATAGCACTCTAAGACCGTGTCCCCCTATATGCCGACTACAAAAGTTCCACCCTGCGCTGGGCTCGCAAAAACATGCATGCGGCAAATGGAAAACACGAACTAAATGAGGCGATTTGGACGAGATGCGAATCAGGTCAAGTTGAGGGGGGCGCCCATACTCGCTTCCCAAATGCGGGTAGTGCGCTCATCATGGATCAGTAGACAAGACCCTTTTCCTATTAGGGTCGACACTAGCAGGCTCCAAAACCTCTCATGGGCCTCCTGCCGGTGCCTTATCATCAAATTTATTATTAATAGTAACATTAGCATGATTGATTGATTAAACATCGAGCCCCCACAACGTAATAGAGTAGTAACAGAAAGTAACGGGTAACAGACTCGAGCAAAACAACCTAAGCATGCTAGTAAGACACTGGCTCAAACAATGGGTTGTAGGAAGGGAGATGAGGCAATATCAGGTTTAAGGGATTCATGTGATGGGTTCGTAACAGAACAACTACTACTAAGGCTAGCAGAAAAGAACAACGGAAAGTATCGGTAACCAATGTTGAAAGGAACACGGTGGTTCATGTGAGTGATAACTTGCCTGCAAACCCAGTAGCCTGGTACTGAGCTAGATCCTTGAAAGGGGTGTCGTAAGTATCGTCGGTCTCAACGTCGTCGTGTATCCGAGAAGAAGCAAACAAACAAGGCAGAAAGATAAACAATCATTATCATGGCATTGTGCACAATCAAAGATGATGCATGTCAAGTTAATGGTTGTATCAAAATAAACTAGTTGACAAGATAGAAACAGGATTAAATGGACCCATATGCAATTGGATTGCATATGGAAAGCCCATGAATTATGGTTGAATTAATTGTTTTACAACTAATCATTATGTGAAAGTGGATTAGCATGATGCATGGATGAGGAAAACAGCAAAATAACAACAATAGAACCAAATGGAAATAAGGCTTAACAAGTTTAGAAAATCATTTATTAAGTTATGGAATTTTGGTTTCTTAAAGGTGTCACACAAGCATTTGTTATTTTCATCAATTTAAAGTGTTCAAAACATTAAGTGAGATTCATATGTGAAAAGTTTATACTTTTGTGGTTTGAAAACATATTTTATATGCCCCAAAAGAATTTGTTTTGATCAAGTTATAAATTGAACAATATTAAATGATTTAAACAAGGTTTAAATCATTTAACCAATTTTAATTATTCAAAACATGAAACAAAATTTATATTTGGAAAGAGGGTTTAATTTTGCATGGAAAACATATTTCATTTGTGGAAATTGGATTTAAAATGAGCAAGTTATTATTTTGGCAATTTTAAATGCAATAATTAAGAAACAGTTGTTTTCAGCAATTTAAATTATTCAAAACAGCAAACAAAATTTATATTTGGAAAGTACATGAAAAATTGATTGGAAAACATATTTGGTTTGTGAAATTTGGAATTTTTATGAACAAGTTATGAATTTTGCAATTTTAAGTGAATTTGACAAGTTTTCAAATATTTCAACAATTTAAAATATTCAAAACAGTAAACAAATTTTATATTTGGGTAGAGCATTTAATTTGGGTTGGAAAACATATTTAAAATGTTGAAATTGGAGTTAAAATGATTTTATTAGGCATTTTAGAAGTTTAGGATGCAATCTGCCATTTTAATTAATATCCAGGGATTTAGAAATTAATAGCAGGGACTTAGAATTAATTTGCAGGGGCTAGAAAGTAAACAACAGGGACCTACAGGTGATTTCTTGGAAGTTGTTGGGCCTGGAAAAAATAAAACAAAAGAGGTGTTTAACTGCAGGGCGTGGGATTCGATCCCCCCACCTCCTGCTTGTGCTGGGGGAACCAAACCGGTGGGGTGGATTTCGGGTTGTGACAGAAGGAGGAGTGCGGGGAGGATAAGGTGTAGCTTGCGGCTGTTTCTGAACCTAACTGAACCGGACACGTACTGCTTCAGATCGAGCGGACAATGGTCGATGGCTGCCGTTGGCCTGCTCGCCGTGGTGGATGGCCGCGGTGGCCGGTGCTGGGAGGGTGCGGTGGCCTAGAGGAAAGGAGGGAGGGAGGCAGGGGACAGCGAGCGGGAGGAAAAGGAGCGGGGCGGCTCACCTGGGTGCCCTTACGGACAGGAGGGAGGAGGCGACAGGCAGAAAAAGCGGCGGACTTCTCCGGCACGGCGCGGTCGCCGCAGCCCCTCCCGGCAAACGGCGATGGGACGGCGAGCCTCAGGGCACCTCCAAGATTCCATTCCCGCCACCAACTACTCCTCGAGGTGACTGAGGAGACCGGCGGTGAGGGAGGCAGTGGTGCTCACGGCGGCAGGTGGCGGTGATTCAGAGATTCAGACAAAGAACGGAGGGCTCGGGGAAGAGGAAGAAGAGGGACTGGCGGCGATGGAGGGTTAGGGCTAGGGTTACGGTGCGAGAGGTAGGTAAGATATAGGGTGGCTAGCTCGTACGGCAAGACATCCAGAGAGGGGAAAACGATCGCACGGTGGGGTGCCTGTTCGTACAGGAGGTGACCTCACGCGAGGAAGACGACAGCAAGGGAAGGGTATTGGGCCAAAGGGTAACTGGGCTGGGCTGGTTGCTGCTGCTGCTCCCTCTCCTCTCCTTTACAATTTTTATTTTTTTCTGCTTTATTATTTTTTTTGTAACTTTGCTTTTGGAAGAAAGAGTTAGGGTTTTGTCTATAGAAAAATTTGAAAAAAAATTAGTTAAGCCTTTTAGGTAATTAGGAACCACATTGCATGCTTGGATTTCAATTATTTGAGATTTAAAATATGTTTGTATTTGAAACCAATTTGGGAGATTTTCATATTAATGAACCATTAAGGAAAAGAAGCATGTTTATAGGGTAGCCCCTATGAATTTTAAAAATTAAAATTATTTGGTTGAATTGATAATGTTTATAAAGTGGTATGACCCAACTTGGGTGCTGTTTGGAAAACAAACCAAATTGATTGAAATTTGCAATATTCATTAATATTAGGAAAACAAGCAATTTCAATAGGGTTTCCCCTAGGGTTTAGAATGATTTAAGGAATTCAAATTAGTGGTGCACTTCATGGATTCAAAAGTTTAATGATTTTGAGACATGGTTTGAGTTTGGAAGTGATTTGGAATTAATTGATTAAAGTGATTGATTGAATTAAGCCACAATTTAATAAGTGATCCAATATGAAATAAAATGGAACAATTTGGTTGTTTTCATTTGTTATTTTTATTCCAAAAGTTGTAACAGAACAAGTATGAAAACATGCATTTGAAATTGTTTGACTTTCATGGTGAAAACAAAGAATAACAGATGCAACACAACAGAAACAAATGCAACAATATGATGACATGATGCAATACTTTAATTAAACAGGAAATCAAACATTCTAAGGGGAGTTTTCATACTTGGGATGTTACATGCACCACTAGTGAACATATGAACCCCGGTCCATTTTCCACACTGTTTAAAAAACCACAACAATTTCCTGCTCTCTCTACATTCTGCAAGCATTCAACTATTTTTCCACACTATACGTCTAACCTTTGTTTTCGGCAAGACCAGTGAGATTGACAACATCACTGGACCATTCGCGAAAAGTATTTTGGTTGTGTTGTGTACAGGTTCCACGTTGTTGCTAACACCGGTGAAGGGCCAGCTCCACCGTCAGTGGCATCAACCTTCCGAAGGTCCTCCTTCTCCTACTGGATTGATAACCTTGGTTCTTAACTAAGGGGAAAACTCCTACCGCTGTGCTCATCACACCCTCCTCTTGGGGTTTCCCAGCGAGTGCAAGATCGGCACCATCAAGGACTTTTTCTAGCGCCGTTGCTGGGGAGAAGGAAGTCTTCTGGCAAGGGGAGTCTCTCACTCTCAACCTCTTTATTTTGTTTATTGTCTTGTTTTCATTTTTTCTTGTTTTTATTTCTATATTGAAAACACAAAAAATTAGTTTACTCTATAGCTGTTATTTATTTGTTGCTTTTATTTCGTTAGAATGAGTATTCCTGAAGTTGAGGTTTGTTCTTTTAAGCAACAGGGGGAGAGAGTTTAAAAGATGCTTAGAATAAATGATGCTCATATTAAATGTACAAAAACAAAATTCTACCCTGATACTCCTGAGAAATATTTATGTTGGTCTTTCTGTTTGGTATAGGTATGTGTTAGATACTCTTACAGGTGGTAATATTCTAGGAACTCCTGCTGTAGAAGCCTGCAATTTGATTGAAAGTTTAGTAGGATCACCCCCCCCCCCATTATAATTGTTAAAACTGAGATCACTTTGGAGGATGTTATTAATAAACTAAACTCTTTGGAAATGAACTTATCAATTTTCCTGGATAATGCTAGCAAAATTAATGAATCAATAACTACTATTGATAAAAGAATCACTGCTTTAGAGGCTAGCAACACTCATGAAAATCAAAATCTTAGGATTGGTAAATTAGAATATTCTATGGGAACCTTAAGCTCAACCTTTTCATATCTTAATTTCAAGAAGGAGCAAAGATTCATTTATGTTCCCAAGACAACTAAACCCAAATCTCAATTTGTGCTGAAAATTTCTAAAACAACTAATGAAACTAAGAGTGACCTCCATGTTGAATCTTCAGAAGCATCTGGAGTACCTATTTCTGCAAACAATGGTATAGAGGAAGTTATTGTTTATGCTTATTCACTTGAAAATACTTGAGTTGATCTTTTATGCCTAGCTGAAAGGCGTTAAAGAAAAGCGCTACCAGGAGACAACCCGTTTTATTTCTCTGTTTTCATTCAGTTTTTCTTTGTTTTCTTTGGTGTGCTTTGCACCTGGGTGTTGTCTCTTTCCTTAGTAACACCTATGTATCTTTTATTTTGTGTTTTTGTTGATCCAAGTAAAGCCTCTAGTGGAAAGTTGAGACTATATTTCGGATTTCTGCGCAGAAAACAGATTTGTGGTGTCCACTCTTAATTCCGTTAAAAATCACAGAAAATTCAAAATGACCTGAGATTTTTTATGCTTAATACTGAGTTATATACGCAACTTTTCTTATTTAACCACTTTTTTTATTTGAGCAACAGAAGATTTTCGAAAAAAATCGAACTCTGCCTGCTGTTCTTTCTTTTGGTGTTATTTTGAGAAAAAGAGTTTTAAAAGAAGTTGTGACAATATCTAATGTGTTTTTTATTGCTATACTTGTGTTGAAACTGAACCATGTGAGTTTATTATCTCGATTGCAATAACGTTGCTAATAAAGATTGTGAGAATTTTGATGTGACAGGAGTTTTCAAGGGTCAAGAGAAGAGGATGATATGATGTGATCAAGAAGAGTGAAAAGCCTAAGATTGGGGATGCCCCGGTGGTACATCCCAGCAAATTCCAAGAATAATCAAGCGTCTAAGCTTGGGGTTGCCCAAGGCATCCCCTTCTCAATCAACAAATTATCAGGTCACTTCTAGTGAAACTATATTTTTATTCGGTCGCATCTTATGTGCTTTACTTGGAGCGTACTTTATTTTTGTTTTCAGTTTGCTTTTTCTTTGGTTTTCAGTTTGTTCTTACTTTCATAATAAGCTTGGTTGGATCCCAGCATTCTTTTATTGGAGAGTGACACGCTCCGCTTTTGCATGAGAATACGGTGTATTCTTAGTCTCTGTTTTGCTGCTGCATTTATTTAGCTCCTGTTTTGCATGCATCTCTTATTAGAGCTGTTAGTTTTAGTAGTTCTATTTTAGTACTCTCATGTTTTTTTGCTGTATCATAAAGAGTATTTTTGTTAAAGCATGTTTTGTATGGTGCTTGTTGGGAGTGGTGCTTGTTGGGAGAAATAAAACTGCTGCTTGAAGTAGAATCTATAACGGTACTAGTAGAAGCTTGTATAGACTGTGGCTAGAACTTTTTCATGCCATGCTAAATTTTATTTTAGTTTTAAAGCCTTGTGGTTATTGAGTAGCATGAATAGCCTCAAATAGCTGAGAGTGTTTAATGTGGATTGAAATATTCATGAGTTGTTCTTGTCATAGTAAAGGATCAATATATGGTATTCTCTTTCGAATGTTTTATTTGGTTGAGTTGGCACATGCTCACACCATGTTTATGACTACAAACCAGTCACAAATAGCCTCCATGGCCACTTAGTTTTTTAACTTGTGATAGTACTTATGTTTTAATTAATGATGCTTATGTCGCTATGCATGACTATGGCTCTTATGCTCCCTTGATTTGTCGCTCCCAGCATTTTGCTAGCCTCCACGTGTACTGAGCATGAGCTCTACTCGTGCATCCAAACTCCCTTAAACCAAAGTTTTTCCCATTGTGTCCACAATACCTACCTAGATGTGGTATTTAACTGTCATTCCAAAGTAAATTGCTCATGTGTTACCTTTAAAACCTTCAAAAGTATTCATGCTTTGTGTTCTTGTTTTTGCTCATGAGGACGTCAATAAAGAATCTTTATCTCTGTTGTTGATTGGATTTCACACCCTGGACTAGTGGCTTCATCCGCATATTAAAATGATAGTAGAGGTGGCAGCGGGGTGCCCAGCCCCAAATTAATACAAACAAATTCTCTTCACTATTTTTGCCCCTTATCATATCAGTTGTAACATCCCAAGTATGAAAAATAGCCATTAGAATTTTTGCTCTCTGTTATTTTATGTTTTGCATCATGACATCATGTTCATTGTATTTGTTTTGTTTGTTTTCCATTTGTTTTTCTCTGTTTTGCTTTGTTTTCCAACTGTTTTCATTTGTTTTCCTTTGTTTTCTATTTGAATTTCAAACCAAACTTTAAACCTTTGTTTCATACTTGTGATGTTACAATTTCCAAATTGATATTTCAAATCAAAACAATCAATTGTTTCCATAAAAGTTGTGATTCCAAAACTATTGTTTTGTTTCTAATCAAAAACTCATTTAATACATAACCCTTTGCAAATTCAATTAATTTCCAAAACAGCAACACCTTTTGAAATTTATGAAAATGACAAAACACTTCCATCATTTGTTTCCATTAAACTAAGGTTCAAACTAATTGAATAATTGCTTTCAATAATTCACTTAATCCAAATTCCTTTCCAAATTCAAATATTTCCAAACAGCACCCCTTTTGGAATTTATGAAAATAACCAAACAACTCAATCCTTTGTTTCACATAAACTTGAATTCTAAAGCTTTTAAATTGCTTAATGTCACCCTTATTCATCTATTATCAAAATTAATTAAATTCAATTAAATTTACCAACAACAATATAATTAAAAAATTTGGGAAAACAAAAGGTTGCACATGTTACTGTTACCAAAAATCCAGCTATACAAAATTTTACCGAATGTTCTAAACCCTAAAAAACCTCTCCTTTTTCTCTTTTTCTTTTTTCAGCAAAAAAGAAATATTAGCAAGAAAAAAAATAAAAAAGAAAGAAACAAAGGAGAGAGAGAGGCCAGCAGCCCAGCCCAACTTTCCCCCTCAGGCCCATACCCCTTCCACCTTTCTTCTACCTCTGTACGGTTTCATCTGAACATATCCACGTAGTAGAGCAGGGAGAAGCAACGGCAATCCTTCTCCCCCTCCTCCTATATCTATGCCCTAGGGCTCCTGCCAACCCTAGACGCACCCCTAATCTTCTCCCTCCTCTCTTCTCCCCCGCCTCCATCTTCCCTCTGCTCTCATCTCTCTGTAACAGAAGCTCTGAACCTCCTCACCGCAACCTCCTCTTCCTCCGGCGATCACCGGGGTTAGGGACTCCCTCCGCCGTGGCTAGGGGCGGGAATGGAAAGCCCCCACCGCGGGCTTCCTCTCCACCCCCTCGGCTCGAGCCGGGAGATCCCGAGGCGCCGGCGCCATTCCTTCCACGCCGCCGGCCAACCTCTGCTTCGCCCCGACCTGCACGACCTGCTCCTCCCTCCATCGCCAGAGGTGATCTCCTCTCCCCTCGCCCCTTGCTCCCTTCCCCTCCTCTCACACGCACCAGCATCAACCGCACCCCACGGCGCCCCTCAGGCCGCGAGCGCAGTAGCAGCCATCGCTGCCTGCCTCCGATCTCTGTCGAGGTACAGCACACAGCGATCCATCTTCAGTTTCAGAAAAAATCCCGCCCACCTGCACTTTATCCTCCCCCGTACCGCTACCTATCAACGAACACTCAGCTACCGCACTGGCAGCACCTCTCTGCGTGCACCCGCGAGGTGGGGGGATCGAATCCCAGCCCCCCACTCTTTTCTGCTCCTTTTTTTGTTTTAGTTCAGTTAACACCGCACCCACACCTCATACCCCCCGATCTGCCCCTTCCTATCACAAATCCAACACCACCCCACTGGTTAACCCCTCTGTGCGCGCCCAGGAGGGCTCGGGTTCGAGTCCCCCTTCCCACAAAATAAAACCAACTTTTATTTTGCTTTGTTTTGGTACAGAAACATCACAGAAATCACACATAGGTCCCTGCAGTTTCTTTCTAGATCCCTGTTTAATTTTTCTAAGTCCCCAGCAGTAATAAAAATGGCAGAATGGCACCCTAATCTTGTAAAATGCATAACTAAATCATCTTAACTCCAAATTTAACTTTTTAAATATGTTTTCTGTGCCAAATTGAATTCTCTATCCAAATATAAAATTTGTTTACTGTTTTGAATAATTCAAATTGGTGAAATCTTTAAAAACTTGCTTACTTCATTTAATTTTGAAAAAATCATAACTTGGGCATAAAAATTCCAAATTCAACAAACTAAATATGTTTTCCAATCAAATTTTCATGTACTTTCCAAATATAAATTTTGTTTGCTGTTTTGAATATTTTAAATTGCTGAAAACAACTGTTTCTTGTTTATTGCATTTAAAATTGCCAAAATAATAACTTGCTCATTTTAAATCCAATTTCAACAAATGAAATATGTTTTCCATGCAAAATTAAACCACCTTTTCAAATATAAAATTTGTTTCATGTTTTGAATAATTAAAATTGGTTAAATGATTTAAACCTTGTTTAAATCATTTAATATTGCTAAACTCATAACTTGCTCAAATTAGATTCTTTTTGAAACTATAAAATATGTTTTCAAACCATCAAACTATAAACTTTTCAAATATGAATTTGGTTTAATGTTTTGAACAAATAAAACTTCAACTAAGTTCATGTTTGGATTAAATTCAATTAAAACTTGTTCAAACTTGTTTAATTCATAAGTAATTCATCCTAAATCCTTTTTCAACAAGTGAAACATGTATTCCACCTAAAATTGTGTGTTCTTATCAAATATGAACTTTGTTATTCATTTTGAACCATTTAAATTGGTGAAAACAAAAATGCTTGTGTAACACCTTTAAGAAACCAAAATTCCTTAACTTAATAATTAAAATTTCAAAATGGGTAAACCTTATTTCCATTTGGTTCTATTCTTGTTATTTTGCTGTTTTCCTCATCCATGCATCATACTAATCCACTTTCACCTATTGGTTAGTTGTAAAACAATTAATTCAACCATAATTCATGGGCTTTTCATGTGCAATCCAAATTGCATGTGGGTCCATTTAATCATGTTATGTTATCTTGTCAACTAGTTTATTTCTGATGCATCAATTAAATGGTCATGCATCATCCCATGTTTGTGCATTATGCCATGTTATTGATTGTTTGTTCTCTGCGTTGTTTGTTTGCTTCTTCTCGGATAAACGACGACGTTGAGACCGACGATACTTACGACACCCCTTCTAAGGATCTAGCTCAGTACCAGGCTACTGGGTTTGCAGGCAAGTATTCACTCACATGAACCATCGTGTTCCTTTCAACAATGGATACCGATACTTTTCCGTTGTCTATTCTGCTAGCCCTATGAATAGTTGCTTCTGTTACGAACCTATCACATGTATCCTTTAACCCTGATATTGCCTCACCTCCATACCTATAACCTTTTTCTTGTTGCCCGTGTCTTACTAGCATGCTTAGGGTTGTTTTGCTCGAGTCTGTTACCCGTTACTTTCTGTTACTATTTCATTATGTTATGGGGGCTCGATGTTAAACAATGAATCATGCTAATGTTATTGTTAATAATAATTTGATGATAAGGCACCGGCAGGAGGCCCTGTCTGGTTTTGAGGCCTGCTAGTGTCGACCCTAATAGGAAAAGGGTCTTGTCTACTGATCCATGATGAGCGCACTAACCACATGTGGGAAGCGAGTATGGGCGCCCCCCTCAATTTGATTCGATTCGCATCTCGTCCAAATCGCCTCATTTAGTTCGGGTGTTCCATTTGCCGCATGCATGTTTTTGCGAGCCCGGGCCAGGGTGGAAACTTTTGTAGTCGGCGTTTAGGGAGACACGTTCTTAGAGTGCTATGAGGGTCCCCTTTTCTTCGGGGGCTCGATTAGCCGTGCGCTCACTGCACGGGGTTCTTTGGGCTTGATGCGGAGAAGAGTTGAGTTGTGTTGAGTACCTCGCTTGGTGGGTTGATCCCCCGTCTGGCGGGTTATTCTTACGTGTACGGCCAAATTGGTGCACCCCTGCAGGGATAAATCTTCTCGAGAAGCCGTTTTTTCCGCGGTTATGGATTACTTGGTGAAAGTACTGGCTAACAAGTACTCAGGACAACTTAAACCTAATGATTAACAACCTTACACCCAATGATTAACAACTTGACTAGTAATAGGCTTATTGACACAACAATCTGAACCAACATTAATCCAACTGTGTGAGTTATCCTCGGATTGCTTCTTTGGATAAGGGGCGAGGTCCATGATGGGTTTGTTTGGTGGTTAGTTGTAGTTGGTTACGATACGCGATCTTATCTCCTTCTGTTAGCCGGAAGTGGTAGTAACTCTGTAGTTGGTTAGAGTAGCCAGTTGCAGCATCTTTTATATCCCCTTCCTTCCGTTGAACCCAAAGCATCTGTGCTTGGTGTTGACGGGCTTTACTTTGGTGAACTGTGAGTCTTGCTTGCCAGTACGTTTATGTACTGACCCCTTTGGGGCTGTGGTTTCCGCAGACGACGTTTCCGAAGATCCCCTTGGTGGCTACTACGTGGAGTATGACGAGACTGCTGACGAGTAGATAGCGGACCCGGGCAGGATCCGAGACTTCGTGGATGGGCTCCGTCTGTTCGTTTCCGGCCTCTTAGGCCTATTTGGATCTTGTCTGTACTCAGACATGTTGAATGCTTCCGCTGTGATGTAATGATGATATGTTGGGACATGTGTCCTCTGGATGATTGTATTTGCTATCTCTGCTCTAATGAGAGCTATTTGCAACTTATTTCAATATTTTGTGTCGTAGAGATCTGTTGTGATATCACTTGTTCAAATGCCGTTGACGTACCATGTGTGTATGTTTTGAAGTACGTCAATGGAAGTATCCTGATTTCTATGGGATGGTTTACGTAGACGATGAACAGTAGAGTTTGGTTGTCACACCTACGTGTGTTGGCCTACTCGTAAGAGATGCGGGTGCAGGTAAGCCCCGTAATCCAATCACTTGTTGTTCAACGGAACTGCGAGTATCCCCTAGAAGTCCGGGTGCGACAAATGGTATCAGAGCCTGTCTGCCTGTAGGATCCCTTTTTACTGGTCGCAGTTGAGTCTAGAAACTATTTTTGTAGCTATATAGGAAAAATGAAACGTGAGAGTAGGAATTCTGTTCTTTTTCTTCTTTCCCCACCCACCCTCCCTTTTCTGGTAAGGAAGTACAATATTGTTTTTCCCTTCTCATCTAAAATTTCAAGTTAGGATTTCACGAATCCTGGTTTCTCTAGGATGGTTATATCCACTAGACCATAGGAATGGAGGTGGTTGTGACATGATTTATCATGTTGCCTACTCATGATTGAGAACGGAGGCGTGTAAGCCCCGGAAGCAGATCCTCTATTCCTTAAGCAGTAGATATTGATCCTTTAGAAGCCCGGATGGGTTTTTCCGTAGTACCTCAGGAGTGTTTTGATCTCGTTTTCCCGGTGTTGCTTCAATATCCTGTTCTTCTCAACATCCTTTTCGTCCGTTGAAATCTTGTTGTTACTTCCCACTTCAGTTATTCTACCGGCGTCTAATCAGTAACTCTGTTCCACCCTTCTGGACAGATAGTCTATCCTACAAATCAATCAAATTCTATTCAGCTATACACCCTCGATACAAAACCTATCCCTTTACTTAAAAATGTTCCGGTGGTTTGCAAATTCCCTGACATCTTTCCAGAAGAGTTGCCAGGGTTGCCTATCGTTTTGAACTTCCAGAAAAACTATCCAAGGTGCACGATGTGTTTCACGTGTCACAGCTCAAGAGGATCTTCCCAAGAAGTATCCGGACCTTTTCTTTTCTCAGTAGGAATCTCGGGGCGCGATTCTTTCAAGGGGGGGCGTTTTGTAACATCCCAAGTATGAAAAATAGCCATTAGAATGTTTGCTCTCTCTTATTTTATGTTTTGCATCATGACATCATGTTCATTGCATTTGTTTTGTTTGTTTTCCATTTGTTTTTCTCTGTTTTGCTTTGTTTTCCAACTGTTTTCATTTGTTTTCCTTTGTTTTCTATTTGAATTTCAAACCAAACTTTAAACCTTTGTTTCATACTTGTGATGTTACAATTTCCAAAATGATATTTCAAATCAAAACAATCAATTGTTTCCATAAAAGTTGTGATTCCAAAACTATTGTTTTGTTTCTAATCAAAAGCTCATTTAATACCAAACCCTTTGCAAATTCAATTAATTTCCAAAACAGCAACACCTTTTGAAATTTATGAAAATGACAAAACACTTCCATCATTTGTTTCCATTAAACTAAGGTTCAAACTAATTGAATAATTGCTTTCAATAATTCACTTAATCCAAATTCCTTTCCAAATTCAAATATTTCCAAACAGCACCCCTTTTGGAATTTATGAAAATAACCAAACAACTCAATCCTTTGTTTCACATAAACTTGAATTCTAAAGCTTTTAAATTGCTTAATATCACCCTTATTCATCTATTATCAAAATTAATTAAATTCAATTAAATTTACCAACAACAATAAATTAAAAAATTTGGGAAAACAAAAGGTTGCACATGTTACTGTTACCAAAAATCCAGCTATACAAAATTTTACCGAATGTTCTAAACCCTAAAAAACCTCTCCTTTTTCTCTTTTTCATATTTCAGCAAAAAAGAAATATTAGCAAGAAAGAAACAAAGGACAGAGAGAGAGGCCAGCAGCCCAGCCCAACTTTCCCCCTCAGGCCCATACCCCTTCCACCTTTCTTCTACCTCTGTACGGTTTCATCTGAACGTATCCACGTAGCAGAGCAGGGAGAAGCAACGGCCATCCTTCTCCCCCTCCTCCTATATCTATGCCCTAGGGCTCCTGCCAACCCTAGCCGCACCCCTATTATTCTCCCTCCTCTCTTCTCCCCCGCCTCCATCTTCCCTCTGCTCTCATCTCTCTGTAACAGAAGCTCTGAACCTCCTCACCGCAACCTCCTCTTCCTCCGGCGATCACCGGGGCTAGGGACTCCCTCCGCCGTGGCTAGGGGCGGGAATGGAAAGCCCCCACCGCGGGCTTCCTCTCCACCCCCTCGGCTCGAGCCGGGAGAGCCCGAGGAGCCGGCGCCATCCCTTCCACGCCGCCGGCCAACCTCTGCTTCGCCCCGACCTGCACGACCTGCTCCTCCCTCCATCGCCCGAGGTGATCTCCTCTCCCCTCGCCCCTCGCTCCCTTCCCCTCCTCTCACACGCACCAGCATCAACCACACCCCACGGCGCCCCTCAGGCCGCGAGCGCAGCAGCAGCCATCGCTGCCTGCCTCCGATCTCTGTCGAGGTACAGCACACAGCGATCCATCTTCAGTTTCAGAAAAAATCCCGCACACCTGCACCTTATCCTCCCCCGTACCGCTACCTATCAACGAACACGCAGCTACCGCACTGGCAGCACCTCTCTGCGCGCACCCGCGAGGTGGGGGGATCGAATCCCAGCCCCCCCTCTTTTCAGCTCCTTTTTTTCGTTTTAGTTCAGTTAACACCGCACCCACACCTCATACCCCCCGATCTGCCCCTTCCTATCACAAATCCAACACCACCCCACTGGTTAACCCCTCTGCGCGCGCCCAGGAGGGCTCGGGTTCGAGTCCCCCTTCCCACAAAATAAAACCAACTTTTATTTTGCTTTGTTTTGGTACAGAAACATCACAGAAATCACACATAGGTCCCTGCAGTTTCTTTCTAGATCCCTGTTTAATTTTTCTAAGTCCCCAGCAGTAATAAAAATGGCAGAATGGCACCCTAATCTTGTAAAATGCATAACTAAATCATCTTAACTCCAAATTTAACTTTTTAAATATGTTTTCTGTGCCAAATTGAATTCTCTATCCAAATATAAAATTTGTTTACTGTTTTGAATAATTCAAATTGGTGAAATATTTAAAAACTTGCTTAATTCATTTAATTTTGCAAAAATCATAACTTGGGCATAAAAATTACAAATTCAACAAACTAAATATGTTTTCCAATCAACTTTTCATGTACTTTCCAAATATAAATTTTGTTTGCTGTTTTGAATATTTTAAATTGCTGAAAACAACTGTTTCTTGTTTATTGCATTTAAAATTGCCAAAATAATAACTTGCTCATTTTAAATCCAATTTCAACAAATGAAATATGTTTTCCATGCAAAATTAAACCACCTTTTCAAATATAAAATTTGTTTCATGTTTTGAATAATTAAAATTGGTTAAATGATTTAAACCTTGTTTAAATCATTTAATATTGCTAAACTCATAACTTGCTCAAATTAGATTCTTTTTGAAACTATAAAATATGTTTTCAAAACATCAAAGTATAAAATTTTCAAATATGAATTTGGTTTAATGTTTTGAACAAATAAAACTTCAACTAAGTTCATGTTTGGATTAAATTCAATTAAAACTTGTTCAAACTTGTTTAATTCATAAGTAATTCATCCTAAATCCTTTTTCAACAAGTGAAACATGTATTCCACCTAAAATTGTGTGTTCTTATAAAATATGAACTTTGTTATTCATTTTGAACCATTTAAATTGGTGAAAACAACAAATGCTTGTGTAACACCTTTAAGTAACCAAAATTCCTTAACTTAATAATTAAAATTTCAAAATGGGTAAACCTTATTTCCATTTGGTTCTATTGTTGTTATTTTGCTGTTTTCCTCATCCATGCATCATACTAATCCACTTTCACCTATTGGTTAGTTGTAAAACAATTAATTCAACCATAATTCATGGGCTTTTCATGTGCAATCCAAATTGCATGTGGGTCCATTTAATCATGTTATGTTATCTTGTCAACTAGTTTATTTCTGATGCATCAATTAAATGGTCATGCATCATCCCATGTTTGTGCATTATGCCATGTTATTGATTGTTTGTTCTCTGTGTTGTTTGTTTGCTTTTTCTCGGATAAACGACGACGTTGAGACCGACGATACTTACGACACCCCTTCTAAGGATCTAGCTCAGTACCAGGCTACTGGGTTTGCAGGAAAGTATTCACTCACATGAACCATCGTGTTCCTTTCAACATTGGATACCGATACTTTTCCGTTGTCTATTCTGCTAGCCCTATGAATAGTTTCTTCTGTTACGAACCTATCACGTGTATCCTTTAACCCTGATATTGCCTCACCTCCATACCTATAACCTTTTGCTTGTTGCCCGTGTCTTACTAGCATGCTTAGGGTTGTTTTGCTCGAGTCTGTTACCCGTTACTTTCTGTTACTATTTCATTATGTTCTGATGGCTCGATGTTAAACAATGAATCATGCTAATGTTATTGTTAATAATAATTTGATGATAAGGCACCGGCAGGATACCCTGTGTGGTTTTGAGGCCTGCTAGTTTCGACCCTAATAGGAAAAGGGTCTTGTCTACTAATCCATGATGAGCGCACTAACCGCATGTGGGAAGCGAGTATGGGCGCCCCCCTCAATTTGATTCGATTCGCATCTCGTCCAAATCGCCTCATTTAGTTCGGTTGTTCCATTTGCCGCATGCATGTTTTTGCGAGCCCAGGCCAGGGTGGAAACTTTTGTAGTCGGCATTTAGGGAGACACGTTCTTAGAGTGCTATGAGGGTCCCCTTTTCTTCGGGGGCTCGATTAGCCGTGCGCTCACTGCACGGGGTTCTTTGGGCTTGATGCGGAGAAGAGTTGAGTTGTGTTGAGTACCTCGCTTGGTGGGTTGATCCCCCGTCTGGCGGGTTATTCTTACGTGTACGGCCAAATTGGTGCACCCCTGCAGGGATAAATCTTCTCGAGAAGCCGTGTTTTCTGCGGTTATGGATTACTTGGTGAAAGTACTGGCTAACAAGTACTCAGGACAACTTAAACCTAATGATTAACAACCTTACACCCAATGATTAACAACTTGACTAGTAATAGGCTTATTGACACAACAATCTGAACCAACATTAATCCAACTGTGTGAGTTATCCTCGGATTGCTTCTTTGGATAAGGGGCGAGGTCCAGGATGGGTTTGTTTGGTGGTTAGTTGTAGTTGGTTACGATACGCGATCTTATCTCCTTCTGTTAGCCGGAAGTGGTAGTAACTCTGTAGTTGGTTAGAGCAGCCAGTTGCAGCATCTTTTATATCCCCTTCCTTCCGTTGAACCCAAAGCATCTGTGCTTGGTGTTGACGGGCTACACTTTGGTGAACTGTGAGTCTTGCTTGCCAGTACGTTTATGTACTGACCCCTTTGGGGCTGTGGTTTCCGCAGACGACGTTTCCGAAGATCCCCTTGGTGGCTACTACGTGGAGTATGACGAGACTGCATACGAGTAGATAGCGGACCCGGGCAGGATCCGAGACTTCGTGGATGGGCTCCGTCTGTTCGTTTCCGGCCTCTTAGGCCTATTTGATCTTGTCTGTACTCAGACATGTTGAATGCTTCCGCTGTGATGTAATGATGATATGTTGGGACATGTGTCCTCTGGATGATTGTATTTGCTATCTCTGCTCTAATGAGAGCTATTTGCAACTTATTTCAATCTTTTGTGTCGTAGAGATCTGTTGTGATATCACTTGTTCCAATGCCGTTGATGTACCATGTGTGTATGTTTTGAAGTACGTCAATGGAAGTATCCTGATTTCTATGGGATGGTTTACGTAGACGATGAACAGTAGAGTTTGGTTGTCACACCTACGTGTGTTGGCCTACTCGTAAGAGATGCGGGTGCAGGTAAGCCCCGTAATCCAATCATCTGTTGTTCAACGGAACTGCGAGTATCCCCTAGAAGTCCGGGTGCGACATCAGTCAAAGCATAATTGTGTAAACAAAAGAGAAAGAGGGATGACCTTCTACACAAGTTGCATCCTTCACCATGGGAGACTCTCTTGTGAATCCAGTTAGCTTGTGACGTATTGTATTGTCTGTTTACCATTCGTTCACACTAGCATACACCCCTCCTAAAATATAGACACTCCTCAATGGTATGTGATTGTTGGCAGGCACCCGAGGATTCGGTTAGCCATGGTTTGTGTAAGATGGATGGGAGGAGTGTCAAACTTTTAATACCTCTGTTTAATAAATTAAAAAGCTCTATCACATGAGTGATCCCTGCTTCCCTCTGGGAAGGGCCTTTCTTTTACTTTTATGTTCAGTCTCCATCCTCTAACTTTATGCACAATTGAGAGAGCATTTTTTCCATTTTGAGTTCTATGTGCATTTGTCCCATAAACATCAATAATTACTTCATGATGTGATATTATTTGTTCTTAAATTATTTGTTCTAGTCTTCCTCTTGAAGTTTGAAAGTTTCCTGGCATTTATGTTCTGTCCCACTCTTAAGGACTAGCGAAATACCACTTTTCCATGCTTTCTCTATACCCGAAACAAACGTTTACCTTTATTTGCATTATTATTCATGATCCTTTATTTGAGATACTCTTCGTGATGCAAAGTAATTGATATGCTTTATTATTAAAGTTTTATTTATCATGCATGTGTTTAAAGTTTTATGATCTCGGCGTGCATATGCTTTTACATTAGATTCATCAAGTTTATGTTAGTAGCATGTCACCTCAGAATTTATTGTTTTATCGTTTACCTACTCGAGGACGAGTAGGAACTATGCTTGGGGATGCTTGATACGTCATCAACATATCCCTAATTTCTGATGCTCCATGATGATATTATGTCAATTGCTACATTTTTTTTCCCTTGTTTATGTAATTTTTATCGATTTTCCGGTCAAACCTATTGACAAGATGCCACAGAGCCAGTTCCCTGTTTTCTGCTGTTTTTAGTTTAAGAAAGGTTGGTCTAGAAACATTCTCGGAATTGGAAAAATCGAAGCCCGGAAGTCGTGATTTCCCTGGAAGCATCCAGAAGACCGAAGAGGTGTCGAAGAGGGGAAACAGGGGGCTACACCATAGGCTGGCACGGGTTCCCCCTGGTCGTGCCAGCTATGGGTGTGGGGCCCCTGGAGCTCCACCGCCTTTGCCCTTTCGCCTATTTAATCCCCCCGGATGGAAAACCCTATGCACCTGATCACAATCCCTGTAAAAGTTCCGCAGCCGCCGTCACCGTCAACCGTAGATAAGGAGGGTTCTGGAGCTGTTTTCCGGCACCCTGCCAGAGAGGAAATCATGAACGGAGGCTTCTACATCACCATGCCTGCCTCCGGAGTGATGCTTGAGTAGTTCATCCCTGAACTACGGTTCCATAGCAATAGCTAGATGGTTGTCTCATCCCCATATGCCTCCATGTTTAGATCTCGTGTCCTGCCTATCATGATCGAGATTGATCTTATGTAATTCAATATGCTGCATTTGCTGGGATCTGATGAATATTGACCTTATGCCAAGTTGATTATAATCTTTATTGCATATGCTATTTGTGATCTTGCATGCTTTCTGTTCCTAGTGGTTTCTCTGGCCAAGTAGTTGCTAGTGACTCCAAGAGGGAGTATTTATGCTTGATAGTGGGTTCATGACTCCTTGTTTCCTTGCTCGAGTGGCAGAAACGTGAAGGGGGAGGACATGTTGTTGCCATTAGAGAGAAAATAGCAGTGAGAGTGCCCGCGTGCATAATCATTGCTTACATTACACACTTTGTTTAATGCAATTATCTATTGCTTGCAACTTAATACCTAAGGGGGTTCGGATGATAACCTGAGGGTGGATTATTAGTCATAGATGCAGATGGATGTCGGCCTATGTATCTTGTTGTAATGCCCGCACTAAATATCATAGTAATCATCATGTTATAATGTGCACTATGGTGCAACCTTTATTTGCCAATTGCCCAACTGTAATTTGTTCACCCAGCATGTTTTTTTTATGGAGAGACACCACTAGTGTACCTATGAACCCCGGTCCATTTTCCACACTATTAAACAAACCACAAAAATTTCCTGCTCTCTCTACTTCTGCAAGCATTCAATTGTTTTCCGTACTATATGTCTAACCTTTGTTTTCAGCAAGACCAGTGAGATTGACAACCTCACTGTACCGTTGGGCAAAGTATTTTGGTTGTGTTGTGTGCAGGTTCCACGTTGTTGCTCACACCGGTGAAGCACCAGCACCACCGTCAGTGGCATCAACCTTATGAAGGTCCGCCTTCTCCTACTAGATTGATAACCTTGGTTCTTAACTAAGGGGAAAACTCCTACCGCTGTGCTCATCACACCCTCCTTTTGGGGTATCCCAACGAGTGCAAGATCTGCACCATCAGGCGCCACTGAGCAGTTATTGTCTTGGCATCTGGTCATGTCCACCCTCGAGACGTGCCCCTTCTGCTTTGATGCCTGGGACATCAAGGATACGGAACGGGTGCAGGGAAGCCCCCAGCCTGGGCATAAATAGAAGGCACTCCGCTCCTTCTCCAACGCTGCCTCCATCTCATTCTCCTTCACCTCCTCCTACATGCGGAAGAAAGAAAATCCAGCATGGCTCGTGATGGACGAGGTCGCGGCTCACCGTCGGACCCAAAACGCGGGTTCGAGGCGCAGTGATTGGATGGCTCTGGCTGCTGCTGAAGTGGTGGAGGGGTCCGCATCTCTAGAGGGGATGAGCACTCGCAACTGACATGGTCGAGGCGCACGGGCGCTGATACGTCTCAAATGTATCCATACTTTATGATGTTCCATGTTATTTTCATGCCTTATGCTACATGTTTCTTATAGACTTTATGTAATTTTTATGGATTTCTAGGACTATCCTATTGACAAAATGCCACAGAGCCTGTTCCAGTTTTCTGCTGTTTTTGGTTTGAGAAAAGTTGATCTGGAAATATTCTCGGAATTGGACGAAACAAAATCCCAGAGTCTTAGAAAGTCTCACGTACATGGAGTGTGTAGGAGAGATAGAGGGGGCCTCAGGGGGCCGACACATAGGGCGGCATGCCCAGCCCTCTGGCCGCGCCTGGGGGTGGTGTGGGCTCCCTGGCCACCCACCGACATTGCCCTCTCGCATATTTAAGCTCCTCCACGGGTTAACCCTAAACACAGAGCCTTTTCTACCAAAGATATCCGTTGCCTCCGTCATCGTCAACCCTAGTTTGGGAGGGTTATGGAGCGCTCCCCGACACCCTGTCAGGAGGGGGAATCGTCATGGGAGGGATCTTCATAACCATGCCTACCTCCGGAGTGATGCGTTAGTAGTTCATCCCTGGACTACAGGTCCATAGCAGTAGCTCGATGGTTTTCCTCTCTGTTCTATGCCTCATGTTTAGATCTTGTGAGCTGCCTAACATGATCAAGATCATCTTATTGTAATGCTACATGTTGTGTTTGCTGGGATTTGATGAATATTGAATGCTATGTCCATTGATTATCAATCTATCATGTTCTTTCATGTGTACGTTATTTATGATCTTACATGCTCTCCGTTACTAGTAGATGCTCTGGCCAAGTTGATGCCGGTAACTCCAAGAGGGGGTAGTTAGGTTCGATAGTGGGTTCATGCCTCTCTTTCACTCACGCTCGAGTGACAGAAACGTAACGGGTGGGGGATGTGCTGTTGCCATTAGGGAGAAAACAACAATTCTATGTCTAAGGATAACTTTATTGTTTACATTACACACTTTTCTTAATGCAATTTCATGTTTCTTGCAACTTAATACCCATGGTTTGCTTGGATGACACTATGAGGGTGGATTATTAGTCATAGATGCAGTTGGATAACGGTCTATGTATCTGGTTGTAATGCCCGCATGAATCACATAGTAATAACCATGTCATGCATATGCACTACGGTGTAACCTATATATCTCTCAATTGTACAGTTGTAATTTGTTTACCCAACATGTTATCTATCTTTTTTGGAGAGACACTGTCGCACCTGGACTTCTAGGGGATACTCACAGTCCGTTAAACAGTAGATAAATGGCTTACGGGGCATACCGGCACCCGCATCTCAATATGAGCAGGCCAACACGTAAACGTGTGACAACCATTCTCGTACTATTCATCGTCTGCGCAAACCATCCCATAGAAATCCGGATACTTCCGCTGACGTACTTCAAAACATACACACATGGTACGTCAACGGCATTGGAACAAGTGATATCACAACAGATCTCTACGACACAAAAGATGGAAATAAGTTGCAAATAGCTCTCATTAGAGCAGAGATAGCAAATACAATCATCCAGAGGACACCTGTCCCAACATATCATCATTACATCACAGCGGAAGCATCCAAAATGTCCGAGTACAGACAAGAACCAAATAGGCCTAAGAGGCCGGAAACGAAAAGACGGAGCCCATCCACGAAGTCTCGGATCCTGCCCGGGTCCGCTATCTACTCGTCAGCAGTCTCGTCATACTCCACGTAGTAGCCACCATGTAGATCCTCGGAAACGTCGTCTGCGTAAACCACAGCCCCAAAGGGGTCAGTACACCAACGTATTGGCAAGCAAGACTCACAGTTCACCAAAGTGTAACCCGTCCACACCAAGCACAGATGCTTTGGGTTCAACGGAAGGAAGGGGATATAAAAGATGCTGCAACTGGCTGCTCTAACCAACTACAGAACATACTACAACTTCCGGCTATCAGAAAGGAGATAAGATCGTGTATCGTAACCAACTATCAACTAACCACCAAACAAACCCATCCTGGATCTCGCCCCTTATCCAAAGAAGCAATCCGAGGATAACTCACACAGTTGGATTAATGATGGTTCAGATTATTGTGTCAATAAGCCTATTACTAGTCAAGTTGTTAATCATTGGGTGTAAGGTTGTTAATCATTAGGTTTAAGTTGTCCTGAGTACTTGTTAGCCAGTACTTTCACCAAGTAATCCATAACCGCGGAAAACACGGCTTCTCGAGAAGATTTATCCCTACAGGGTTGCACCAATTTGGTCGTACACGCATGAATAACCCGCCAGATGGAAAGGCCCTTCCACCAAGCGGGGCACTCAACACAACTCAACTCTGCTTCGCATCAAGCCCAAAGCACCACGTGTTGTGCGTGCGCGGCTAATCGAGCCCCACGAAGAAAAGGGGACCCTCATAGCACTGGAAGACCACGCCGCCCTAAATGCCGACTACAAAAGTTCCACCCGGGATCCAAGGGCTCGCAAGATCATGCATGCAGCAAATGGAAAGCCCGAACTACGTGTGGCGATTTGGACGAGATGCGAATCGAATCAAATTGAGGGGGGCGCCCATACTCGCTTCCCACATGCGGTTAGTGCGCTCATCATGGATCAGTAGACAAGACCTGTCACATCCCAATTTTGGAATACCTGTTAACACAGTTGTTTTGCTAATTGCTTTACTAATAAACCTTGGTTGTGTTTGTTTGTGGTTTTTTAAGTGCAACTAAACAAACTAATTATATAAACTTGCAAACTTAAAAGGATAGCAAAGCAGTGAACTAAAAATATTCAACATATTGTTCCAGGGATAAAAATATTCAACATATTGTTCCAATGACCTTGGCAATATTTTCTAAAGTAAATATTGATCAAAGAGTTTTCCAAAAACATCTTATGAATCTAATACTTGTTGAATATTATTCCAAGCCCTAAATTAAGAAAGAGGAAACACTTAATAAAATTTCCCAAAAAGATTATCAGAAAAAGAGGCATTCTTAAATGCTTCACCAAAATCTTATCAAATGTTTTTCCAACCTTGCAAGCTTAAAAACAAAGGTATTGGAGAGCATTGACTTGCTATCTCTAGTCACATAAATATTTTGGCAAAGCATTGCTAAAGAAAAGCCAAGTGCTTTATTAAATAGAAATTCCAATATTTCCAGAAACAGAAAACTCAAACTAGTTACTATTGGAAACTTTTTATTAAAATGATTTGAAATTCATACCATTTCTTCCTTATATCAAATAAGGAACACACACAAGAGGAGACCAAAAATTGAATCCATTAAAGTCCTAAAAACATGGTTTTTCTCCACAGCAACAATTGGGATTTTGAACAAGTTTGTTCTACAAACTTTTTCCAAATGCCATGAAATAAATACCACATGCTCTATATCATAAATAAGGATGAAAACCAAAAGGGCACAAGTTTTTGAATAATTTAAGTTGCCAAAAACCCCTGTTTTCTTCACAGCACCTTTTTGAAATTTGAACAAGTTTGTTCTATGAAGTAACTCTAAATGACTTGAAATTTCTACCACATAAGTAACACATCAAATAAGGAATGTGTGCCAAAAATTATAATTTTTGGAAGCTCCTAAGTAGGTTAATAAATTCAATGTCCATTTATGTAAGAATTCAAATTTGAACAACTTTGAATTATAAAGTTTATCTAATTGAGCCAATTTTCACCTATGTTGTACATCTCAACTAATGAGAATTTTGGGCAAAAGGAAATTACTTTATAACTTTGTTTGACTAGGGAAAACAACCTTTTTCAGAGAAGAGAAGGACCTAGTTGTAAATACTCAGGGACCTAAATGAAATCTGAGTCATCTCCTACCTCTAGCCATGCTGTAGCAAACAGAAGACCTACACCATTGCTTCGAGTGGAAGGAATTCGGGAGGATAAAGGGGCCCCCCCATGTGCCTTGTCTCCCCCAGGCCCCCCTCTATCTCCCCCCCCCTCGAGCTCTCTCCCTCTGTACAAATAGAGCCCAAACCGAACCCTAGCTTTTTCGGCCGCCGTCGATTCGGCCGATAGAGGGCTTGCCGCCGGCAGCCATGGTCCCCATCGCCTCCACCTAGTCGAGTAGGCCCCGTGTGCGAGAGGAATCGAGGCGGGATGGCGCCAGGAGCCAGCGCCGTCCAATTTCGCCTTCGGGGCCGGCGAGCTCCGGCGAGCCATCCGCGCCGCCTCGAACCTTCTCCGCCCTAGCCGTGCGTCTCCGAGTGTTCACGGTGAGCAAGGGAACCCCCGCCGTCGCTTTTCCCTCTCCCTCTTGCTCTCTAACGTGGCCGCGCCGTCCTCGGGTCCGGCCGCCGCCGCATTGCCGTCGCCGCTGCTTTCCGGCCGCTTCCGGGAAGCGAGGAAGCGCCTAGGTGAATCCCCGCGACGAGTACATCGTGTAGGTGCGGTTTAATCGCGAAATGGCTTCCGTTATCGCCGGTTGCGAGCTCGCCGGAGTTGTTCCGCCGGCGGATGACCTCATCGTGACGTCGTGACGACCTCAGCGCCCTTGACCCGCGCAGTAGAGAGTTGAACCTGCAGGTGGAGCCCGCGTCTGCGCGCGTGGCAGCCACCGTGGCGCAGGCCCGCTGGTCAGTGTCTAGGGGCAGATCTGCCCGCGGTGCAAATCGTTCTGGCCGGCCCGTTGGCAGATCCGGCCCAACAATTTTGTTTTTCCAATTAATTTTTCACAGAATGTAGCCTGTTTACTTTTGGCTCTAAAAACCTACCTAAAAGATGATTTTGACCAAACAAAAATTCACAGTGGTACCTCAACTAATTCTAAACCACCTCCACTTTGTAGATCTACATTTGGATGGATATTTTTGCAATGAAAAATGATTTGGCAACAGGTACCAGAAACACCAAAATGAGCACCATTTTTATTTCACAACTCAGAATGAAGTGAGACCAATTGCATTGGAAAGCCCATGAAATTTCCTAACAGGAGCAATTAACCTCGTTTCCAAATTCATTGTATTTTTGAAATGACATGCAATTTGGTAAAACACCAGAGAGCACTTTGGTGATTTTTATAAAATTATTAAAAATGATTTTTGATGCAAACTCAACTGGATGGTCTTGTATATGTTTAGGACTATCCAAACCTAGAAGGGTTTAATTTTTAGAGCATCCTAGAAAATTTTGTGGACAGATACTTGTTTTGCATATTTCTGCCATTTTGGCATTTTAGGAAATTAAATTGTGTGATTATATTTTTGTGTTGCAATATTGTTTTCTAGCATGTATAAGTTGTGTGAACTTGTTTTCTAAGTGTTAGTTAACTATTTTAGCATGTTATATTGTGTGGACTTGAGTTGAGAAGAAATAGGATTTATATTAGTAGCATTATGTTTTATCTCTAGTTTATTACTTGCATATAATTTTTGATTGATTAATTTGTGTGCAAGTGATTGAATTGTTGTGTTGAGATATTAGATTCAGTACCATGTTGGTACTTATGTTTTGTTAGTATCACCTCTGCTAGCTTTCATTTGAGTTGGTAGAAAAGCATGAGTAGTTTAATCATTACTATGAAAATGTTTTGGAAAAATTCCCTCATGTGTGGAATTTTTGGCATTAATATTTGTGGTTGCATAGCCACATATTTTTGGGTTGTGTTCATAGGACCAGTAGCATTTTGATGATGTTGTTATCAGTACTTGACCCCTAAAGTTTTCACTTGTGTGAAAACAATAACATGAGTAGCATTGCCTTGCTTATTTAAGCACCCTATTATTTTCTGCTAGTATTGTTATTGCACTAGATGCTAGTTTAGTCTTTTGTTAATTTTTAGCAAGTGGACCAGAGGCTTTGTGACCTCTTAATGCTTTGATATGCTAGTGGAACACCCACTGGTGTCATTGCATTTTTGGTGGAAACATTATTTTCCCCAAACTAGATGCATTTGTCTTATGTAGTTTCATAACTAATGAGTGCCTAGTATTTTTGCTTTGGGAATTTTTGTGCTAAACAAAAATGGGTATACTTGTGTTTGTAAGTGGTTATAATCATGTGTGGCTTGCTAGGAAAATTCCATTTTTGGAGTGTTGTTTGATTCCTCCAGTAATGCCCTTTTTATTACCACTAGTATATAGGAGTTGCCCTGCAAATTGATGCCTTGTTTTATCAAATGGAATATTTTTGTTATAGAAAGTATAGATATTTTTCACTCCTGTTTTTATGACATGGACCCTCTGGTTGTATTTCAATTTCTTGATTTAAAATACATCCATTGATTCTTCATGTTTGAGTAGTACTAGTTTCCTTAGCAGTTTTTGTATTGAATTATTTTTCCTGCCAACTTGTGTTTGGTAGATATTTGTGTATCCTTGCATGAGGACATGTTTTCATTTCCCATAATGATAACATGGTTCCTTGTTTGCATTTTAGTACTTTACTTATTATGCTTGCTTTCATAGCAAACTTTTAGTAGAAACATGACTATAGGATTCCTCCTTTTAGTCATTATTTCTATTGTTCTCACTATGAGAAATTGTGTGTTTTGTGATGAGTCTATTACTTTGTTACATTTGTGTAGGCTCACTGATTTGTAAAAGTAACTTTTAAAAATCATGTGTTTCATTTATTCTTGATGTCAATTTAGACTCAGTAGAATGGCTACCTTTTTCTTTTTGTGGTTTGGTTGATAGACCCATTGCCATGATTATTTTTGTGCATGTTTTATATACTTTTAGTAGTCTCACCTTTGTGAAACTAAGTGTATTTTGGGCTTATTAATATCTTGGTATGAGAGTGGCACACCCACTGAATCCATGATATTAAGGTTGTGAGATATGTTCCTCCAACCTTAAGTTGTCTTATTAAATGGCATTTTCTGCCAAGTAGGATTGTTTGATTGTTTGCCTAAGTTAATAATTGAGTGATTTCGTTATTATTAGATTTACTTGCTGTATGTATGGTTATGCATTGTTGCTTGCCTTGATTGGTTCTGAATGTGTGTCCTTTATTCCTTTTACGGCGTTAGAAAACGAAGAGGAAGGAAGTGTCGTGAAGCTCTGTTTCAAGTTCCAGTCACTCCAAAACCAGGGACACAAGGAGATACCAGGCAAGCCACCCTGATGCTTGCTGATACAATACTTATCATTATCTATCATGCATGTTTTACCTCTGAAGTTTTACAAAAACTTGATTATCAAAACTATTTTTGATGTGGAATTTACTACTATACTATATTATAGGTCACTATCATGCCAATAGTTAAACTTGGTAATACCAAGCCCATAAGCCACCATATGGTATTTATTACCATCAAATATACTAGTCCCTAAGTGGACATCCTAAAATTGTGATTCTACAAAACAAAGGCTTTACGGAAAAACCCGGAGAAAAGGCGGATCCTTGTTCTCCGGAGGAATGTGGAAGTGGTCATTTTTGAGAAAGTGGTGTTTTCAAAAATGACACATAACCTAGTCTTCGCCGGACAACCTTTACCGTACTGCCACCCTACCCCAACATGGGCAAGGGGCTTAACTTGAAGTTTGTTCTTATTAGTGTGTGCTATCTCAATGTGCTATAGGGGATGCGATCCTCTGAACCGAATGTCGTGGAGACATATAAAGTGTGGGATTAATTTTCCCTCCGGATGCATCAGTCGAGGCATCCTGGCTTGGCGGGGATTAGCTCGGTGCCGGGGATGTGGTAAAACTCAACTGAGAGATAGGCATATTCTAGCTTGAACATAGTGGATGGTTATGATCAGATACCTGATGTTTACATACTGTTGTTACAGTCCGTGATTGTTCACGGGAGGTGTACTGGATCTGGTGGATGTGTACACCTCTGCAGAGTACAACTTTTTCGAAGAAGCCGCGTCCTCGGATATGGACAGTTGAATGGCCATGTAGCTAGCATTGTGTCAATGTTTTCAAAAAGGAAGTTTTTGAAAAGGGAAATTTTGGAAAGGAAGTGTTGAACTTGTGAAGTTCGGAAAGGAAGGAAAACGTATACCGTGGAGGTATCGTCGATGATGAAAAGCCAGATGATGTTATACAAAACAAAATGTTTTGCAAAGAAAACCTTTTCTACTCTAAGCAAGAATTCTGGAAACTGATTCCAAGAAGTTTTGCAAAGAGAAAATATTCTTTAACAAAGCTTTACAAAACCTCTTGTACATGTGATATCGACAAGAGAAATAAAACTATATTATTTTCTTCTGAAGTATCTTCTTCAACAAAGATACAGAATAACCTGACTGCAACTATGGTGTCATCATATATGAACACCATTGATAGTGAACCATATTTATAGCCTACCTATTCCACCATATAAGCATACTTGCATGTTGGTAAGTGACATGATGGATGTCTTGCTGAGTACATTCAAATGTACTCATTATGGTTTCGCCCCTGGTATCTACTTATCAGATTTGGAGAAGGAGCCTCCCAAGGAGATCTATGAAGAGAAGTACGGAGTTGACGGCTTTGCGAACTAGGATCGTCTCCGGGTCAGCAGCCTGTAGGTTAAGGCGTGACTTGGGCTCAACTACGTTGTGTTTTTAATTGTCTTCCGCTGTGTTTGTTAAGTTGCCTGCATTTGTGGCAGTTGCTTAAACTTGATCATGTGATCATTTGTGTAATACCTTTATGTATTCGTGTAATGGATGATGTATTTCTGTGTGCCAACTGTGTATGTTGTTCACGACTGATCTTCCTGGGATCGTGAATGTATGCATACGTAGGGTTTCAGACTGCCGGTCTGGGGTCCTTACAGAGTTGGTATCAGAGCCATCCTGACCTTAGGAGACCTTAGTTAGCATGGACGTCAGATAGGAAAGAAAAGTATTTTTGAGTAAAAACCTATTTACTATCTACATTATTTTTATCTAAGGGAATTTTAGTATATTTTCCCTCCTTATTATCTTTTCAAAAGATTCTAAATGCATATCAAGGGCGTCCTTGAACAGTGGTTCGAAGGGCGGGCCTTATAGAGTTGGTATCTCTCTCGGTTAAGAGCTTATTTCTTACTTGTTTGCAACTGCTCCGCTCTGTTTTTGAAACATCTCTCGTATTTGAAGTTTTCTGTCCAGAAAATAGTTGGAGTTTCAAAAACAGATTGTTGCATAAAGTTTTATCAAAACTTTACTTCTATTATCTTGTTTTCATACAAAAACTTGTATACTTGCCGATGTCCCGAGAGACCAAAATAATTGCCTAGCTCTACAGTAATGTTGGTCAGAAGTAGAAATAGTTCTTCAGCCACTTCTAGGATTTTGGATCATCCCCCGAGGTAGCTCCAATGGAGCCTTGTTTGTGTGTTTTGGCTTGCTTATGTGTGTCCGTAGGACTTTGTGCCATTGTGTGGTGTAGAATTTGGTTCATCTAGGCTTCTAGATGTTTGTGGGGTGCTCAAATTTTGCAAATTTGTGATTGCCCCGCTCTTGTTTTTGAATCGCCTCGTGTTAGATTTTTGCAAGCAAAAATGTTTGTATAGTATTCAAAAACAAGAATTTGTTGCTTAGGCTTATACTTGTTTTTGCTTTATAATGCGACCAGTCGTGAACCACCACCATCTCCCCCACAATTAATGAAAGCACCATTGGACCTAATAATAGAGGACCATCAAGCCACACGAACTGATAGCGTTGCTACCAGTGATGCACTCCAACAGTTAAAGCTCCAACAATGACAGCCTTCAAAGAAGAAAAGGCGTGAAGAAAACCAACCAATACTGACCAAAACCTCTGTGTTTTGTCTGTTTGCAAAAGACTCGTTTTGCCCTATTGGCTAAACGTTGCATTTTTTTTATGTCCCCTTTTAAAAGACCAAACTAAAGAGATCCCCTTTTAAAAGTTATATACCTCCCTCCTCTGGAGAAAGGTGCGAAAGAAGTCTTCACATGCCATGATGCGCAAACCCCCTCAAAAGCCAATCCAAAGAGCACAATTCAATATTCGACGTACGATGACGCTAGTCGTATCTTGTCGGACAAACATAATTAAATAGGAAACTAACAAGACTAACATGTTTGGTATAATTTTAGGTTGAAACCTAACCAAATCATGTGAACCACTGACAACTCTTTCTAAAACCAAGGAATTAAGCGACTTACGACACTTTTTAATCTAGTTGGTAAAAAGGAGAAGTCACGAGAAAATAAGATGATGAACTATTCGTTTACTAGTCAATAGGATATCATGTGTATCTACTTTGGAAAACCAAATTTTAGTAGACATTGTAGGTACTATGATATTCGTGGTTTAGAAATTAAGTGAACGATGGAATGATTAAGATAGATCAAGAAAAACAACAGTTTTCCTGTTTTTGTTTCTTTGTGTGCTCTTGATTGAAATAAATTTGTGTATTATTCAATCTTGCTTCCTAACTTATATGGACTTGTTAGGACTTGTTATTATGTTGTTTGCTTACAATAAATCTACCCTAGGAAGTGTGTGCATGATTGGAAACTCGAATAGAAATGAAATAACATTGTCACCTTCTAGTTTATTATTTGGAAGTATTGTGAGAACTAGATCTGTGTATACTTTCTTAGTAAATTTTGTGCTATGTGTTCTTTGAGTCAAGTAACATTTAGGTACTGTTATTTTGATGCTTGTACCTATGTTATCTTGCATGTCTCTTAATAGTAAAGCATGTGTAAGAATTGCTATCAATATGCACTAGTATTGCTTCACTAGATTAAATAGCCTTATATTTTTATCTTGTATGCAAAGTTTTTCATGAGTAATCAGAGGTTTAGTACCTAATTTGCCTTGGTATTAGTAGGCCATAGCCCACTGGTCCCATTGCATTTTGGCTTGAGGATGAAAATCCCCAACCATACACCTGTGTGAAAATAGCATGTTTCACTATGTGATTGATTTCTATTTTCCACCATGGAAATTATAATTGTTTCTTTTCACCTATGCAAGTGAGAAGTTTATTTCTTATTAGTAAATACTAATATGTTTAGGTGTGATCCTTTTGTTAGCATAATATTCCTTAGGGGTATCATGTTAAGAAATGTTTCACTATCGTGTGCTAAAATTAAATTGTTCGCAAATAAAATAAATTCCTCTTGATTGGTAGATTGTTTGTGAATGATTTTAAATTGAGTGTATGGATTTTTGAAAAGGTTTAGATAACTTTTCACTAATTGCATAGCTACTGGTTGTGTGAGTTATACCTTGCTTGTTTGCTAGCAATTGTTTAAGAAAAACATAAATTGCTAGAATCAATTTATGCATGTTTAATAGTTGTTTCATGGGATTGTTTTGATGTTTGTGCTTACTAGCATGAGTAAGTTTTGTGTACTGTTATTAGGTACACTTATATTCATGACTTGCTTGTTTAAGTTTAAACATCATATTAACATTGTTTGTTTCTCTAGAGTGAAACTAGTTCCACCACTAGAAAATGGTGATTTTTGCTCTAGTATTACCCTCTTTTTATTTTATGAGGATATGTGTGGATATAGCATGTTTAGGAAGTTATTACTTCTGTTATCATGCCATGAATTATTTAGTTGCATGTTCTATGGTTATAGGATATGATTATCTCTTATAGCATGCTGGTGTAGATTTTTCATACTAGTGTGTTATTTGTGTAGTTCTTTTTTTTTTATGCCTGTGTAATAGGAGTTTTACCTTGTGTGAAGATGGTATTTTAGAGTATCTTTATGATTGAATTCATTGGTTTTTAGCTACTGGTTGTTTTCTAATGGTTCATGATTGATGGATTCCAAAACCTCTAGTAAACAATAACCTAGTGAATAAATAGTCTATTCATCTGTGGTGTTGTTTGCTTGCTTATTGGATTTTTGTTTAAATGTTTTACCTTAGCATGAGTTTATACTTGTGTTATGATTGTTCTTAAGAGTATCTTATGAAACTAAAACATCCAACTAAAATCATGAACATATTAAGTGATAGTTGCTTGTGGTGAGTAACACCCACTACAGTGGCTATTGTTCTGTCTGTTTTTTTTTACCTTAGCAACCTAACCTTTGCACCCACAAGCTAGATTTTTAGCTTATTATATACTTGTTAGGAGAGTGGTACACCACTCCATATGTGTTATGTAAGATGTGGGATATAGCTAGGAACTCATGTAAATAATTTACGGTATTTTTCCAGGTAGTTCTGCACTAACCTTAATTTTTGTTCAAACTAGGAAACAAAAGTTTTGGACCTAATACAGTGCTGGTGTACTTTTTAAAATGAAGTTGCTAATTTAGGGATGTACCCCACCTCCCAAGAAAAGTCAAAGGGGGGAAGCACCGGCACTCCAACACTAACATTGTGTTTGTTGGCCCTCCCTTAGTCCTCGCTTGTGAATCTCGGGGACGAGATTCTTTTTAAGGGGGGAAGACCTGTCACATCCCAATTTTGGAATACCTGTTAACACAGTTGTTTTGCTAATTGCTTTACTAATAAACCTTGGTTGTGTTTGTTTGTGGTTGTTTAAGTGCAACTAAACAAACTAATTATATAAACTTGCAAACTTAAAAGGATAGCAAAGCAGTGAACTAAAAATATTCAACATATTGTTCCAGGGATAAAAATATTCAACATATTGTTCCAATGACCTTGGCAATATTTTCTAAAGTAAATATTGATCAAAGAGTTTTCCAAAAACATCTTATGAATCTAATACTTGTTGAATATTATTCCAAGCCCTAAATTAAGAAAGAGGAAACACTAAATAAAATTTCCCTAAAAGATTATCAGAAAAGGAGGCATTCTTAAATGCTTCACCAGAATCTTATCAAATGTTTTTCCAACCTTGCAAACTTAAAAACAAAGGTATTGGAGAGCATTGACTTGCTATATCTAGTCACATAAATATTTTGGCAAAGCATTGCTAAAGAAAAGCAAAGTGCTTTATTAAATAGAAATTCCAATATTTCTAGAAACAGAAAACTCAAACTAGTTACTATTGGAAACTTTATTCAAAAGATTTGACATTCATACCATTGCTTCCTTATATCAAATAAGGAACACACACAATAGGATACCAAGAGTTGAATCCATTAAAGCCCTGAAAACATGAATTTTCTCCACAGCAACATTTGGGATTTTGAACAAGTTTGTTCTACAAACTTTTTCCAAATGCCATGAAATAAATACCACATGCTCTATATCATAAATAAGGATGAAAACCAAAAGGGCACAAGTTTTTGAATAAGTTAAGTTGCCAAAAAACCCTGTTTCCTTGACAGCATCTTTTTGAAATCTGAACAAGTTTGTTCTATGAAGTAACTCTAAATGACTTGAATTTTCTACCACATAAGGAACACATCAAATAAGTAATGTGTGCCAAAAATTATCATTTTGGGAAGCTCCTAAGTAGGTTAATAAATTCAATGTCCATTTATGTAAGAATTCAAATTTGAACAACTTTGAATTATAAAGTTTATCTAATTGAGCCAATTTTCACCTATGTTGTACATCTCAACTAATGAGAATTTTGGGCAAAAGGAAATTACTTTATAACTTTGTTTGACTAGGGAAAACAACCTTTTTCAGAGAAGAGAAGGACCTAGTTGTAAATACTCAGGGACCTAAATGAAATCTGAGTCATCTCCTACCTCTAGCCATGCTGTAGCAAACAGAAGACCTACACCATTGCTTCGAGTGGAAGGAATTCGGGAGGATAAAGGGGCCCCCCCATGTGCCTTGTCTCCCCCAGGCCCCCCTCTATCTCCCCCCCCTCGAGCTCTCTCCCTCTGTACAAATAGAGCCCAAACCGAACCCTAGCTTTTTCGGCCGCCGTCGATTCGGCCGATAGAGGGCTTGCCGCCGGCAGCCATGGTCCCCATCGCCTCCACCTAGTCGAGTAGGCCCCGTGTGCGAGAGGAATCGAGGCGGGATGGCGCCAGGAGCCAGCGCCGTCCAATTTCGCCTTCGGGGCCGGCGAGCTCCGGCGAGCCATCCGCGCCGCCTCGAACCTTCTCCGCCCTAGCCGTGCGTCTCCGAGTGTTCACGGTGAGCAAGGGAACCCCCGCCGTCGCTTTTCCCTCTCCCTCTTGCTCTCTAACGTGGCCGCGCCGTCCTCGGGTCCGGCCGCCGCCGCATTGCCGTCGCCGCTGCTTTCCGGCCGCTTCCGGGAAGCGAGGAAGCGCCTAGGTGAATCCCCGCGACGAGTACATCGTGTAGGTGCGGTTTAATCGCGAAATGGCTTCCGTTATCGCCGGTTGCGAGCTCGCCGGAGTTGTTCCGCCGGCGGATGACCTCATCGTGACGTCGTGACGACCTCAGCGCCCTTGACCCGCGCAGTAGAGAGTTGAACCTGCAGGTGGAGCCCGCGTCTGCGCGCGTGGCAGCCACCGTGGCGCAGGCCCGCTGGTCAGTGTCTAGGGGCAGATCTGCCCGCGGTGCAAATCGTTCTGGCCGGCCCGTTGGCAGATCCGGCCCAACAATTTTGTTTTTCCAATTAATTTTTCACAGAATGTAGCCTGTTTACTTTTGGCTCTAAAAACCTACCTAAAAGATGATTTTGACCAAACAAAAATTCACAGTGGTACCTCAACTAATTCTAAACCACCTCCACTTTGTAGATCTACATTTGGATGGATATTTTTGCAATGAAAAATGATTTGGCAACAGGTACCAGAAACACCAAAATGAGCACCATTTTTATTTCACAACTCAGAATGAAGTGAGGCCAATTGCATTGGAAAGCCCATGAAATTTCCTAACAGGAGCAATTAACCTCGTTTCCAAATTCATTGTATTTTTGAAATGACATGCAATTTGGTAAAACACCAGAGAGCACTTTGGTGATTTTTATAAAATTATTAAAAATGATTTTTGATGCAAACTCAACTGGATGGTCTTGTATATGTTTAGGACTATCCAAACCTAGAAGGGTTTAATTTTTAGAGCATCCTAGAAAATTTTGTGGACAGATACTTGTTTTGCATATTTCTGCCATTTTGGCATTTTAGGAAATTAAATTGTGTGATTATATTTTTGTGTTGCAATATTGTTTTCTAGCATGTATAAGTTGTGTGAACTTGTTTTCTAAGTGTTAGTTAACTATTTTAGCATGTTATATTGTGTGGACTTGAGTTGAGAAGAAATAGGATTTATATTAGTAGCATTATGTTTTATCTCTAGTTTATTACTTGCATATAATTTTTGATTGATTAATTTGTGTGCAAGTGATTGAATTGTTGTGTTGAGATATTAGATTCAGTACCATGTTGGTACTTATGTTTTGTTAGTATCACCTCTGCTAGCTTTCATTTGAGTTGGTAGAAAAGCATGAGTAGTTTAATCATTACTATGAAAATGTTTTGGAAAAATTCCCTCATGTGTGGAATTTTTGGCATTAATATTTGTGGTTGCATAGCCACATATTTTTGGGTTGTGTTCATAGGACCAGTAGCATTTTGATGATGTTGTTATCAGTACTTGACCCCTAAAGTTTTCACTTGTGTGAAAACAATAACATGAGTAGCATTGCCTTGCTTATTTAAGCACCCTATTATTTTCTGCTAGTATTGTTATTGCACTAGATGCTAGTTTAGTCTTTTGTTAATTTTTAGCAAGTGGACCAGAGGCTTTGTGACCTCTTAATGCTTTGATATGCTAGTGGAACACCCACTGGTGTCATTGCATTTTTGGTGGAAACATTATTTTCCCCAAACTAGATGCATTTGTCTTATGTAGTTTCATAACTAATGAGTGCCTAGTATTTTTGCTTTGGGAATTTTTGTGCTAAACAAAAATGGGTATACTTGTGTTTGTAAGTGGTTATAATCATGTGTGGCTTGCTAGGAAAATTCCATTTTTGGAGTGTTGTTTGATTCCTCCAGTAATGCCCTTTTTATTACCACTAGTATATAGGAGTTGCCCTGCAAATTGATGCCTTGTTTTATCAAATGGAATATTTTTGTTATAGAAAGTATAGATATTTTTCACTCCTGTTTTTATGACATGGACCCTCTGGTTGTATTTCAATTTCTTGATTTAAAATACATCCATTGATTCTTCATGTTTGAGTAGTACTAGTTTCCTTAGCAGTTTTTGTATTGAATTATTTTTCCTGCCAACTTGTGTTTGGTAGATATTTGTGTATCCTTGCATGAGGACATGTTTTCATTTCCCATAATGATAACATGGTTCCTTGTTTGCATTTTAGTACTTTACTTATTATGCTTGCTTTCATAGCAAACTTTTAGTAGAAACATGACTATAGGATTCCTCCTTTTAGTCATTATTTCTATTGTTCTCACTATGAGAAATTGTGTGTTTTGTGATGAGTCTATTACTTTGTTACATTTGTGTAGGCTCACTGATTTGTAAAAGTAACTTTTAAAAATCATGTGTTTCATTTATTCTTGATGTCAATTTAGACTCAGTAGAATGGCTACCTTTTTCTTTTTGTGGTTTGGTTGATAGACCCATTGCCATGATTATTTTTGTGCATGTTTTATATACTTTTAGTAGTCTCACCTTTGTGAAACTAAGTGTATTTTGGGCTTATTAATATCTTGGTATGAGAGTGGCACACCCACTGAATCCATGATATTAAGGTTGTGAGATATGTTCCTCCAACCTTAAGTTGTCTTATTAAATGGCATTTTCTGCCAAGTAGGATTGTTTGATTGTTTGCCTAAGTTAATAATTGAGTGATTTCGTTATTATTAGATTTACTTGCTGTATGTATGGTTATGCATTGTTGCTTGCCTTGATTGGTTCTGAATGTGTGTCCTTTATTCCTTTTACGGCGTTAGAAAACGAAGAGGAAGGAAGTGTCGTGAAGCTCTGTTTCAAGTTCCAGTCACTCCAAAACCAGGGACACAAGGAGATACCAGGCAAGCCACCCTGATGCTTGCTGATACAATACTTATCATTATCTATCATGCATGTTTTACCTCTGAAGTTTTACAAAAACTTGATTATCAAAACTATTTTTGATGTGGAATTTACTACTATACTATATTATAGGTCACTATCATGCCAATAGTTAAACTTGGTAATACCAAGCCCATAAGCCACCATATGGTATTTATTACCATCAAATATACTAGTCCCTAAGTGGACATCCTAAAATTGTGATTCTACAAAACAAAGGCTTTACGGAAAAACCCGGAGAAAAGGCGGATCCTTGTTCTCCGGAGGAATGTGGAAGTGGTCATTTTTGAGAAAGTGGTGTTTTCAAAAATGACACATAACCTAGTCTTCGCCGGACAACCTTTACCGTACTGCCACCCTACCCCAACATGGGCAAGGGGCTTAACTTGAAGTTTGTTCTTATTAGTGTGTGCTATCTCAATGTGCTATAGGGGATGCGATCCTCTGAACCGAATGTCGTGGAGACATATAAAGTGTGGGATTAATTTTCCCTCCGGATGCATCAGTCGAGGCATCCTGGCTTGGCGGGGATTAGCTCGGTGCCGGGGATGTGGTAAAACTCAACTGAGAGATAGGCATATTCTAGCTTGAACATAGTGGATGGTTATGATCAGATACCTGATGTTTACATACTGTTGTTACAGTCCGTGATTGTTCACGGGAGGTGTACTGGATCTGGTGGATGTGTACACCTCTGCAGAGTACAACTTTTTCGAAGAAGCCGCGTCCTCGGATATGGACAGTTGAATGGCCATGTAGCTAGCATTGTGTCAATGTTTTCAAAAAGGAAGTTTTTGAAAAGGGAAATTTTGGAAAGGAAGTGTTGAACTTGTGAAGTTCGGAAAGGAAGGAAAACGTATACCGTGGAGGTATCGTCGATGATGAAAAGCCAGATGATGTTATACAAAACAAAATGTTTTGCAAAGAAAACCTTTTCTACTCTAAGCAAGAATTCTGGAAACTGATTCCAAGAAGTTTTGCAAAGAGAAAATATTCTTTAACAAAGCTTTACAAAACCTCTTGTACATGTGATATCGACAAGAGAAATAAAACTATATTATTTTCTTCTGAAGTATCTTCTTCAACAAAGATACAGAATAACCTGACTGCAACTATGGTGTCATCATATATGAACACCATTGATAGTGAACCATATTTATAGCCTACCTATTCCACCATATAAGCATACTTGCATGTTGGTAAGTGACATGATGGATGTCTTGCTGAGTACATTCAAATGTACTCATTATGGTTTCGCCCCTGGTATCTACTTATCAGATTTGGAGAAGGAGCCTCCCAAGGAGATCTATGAAGAGAAGTACGGAGTTGACGGCTTTGCGAACTAGGATCGTCTCCGGGTCAGCAGCCTGTAGGTTAAGGCGTGACTTGGGCTCAACTACGTTGTGTTTTTAATTGTCTTCCGCTGTGTTTGTTAAGTTGCCTGCATTTGTGGCAGTTGCTTAAACTTGATCATGTGATCATTTGTGTAATACCTTTATGTATTCGTGTAATGGATGATGTATTTCTGTGTGCCAACTGTGTATGTTGTTCACGACTGATCTTCCTGGGATCGTGAATGTATGCATACGTAGGGTTTCAGACTGCCGGTCTGGGGTCCTTACAAGACCCTTTTCCTATTAGGGTCGACACTAGCAGGCCTCAAAACCACCCTGGGCCTCCTGCCGGTGCCTTATCATCAAATTTATTATTAATAATAACATTAGCATGATTGATTGATTAAACATCGAGCCCCCAGAACGTAATAGAAATAGTAACAGAAAGTAACGGGTAACAGACTCGAGCAAAACAACCTAAGCATGCTAGTAAGACACGGGCTCAAACAATGGTTATGGGTATGGAGGTGAGGCAATATCAGGGTTAACGGATACACGTGATAGGTTCGTAACAGAAGCAACTAATCATAGGGCTAGCAGAAATAGACAACGGAAAGTATCGGTAACCAATGTTGAAAGGAACACAATGGTTCATGTGAGTGATAACTTGCCTGCAAACCCAGTAGCCTGGTACTGAGCTAACTCCTTAGAAGGGGTGTCGTAAGGATCGTCGGTCTCAACGTCGTCGTTTATCCGAGAAGAAGCAAACAAACAATGCAGAAAGATAAACAATCAATATCATGGCATAGTGCACAAACATGGGATGATGCATGACCACTTAATTGATGCATAGAAATAAACTAGTTGACAAGATAGAAACAGGATTAAATGGACCCACATGCAATTTGGATTGCATATGGAAAGCCTATGAATTATGGTTGAATTAATTGTTTTATAACTAATCATCATATGAAAGTGGAGTAGCATGATGCATGGATGAGGAAAACAGAAAAATAACAACAATAGAAGCAATTGGAAATAAGGTTTAACAAGTTTGGAAATTCATTTATTAAGTTAAGAAATTTTTGGTTTCTTAAAGGTGTCACACAAACAGGTGTTGTTTTCATCAAGTTTAATTGTTCAAAATAGATAACAAAGTTTATATTTGAAAAGAAAACAAGATTTTAGTTGGAATACATGTTTCACTTATTGAAAAAGGATTTCAAATAAAGTATTTATGAATTAAACAAGTTTAAGCAAGAATTAAATGAATTTAATTCAAACATGAACTTATTTGAATTTTTATTTGTTCAAAACATTAAACCAAATTCATATTTCAAAAGTTTATACTTTGATGGTTTGAAAACATATTTTATATGTCCCAAAAGAATTTGTTTTGATCAAGTTATGAATTTAACAATATTAAATGATTTAAACAAGGTTTAAATTATTTAACCAATTTTAATTATTCAAAACATGAAACAAATTTTATATTTGAAAAGGTGGTTTAATTTTGCATGGAAAACATATTTCATTTGTGGAAATTGGATTTAAAATGAGCAAGTTATTATTTTGGCAATTTTAAATGCATTAAAAAAGAAACAGTTGTTTTCAGCAATTTAAATTATTCAAAACAGCAAACAAAATTTATATTTGGACAGAACATGAAAAATTGATTGGAAAGCATATTTAGTTTGTGGAATTTGGAATTTTTATGAACAAGTTATGAATTTTGCAAGTTTAAGTGAATTTGACAAGTTTTCAAATATTGCACCAATTTAAAATATTCAAAACAGTAAACAAATTTTATATTTGGATGGAACATTTAATTTGGTATTGAAAACATATCAAAAATGTTGGATTTGGAGTTAAAATGATTTTATTATGCAATTTACAAAATTGAGGTGCAATCTGCCATTTTTTTAGTGAAACAGGGACTTGGAAAATAATTTGCAGGGGCTAGATTAAAATACCAGGGGCCTAGGTGTGATTTCTGACAAGTTCTGTGACCAAACACATGTAAAATAAAAGGTTGGTTAATTGTGCAGGGGGTGGGATTCGATCCTTGCACCTCCTGCTGCGCGCAGAGGGATGCCTAACCACTGCGGTGGTGCTGCTTGTTGTGGCTAGGAAGGGGGCGAGGGGGGTATGTGCTGTGGGCTGCGCGATGTTTCTCTGAACTTGCACGCGAACAGACTGCAGGCGAACAGAAACCAGCGAACAGAACCTACAGAGGTTCGCCGGCAGCGATCTCTCAAGGGCCGTGGGGCGCTGTGGGTGACCTAGAGAGGGGAAGGGAGAGGCGAGGGACGGAGGGGAAGGGGCTCACCTTGAGCGCTCGATGGCGGAGGGAGATGGGGCGGACAGGGAGCAGGCGCAGCAGGGAGCGGCCGGCGGCGAGTCCCGCACGGCGGCGGCGCTCCGGTGCTCCTCGGGCCCGACCGAGGGCACGGCGAGGGAGAGGAACCCGTGGCGGTTCCATTCCCGTGGAGATCCCGCCCGGAGGACGCCCACAGTCCCCGCGCCTTCGCCTTCAAATTCCGGCCAGAGGTGGTCTTGTTGGGGTTCAGTTAACAGGTACAGAGAAAAATAGAGCAGAGGAGGAAGAGGAAGAAGGATGGCGGCGCTCGAGGGTGAAGGGTAGAGGTCTAGGGTTAGGCTAGGGCAGAGGGGGAAGGCTAGGTCTTAAGGGGAAGGGGGAGGGCTGCTGTCCGTTCTTTCTCTGCCATTGCTACGTGGATGCAGGGATCTCCTGCCGTACGAAGAAGACGATGGGGAAGGGGTACCAGGCCTGGGGGAAACGTTTTTGGGCTGGGCCTAGTGCTCTCTCTCTCTCCCTCTGTTTTATTCTTTTTGTTCCATTTATTATTTTTTTTGGCTGAATCGACAAATGAAGAAAAGGAGGGGTCTAGGGTTAGGAAAATTTAGGAGAAAAATTGTGGATGAGTTATTTAGGGCAACAACAACATGTGTAACTTTTATTTTTCGAAAAGATTTGAAATCATTTGATATTTGCCACTTGTTTGAAAATGAATGGAATTTGTTATTGAATGAATTGTTAAGAGGACCCCTTTGAATAGTGTGAACCCTATTGATTAAAATAGAACAACTGATTATAATTTGGTTGTTACTTTTATAACTTTCACATTTGGTGCTGTTTTGTGATTGCTTTGAATTTGGAAACAATTGGGAATTAATTGATTGAAATAAAAGCACCATTTTATTAGTTGATCAACATGGAATAAAATGAGAACAATTGGTTGTTTTTATTTGAAATAACATTTTGGAAATTGTAACATCACAAGGATGAAACAAAAGGTTTGAAGTTTTGGTTTGAAATTCAAATAGAAAACAAAGGAAAACAAATGAAAACAGTTGGAAAACAACTGAAAACAGAGGAAAACAAAAGGAAAAACAGGCAAAACAAATGCAATCAACATGATGCCATGATGCAAAACATAAAATAACAGAGAGAAAACATTCTAAAGGCTGTTTTTCAGACTTGGGATGTTACAAAACGCCCCCCCTTGAAGGAATCGCTCCCCGAGATTCCTACTGAGAAAAGAAAAGGTCCGGAAACTTCTTGGGGAGATCCTCTTGAACTGTGACACGTGAAACACATCGTGCACCTTGGATAGACGTCAGGGAATTTGCAAACCACCGGAACATTTTCAAGTAAAGAGAGAGGTTTTGTATTGAGGGTGTATAGTTGAACAGAACTTGATTCATTTGGTGAATAGACTATCTGGAATGTGGTGCTTCAGGAACGCTTCCTCGGAACAACCCCAGGTGATAGGAATGCCAGCTTTCATAGCCTGGTAGTTTTGGAAACAACAACACCCTTTCTGGCCAGATAGACTTGATATTTGGGAAGTTTTGATTAGACGCCGGTAGAAGAACTGAAATGGAAAACAACAACAAGATTTCAACGGACGAAAAGGATGTTGAGAAGAACAGGATATCAACATCGGGGAAAACGAGAACAAAACTCCTGAGGTACTACGGAAAAAACCATCCGGGCTTCTAAAGGATCAATATCTACTGCTTAAGGAATAGAGGATTTGCTTCCGGGGCTTACACGCCTCCGTTCTCAATCGTGAGTAGGCAACATGATAAATCATGTCACAACCACCTCCATTCCTATGGTCTAGTAGATATAACCATCCTAGAGAAACCAGGATTCGTGAAATCCTAACTTGAAAGTTTAGATGAGAAGGGAAAACAACGTTGCACTTCCTTACCAGAAAAGGGAGGGTGGGTGGGGAAAGAAGAAAAAGAACAGAATTCCTACTCTCACGTTTCATTTTTCCTATATAGCTACAAAATAGTTTCTAGACTCAACTGCGACCAGTAAAAAGGGATCCTACAGGCAGACAGGCTCTGATACCATTTGTCGCACCTGGACTTCTAGGGGATACTCACAGTCCGTTAAACAGTATATAAATGGCTTACGGGGCATACCGGCACCCGCATCTCAATATGAGCAGGCCAACACGTAAACGTGTGACAACCATTCTCGTACTATTCATCGTCTGCGCAAACCATCCCATAGAAATCCGGATACTTCCGCTGACGTACTTCAAAACATACACACATGGTACGTCAACGGCATTGGAACAAGTGATATCACAACAGATCTCTACGACACAAAAGATGGAAATAAGTTGCAAATAGCTCTCATTAGAGCAGAGATAGCAAATACAATCATCCAGAGGACACCTGTCCCAACATATCATCATTACATCACAGCGGAAGCATCCAAAATGTCTGAGTACAGACAAGAACCAAATAGGCCTAAGAGGCCGGAAACGAAAAGATGGAGCCCATCCACGAAGTCTCGGATCCTGCCCGGGTCCGCTATCTACTCGTCAGCAGTCTCGTCATACTCCACGTAGTAGCCACCATGTAGATCCTCGGAAACGTCGTCTGCGTAAACCACAGCCCCAAAGGGGTCAGTACACCAACGTACTGGCAAGCAAGACTCACAGTTCACCAAAGTGTAACCCGTCCACACCAAGCACAGATGCTTTGGGTTCAACGGAAGGAAGGGGATATAAAAGATGCTGCAACTGGCTGCTCTAACCAACTACAGAACATACTACAACTTCCGGCTATCAGAAAGGAGATAAGATCGTGTATTGTAACCAACTATCAACTAACCACCAAACAAACCCATCCTGGATCTCGCCCCTTATCCAAAGAAGCAATCCGAGGATAACTCACACAGTTGGATTAATGATGGTTCAGATTATTGTGTCAATAAGCCTATTACTAGTCAAGTTGTTAATCATTGGGTGTAAGGTTGTTAATCATTAGGTTTAAGTTGTCCTGAGTACTTGTTAGCCAGTACTTTCACCAAGTAATCCATAACCGCGGAAAACACGGCTTCTCGAGAAGATTTATCCCTGCAGGGTTGCACCAATTTGGCCGTACACGCATGAATAACCCGCCAGATGGAAAGGCCCTTCCACCAAGCGGGGCACTCAACACAACTCAACTCTGCTTCGCATCAAGCCCAAAGCACCACGTGCTGTGCGTGCGCGGCTAATCGAGCCCCACGAAGAAAAGGGGACCCTCATAGCACTGGAAGACCACGCCGCCCTAAATGCCGACTATAAAAGTTCCACCCGGGATCCAAGGGCTCGCAAGATCATGCATGCAGCAAATGGAAAGCCCGAACTACGTGTGGCGATTTGGACGAGATGCGAAACGAATCAAATTGAGGGGGGCGCCCATACTCGCTTCCCACATGCGGTTAGTGCGCTCATCATGGATCAGTAGACAAGACCCTTTTCCTATTAGGGTCGACACTAGCAGGCCTCAAAACCACCCTGGGCCTCCTGCCGGTGCCTTATCATCAAATTTATTATTAATAATAACATTAGCATGATTGATTGATTAAACATCGAGCCCCCAGAACGTAATAGAAATAGTAACAGAAAGTAACGGGTAACAGACTCGAGCAAAACAACCTAAGCATGCTAGTAAGACACGGGCTCAAACAATGGTTATGGGTATGGAGGTGAGGCAATATCAGGGTTAACGGATACACGTGATAGGTTCGTAACAGAAGCAACTAATCATAGGGCTAGCAGAAATAGACAACGGAAAGTATCGGTAACCAATGTTGAAAGGAACACAATGGTTCATGTGAGTGATAACTTGCCTGCAAACCCAGTAGCCTGGTACTGAGCTAACTCCTTAGAAGGGGTGTCGTAAGGATCGTCGGTCTCAACGTCGTCGTTTATCCGAGAAGAAGCAAACAAACAATGCAGAAAGATAAACAATCAATATCATGGCATAGTGCACAAACATGGGATGATGCATGACCACTTAATTGATGCATAGAAATAAACTAGTTGACAAGATAGAAACAGGATTAAATGGACCCACATGCAATTTGGATTGCATATGGAAAGCCCATGAATTATGGTTGAATTAATTGTTTTATAACTAATCATCATATGAAAGTGGAGTAGCATGATGCATGGATGAGGAAAACAGAAAAATAACAACAATAGAAGCAATTGGAAATAAGGTTTAACAAGTTTGGAAATTCATTTATTAAGTTAAGAAATTTTTGGTTTCTTAAAGGTGTCACACAAACAGGTGTTGTTTTCATCAAGTTTAATTGTTCAAAATAGATAACAAAGTTTATATTTGAAAAGAAAACAAGATTTTAGTTGGAATACATGTTTCACTTATTGAAAAAGGATTTCAAATAAAGTATTTATGAATTAAACAAGTTTAAGCAAGAATTAAATGAATTTAATTCAAACATGAACTTATTTGAATTTTTATTTGTTCAAAACATTAAACCAAATTCATATTTCAAAAGTTTATACTTTGATGGTTTGAAAACATATTTTATATGTCCCAAAAGAATTTGTTTTGATCAAGTTATGAATTTAACAATATTAAATGATTTAAACAAGGTTTAAATTATTTAACCAATTTTAATTATTCAAAACATGAAACAAATTTTATATTTGAAAAGGTGGTTTAATTTTGCATGGAAAAAATATTTCATTTGTGGAAATTGGATTTAAAATGAGCAAGTTATTATTTTGGCAATTTTAAATGCATTAAACAAGAAACATTTGTTTTCAGCAATTTAAATTATTCAAAACAGCAAACAAAATTTATATTTGGACAGTACATGAAAAATTGATTGGAAAGCATATTTAGTTTGTGGAATTTGAATTTTTATGAACAAGTTATGAATTTTGCAAGTTTAAGTGAATTTGACAAGTTTTCAAATATTGCACCAATTTAAAATATTCAAAACAGTAAACAAATTTTATATTTGGATAGAACATTTAATTTGGTATTGAAAACATATCAAAAATGTTGGATTTGGAGTTAAAATGATTTTATTATGCAATTTACAAAATTGAGGTGCAATCTGCCATTTTTTTAGTGAAACAGGGACTTGGAAAATAATTTGCAGGGGCTAGATTAAAATACCAGGGGCCTAGGTGTGATTTCTGACAAGTTCTGTGACCAAACACATGTAAAATAAAAGGTTGGTTAATTGTGCAGGGGGTGGGATTCGATCCTTGCACCTCCTGGTGCGCGCAGAGGGATGCCTAACCACTGCGGTGGTGCTGCTTGTTGTGGCTAGGAAGGGGGCGAGGGGGGTATGTGTTGTGGGCTGCGCGATGTTTCTCTGAACTTGCACGCGAACAGACTGCAGGCGAATAGAAACCAGCAAACAGAACCTACAGAGGTTCGCCGGCAGCGATCTCTCAAGGGCCGTGGGGCGCTGTGGGTGACCTAGAGAGGGGAAGGGAGAGGCGAGGGACGGAGGGGAAGGGGCTCACCTTGAGCGCTCGATGGCGGAGGGAGATGGGGCGGACAGGGAGCAGGCGCAGCAGGGAGCGGCCGGCGGCGAGTCCCGCACGGCGGCGGCGCTCCGGTGCTCCTCAGGCCCGACCGAGGGCACGGCGAGGGAGAGGAACCCGTGGCGGTTCCATTCCCGTGGAGATCCCGCCCGGAGGACGCCCACAGTCCCCGCGCCTTCGCCTTCAAATTCCGGCCAGAGGTGGTCTTGTTGGGGTTCAGTTAACAGGTACAGAGAAAAATAGAGCATAGGAGGAAGAGGAAGAAGGATGGCGGCGCTCGAGGGTGAAGGGTAGAGGTCTAGGGTTAGGCTAGGGCAGAGGGGGAAGGCTAGGTCTTAAGGGGAAGGGGGAGGGCTGCTGCCCGTTCTTTCTCTGCCATTGCTACGTGGATGCAGGGATCTCCTGCCGTACGAAGAAGACGATGGGGAAGGGGTACCAGGCCTGGGGGAAACGTTTTTGGGCTGGGCCTAGTGCTCTATCTCTCTCCCTCTGTTTTATTCTTTTTGTTCCATTTTTTTTTGCTGAATCGACAAATGAAGAAAAGGAGGGGTCTAGGGTTAGGAAAATTTAGGAGAAAAATTGTGGATGAGTTATTTAGGGCAACAACAACATGTGTAACTTTTATTTTTCTAAAAGATTTGAAATCATTTGATATTTGCCACTTGTTTGAAAATGAATGGAATTTGTTATTGAATGAATTGTTAAGAGGACCCCTTTGAATAGTGTGAACCCTATTGATTAAAATAGAACAACGGATTATAATTTGGTTGTTACTTTTATAACTTTCACATTTGGTGTTGTTTTGTGATTGCTTTGAATTTGGAAACAATTGGGAATTAATTGATTGAAATAAAAGCACCATTTTATTAGTTGATCAACATGGAATAAAATGAGAACAATTGGTTGTTTTTATTTGAAATAACATTTTGGAAATTGTAACATCACAAGGATGAAACAAAAGGTTTGAAGTTTTGGTTTGAAATTCAAATAGAAAACAAAGGAAAACAAATGAAAACAGTTGGAAAACAACTGAAAACAGAGGAAAACAAAAGGAAAAACAAGCAAAACAAATGCAATCAACATGATGCCATGATGCAAAACATAAAATAACAGAGAGCAAACATTCTAAAGGCTGTTTTTCAGACTTGGGATGTTACAGACACCTCTAGTGAAATGTGGACCCCGATCCATTTCTTTACATTGATATACAACCACTGTTTTCCCGCTGTTTTCCTACTGCAATTATTGTTCTCTTTCATCTAATGCAAACAAGTACTATTTTCCACACTATACGTCTAATCCTTTGTTTCAGTAAAACCAGTGAGATTGACAACCTCACTGCGTCGTTGGGGCAAAGTAATTTGATTGTGTTGTGTAGATTACACGTTGCTGCTGAACCGGTAGTGCCCCTGCCAACATCAGCTGCACCAACCTTCGGAAGTGATTTCTTTCTCCTACTGGTCTATTCAACCTTGGTTTCTTTCTGAGGGAAACTTGCTACTGTGCTCTTCATACCTTCCTCTTGGGGTCTCCCAACGAACGTGTGTTACACGCCATCAGGCGCCTTGTGGTCGTGGTGTGATGGGGAACCCCCTTCCGCGCTGGGCGAAGATACTCGTGTGTTGGCGCATGAGTTCTTGTTGGCTCTCTATGGCCGCCTCCGCAGTCGTCTGAGGCTCCCGGATGCCTTCGCAAGGTCGATTGACCGCAACCCACCCAGGAGGGTCTGGGCGCCCATGGAGTTTTGCTCCGGCGGTTACGTGTCGCTGACCCTCGGTGGATACCTTTGCCCACGCCCAGAGGCCGGAGAAGAGCCAGGTTCTCCACTGCCGCTTCGATGGAGCGAACATGCTCTTTGTGAAGGTCTTCGGGCGTCACGGTGAGCGAGAGGAGTGATGTGTAGAGAGTGGGAGTAGCGACAATGATGACGACAATGATGAAGATGATGTTGATAATGAGGATGACGAGGAAGACTCTTCGACCGTCAAGGTGGAGGGAGACGAGTCAGATTCGGCCGGGGCTTGAGTGCCTTCGTCTAGAGGGAATTCCTGCCGATCCTGATCAGTTAGCCTTCCTTTTTCTTTGTCCTCGGCCTTCTTCCAGCCTCCTATTCTTCCTCCTTCTTATCTTCGGCAGCTCCCTCCTCATCCGACCATATCTCGTAGCTGTGGCGAGACAGATTCAACCATGACGGCCGCCGCGCCTTCCTCCTCTGTAGTCACGGAGAAGGAGTGGCTCTCTTTGACTTTCCCATCCCGTTTTTTCTTCATAGTGATCCTGCAGTATGCTTGTGTACCGAGAGTATCTCATGAATGGAATATGAAATATGAGACCTGAGATGATGTGTTTCTCCCTTTCGATATTATCTTCTATTAGCGAGTTTTCTTGGATGTGTCCCGAGGAGAGGAAATCTCTAGAAGTACAAACAAAGGAATGGGACTTAGCTCTATGGATGTTGCCCCATGGTTCTTTGTCGAGGGAGTCGTGCGTATGCAGCAGGTCCTTGCGGTGGTTCCTTACAGATATGCTCCATATTTCCTTGTGGAGGGTTCTGCCTGTTTGCCTCATGAGACAGATGATTTCTTTTTGAAATGAGCAAGAGAGTGTGTCTGTTGCTCTTCCCGGAAGTAAGCACCAAGGACTTAGGTGAGTTGTTGTTCATGGTAGCGACCAGCTTAGACAGAGCTCTGCCACTTGGATTTAATATGATTAGATCTCACCCGTGCACGGGTACCGATCCCAGTACCCGCTCGCTAAGCGTCCTCGAGAGGAAGAAATGGACACACACTCCTGAAGGAAAAAGGTGCTTGTCGAGGCGACGAGGACAGTTAGCAAAAGGTGGTCAGTCTTTACTGCTAGGGTGAGACTTTACATTACAAAATTCTCGAGAATTTCGTGTCCTTGTGGTCCCCCAAGAGGCACTTGACGTCACCGTGCGGACATGGGACTCCCATCGTCATGGGGCTGATACTCGCGCGAGTTCAGGTGCATAGCTCGAGGATGTAGTGGCCTTGTGGCTCCCTCGAGGGAAAAAGTTTGCCCCGCCGGAATGGGGCTCCCACTTGTGTGGGTAGAAGTTCTCGCAGCCGTGTGGGCACGCCTGTTGAGATACCCCCTGAGACCCTCACGGAGAGATGTCCTGGCGTCGTTTTTACCATGCGTCACGGGTAGAACTTACGTAGATGTTGGATGTTCCACGGATTTGACATAGGCGTACCTTCTTCTGTCTCTAGGCGTGCCGCCCTGGGCGCGTGATGCGCTACCCGGTACGGTCCCTCCCACATGGGATAGAGCTTGTGCAAGCCTTCCCTGGACAGGATTCTTCGCAGAACCAGGTCGCCCACCTCTAATGTGCATGGCCTAATTTTGTTACCGTGGTAGCGACGGAGCCCTTGCTAGTACCAAGCCGCACGGACGGCGGTGGGATTTCTTGCCTCCTCGAGGAGCAGAAGTCTTCAGTGTGGATTTCTCCCTGCTTTTCCTCGTTGAAGGCAAGGGCTCGAGCCCGTGCTTGAGTTCAGCAGGAAGAACAACTTCGACTCTGTAGACGAGGGAAAATGGCATTTCCCCCGTGGTCTTGGTTGCTGTGGTGCGGATTGACCACGGTACGGATGGGAACTCTTTGATCCACTTATTTCTGTGGGCCTTGAGTTTGTTAAAGCTCCTTGTATAGAGGCCCTTGAGGATCCCAGCATTGGTGCGCTCCGCTTGGCCATTGCAGCGTGGATGGGCGATGGAGGCGTAGCGAATTTTGGTGCCAAGGTTTGTGTATTAGGACTTGAAGAGGCCGCTTGTGAATTGCGCTCCGTTGTCCGTGATGATGCGGTTGGGGACACCGAAGCAGCACACCAACCCCTTGATGGTCTTCAATGTTGTCCTTGAAGGGATGTCCCGGACTAGCACCACCTTTGCCCACTTGGTGAACTTGTTGATGACGATGTAGAGGTACAGGTAGCCCCCGAGCGCTCGCGGGAATGGTCCCAGGATGTTGATACGTCATAAATGTATCCCTAATTTCTGATACTCCATGATCATATTATGCCAATTTCTACATTTTTCTCCCTTATTTATAATATTTTTATACGTTTTCCACGACTAACCTATTAACAAGATGCCAAGTGCATGTTCCCTGTTTTCTGCTGTTTTTGGTTTCAGAAAAGTTGTTCTAGAAACATTCTCGGAATTGGACCGCACAAAGCCCGAAGTGCCTATTTTCCCCAGAAGCATCCAGAACACCGAAGAGGAGTCGACGAGGGGCAACATGGGGCCACACCATAGGCTGGCGCGGGTCCCCCTAGCCTCTACCGCATGTGCCCTTTCGCCTATTTATTCCCCCCGGATGGAAAACCCTAGGCACCTGATAAAAAATCCAGAAAAAGTTCCACAGCCACCGTCGTCATCAACCCTAGATCAGGAAGGTTCTGGTGCTGTTTTCCGGCACCTTGTCGGAGAGAAAATCATCACCGGAGGCTTCTACATCACCATGCCTGCCTCTAAAGTGATGCGTAAGTAGTTCATCCATGGACTACGGGTCCATAGCAGTAGCTAGATGGTTGTCTCCTCCTCATATACCTCCAAGTTGATTATAGTCTTTATTGCATATGTTATTTGTGATCTTCCATGCTTTCCGTTGCTAGTGGTTGCTCTGGCGAAGTAGTTGCTAGTGACACCAAGAGGGAGTACTCATCATGTTATATTGTGCACTACGGTGCAACCTCTATTTGTCTATTGCCCAGTTGTAATTTGTTCAACCAGCATGTTATTTTTATGGAGAGACACAACTAGTGAACCTATGAACCATGGTATATTTTCCACACTGTTAAACAAACCTCAACAATTTATTGCTCTCTTTACTTACTGGAAGCATACACTATTTTCCACACTATACGTCTAATCTTTGTTTTCAGCAAGACCGATGAGATTGACAACCTCAATGTACCGTTGGGGAAAAGTATTTTGGTTGTGTTGTGTGCAGGTTCCACGTTGTTGCTGACACCGGTGAAGAGCCAGCACCAACGTTAGTGGCATCAACCTTTCGAAGTTCCTCTTTCTCCTACTGGATAGATAGCCCTGGTTCTTAACTAAGGGAAAAACTACTACTGCTATGCTCATCACACCCTCCTCTTGGGGTTCCCAACAAAGCGCATCAAGGATTTTTCTGGCGCCGTTGCCGGGAATCTCAAAGCCATCAAGAAGCAAGCATTCCCTCGTCAACTCTAGCAGCAGGATTTTTCTGGCGCCGTTGCCGGGGAGAAGGAAGTCTTCTGGCAAGGGGAGTATCTCACTCTCAACCTCTTTATTTTTGTTTATTGTCTTGTTTTTATTTTTGTCTTGTTTTACTTTTATATATTAAAACACACAAAATTAGTTTACTTTATAGCTGTTATTTATTTGCTTGCTATTATTCTGCTAAAATGAGTTCCTCTGAGAATACTAAGTTGTTTGACTTCACTAGCACAAATAACAATGATTTTATTTGCACACCTATTGCTCCACCTGCTCCTACTACTGCTTTCAATGAGATTAAACCTGCATTATTAAATCTTGTTATGAAAGAGAAATTTTCTGGTATTAGTACTGATGATGCTGTTGCCCACCTTAATATTTTTGTTGAACTATGTGAGATGCAAAAACATAAATATGTGGATGGATATATTATTAAACTGAAATTATTTCATTTCTACTTGAGAGGAAGAGCTAAATAATGGTTGCTATCTTTGCCTAGAAATAGTATTGATTCATGGACTAAGTGTAAAGATGATTTCATTGGAAAATATTATCCTCCTGCTAAGATTATATCCCTAAGAAGTGACATAATGAATTTTAAACAATTTGATAGTGAACATGTTGCTAAAGCTTGGGAAAGAATAAAAACTATGGTGAAGAATTGTCCCACTCATGGAATAACTACTTGGATGATTATACAAAAAATTTATGCAGGGCTGATTTTTTCCTCAAGGAACCTATTGGATTCAGCTGCTGGAGGTACCTTTATGTCCATCACTTTGGGCAATGCAACAAAGCTTCTTGATGATATGATAATAAATTATTCAGAGTGGCACACTGAGAGAGCTCCACAAGGTAAGAAGGTAAATTCTATTGAGGAAACCTCCTCTTTGAGTGAAAGGCTTGATGCTATTATATCTATGATTGCTAATGGTAAAGCTCAAGTTGATCCAAATAATGTTCATTTAGCCTCTTTGGTTGCTCAAGAAGAGCATGTTGATGTAAACTTTATTAGAAATAATAACTTTAACAATAATGCTTATAGAAATAATTTTGGTGGAAACAATTATAAGCCCTATCCTCCTAATAATGGTTTATGTAATTCTTATGGCAACTCCTACAATAATAATAAAATCTCTACCTTCGATCTTGAAAACATGCTTAGAGAATTTATTAGCACACAAACTGCTTTTAATAAATCTGTTGAGGAAAAGCTTGGTAAAATAGATGTTCTTGTCTCTAAAGTAGATAGCCTTGCTATTGATGTTGATTTTCTAAAACTGAAGTTCAAATAGATAATAGTGTTAGGTTGATGGCTGAATTACAAGCTAGGTGGGAAAAAGAAGATGAATTGGCTAGAAAGAATAATATTGCTAGAGTTTGTACTCTGACAACCAGTAGTAAAACTGAAGCTCCAAGTGCTAGTAAACCCCCTACTATCAATGTTAAAGTAGTTGGTGTTAATAAATTCCCTACTCCTTTGGTGAAACATGCTAAATTGGCTCAAGTTGCTGAAACTACTTCTAATAAAAGTGCTGATTTTTTTAGAGATGTAGGAGATAATGGTCCCATTACTTTTGATGATAATAATTTTGATTTTGATGATTGTAATATCTCTGAAGTTATTATGTTTCTACAAAATCTTGCTAGAAGTCCCAATGCTAGTGCCATGAATATGGCCTTTACTAATATGGCCTTTACTAAACATATTACCAATGCTCTCATGAAAGTTAGGGAAGAAAAGTTGAAATTTGAAACATCTATCCCTAGGAAATTAGATGATGGTTGGGAGCCTATCATTAAGATATAAGTAAATGATTTTTATTGCAATGCTTTATGTGATCTTGGTGCTAGTATCTCTGTTATGCCTCTAAATCTTTATGATATTCTCGATCTACCACCGTTGGAACACTGTTATTTGGATGTTCATCTTGCTGATAATGCTAAGAAGAAACCTCTTGGTAGAATTGATGATGTTCTTATTATGGTTAACAATAACCTTGTCCATGTTTATTTTGTTGTTATGAACATTGAATGCAATGCTTCTTGTCCTATTGTTTTGGGAAGACCTTTTCTTAGAACTGTTGGTGCTGTTATTGATATGAAAGAGGGGAGTATTAAATATCAATTCCTCCTGAAGAAAGGTATGGAACATTTTCCTAGAAAGATGATGAAGCTACCTTTTGACTCTATTATTAGATCAATTTATGATGTTGATTCTTCTTCACTTGAAAATACTTGAGTTGATCTTTTAGGCCTAGTTGAAAGGCGTTAAAGAAAAGCGCTACCGGGAGAAAACCCGTTTTATTTCTGTGTTTTCATTCTGTTTTTCTTTGTTTTCTTTTGTGTGCTTTGCACATGGGTTTTTTCTATTTCCTTAGAAACCCCGCTGTATTTTTTATTTTGTGTTTTTGTTGAGCCAAGTAAAGCCTCTAGTGGAAAGTTGACACTATATTTCCGATTTCTGCACATGAAACAGATTTCTGATGTCCACTGTTAATTACGTATAAAATCATAGGAAAATTCAAAATGACCTGAGCTTTTATGTTCATAATCCTGGGCTATATACGCAACTTTTCTTATTTGAACACTTTTTGATTTGAGAAATAGAATATTTTTGAAAAAATCGATCTCTGCCTGTTGTTCTGTTTTGACAGATTTCTACCAATAATTGCATTTGCATCTTAATCTCTTTCTTTTGGTGTTCTTTTGAGAAAAAGAGTTTTAAAAGAAGTTGTGACAATATCTAATGTGTGTTTTGAGTGCTAGTCTTGTGTTGAAACTGAACCATGTGAGTTTATTATTTCGATTGCACTAACGTTGTTAATGAAGATTGTGAGAATTTTGGTGTGAAGAATGTTTTCAAGGGTCAAGAGAAGAGGATGATATGATGTTATCAAGAAGAGTGAATAACCTAAGCTTTGGGATGCCCCGGTGGTATATCCCAGCAAATTCCAAGAAGACTCAAGCGTCTAAGCTTGGGGATGCCCAAGGCATCCCCTTCTTCATCAACAAATTATCAGGTCACTTCTAGTGAAACTATATTTTTATTTGGTCACACCATATGTGCTTTACTTGGAGCGTCTTTTATTTTTGTTTTAAGTTTGTTTTTACTTTCATAATAAGCTTGGTTGGACCCCAGCATTCTTTTATTGGAGAGTGACACGCGTCACTTTTTCATGGGAATACGTTGTATTCTTAGTCTCTGTTCGGCTGCTGCATTTATTTAGCTCCTGTTTTGCATTCATCTCTTATCAGAGCTATTAGTTTTAGTAGTATTATATGAATACTCTCATGTTTTCTTGCTGTATCATAAATAGTATTTTTTTTAAAACATATCTTTTATGGTGCTTGTTGGGAAAAGAAAACTGCTGCTTGTTATAGAATTTATAACAGTACTAGTAGAAGCTTGTATATACTGTGGCTAGAACTTTTTCATGCCATGCTAAATGTTATTTTTGTTTTAAATCCTTGTGGTTATTGAGTAGCATGAATATCCTTAAATAGTTGAGAGTGTTTAATATGTCTTAAAAGATTCATGAGTTGTTCTTGTTATAGTAAAGCATCAATATATGGTATTCTCTCTGGAATGTTTTATTTGGTTGACTTGGCGCATGCTCACACAATGTTTATGACTACAAACCAGTCACGAATAGCCTCCATGACCATTTAGTTTTTGAACTTGTGATACCGCTTATGCTTTAATTAATGAAGCTTATGTCGCTATGCTTGATTATGGCTCTTATGCTCTCTTGATTTGTCGCTCCCAGTCTTTTGCTAGCCTCCACCTGCACTGAGTATGGAATTTTACTCGTGCATCCAAACTCATTAAACCAAAGTTTTCCCATTGTGTACACCATACCTACCTACATGTGGTATTTAACTGCCACTCCAAGTAAATTGCTCATGTGTTACCTTTAAAAACCTTCAAAATTACTCCTGTTTTGTGTTCTTGTTTTTTCTCATGAGGACGTCAATAGAGAATCTTTATATCACTTGTTGATTGGATTTCACACCCTGGACTAGTGGCTTCATCCTCTTATCCAAATTATAGTAGAGCCAACAGCGGGGTGCCCAGCCCCAAATTAATACAAAAAAATCTCTTCACTATTTTTTTCCCCTGATCATATCAGTCAAAGCATAATTGTGTAAACAAAAGAGAAAGAGGGATGGCCTTCTACACCAGTTGCGTCCTTCAACATGGGAGCCGCTCTTGTGAATCCAGTTGGCTTGTGACGTACTGTATTTTCTGTTTACCATTCGTTGACACTAGCATACACCCCTCCTTAAATATAGAAATTCCTCCACAAATGTCAAACTAATAATACCTCTGTTTAATAAAATAAAAAGCTCTAGAACATGAGTGATCCCTGCTTTCCTCTACGAAGGGACTTTCTTTTATTTTATGTTAAGTATCCATCTTATAACTTTATGCACAGTTGAGAGAGCATTTTTGCCATTCTGAGTTCTATGTGCATTTGTCCCATAAACATCAATAATTACTTCATGATGTGATATTATTTGTTCTTAAATTATTTGTTCAAGTCTTCCTATTGAACTTTGAAAGTGTCCTGGCATTTATGTTTTGTCCCACTCTTAAGGACTAGCGAAATACCACTTTTCCATGATTTCTCTATATCTGAAACAAATGTTTATCTTTGTTTGCATTATTATCCATGATCCTTTATTTAAGATACTCTTCGTGATGCAAAGTGATGATATGCTTTATTACTAAAGTTCTATTTGAACGGACAACGACGTCGCCTAGAGGGGGGGTGAATAGGCGATTAAAACTTTTCCGGTTAAAGCTTGCTAAATGCGGAAATAAACTAGGTGTTTAAATTAACAAGCATACAACCTAAATATTCTAGGGGCAACTATATGCACTAACAACTTATGCTAAGCAAGACAAGTAACAAGGTGATAGCAAGATATATAACTTCAAGCTCGAAGGCTATCACAATGTAAATTGCATAAGTAAAAAGCTCGGGTATAGAAATAACCGAGGCACACGGAGACGATGATGTATTCCCGAGTTCCTCCCACAAAGGGGAGTAAGTCTCGTTGGAGGAGTGTGAGCTCGCCACAAAGGCCTACTCAACGCCACAAAGGACTCACCCTATTCTCCGATGAACTTCCGCCATGAAGGCCTAGTTCACCTTCCATTATTGGCAACCTTCAAACCCGAGGCACGCATCCACAACTTAATTGGAGGCTCTCGGTGTCACCACAATCTTGGGGCACACATCCACAACTCAATTGGAGGCTCCCAAGAACACCACAAGTCGTCTAGAGTCCAAGACCCAAGAGTAACAAGCTCACAATCTTTCACTTCCACGAAACCTCGTGGAGAGACCAAAGCGATGCAACCGATGCAAATGGCAAGAGCACAAGTGCTCAAATCCTCCACTCTCAAATTCTAAAAAAGCAACAAATGATTATGGGGGAATAAGAGAGGAAGAACAATGGAGAAACACCAAGAACTCCAAGATCAACATCTACTAGGTTTCCCTCACTAAGAAGGAGGATGGATTGGTGGAAATGTAGATCTAGATCTCCTCTAACTTCTCCCTCAAAGATATGCAAGAATCATTGGAGGGATTGAGAGAGAAGCAAGCTTTCCAAAGTCAACAATGGTGGGGAGAGAGAGGGAAAACGGTCTGGGAAAGTCTTAGGGACTTTGGGGAAGAAAGCACCTTAAGTAGGTGCTAAAAAAACTAGCCGTTTTCCACTTTTTCCGTCCATTCCGGAATGGTCCGGAATATTCCGGACCCCGGAATGACCCGGAATGGCCCGGAATCGATTCCGGAGTGATTCCGGATGGAAACAGAGCCTTTTCCCGTTCTGGCCGGAATATTCCGGAATATTTTGGAGCCCAGAAAAATCCGGATTCCGGAATCATCCGGAATATTCCGGATTGCAAACCGGAGACAGAAAACCGATACGAGAAATGCAATAACTTTTGCATATGAACTCCGTTTTGGATGTTCTTGGGCTCGTTGAAATCGCAACGACGAGCACTACAAGAATATGCAGAGAAACATCATTGTCCATAAATGGAAGATAATACTAAATGGGTAAAGGTTTAGACCTCTCAAATAGGAACACCCGGTGAAACCTCCAACATGAAAACACACATAACTTTTGCGAATGAACTCCGAATAAGGTGAATCCAAATGGGTTGGAAAGGTAATAAAAAAGAATATCCAAACAAAAAGGAATGGAGAAGTTACCACACATGGAAGGTGTGGAAACATTCTAAAAGCTAAACCGGATATTTTCACCACCGAAATCGCAACAAGTTTTTCTTACCAAAACCGTTTTCGATAAACCTTGGCTTGCCATGAAGATCACGACAAGCACTAGAACCCAAAGGATACAAAATCCAAATAAGAACCAATAAAGATGATATGCAAGTATGCAAAGGTTTGAGCTCTCCACAAAAATTTGATCACGTTACTCACTTGAGAGCCCCTCTTGATAGTACGACTATCTATCCTATAACCCGGTCTCCCGAAGACACGAGACCGGTAAAATAGAAAACCTATCAAGATTATACCTTTGCCTTGAGCATTCCACTTGAGGTAGATGATGGCGATCTTGACTCTCTCAAGTTGGATCTTCTTTGTTGATTGCGCTTGCTAGCACAAGCTCCGCTTGATGAGGACTTGCAAGTTGCTCCCCCCATACACCATTATGTGAGAGACTAGCTCCCCCATACACCATTATGGGAGAGACCCTTCTCGGAAAATAGTCACAAGGACACAATATCCAAAAGGGTGGCAAGCATCAAGCATAGTATATCTTCTAGATGCTTCACTTGAGCTTCCACGTCAAGCAAGATGACAAACACCGCTTGACGACGACATAGACCACGGGCTATATGAAATCTTCCTTTTGGTTCATGCCCATGGAAAGATACCTAACCACACATAGAAATGCCACACACACATATCATGGGTTAGTTCACAAAGCTATATTTACAATTGCTTACCATACCATGAGATACACAATCCCACTTGTACAAATTGTAGCTTTGAGTGTTGATCGCTTGCTTGATCAACCTTGTATCTTTGCTTCTTACTTAAAATTAAGATGTCTTGAAGATGATAATGAAAGATCACCTAATCCTTTTCTTCAAGACACACTAGCAATAAGCTCAACTCAAACCATGACCATTCTTCATATAAATCCATGAATATAACAATGGCCATCAAGGAAGCTAATAGAGTTCAACACATGAACTCCATTATTTCCTATGGACAAGATCTACAAGGATAACTCAATGCAAACATTACTCCATAAGGATTGTCATTAATTACCAAAACCACATATGGGGGAACCATGCGCTTTCAATCTCCCCCATTTTGGTAATTGATGACAATCCCTTTTTACGAGGGTTTATATGATGAATTAAGAAACCATGCAAAACAAAGAGTAAGGATGCAATAGCATGGAAAGGCAAATGCTTAAGAACGAAACTAAAGCATAAACCAAATTCCCTTAAACCCTCTAAACTTCTCCTCCATTGGCATCCATTGCCGAAATGGGAAAAAGATTAGAAGGCCAATATAGTAAGAGCTCCCCCATAGTGTATGCATTCCTCATGATATGGGTGAAATCAAGTGCATATATCCAACTATGAAATAGATGGAGGGAGATCAAACTATATTGAGGATCCAAAGGTTTACAAAGAAAATAAAATTGAAGGATACTTTCAAAAAGAAGCAACCAACCGAAGGATCCGAAAAACCGATTGACTAAAATCAATATTTTGATAAGATCAACCAAGTGTTCTAGAAAATCAAGAGGGAACTCCCCAAGGAACAAGCACAATGTTAGATTTGAATTACTATATAGTGTGCACAACATGGAATCATCACTCCCTTCTAGATAATTTGGAACACAAACAAGAGCAAGCGAAAAGATTGGAAATGAAGCAAAGAAACTTGCAAACAAACAAAAGTTGAGAAATTAAGAACAAGAAGCGACAAATAAATACTTACTCAACCGAACTAGATCGGCGTGACAAGGAAAAACATTTTTAGGAGACTAATAAGATGATAAAATCATCAACATAGTCTTTCAATATAAGAGGCACATAGTGCATATCATGTTTTTCCCATACACACAAACCATCAAATGATAAAACACATAGGTCCACAAGCTTATTAAGAAGCAAAAGGAATACCAAAAGAAAAACAAAGCTTGTGCCCTTTAGAAACCACCAAGGAATATAAAGCAATAAAACGTGGTAACTAAAGAAATAGAATATCAATTAAAGATGTCATTATTATCGCGTGTATAAGTTTCTAAGTGTACACCAATCACAAAGATATATATCCACAAAGAAACATGCACACACAAAATAGTTACAACGGTGAAAAACATGATATCCAAGGAAGGTTCATAAATACACCAATAATATTTTTGCATGAAAGCAAAGCACTAAGCTTAGTTTAATCTTAAGGGGATATAGATGAACAAACAAAACTCATCAAAGCATCACAAATATCACAAGGGAAAAGTGATAGTTGGGATGCTTCGAGAAAGGTAACGCATATCACAAAATATTCAAATGGTTTTTGAGAATTCATCAATATTGCATATGAGAGACTTCAAGTAGAAGTTGCTAGATTAATATACTTGGGATTGGTGAATCATGAAAATGATTATAAATATCCCCTTAGTATGTAATCATCCCGACTTACTCATAGTTGCAATAAAGATGCTTTTGATAAGACATTTGCAAGAACCAAATGAAATGCCACAAAGGAAAATCATGCCAAGATGCAACCTACACAAGGTTGAAAGCTAGAAATGTATGCATGAGATAGATACTTGTTACCGAGATGACATTGGTGATGAAGAGGATGCGAGTTTGATAATCATCGTAGCTTGACTCCTACAATACCATGGTGAGAACACCTTCCTTATGAATGAGGAAAGCAACCAATGTATCTCCATTGTACCTAAAAATAAAGATCAAGTACAAAATGGTACCCAAAATCATTGGGTCCAATGTAGTTAGAACAACTACAATACATAGGACAAACTCCACATAAATATGTGCATATTAATATGAATTTGAATTTCATGCACATCTTAGCCATTTAGGATTTGATGGAGTTTATCCTATATATTGGATCAAAGAAAGTAAGCATGCCAAAAGATATACATAGTAAATATGCATGCACAAAACTTTCAAGAAACAAAATAAGATACAAATTGGACAAAGAACCAATTAAACCAAGAAGCCACTCGCAAGAGTGAAAAGAAAGAGAATTGTCCAAATTATATCAAGACCCAAATCAACACATGATTGAGGAAACCAAAATAGAGAAGATACCAAAAACATCAAAGAATAAACAAACCCTCTACACTTTTCATGATAGCACACAAAGTACCAAAACGAAAAAATGTTCGTCTTCCAAAGAGAAGTCATTGGGATAAAATACAAATTTAAAGACAACAAGTGTTCAAACGCATATAGGATAGTTCTTCCAAGAAAAGTGCATTATTTATTATCTTGCATTTGAATACAAAATGCACACATTGGAATCATTACTCTCCATATATATTATTCAAGCACTAGTCATGTTTAAATAAAAACAATTAGATGCAATACCAATATAAAGAACGGTGATCTACTCAATGTAGGATAGCTTCCCGAAGAATAGTGCAACCCAAAGAAGTATGACTTTAATCATAGGTGCACAAGTATGGGATCATTGCTTTTCCTACCACAAGAAAGCACAACAAAAAATTTGAGTAGAGCAAGGAAGACACAAGGGAATTAAACCAAACAAAACATTGGCAAGAAACAAGGAATTTTTAGAGCAAGGCCAAAGTAAATATGATTGATAAACTTACCACAAATTATTATAACTTGTCAAAGACAAGATATGCATGGAGATATTTCTCGGTGGTAGATTTTTTTACAATAATATTCACAAAACATAAGCATGTGGTTAAAGATAGGAATACCAAAAAAAACATGCTTAGAAAGAGATTGTTGAAGGTTTCAAATAAAACCCGAAAAAGTAAATCAACAAGAAACTCTCTTAAAAACAAGATACCAAAACAAGAGAGACAAAAACACATTTAATAAAACATGGAACTTGTTTGAGCAACATGCCACATAAGAACAAGATATCTAAAAATATTAATTCTAGGTGGCAATACCTCACATGTTCACATTTTATAGGCTTGTAATATGCACATAACTTATTACTCCCCCATAATGTGATAATCCATTGAAAACAACAAGAGGCAAAAATAAATCAAACAAGAGAAAGTTAATGGACATTAGAAGTTGAATTTCTCATGAGAAAGACATACCATATAGAGACAAGATAATATTGATATATCAACACTAAGTGGTTTTCCTCATGTACACACATTTTAGGATAGTAAAGTGACAAGATCATATTACTCCCCCAAAATGGGATAGTCCACTAATCTCTCAAAGAGCCAACTAAAATAAGCAAGAATTGCAATGAAGGCTCAACACAAAGCACACAAGTACATGGAGTGCAAACCAACAAACATAACTAGATTACTCAAGATAGGTAAGTAGTAAGCACAACATGATAGAAACAAAACTAACATATGCAAGGGAGCATGCAACTTTCAATGTATATATGAATTAAATACAAGTTACCGCATGGAGGAACATTGGGTAAGAGATATATATAATCCAAGTGACTTGGCTTGAGGAAATATAATTGATGAAGATCCCTTAATTCTTCATGAAATAGCCAAGTCTCCAATGCCCGCCAACCACACCTATTGATCAAGTTTGAGCTTGTTGGTCCCCAACCAAGTTGGGTCCTAAGAGGTTAGTCACAATAGGTTTGGCAACCCAAATGGTTCTTTTCTTGACACCACTTGGAGTACCAACATACTTGGCAAACACATTGCCCACATTATCCTTCCGAATGGAATAAACATCATAAATAAGGATAGGTTTGTATAATGTACCATTAGTGCATGAAGAAGCAAAGTGTCCCTTCTTGCGACAAAGGTAGCAACATCGACTCTTTTCTTTCTTCTCACTAGGCTTCTCAATAAGAGGAGCATTGGATTGAGTCTTCTTAGGAGGTGGTCGTTGTTCAACTCGTGGTTGAGCATGAGATTGAACAAGAGGCCGCTTCCCTAGTTGCTTCTCACTAAGAGGCTTCTTCTTCAAAGGTCAAGATCTAACATGGTGCCCTTCAATCTTGCACTTGAAGCAAATAATCTTGGCCAGATCTTTGACTTGTTCTTGGCCCTTCTTCTTGTCAATAATGGACTTGTTCTTGAGATTGGAGTTGAATCCAAGTCCACTCTTGTCATTGGGAAGTCTTCGCACTCTCAACATCTTGTCAAGGGTGGAACTCCCTTCATGACACTTTTCCAAGTCTTTCTTCAAAGAAGTGACTTGGGCCTTGAGCTCTTTATTTTCCTCTACATGGTTAGAAACAACACAAGAGCTAGAGGAAGTAGATGCTTCATTGTTAGAGCAACAAGGCAAGGAAAGCAATTCATCACAAGATGTAGAAACATTATGGGAGGATGAATTACTAATACGAGCACAAGTCAATACAGCATTATTAGAAGATATTGTGCTAGTACCCACATGAGGCTCACAAGATGTCACCTTTGTAGTGATAGCCTCAAGAGCTAATTTTAGCTTGGTATGGGATGCTAGAAGATCCTCATGAGAGCTAGATAGCTTTTCATGACTTTCTTCCAATTTCCCACACTTGCTAGTCATTAACTCAAGTTGAGCCCTTAGCTCAACATTCTCCTTCAAAATAGATGCTTCACAAGATGTGGAGTTAGTAGCACAAGCATCATTAGAAAAAGAAGAAGATAACTTGGCAAGCTCATTATTTAACCTAGAGTTTTCCTCAATTAGATTAGCATTGCCAACAACAAATTAAACCTTTTAATTTTTAAGCACTTTATATTTAGCATTGGTATGGTCACGTGCTTTAGTGAGATAGGCTATTTGTTCATTATAGAGCTCCTCGATAGATTCAAGTTTCTCCTCAAGAGTAACTCGGAGCTCATACCTTCCTCAAGAGACATAGTGAGGGATGCCTTTTCATCGGCATCACTTCTTTCAATCTCACCTTTCTTTTCAATGATTTTAGAGCTATAAATAGCAAAAGCCAAAATTTCACCCAAAGGAGTGATAGCTTTACTACCTTTAGGGAGATCAAGAAGAACCAACTCACCCTTCTCCATTAAGGAGACCTCATCCTCATACTCTCCACAAGATAAATCCTCATCCTCATCATCACAAGATGTAATGGGTTCCAAAGGTGGAGATACCTCTGAATCCCTAGCCATAAGGCACAAGTGAGGATAGGAAGGTGATGAAGAGAGAATGCATGAAGCTCCAATGAGGTCCATGTCTTGTTCCAACAGAAGTTGGGATTCCTCTACATTGTTAGCCACACAAGTACTAGAGGAAATGGAAGCATTGTTTTTATGAAAACAAGACATAGGAAGCATACCATCATGAGATTTAGTTAAACAACTATTACATGATATGCAAGGACTATCAATACTAGCATGTACGGAATTTTGAGTGCTAGAAGATATTAAGTCCAAAGATAGATCATTGCAATGGGATATAGATAAAGTATGGTCCATAGCAAATTCACTATCCACAATGCAATTTCTATCACCACTCACCATAACATTACCTTGTGAAAAATCACTTGTAGGTGGAGTGGAGAAAGATGTGAACTCATCACGGCCGGAAGTGGATGAAGAACAATAATCCTCAATAATGTTGGAGACATCATATATATCTTGAAGTTTTGTCCATAGCTCATGAGCGTTCCGAAAAGGCATGATTGATTGAATAACTACATCGCTCAAAACGCACAAGAGACCATTAGATACAAGAGAATCGAGATAAGAGTTTTCCTCATCCTCTAAAGATAAATCTTGAGAATCCTTTGGAGGAGGAAAATCCATATCTACAATTCTCTTAACATACTTTGGACCCATGTCCGCAAGAAAATTAAGAATGTGAATTTTCCAAACATCATAATTTCTACCATAGAATATAAAAGCGGGATCATGTTCTATTTCTCTAAATGACATCATACTCTCTAGGATGTAAAGCCTAATAAAGAGAGACGAGGCTCTGATACCAATTGAACGGACAACGACGTCGCCTAGAGGGGGGGTGAATAGGCGATTAAAACTTTTCCGGTTAAAGCTTGCTAAATGCGGAAATAAACTAGGTGTTTAAATTAACAAGCATACAACCTAAATATTATAGGGGCAACTATATGCACTAACAACTTATGCTAAGCAAGACAAGTAACAAGGTGATAGCAAGATATATAACTTCAAGCTCGAAGGCTATCACAATGTAAATTGCATAAGTAAAAAGCTCGGGTATAGAAATAACCGAGGCACACGGAGACGATGATGTATTCCCGAGTTCCTCCCACAAAGGGGAGTAAGTCTCGTTGTAGGGGTGTGAGCTCGCCACAAAGGCCTACTCAACGCCACAAAGGCCTCACCCTATTCTCCGATGAACTTCCGCCATGAAGGCCTAGTTCACCTTCCACTATTGGCAACCTTCAAACCCGAGGCACGCATCCACAACTTAATTGGAGGCTCTCGGTGTCACCACAATCTTGGGGCACACATCCACAACTCAATTGGAGGCTCCCAAGAACAGCACAAGTCGTCTAGGGTCCAAGAACCAAGAGTAACAAGCTCACAATCTTTCACTTCCACGAAACCTCGTGGAAAGACCAAACCGATGCAACCGATGCAAATGGCAAGAGCACAAGTGCTCAAATCCTCCACTCTCAAATTCCAACAAAGCAACAAATGCTTATGGGGGAATAAGAGAGGAAGAACAATGGAGAAACACCAAGAACTCCAAGATCAAGATCTACTAGGTTTCCCTCACTAAGAAGGAGGATGGATTGGTGGAAATGTAGATCTAGATCTCCTCTAACTTCTCCCTCAAAGATATGCAAGAATCATTGGAGGGATTGAGAGAGAAGCAAGCTTTCCAAAGTCAACAATGGTGGGGAGAGAGAGGGAAAACGGGCTGGGAAAGTCTTAGGGACTTTGGGGAAGAAAGCCCCTTAAATAGGTGCTCAAAAAACTAGCCGTTTTCCACTTTTTCCGTCCATTCCGGAATGGTCCGGAATATTCCGGACCCCGGAATGGCCCGGAATCGATTCCGGAGCGATTCCGGATGGAAACAGAGCCTTTTCCCGTTCTGGCCGGAATATTCCGGAGCCCAGAAAAATCCAGATTCCGGAATCATCCGGAATATTCCGGATTGCAAACCGGAGATAGAAAACCGATACGAGAAATGCAATAACTTTTGCATATGAACTCCGCTTTCAATGTTATTGGGCTCGTTGAAATCGCAACAACGAGCACTACAAGAATATGTAGAGAAACATCATTTTCCATAAATGGAAGATAATACCAAATGGGTAAAGGTTTAGACCTCTCAAATAGGAACACCCGGTGAAACCTCCAACATGGAAACACACATAACTTTTGCGAATGAACTCCGAATAAGGTGAATCCAAATGGGTTGGAAAGGTAATAACAAAGACTATCCAAAAAAAAGGAATGGAGAAGTTACCACACATGGAAGGTGTGGAAACATTCTAAAAGCTAAACCGGATATTTTCACCACCGAAATTGCAACAAGTTTTTCTTACCAAAACCGTTTTCGATAAACCTTGGCTTGCCATGAAGATCACGACAAGCACTAGAACCCAAAGGATACAAAAGCCAAATAAGAACCAAGAAAGATGATATGAAATTATGCAAAAGTTCGAGCTCTCCACAACAATTCGATCACGTTACTCACTTGAGAGCCTCTCTTGATAGTACGACTATCTATCCTATAACCCGGTCTCCCGAAGAAACGAGACCGGTAAAATAGAAAACCTATCAAGATTATACCTTTGCCTTGAGCATTCCACTTGAGGTAGATGATGCCGATCTTGACTCTCTCAAGTTGGATCTTCTTTCTTGATTGCGCTTGCTAGCACAAGCTCCGCTTGATGAGGACTTGCAAGTTGCTCCCCCCATACACCATTATGGGAGAGACTAGCTCCCCCATACACCATTATGGGAGAGACCCTTCTCGGCAAATCTTTACAAGGACACAATATCCAAAAGGGTGGCAAGCATCAAGCATAGGATATCTTCTAGATGCTTCACTTTAGCTTCCACGTCAAGCAAGATGACGAACACCGCTTGACGACGACATAGACCACGGGCTATATGAAATCTTCCTTTTGGTTCATGCCCATGGAAAGATACCTAACCACACATAGAAATTCCACACACACATATCATGGGTTAGTTCACAAAGATATATTTACAATTGGTTACCATACCATGAGATACACAATCCCACTTGGTACAAATTGTAGCTTTCAGTGTTGATCGCTTGCTTGATCAACCTTGTATCTTTGCTTCTTACTTAAAATGAAGTTGTCTTGAAGATGATAATGAAAGATCACCTAATCCTTTTCTTCAAGACACACTAGCAATAAGCTCAACTCAAACCATGACCATTCTTCATATAAATCCATGAATATAACAATGGCCATCAAGGAAGCTAATAGAGTTCAACACATGAACTCCATTATTTCCTATCGACAAGATATACAAGGATAACTCAATGCAAACATTAGTCCATAAGGATTGTCATTAATTACCAAAACCACATATGGGGGAACCATGCGCTTTCACTATTTAACATGTTTATGTTTGAAGTTTTATGATCTCAGCATACATATGCTTTTACATTTTAATGATCAAGATTATGATAGTAGCATGTCACCTCAGAAATTATTTTTTTGTCGTTTACCTACTCGAGGACGAGTAGGAACTAAGCTTGGGGATGCTTGATACGTCATAAATGTATCCCTAATTTGTGATTCTCCATGATCATATTATGGAAATTGCTACATGTTTTCTCCCTTATTTATAGCATTTTTATACGTTTTCCGGGACTAACCTATTAACAAGATGCCAAGTGCGAGTTCCCTATTTTCTGATGTTTTTGGTTTCAGAAAAGTTGTTCTGGAAACATTCTCGGAATTGGACCTCACAAAGTCCGAAGTGCCTATTTTCCCCGGAAGCATCCAGAACACCGAAGAGGAGTCGAAGAGGGGCAACAGGGGGGCAACACCATAGGCTGGCACCGGGCCCCTCGTCGCGCCAGCTATGGGTGTGGGGCCCCCTGGCCTCCACCACCTGTGCCCTTTCGCCTATTTATTCCCCCGGATGGAAAACCCTAGGAACCTGATCAAAAATCCTGAAAAAGTTCCGCAGCCTCCGTCGTCGTCAACACTAGACCAGGAGGGTTCTGGAGCAGTTTTTCGGCACCCTGCCGGAGAGAAAATCATCACCGGAGGCTTCTACATCACCATGCCTACCTCCGGACTGATGCGTGAGTAGTTCATCCCTGGACTACGGGTCCATCGCAGTAGCTAGATGGTTGTCTCCTCCTCATATGCCTCCATGTTTAGATCTCGTGAGCTGCCTATAATGATGAAGATTGATCTTATGTAATTCTATATGTTGTGTTTGCTGGGATCCGATGAATATTGACCTTATGCCAGTTTGATTATAGTCTTTATTGCATATGTTATTTGTGATCTTGCATGCTTTCCGTTGCTAGTGGTTGTTCTGGCCAAGTACTTGCTAGTGACTCCAAGAGGGAGTATTTATGCTTCATAGTGGGTTCATGCCTCCTCGTTGCCTTGCTCGAGTGACAGAAATGTGAAGGGGGAGGATGTGATGTTGCCATTAGGGAGAAAACAACGGTGAGAGTATATTCATTGCTTAAATTACACACATTTCTTAATGCGATTATCTGTTGCTTGCAACTTAATACCTAAGGGGGTTCGGATGATAACCTGAGGGTTGATTATTAATCATAGACGCTGATGGATTTCGGTCTATGTATTTTGTTGTAATGCCTGCACTAAATATCATAGTAGTCATCATGTTATATTGTGCACTACAGTGCAACCTCTATTGCCAGCACCACCGTCAGTGGCATCAACTTTCCAAAGGTCCTCTTTCTCCTACTGGATTGATAACCCTGGTTCTTTAAGAGGAAAACTCCTACCGCTGTGATCATCACACCCTCCTCTCACTACCAAATTTCGTGCGATTCGGAACGTTTTGAGCGGAACGTTTTGATAACGCCGCGCGTTTCCGCCACGAATGGCTGAAAAGTGGAGTTTGCTCTCGACGTATTGGTTTGGTCCGTCGCCGACTGGTTTTGCTCGACTTTTTTATAGTTTTACGTCGCGGATTTTCGGGCCTGCCCTATAGCCCACTAAGAGCCCAGTTGCCTTCGACGAAACTTGCCTTGTCACATAGAACGTCGCAAATTTTTCTTGGGGCCACACATCCTGCCCTGTTTGACTGCTTTGACTCGCTACGACCGACCAGTTGATGCCTGGACCCCACTTGTCATCCATGTTAAATAAGCATGCACATAATCGACGAAATTAAGCATGCATATAATCTTCGAAATCATCACAATTAACATTACAGTGAACAAGCAATTTCTGAAACAAATCACAAAAAGAAAAGGATAGACACCGGACCTAGCATCCTAGCTAAGGGTGCGCTGCCACTCCTCTGCCAGTGTCACCGCATCTTCATTCTGCATCGAATGGCGGATCGCTTCCGCGGTGTCGGCCTCTAGCTTGAAAGTGAAAATCCGGGCGAGCCTCGTGTCAGACCCCGGACCCAGAGATATACATACTGTTATGTGCTCCTAGCCATGGACTCACAAGGGCTTCAGGGTTACCAGCCCCGGCCGCAACAAACAACGGCAGGCATACCGGATTCATCGGCACGTAGTCCGGATCCCCGGTCTACTACTCCTTGTATCCATGCTAGTCATAACCAATTATGCATACCCAAGCGTCCACAAGTCGGATGAAACTGAAGGAACGGGACCAAAGTTATACAGAGCTGCTATGTGTCCAGAAAGTGCAACAACAATCGAGGGTTACTAGGGTTACCTCGCCCAGGCCGAATCACATCGGCAGGTGGGCTCGGACATGGATCATCGGCTCCACAACCCCTCGACTGCGACAACTATGCAGGCATAGCCAAAACAATATAACAATGGGCTCGAAACCAACAATCGATCAAAGCAGTACTCTAAACATGAAGCTTTATTAAGCAAGTAATACTAGAGTATAGCTTACAAACAGAGGTCACACGACCCAACATTACAGCTGACAACGGAAAGCAAATTATGTTGCTATTCAACAAGAACCAAAAAGGCCTAAGAGGCCGCAACATAAGGCGACGTCCCAGCCCATAGATTCCTGGCTCCTACCTGGGAAACCCCAAACTATCCGTCGATGTCCACGTTGAAACACCACCGAAGGTATGGAACTCCACCTGAACCAAATTGAAGCAAACATGAGTACGGGAGGTACTCAACAAGACTTAACTAACCTATTATATATCTTCTTGTTAGAAAGGGTTTATGAAGGTTGTTTTGCGTAAATCCAACTTTGTTTCAAATAGAGGGAGATAGAGAAGTTTTTCACAAATCTTTTAAAAGAACACACTCTCACGGGTATTGCCTTCAACACCTTCGAAACACCATCTCGAGCACATGATAACCGGAACCACCTCTTGAAACTAAACATTCATTGCCAACATCTTTTACGTCATGTTCAAGTTATCTATGATCTCAGGATCCGTCACCAAGTTGTCCTTAACCGCGGACACGGCTTTTCGAAAAGATTAAACCCTGCAGGGGTGTACAACTTTACCCACACGTATCAACCGACTCTTAATGCCAAGCTATTGGCACAATTCCGACGATGTGCCGACAGAGGGTGGCTGACCACGATCTTTCCCTTGCTTCGCCTATTCCATGAGTCGCTCCGAGTAGAGATGGACCGCCAATAGGGAGTGGCCATCTCCTGTCGGGTCTCTATCGTTGTGCGCAATGCTCGACGGTTACCTACCCGCAGAACGCCGATACACCAGCACATCCTAGTTTTGAAAACATTTTAATATCCCCAGCAAATCCAAATGGAACGCCCGAACTAGGCAACTCATGGAACAAACTAGACAAGTTGAAACCGAGGGGAATCCAATCCCCGTGTGGTTGCACGATCAGTCTTGGCTTCAAAGACGAGAACTCGCTCCTAGGGGCATGAACGATGCAAATCACCACATTCCATGTGGCAGCTCATCCAAGCCTTTAATCATATTAACCACACATCTCAAACCTTACCACGTCACCCTGTCATACTAGATTCATTTCATAACTCTGATTCATCAACCGGATGGAGCAGAGATCAATAGACATGTATGACTAAGCATGGCATAATTGAGGCTTTGGCGATACACACAAACAAATCCTATGTCTGCTAGGAGCATTGAAACATGATATCTAGTTTATGCAAATAAATAGGACAACTCTATCTACTGACTCAAGATACTTTGTAAAGCATGCATCGTACGAGAGGGAAAACACTTCGAAAACATATATGGGCAGATAAGAGGTTATGCTTTCCTTGCTTCAAGAAAACCATACAAAAGCTTCAGGAATAAGTGCTTGACTTGGTTGTTTAGACCAAGTATTCGGCAAGAGGGTGTCAAACTTCTCTCCGGATTCGAGGTCTACCGATAAGAGCAAACACCGGAAAGAAAGAGAACAACACTCAAAACAGGCATCGATGCAATGCTCAATATGTATGAATGAACATTTGAATGCATTAAAGATAAGCCCTAAACATGGTTCATGGGTTTCTAGGGTTCATATGTTAAGAAAACAGTTTTAGTGAAATTAGTCCCGAAGTGGACCTCGGAGGCTGATTCGGGCAATTCTGAAAGTGAGACTAATTTTAATTGCTCAAAAGGGGTTGAAAACACCATGACTAGGTTGCATTTGTCATTCTAAGCATTTTGACATATAACTTGTAATTTTCTAATTTTCTTGAATAAAAACTTATTTTTTTATTTTAAATGATTTAAATAATGCTCAAAATTCAACTTTGCCAAAAATGTGTGCAAATGACATAAACATGTAGATTGCATTTTTCTGAACAAAATGGTATATTGAACGCATTTTTTTGATGTACCAACTAAAATATATTGCATTTACAAAAATCATCATTTTTCTGTAATTTAAACTGCAGTGGGGTCCACGTGGCAGTTCAATTTCGTTTAAATGAAATTAAACAGAAAACAGCCCAGTGACGCGAGTATGATGTCACAGTGACATCACCCGTGGCCAAAATCTCACAGAACCGATGCAATTGACGAATCCGCGCGAAATTCCTCGAATCAAATTACACCACGGGGTAGAGCAAAGTGAGGGGGAGCTAGGGGTGGTCGCGGCTGGCCGGGAAATCGCCGGAGCTCGCGCCGGCGAACTCGGGCGCGACGGCGGTAGTCGGTCGACGGCGGCAGGGAGTTGCGGAGGGGGAGGGAGAAAAGGGGAGGCACCGGCGTGCTCCGGTGCTCACCGTGAGCAGGATGGAGGGGTCGGGGACGCGCGGGGCGGCGGGAATTGCCGGCGATGAGGAGAATTCGGCGGCGGCCGTGGCGGATTCCGGCGCAAAATTGGGGCGCTCCCGGGGCTCCTTGGGGCTGCACGAGCTCGAGGTGGGGGAGGGGGAGACGGCGGAGCCGATGGGGTGCTCGGGGAGGGTCGGGGGAGGCTGATTCGCCGGCGGGGAGCGACGGTGACCGGCGGTAGGTTAGGGTTTGGTCCGGTTTGGGGGTTCCTGCACCTGAGGGATACAGAGAAGAAGAAGGCAGAGGTGAGGAGGGCATAGAGGAGAACCGGGGCACTTCTCCTGGCCCTTATCCTCGCAGAGGGGAAGCAGGAGGTGGTGGGGAAGGCGACGTAGGGAGCTTGCTCGTCTACTGGCTCAAGGAAGAAGACAAGACGCCATTTCCCGATAACCCCCCTGGAAACTATAGAACTGCGAAAAGGTTCTGCTCCTTTAAGATAACAAGATAAAAACAGATTTGAGGGGTTTTCTGTAAAAGGTAAAAAAATTGACAAAAATTATTTTTGAGATTCTTATTACATGGGCAAACTCAACATATTTTTGTTTGACAAAAATTGTACCATTTCAAATCATCATTTTAATGTGTCACTTTTAAGTGGTTTTAATAAACTCCGCTATTAAATTTTAGTGCACTTGTTTTAAAACCAACATTGGGTTCAAAAATGCATGCATGACATGACATGAGCACAAACACAAACACACAAACTTTTTTTATGACAAAAAAAGGTGGATGTTACAAGTCTGCCCCCCTTACAAGAATCTCGTCCCGAGATTCCTAGGTTTTAGCAAAGAAGGACGGGTACTCAGATCGTAAACGATCTTCTCGTTTCCAGGTTGCTTCAGCTTCAGAATGATGAGACCACTGAACCTTGAGGCACTTGATGCTTCGGCATCGAATCTTTCGTTCAGCTGCCTCGAGGATACAGACAGGACATTCTCGGTAGGTCAGATCATCCTTAAGATCAATGGTTTCATGATCAACACCACAGTTGGAATCTTTGAAGCAATGATGGAGTTGTGAGACGTGGAATGTAGCATGAACCCGTGGGAACGTTGAAGGTAGATGGAGACGATAAGCAAAATTCCCACTTTTTGCAAGAACAGGGAAAGGACCAACATAGGGAGGCGGTAATTTTCCCTTCATGACATCACTATGAACACCCTTCAAAGGTGTGACTCGAAGATAGGCTTGTCCGGCAACATCATAACGAATATCTTGTTGAGGGTCACCATAACTCTTCTGGCAAGACTGAGCAGCTTTCATATGTTCACGGATGATACAAACTGTTTCTTCAGTCTCATTGATCAGATTCTTCGGTCCAAAGAACTGTCTTTCACCGGTTTCTCACCAATTTAACGGAATTGAATAGTTTCTGTTGTATAGAACTTCAAACGGAGCTTTGGCTAAGATAACTTGGAAGTAGTTGTTATAAACGAACTCGGCAGATGGAAGACACTTCTCCCAATCATTACCGAAGGATACAACACAAGCTCGAAGCATGTCTTCAAGTGTTTGGTTCAGACTCCCGAGGTGATCATTACGGGACGACTGATAGATTATGGTGGAGTGTATACGACTTCCCATAGCTTGCTTGAAACTTGCCCAACCCTTGGAAGTAAACAGATTTCCCTGATCAAGAAGGATCTTCTTAGGAACTCCATGAAGAGGTATTATCCGAGAGACATATACATCTGCCAGTTGTTTAGCATTGATTCCCTGATGGATAGGAACGAAATGAGCAACCTTTGACAGACGATCAATCACTACCCAGATAGCGGTGTGTCCCTGATCATTTCTTGGAAGACCAACAATGAAAGTCATCTCAACTTCATCCCACTTCCAAACAGGAATAGGGGTGGGGTAGAGAGTAGCAACTGGTCTTTGATGTTCAGCTTTATCACGACGACAAACGTCGCATTCAACCACAAATTGAGCGATGTCTCGCTTCATCTTGGTCCACCAGAACCTTTGACGTAGATCACGGTAAATTTTGGTGCTACCAGGATGAACAGAGAGAAGTGACTCATGAGCTTCACGGAGGATAAGTTGTTTCAGACTCCGTTTCTTCGGCACAACAAGACGTTCACCAAAATAAACGGTACCCTGATCATCAACAGAGAAACATGTATGAATTCCACGATAAATCTTTCTCTTGACCAAGGTAATGCTTAGATCCCGCTTTTGGGCATATTTGACTTGATGTTCAAAGGATGGTTTCACTTCTGGATTAGCCATATAACCAGAGGGAACAACCTCAAGATTGAGCTTGGAGAACTCTTTGTGGAGAGAAGGTTGATCTTGCTGTATCATCAAGCTGTTACAGTAAGACTTCTGGATTGTCGTGTCAGCCACGGCTTTACCTTTATCAGTTTGACAATTGACCTCCACATTGGGTTCTTTGACTAGTTCCAACCATCTCTTTTGTCTGAGACTCAGATCTGGTTGGGTAAAAAGATATTTGAAGCTCTGCTGGTGGAAGTAGAACTCACATTGATTTCCTAGCAGATGATGATGCCATTGTTTCAAGGCATACACAACATCTGCTAACTCAAGAGCATGAGTTGGATATTTGATCTCATGTGGTTTCAGTTGCCGAGAAGCATAAGAAACCACCCGACCATCTTGCAAAAGACCGCAATCGATACCTTGACGAGAGGCATCACAGAAGATAACGAAGTCCTTGCGCGTGTCCGGAAGGACAAGCATACGAGCATTAGCCAGCTTGGTTTTCAACAACCGGAAACTCTCTTCTGCCATTCTTGACCATACAAACTGTTTATCTTTCTTAAGAAGATCAGTCATTGGCTTGGCAGCTTTGGAGAAATCTTCAATAGAGCGGTGATAACAACCGATAAGTTCGAGGAAGTTTCGAACCTCTTTGATGGACTTAGGTGACTCCCAGTCCAATATGGCTTGAACTTTGTTAGGGAGAACTGCAACTCCGTCAGCAGATAGGACATAGCCTAGAAATATGAGCTCTTTCAACCAGAACTCACATCTGGAGAATTTGGCATAGAGACTATGCTCACGAAGCTTTGTCAAAGCTAGCCGAAGATGTTCAGCATGTTCTTCTTTGGACATGGAGTAGATTATAACATCGTCGAGGTAAACCACAACGAACTTGTCAAGAAACTCCATGAAAATGGATTTCATAAGCCCCATCAGCATGGTTGGAGCATTGGAGAGTTCGGGAAACATAACAGTGTACTCATAAAGACCATAACGAGTTTTGACAACTGTTTTAGAAACATTCCCGGACCTGGTCTGAAGTTGATGATAACCCATACTTAAGTGTATCTTGGAGAAAACAGTGGCACCAAACAGACGGTCAAACAAATAATTTGTCTGAGGATGGGAACACTTGTGCTTTATTGCCACATCATTGAACGGACAATATTCACTGACCAGCTGGGGAACTGTGATATCCTTCTTCATGACAAAAAGTGTAGGAAATCCACAAGAAGATGTGTTGGCATGAGGGAAGCCTTTCCCTTCCGACTCCTCTATTTGCTTCTTCAACTCAACCAACTCTTCTATAGACATACAGTGTGGTCTTTTAGAAGTAGGAGCCACTCCAGGAATTAGTTCAACAACAAACTCCACTGAATAATCATGATGCATACCAGGAAGCTCTTCTGGGAAGACATCCGGAAACTTACACACCACTGGTACCTCATGAATCTCGGGAGATGGTCGAACTTCGATTGCATTAAGCTGAGGACATGGTTGTGGTTGAACTGTCCCACAAGGAAACAACAACCGAGTTGTCTGACCATATGGATGAATCAGGGTAACAGACTTAGCTGCACAGTCAATCATGGCATGATGTGTTGACAACAATTCCATGCCTAGTATGACATTGATATTAGTTTGGTCCATGATGACAAGTGTAGAAAGAAACACCAAACCTCCTATCTCAATTGGGACACCAGCGCAACACTGATTAGTCCAGCACAAGGACCCTGGGGTGGAAATTATCAACGGAGGAACCATACTCACAAGAGGTATGTCATGCAACACCACAAAAGCTCTTGATACACATGAGTGTGACGCTCCGGAATCAAACAGAACAGAGGCTTGAGCTAGGTTAACACGAAGCATTCCCAACACGGCATCAGGTGCTTTCTGAGCTTCTTCAATCAGAACATGGTTCAAACGACCACGGTTAACAACCCGTGTAGGAACAAGCTAAGGTGCAGGAGATATCCTCTGAGGACATTTGTCGGAGTAATGGCCAAGTTCGTCACATACATGACATGTCACCAACCGTTTCTTACCACCAACAACTCTGGATTTCCCACCAAGGTGACCTTGTTGAACAACTGACGGATATGGAATGGCACTATACGGAATGAACACACGACGCTTCTTGGAACCAGAAGAAGACGCACGTGATTCTCTAGAAATCTGCTTCAAAGAAGTTTCCATTTCCTTTTTGCCACGCTCCAAGATAAGAGCATGATTATAAAGGTCCTGAAAGGTTGGAAACTGGAAAGACAATAGCTCATAGCGAACTCCGGAATCCAGACCCTTGCGGAACAACTCTTGTTTATCCGCATCATCTGCAACATCTCGGGGTGCATAACGAGCCAAACGGTTGAATTCACGCGCGTAAATTTCAACATTCAGCTGTCCCTGGGTCAGATCCAGAAACTCTTTCCTTTTGGAGTCCATAACTGCCTCAGGAACATGGGCAGCACGGAACTCTTTACGGAACTCCTCCCAAGTAACCTTATGTCCCGGCGATTGCAACGCCAAGAAACCTTCCCACCATGAACCAGCTTCACCCTCTAGCTGGTAGGCGGAGAAGTTCACCCGGTCACTTTCTCGAACATGAAGAGCATTAAATTTGCGCTCGATGGTACGAAGCCAATCATCAGCATCAATGGGTTCCTTGAGACTGCTGAAAGATGGAAGCTTAGCATGAACCAAATCCCCAAATGTAACGCATCCGTCATGACGACTTTCAGTGTTTTGCTCCACACGCTCAAGGAGATGTTCATTTCTCAGGCGGTTGGTCTCGATATCCTGAAGAACTTGCGTCATTAAGGAAGATGATGACTCTCCCTCTATATGACCACTTTCAACGGAATCTCGAGTACTCCCGGACATCCTAAGTACAAAGAAATGGAACCATGAGAAACACTCCCATGGGAAGGAATGCAGCAGAAAGATTCATGACTTGATATGGACCAATTTAAGTCAAAAGGACTCAACGATTTAGACCAAAGGAAGTAACTTGGAAACTCTGAGAACATTAGCAACCTGACACGGAGTACTAGGAAAAACACCCAACGGTTTTGCTCCTAACTTTGAAGTTAACAGGTGAGAGGTAAAACATTTGAAATCAAATGAGATACGGTGACTCAGAGTTAGAGCGATACCAGGTAAGGAGCAAAAAGAATCCTAAGAAGTTTTTCACAACTCATTTGTCATTTCGAAAATAGTTTTCACAAACTCTAGACTCAACATCGACCAATAGCAAGGATTTTCCTACAGGCAGTCCTGCTCTGATACCATGACCTGTCAGACCCCGGCCCCAGAGATATACATACTGTTATGTGCTCCTAGCCATGGACTCACAAGGGCTTCAGGGTTACCAGCCCCGGCCGCAACAAACAACGGCAGGCAGACCGGATTCATCGGCACGTAGTCCGGATCCCCGGTCTACTACTACTTGTATCCATGCTAGTCATAACCAATTATGCATACCCAAGCGTCCACGAGTCGGATGAAACTGAAGGAACGGGACCAAAGTTATACAGAGCTGCTATGTGTCCAGAAAGTGCAACAACAATCGAGGGTTACTGGGGTTACATCGGCCGGCGGGCGGGCCAGGCCGAATCACATCGGCAGGCGGGCTCGGACATGGATCATCGGCTCCACAACCCCTCGACTGCGACAACTATGCAGGCATAGCCAAAACTGTATAACAACGGGCTCGAAACCAACAACCGATCAAAGCAGTACTCTAAACATGAAGCTTTATTAAGCAAGTAATACTAGAGTATAGCTTACAAACAGAGGTCACACGACCCAACATTACATCAGACAACGGAAAGCAAATTATGTTGCTATTCAACAAGAACCAAAAAGGCCTAAGAGGCCGCAACATAAGGCGACGTCCCAGCCCATAGATTCCAGGCTGCTACCTTGGAAACCCCAAACTATCCATCGATGTCCACGTTGAAACACCATCGAAGGTATGGAACTCCACCTGAACCAAACTGAAGCAAACATGAGTACGGGAGGTACTCAACAAGACTTAACTAACCTATTATATATCTGCTTGTTCGAAAAGGGTTTATGAAGGTTGTTTTGCGTAAAGCCAACTTTGTTTTGAATAGAGGGAGATAGAGAAGTTTTTCACAAATCTTTTAAAAGAACACCCTCTCACGGGTATTGCCTTCAACACCTTCGAAGTACCATCTCGAGCACACGATAACCGGAACCACCTATTGAAACTAAACATTCATTGCCAACATCTTTTACGTCATGTTCAAGTTATCTATGATCTCAGGATCCGTCACCAAGTTGTCCTTAACCGCGGACACGACTTTTCGAAAAGATTAAACCCTGCAGGGGTGTACAACTTTACCCACATGTATCAACCGACTCTTAATGCCAAGCTATTGGCACAATTCTGACGATGTGCCGGCAGAGGGTGGCTGACCACGATCTTTCCCTTGCTTCGCCTATTCCATGAGTCGCTCCGAGTAGAGATGGACCGCCAATAGGGAGTGGCCATCTCCTGCCGGATCTCTATCGTTGTGCGCAATGCTCGATGGTTACCTACCCGCAGAGCGCTGATACACCACCACGTCCTAGTTTTGAAAACATTTTAATATTCCCAGCAAATCCAAATGGAACGCCCGAACTAGGCAACTCATGGAACAAACTAGATAAGTTGAAACCGAGGGGAATCCAATCCCCGTGTGGTTGCACGATCAGTCTTGGCTTCAAAGACGAGAACTCACTCCTAGGGGCATGAACGAGGCAAATCACCACATTCCATGTGGCAACTCATCCAAGCCTTTAATCATATTAACCACACATCTCAAACCTTACCACGTCACCCTGTCATACTAGATTCATTTCGTAACTCTGATTCATCAACCGGATGGAGCAGAGATCAACAGACATGTATGACTAAGCATGGCATATTTGAGGCTTTGGCGATACACACAAACAAATCCTATGTTTGCTAGGAGCATTGAAACATGATATCTAGTTTATGCAAATAAATAGGACAACTCTATCTACTGACTCAAGATACTTTGTAAAGCATGCATCGTACGAGAAGGAAAACACTTCGAAAACATATATGGGCAGATAAGAGGTTATGCTTGCCTTGCTTCAAGAAAACCAGTCAAAAGCTTCAGGAATAAGTTCTTGACTTGGTTGTTTAGACCAAGTATTCGGCAAGAGGGTGTCGAACTTCTCTCCGGATTCGAGGTCTACCGATAAGAGCAAACACCGGAAAGAAAGAGAACAACACTCAAAACAGGCATCGATGCAATGCTCAATATGTATGCATGAACATTTGAATGCATTAAATATAAGCCCTAAACATGGTTCATGGGTTTCTAGGGTTCATATGTTAAGAAAACAGTTTTAATGAAATTAGTCCCGAAGTGGACCTCGGAGGCCGATTCGGGCAATTCTGAAAGTGAGACTAATTTTAATTGCTCAAAAGGGGTTGAAAACACCATGACTAGGTTGCATTTGTCATTCTAAGCATTTTGACATATAACTTGTAATTTTCTAATTTTCTTGAATAAAAACTTATTTTCTTTATTTTAAATGATTTAAATAATGCTCAAAATTCAACTTTGCCAAAAATGTGTGCAAATTACATAAACATGTAGATTGTATTTTTCTGAACAAAATGGTATATTGAACACATTTTTTTGATGTACCAACTAAAAGATATTGCATTTACAAAAATCATCATTTTTCTGTAATTTAAACTGCAGTGGGGTCCACGTGGCAGTTCAATTTCGTTTAAATGAAATTAAACAGAAAACAACCCAGTGACGCAAGTATGATGTCACAGTGACATCACCCGTGGCCAAAATCTCACAGAACCGATGCAATTGACGAATCCGCGCGAAATTCCTCGAATCAAATGACACCACGGGGTAGAGCAAAGTGAGGGGGGGCTAGGGGTGGTCGCGGCTGGCTGGGATATCGCCGGAGCTCGCGCCGGCGAGCTCGGGCGCGGCGGCGGTAGTCGGTCGACGGCGGCAGGGAGTTGCGGAGGGGGAGGGAGAAAAGGGGAGGCACCGGCGTGCTCGGGTGCTCACCGTGAGGAGGATGGAGGGGTCGGGGAAGCGCGGGGCGGCGGGAATCGCCGGCGACGAGGCGAATTCCGGCGGCGGCCGTGGCGGATTCCGGCGCAAAATTGGGGCGCTCCCGGGGCTCCTTGGGGCTGCATGAGCTCGAGGTGGGGGAGAGGGAGACGGCGGAGCCGATGGGGTGCTCGGGGAGGGTCGGGGGGAAGCTGATTCGCCGGCGGGGAGCGACGGTGACCGGCGGTAGGTTAGGGTTTGGTCCGGTTTGGGGTTTCCTGCACCTGAGGGATACAGAGAAGAAGAAGAAGGCCGAGGTGAGGAGGGGATAGAGGGGAACCGGGGCACTTCTCCTGGCCCTTATCCTCGCAGAGGGGAAGCAGGAGGTGGCGGGGGAGGTGACGTAGGGAGCTTGCTCGTCTACTGGCTCAAGGAAGAAGACAAGACGCCATTTCCCGATAACCCCCTGGAAACTATAGAACTGCGAAAAGGTTCTGCTCCTTTAAGATAACAAGATAAAAACAGATTTGAGGGGTTTTCTGTAAAAGGTAAAAAATTGACAAAAATTATTTTTGAGATTCTTATTACATGGGCAAACTCAACATATTTTTGTTTGACAAAAATTGTACCATTTCAAACCATCATTTTAATGTGTCACTTTTAAGTGGTTTTAATAAACTCCGTTATTAAATTTTAGTGCACTTGTTTCAAAACCAACATTGGGTTCAAAAATGCATGCATGACATGACATGAGCACAAACACAAACACACAAACTTTTTTTATTACAAAAAAAGGTGGATGTTACACCTCGCTTGCCGGAGCTCTTCTGCCGCGAAACACTCTAAGGACGCTAAAAATCCCCGCCTGCATGTGGGGCCACTGCAGGGCCTCGTTCTGGAACTCGACGGAGAGATACTCCTCATCTTCTTCCTCCTCGATGTCCGAAGGTGCGATGGGTGGAGCCGTAGGTGGTGGTGCGCAGAACGAGTTGGCCTGATGCACCTCGCGCCGGTACGGGCACGTGCATGCTCCGCGCCTTGCACGCTGCGCCGGGGAAAGTACCTGTGGATCTGCTGCTGGCGGCCCTCCTCGCGACGGCCAGACATGGTACCGGTGGATCTGTGCACAACGAAGGGGGGTAGAGAGGTGTGGCACAGACGGAAAATTTGGGAGTAGAGAGGAGAGTGTTCTGCGCCCGTATGGGGAGCCGCTGCATTATCCATAGTTTGGGAGTGGAGAGGAGAGCTGACCGGGTATCCCACGTGGCGAGTGTCAACCAAATTACGGAATATATAGGAGATCTAAATTATAAAATGCACACCGAAATGGAAATGAATTGACATGGTTTTACATTTGCAACAATGGATACCCTGGTACTAATACTAATATACCGCCTCCTCGCCCTCTTCGATGTCTGTTCCGCGCCATCCCGGTTACATGCACTCCGAAACATAGGAGATTTATAGTAAATGAAATTAGCATCACAAAAGGTTCAACAATAGGTCCATATTTAACCATAACTTTTTTTATGCCAACATCCACTCCGAAGCCACATCCACAGTTTCACATCATCCAACGGATATTTTCCTATGCCAGCATGCATTCCGAAGCCACATCCATAGGTTCACATCATCCATTGGAACATCTGAAACCGCGTCCACAAAAACACTAGTAGAAAAGCATCATACATGTTTAGCACATCTACAAAAAAGAAGCAGATATACTTCCAAACATACAAAGATGAGTGACAAAACTGCCTCACGTGTACAAATGACACAAGTACATAGGTGATAAACCGCTAGAACCGGTGGCATAAACAAGCTACTTGGTCCTTGTAAACGCTACTAGGTCTAGAGGAGTCTCGCTCTGCATTTTAACATTGCACAGTTTAATCATCGGCACTCTGATTAAACACAAATATGGCACTCTTTTTTCTATGGTATGCCAACTGTTGGAGACATTGTTGTATATTAATCATCGGCAGAGAACCAAGCCTAGATAGGGGCCTCATAGTAAAGAAGCACACACAAATCAATGAAATTATCGAACACTTGCCAAAGAATATGCAGAACCAATATGGCTCATGCATTACAGACAAAATCATAATTGGGGCCTCATAGTAAAGAAGCACACAGAAATCAATGAGATCATCGAACAATTACTAAGGAAGATGCAGAACAAATGTAGTTGTACACAACACTAGGTAAGTGCCAATATCTCACTGAGAGAAGGTGCAAAGTTTAATCATCGGCACACAGAACAGAGAATGAACATAAAATAAGCAAGACTCATACATACATTGCAAAAAAGTCCAAAGGGTCAAGCTCCACAGGGCCAGGGAGCATGAAAAAACAATGTGCGTGTAAACGCTACTAGGTACTAGGGAGTAATCCTTTGGATTTTAGCATTGCACAGTTTAATCATCGACACATGCAACGAAACAGAGAAGTGAATAAATCTAGACTCATTGGCAAGCATTGCATGTTGACATAATCTAATTAAAGAGCAAAGTAGTTTTACCTCAATCCATAATCTTGCAAGAAACATAGAATGTATCTCAACTTCACATTGGTGTCCTTCACACTCTCCAACAGGGTGTCTTTTCCCATCTGGAGCATGTCGCACTTCTCTTCGGCTACTTTCAAAGTTTTCTTCGCACTCTTCAGCTCAGAATCAATCTTAGTAACCAAGCCGTGCATGATCATATAGCTTCTCTTTTGTTCCCGCAGTTCAAACTCGAGTGCTAGCATTTTTTAAGCTTTCATTGCCTTGTCCAACCTGTCCTCGCAGAAGACAAAACAGATTAGCTTCTCAGCGCTGGTATCATCAGCTAGCTTGCAAACTTCAGAGAGACGATGAGATTCAATTGTCTCAACTGACTCCTGCACCAATTTATGAATTGTCTCAACTGACTGCTACACCAATTTCCTAATTTCAGTACGACATGCTGCAGAATTCACAGCCTGCACTGTGGTCCTATAGCCAAATACGAAAAGAATAAAAATCAAAGAAGTGTCGACGAAGGCGAAAGGAGATAGATGAATCTTAAGAGAACATTTGGCTACAAGACTAATTTATATGCTATTTACCCCGGCTATCTAAATAATAGGGGGTTTTGCGAGCTCCAAGGCCTTGTTCAGGTCGATCTCCGCGGGGTGTTGTAACAGCCCCATTTTCGGAAGACAGGAAAAACTTGTTTTCAATAACCCAAAAATCAGGGCCAACAAAAACTTTTTAATATATTTGACTAATGCTTGTGTTTCTTTTCTATTTGCTTATTGATTGTGTTTTTGTTTGAGTCTGTTAACAACTAACATTAAAACCAATGATCATAACTTTCTTAAAACACAACCCTTGTGATCAAGTCATGACAAGAAAGCTTATCATCTTCATCCATCACACTCTTTTGGCAAAAACCTTTTTGAAAATGTTTTGATTTTAGAAGAAACCCAAAGGCCAAGTTTTGAGAAAACAAAAGATAATTTCCAAAACTATATGAAAAGTATTTTTGGGCTAATCATCTCCAACCTGTTTTCAACCAAGATGTTTTTGCAAGTATTTCAAGAACTCCTTCTCACTTCCTTCTTTTGCAAAAACAATAAGAGGGGACTATGTTACCCCTCTGTTTTACCTCAATTATATTCTTTTGGAAATAACAACTTTTGAGCTGAACCTCTTTACAAAATCCTCTTGTCATGGTATGTATTGATCACTACCTAAAATTAACACTTGAGAAAAACACCTGGAAATTAAATTGAAGAACTCAGTGGCTTGAGTGATCTTGTGTGTCTTGTTATTTTATCTGCTTGTTGTGTGATTTTTATCTTGTGTTTGATTTGAAATATTTATTTCTGTTTGTTGATGAATTGTGTGTTGTTTTAAGTAAATAAAACCTAGTAGTAACAAGATCAAGCATCAACATCTTATTCCATCTTACTTATATTCCATCCTTGTTTTCTCTTAAAGACTTCCAACTTTGGAGACATGCCTTTATGTCCAACTTTGTTCTTTTCACCAATGTACCTTCATAAATCTCTTTTCCTATATATATGCTGTGAATCCAAGTTATTTATTTGGATATTGAAACCCTTTTTATATCATCTTCCAAATCCCTTTTGAAAGGCATCCCCAAATTTATGATCATATTTCTTTTATCAGGAAGCACTTTGCCATGTTTCTCAAAACCACTTCCCTCTGTTTCCAAGCTCCATCAACCTACCCCGGTAATCTCCATGACCTATACATCATATAAATGTGGTCCATTTATTTTTCAAAGGCCATTTAATTATTTATCTCTCATGGTCTTTAACCTATTAAATAAACTCCTATTTTCACCCTTTTTCCACTTGGTGTCTCAAATATTTTCAAAGGAGTTGTTGATTAAAAATCACTTTTGAAACTTATATCATGTACTCTCCCCTCCCAACTCAAAAATATTTGTTTTAAAAACATTTTACTCTTTATTATTTTCCATTTTCCAAAAGGCCAGAAATGGACTTTAAAATATTTTGTTAAGAAATGTATTTCCTAAAATCTTGGAAAAATTACCCAACATGCCTATGGTCATGTGGGAAATTTTTTGGAGAAAACATTTTAAAATTGTTTCTGCCATTTTTGAATTCCCAAAATTTTGTGAAAGAAATGTTTTCAGAAAAACATGAGACCACCATCCCTATACTCCATTTTTCACCCTCTATCCAATGGACATGATACTTCATATGTTTTCTATTCAAAATTTGGTGAAAACATTCAAAAACCATTATGGTATTTCTGATCACTTTTGAGAGCGCACATGTTCTATCCAATCATTGCACTCTTTCTACCTATCTCTTGCTCTGTGACATGGTACTTTTATCCCTTAACACCCTGGACATCCTCCATGCCCCCAAAACCTCCTCCCTTCTCCTACACACCTCCTCCAACAGCAAGAAGCCAATGAACATCACAGGTGGCTATCGAGCTCCGCCATCACCCACCACGCATTGCTCGATCTTCTTGTCGAATAGCCTCACGGGACATCCAGGGACTCCCCCGTGAACCCCATTTGCCCCCTCTCACTCTCCTTCCCCTCCTCCTTCATGTCAAACACCTACGGGTGCTGGGTGGACACCATCGATTGCCAACGCCCCCATGCATCTCCTGCCTTCTCCTCTGGCTTGGGGAATGTTATCCTATGCTCCACCTCCCTGGCAAGGTCTCGCCCGATGAAATCGCCTCTGGCCTGCTTGCCCGAGCCACAGCGGCCGCCATGGACGCCGAGCATCCAGATCTGTGGCAACACCTCCCCAATCCACCTCATGGCTATCAACCTTGCATCAACACGTTCCTTCCTCCCTAATCGATCTTAGGCATCAAAAGCCCTCTGCCTTGCTCGTCAAATCGCTGCAATGGAACCCGAGTCGCCGCGGACGAACTCCTCATCGAGCCGTGAGCACAGGTTGTTTCTGTCCTTCTTCTCTCTTCCCTTACCTTCCTGGGTCGCTCTAGAATCTTGTGCGTCGCTTGATTTCTACCTCCACTCACTGCAGGGACACCGTCGACTGCGACCTTGTCCCGCCGCCGCGGATCCCCGGTGACCACCCTGCTCTGGCCGTTCCCTTCCAGATCTAGTCGGGGCATCGTCTCCGCCTCTTCTTCTTGGTCCTCCTGGTGCACTCTGCGCTTCCAGGCGTCCACGGGAGTCAATGGCGGCGAGCCCGCATGTCCTCACCGGCCGCCGGAGAGGACTCCGCCGTGTTCTCTGGTCATCGCCGGCTGGTGCGGACGAGACCTCCTCACAGCCGTCGGATCCGCATCCGACGCGTTGATTTGAACCACGGACTAATCTAACCTCAGTCGTCGATGGCTGATCAAACAGTGGCTTACCGTTTCGCCCCGCGCGCGCTCGCCAGCGGGCCGGCCTGCCCCTGTGTGGCCTAATTCCTTTCAGTTCTGGCCCATTCCTGTTTTTTTTCTTCTGCAGGTGGTATTTCTATCCCAGCAGATCTGTTTCTAGCTGTTTGCTTTTATTCAAAATGAAAATTCTATCCAGTAAAATATGCCACACTAAAAATCACAGTGGTAGATCTGCAAATTCCAAAACACCTCCAGCTTGCAGATCCATGTTTGGTGCAATATTTTAGGAGAAATAAAATAAATGACAGAAGCACTCATTAACACTTTTTATTTAATAACTTGAGTTTTATGTATCCAAAACATGCAAACTCAACTATTATGAGTAGCCCTTGATAATGTATATTTGTGGCAGTTAGCCTTGTGTTGACTTGAGTTGTGGTGTGAAAATGACATGCATGTTAGTTTTTTGCCAGAGAGCACTTCTGTGAATTGTTTAATTTTATTGGTGACGATTTTTGAGGTGAATCCAGTTGTGTTGGTTTGCTAGTGACTAGGAGCACGTTATACTAGATTTTCATGATTTTAGGAGTTACAGAATAGGCTTGATGCATTATTTAGTGTTTAGCCCTTTTCTCCCTATTATTGCTATGCCTTTATCAAATTGTGTGTTACCATGTTTTTGATATAAAATTTATTCCTAGCATGTGTAGGTTATTTGTACATGTTTAAAATGTGTCTTGAGGGTATGATTATCATGTTAAGTAAATGTGTGTGAAAAGCATGATATTAAAGTATAATTTCCATAGGGTGTTTTTCCTAGTAATAATAGGTTAAATTATGTTATTCTTCATATTGGTATGATGACTTGAATAAATATGTTAGTATTGTTTTCCATAGCATAGATACTGTTATTCTAGCATATTATACTTTCTTGCATGCTTGAGTGATCTCTAGATAACTTTGTCATGCTATGATAGTTCTAGATGATTTTCCGCCATAAGTTGATATTTGCATGCTTAATTTTTGAGGCATTGATTAGATTGTTATTTTAATACTACTAGCATGTCTAGGTGTTGTTTTCTCTGTTATTTGGATGATATCTTACAGATCCATCATGTTAGAATAAATCATGTTTGATGATCTATTAGTGTTATGCATGTATGCATGTCTAAATGGCCCCTTTTGCATCTCTAGTTTTAGTGGTCTTTTTGCTCCATGATTATGTTCATGCATTGAGTGATGCCATGATATGTTTGGTATTGTTTTGTATCTGTTATTAGGTTGTTTAGCTATTGGTTATATTATTTCTCCATGTTTAGAAAAGCATGTGTTACTATGGGCTTATAGAATTGCTTGTTATTATTTTCCTATGAATGTGTATGTATTCCTAGGTTGTTTTCTTGTTGTTTTGTTCGTCCTCATGAATGACCAGAGAGTCATTTAACCTTATTTGATCATGATATGAGAGTGGCACACCCACTGAAACTCATGCCATTTTGGTTGAGGATCCATAGCATCTATTCATGTTGGTGTGCACCCTAGTAATATTGTTTGTGAGTGTACTTGTTTCGTGAAATGCTTGTTGTATGTTTACTTTTTGTCAAGTGCTTGCCTTTTTTTGGTTCTGATTGGGTGTTTTTCTTTTTGAGTTTACGACATTAGATAACAAAGACGGTATTATTCCCCAGAGAGGTTTTTATTGCAACTCTTGCTTATTTCAAGAGCAAGACCAAGACCAGTGCCAAGGAAAGCCACTCTAAATGCTTGTTGTTGTTTTACTTATCATTATCTATCATGCATGCTTTACTTCTGAAGTTTTACAAAAGTTGATTCAAAAACTATTTCCTCAAGTGGACTATACCACTATCTATTTTATGTAGTATCCACTATATAATCTTGGTGTTACCAAGCCCTTTAGATATTTTAGCATCATCATTTAATTAACTTAAGTCCCCTAGTGGACATTTTAACTTGGTGTTTCTGGAAAACAAAAGCTTTGGAAAAAACCTGAGGAAAGGTGGGACCTTGTGTAACATCCCAATTTTGATAACAAAGGGTTGTGGTGTTGTTGGCATATCATACATGCATGAAACCACAAATTTAAATCATGTTTGAAACAATTTAAATTGTGAATTTAAATGGTTTGACAAAAATCCCACAAAAAGTACTTATTTTGGTTCCCAAAAATTTGTGTTGGAAAATATTTCAAACACACCAAAGCAACACTTGGTTTTGTTGGAAATTTCATAAGCTTTCCAACAATAATTTTTGCTAAATTCTCTGTTCACAAAAAGGTCCCCAAAACCCTGTTTTCTGTTCTATTTTGTAATGGAGAAGGGCTTCTCTGCAATTCCGAAAAACTTCCAGGGGTTTTCGCAAAACCACCGTCTTCAACCTGTGCCAGTAGGAGCAGCTCCGTGGCCGTCGACGCCACGTACTGCTGCCGCCTTCCCCCTGCGCAGGTGAACCCCCCAGGAGAGAGCGCCGTGCTCTCCCCTCTCTCCCTCCTCACCCCGAGCTCTCTCCCTCTCTCTGGCTTTCCCGCAGAGAACCCAAACCCTAAACCTGCTGTCTCTGGCCGCCGTGAATCCCTGCCGTCTCCGGCCACCCCTGCCCGATTGAAGACCACCCTCAGCTCCGCCTTGGCCTCCTCGTGCTCCTACGATAGCCTCGTGAGCAAGGACGGCCGGAATCGTCCACGCCGTCGTCCTCTTCTCCACGGCCGGCGGACGGCCGCCGGCGAATACCTACGCCCTCTGTCCATCCCATGCCCCACCGGTCGGCCCTCCACACTCACGGTGAGCCTCTCCACCTCCCAGTACCCTCCGTTCGAGCGATTGACGTTGTTTTCATCGTTGTCATCGGGAACCACCGCCGGCCGCCGCGGTACTTCGTCGCCGGCTCCGCTCCGGCGACCATATAGGAGCGGCGCCGCCACCTTTAGACTTGCCATCGAGTCCTCTCTCCAATGAACAAAACGAATTCGACCAATTTACAGTGAATCGCCCGATTGAAGTACATATGAGAAGATCCTCTTCCTGTGATGTCACAGTGACGTCACGATGACGTCATAATCTTTTTTTTTAGTAATTCGAGCAATTTCCAGAAAAAGGAATAAAATTGAATAATTAATATCTTCCAAAATGATAATCATAAAAATATGATAAAAGTGTAGAGTTGATCAGAAAAATATTCTCTATCCAACTATGTCACTTTCATACATGTTTGACACATTTCATTTTTGGACATTATTTAATGCTGTTTAATCATTTAAAAATAGAAAAATAAGTTTTTATTCACTAAAATTAGAAAAATAAAAGTTATATACCAAATTGCTCAAAATGAAAAATGCAACCTGTTTATGATGTTTTCAAACCCAATTGAGCACTTTAACTTGTACTCATATTCATAATCACCCGAAACCCCCTCCGGGGTCTATTTCGGGCGAATTCCAGTAAAACGTCATATTTGACATACGAACCCTAGCAACCCTATCAACATGTTTAGGGATTTAATTAAGTGCATTAACTTGCTCATGCATACATATTGTGCATTGCATCGATGCCATGTGTTGATTGTTATTTCTCTTTCGGTGTTGTTTCCCCCTCGGTAGAACGTGACTCCGAAGAGAAGGCTATCAATCCAATGACGAATACTTGATCTTAACCGACACGTCAAGCAATTATTCCTGAAGACTTTATCTGGTTTTCTTATAACCAAGGCAAGCATAACCTCTTATCTTCTCATATATGGTTTCAACGTGTTTTGAATCTCGTACTTTGCATTCGGTTCCAAACTATTTGATGTCAGTAGATAGAGTTCCCCTATATACTGCATAACCTAGATATCCTATTCCACTGTTCCTAGAAGCTATAGGTTTGCTTGTGCGCGCTCCGCTAAACCCTGTGAGTCTTGCTTAGCCATGCTTAGTTGTGATATGATCCATCCGGTTGATGAATCTGGTCAATACGTGAATCATTTATGTCAGGTTGTTGTGAATTGTATTATCTTTGATAAACTTGTTTAAACAACGGCATGGATGTGAGGCCACAATGGGTTGTGGCGTTTTGTCCTGTTCATGCCCCTAGGAGCGAGTTCTCGCCTTCGAAGCCAAGACTGAGCGTGCAACCACATGCGGGGCCTAACAGACCGCGCTCGACTAACTAACTTGTTTGGCCACGTCCAGGAGTCACGTAGTTTGATCTTTCCATCTGCGTGTGAGTCAGAAAACGATTTGGAGAAAACTTAGGGCGTGACCGGGACAAGTGATGGACGTACACGGATCTTGTTCCCGACTCACAGAACAGGTGCCGTCAGGAGGTGGCCAACTCCCTGTTGACGGGGTGGCCCTGTTTGGGTTGACTCATGGATAGGGTCGAGCAAGGTAAAGGTCGTGGCCAGCCACCCTCTGCCGCGCTCCATGGACGAGCGTACATGTGGCGTTAAGAGCCGGATGGTACGTGTGGGTAAAGTGTACCCCCTGCAGGGATAAATCTCCTCGAGAAGCCGTGTCCACGGTTACGGACGACTTGGCAACGGATTCTGTGATCATAGATAATTTCAATGGAATGACTAAAACTTGTTAACCATGATTGAAGGGTGCCTCCCCAGAGATGCCGGGAGGGGTGAGCCTTGTAGCATGAGTTAGTGTGGGGATGAGAAGGACTTGGTGGAATACAAGAAGATGATGATCTCAGTAGTTGAGTAGCTTTCTCATTTGTTTTGAAAAACATTCTATGAGACGTGCTATTCTTCCTCGATTTGGAAAACAAACATTGCTTTGCGCAAATCAGCCTTCATAAAACCCTTTATGAAACTAGCAGATATATAATAGGTTAATTAAGTCTTGTTGAGTACCTCCCGTACTCAGGTTTGCTTAATTTTGGTTCAGGAGAAAAACTCCATCGGTGGTGATTCAACGAGGACATCGACGAGTAGTTCGGGGTTCCCAGGTAGCAGCCTGGAATCTATGGGCTGGGACGTCGCCTTATGTTGCGGCCTCTTAGGCCTTTTTTGGTTCTTCTTGATTAGCAACATATTTTGCCTTCCGTTGTCTGATGTAATGTTGGGTCGTGTGACCTCTGCTTGTAAGCTATACTCTAGTAACATCTGTTTAATACAGCTTCATGTTTAGAGTACTGCTTTGATCGGTTGTTGGTTTCGAGCTCATTGTTATACAGTTTTGGCTATGCCTGCATAGTTGTCGCAGTCGAGGGTTGTGGAGCCGATGATCCATGTCCGAGCCCGCCTGTCGATGTGATCGGCCTGGGGCGAGGTAACCCCAGTAACCCTCGATTGTTGTTGCACTTTCTAGACACATAGCATCTCTGTATAGCTTTGGCCCCGTTTCCTTCAGTTTCATTCGATTCGTGGACGCTTTGATATGCATAGTTGGTTATGACTAGCATGGATGCAAGGAGTAGTAGACTGGGGATCCGTACTACGTGCCGATGAATCCAGTCTGCCTGCCGTTGTTTGTTGCGGCCGGGGCTGGTAACCCTGAAGCCCTTGTGAGTCCATGGCTAGGAGCACATAACAGTATGTATATCTCTGCGTCCGGGGTCGTGACAAGTCATGGTATCAGAGCAGCACTGCCTGTAGGAAAACCTTACTGCTTGGTCGATGTCGAGTCTAGTGGTTGTGAAAACTATCTTGAAACTTCAAATGATTGTGAAAAACCTTCTTAGGATTCTTTTTACTCCTTATCTGGTATCGCTCTAACTCTGGGTCATCTTACCTGTTTTGATTTGAAAAGGTTTTGCTATCTCTTCTAGTCATTCAAAACCTAGGTGCCTTCTCTGGCAATGACGTTCTTTTACCCAAGTTGACCTAGTGTTAAAGTTTCTAGAGTCGTGTGTGTTCGATACTCCGTTATCTCTTAAAATGGGAGATTTCCTTTCCATCCTAACACCTAAGATTTGTGTGGGTTCCACATACTCCTGTTCCAAAGTCTTAAATCCTGAACATCGAGATTTCCTTTTCATCTCGAATGTATTCGTTATCCTCTGCTCAAATTCTTCCGGAGCTATAGTTGTCCTTCGAAAGATATTTCGTGATTGCTACTCGTAGTGTCCTTCAAGGCACTCAGAGAGTAGTTATTCTTTCTCAACGTTTTAACCTTGGACTTGAACCGAAGGTCCCGGAATGTGCTGAATTGCGGTGGGTTGAATCATGTGGTCTAACCATGTGATGCTCACTCTATCAGTACAGGATGCTGACCTTTAACCCAAGTTCTGTTTCTTTGGACCCTGAGGAACATTTTCTACCTCGGGATGGCTAGGTAATCTCAGCTCCAATAGCTATAGGTTTTCTTTAGGAATCAAAAGGACCACGACAAAGTGTTCTTTATGATTCTCATATCTTTGTTCTCGGCTCAGCTACACGAACCTTTTGGCATGGGTTCTACACATGAGTATTACCCCGTGCATCCAACGTGATCTCAGGATTTTCCAGAGCACGTTCCTACTCTTTAGTTGCTTTCCGAACTTTGTCTGCTGTTTGGAATACAAGTTGAATATGTGTGTTGGATTCTTCCAATGCAGTTCCTCTTGAGTTCCGTCAAAACATTTCACCTTGGGATGTCAGGAGAAACAAACTCCAGTACCTCGTTCATCTCTAGTACCAGGTCAACATTTTGTATCTCGTGGATTAAAGAAGTTTCATTAGCTTCTGTTCTGCTCCATCTTCGAGTATCACACTCTTTTATATCAAAAGATCGTGCTGAGTTTCATGGTCTTAGTGATGAAGTGATGCTCTTACCGTATTCACTCCCCCTTCATCCAAGCTTGAATGCTTGAGATTGATGGGTCTGTTCTTCCACATGTGTATCAGCTACTCCTAGCAATTCTTATTGCTTCGAAAAATCTAAGAAAACATCTGTATCCTTCTTAGCACTATCGGTCACCCAGCCTCTGTTTGAAGTTGACTAAGTCACCAAATCCGTTCATTCCGGTGCACATTCTTGGTCAAAGAGTTAGGTTCATGCCGAAACTCTCAAGATCACATCGGTTGCTTTGAAAAGCATGCCTCCTTTCGATTTCTAAGACATACCGGTAGGTTGTGATATTCTAGTTGTCTCTCTAGAAGTATCACCAGGTTGTTACCTGACCGTAATGTCTAAGCAAGGGGTAGTTTGAACCACTCCTTTCTCCAAGGAACCCTATTGGATATCCTGGACTAGTTGGTTGAGCTTAACCACTAACTTGGAGAGCTGAAATACAAAAGCTCATTCTAACTTGATCCTTCGTTATGGGTTGTCCAGTCTCCTCTGTGTCGAAGCTTGATAGTATATCTTCGGTGGACATGCTATCATTCTAACCTTGGTTTGATTTGGGCTATCGTCAAATCGAGAAAAGATCCAAGGACTATCTTGACGGTGTTTTCACTCATAGTGTTTTGCCCGAGTACAACTTCATGTCCTTTGGTCAGATCAATGTTTTGCCTTGTTCATGTATCATATGAATCCCTCTTCTTGGAGTGTTTTGATAAGTGTGTTTTCGAGCCCATCGATGACATTCCTATTTTCTCCAAGTTGCGAGAGGCTCATGTTGAACAATTGGAAACAATGCTGGAAACTTTCGAGAACCAACTTTGTGTCATCATGAAGTTGTGTTCTGGATGTTCGAAGTAACCTACTCCGGTCCATGTGCCCTTGGTGAAAGTTGTCGTCGTGGATTCGAGTATAGTTTTCTTGTTCCTTCGGGAATAATCCCAAGTTGGTCATGCATGTGTGTAGTATTCTTGATATGGTGGGTTGTTACCACCATTTATTTGAAGAACTTTGCATCCACACCAAGCCACTGACTGATTACCCGTGAAAGAGAAGAAGTCTACGAACTTCGTTATCTCGGTAATCATCTTTCCCACAAGGACTCCGATGTGTTATTTTGCAAGTAAGTCATATAGGTGCAACCTTCTTTCGCAAGTTGCTAATACATGAGTTCTGCAATCTTGCTCCTCTCCTTGAGCGTGGCATCGTAGTCTATGTCTTGAGAATCTAGTAACTGTATGTTGTTGGTAACCGGTGCAACCTCTTTGATCAAACATACCGAGTCTGAGTTATAAATCCACTAACCAGAGCTGAATCTCAAGCAGAAATGATGGTTAGTGTTCCTCAAGAGTATTGAATCAGGTCTTTTCAAAATACGGCATGGTTGATGTTGTGGTTGACACAATTATCCGGAAGGCCTAATGTCATATCCCCTTGAATCTGTAAGAACAACCACTCCCCATGAGAATTCTTGTCTGGCTCGTTCTCAACAAGTTTTCCTCACCATTTTTCCAAACCGGAGTTCTACTTTCACTTGAAGATCTACTCACGGCTTACCGTAAGCCCGATCTTGGTATCTAAAACATCAAGGGTAACTTGGAAGTTGATCTTTCCGTTGAACCTCCAAAACCTTTGTTCTAGTGGAAACAAATTCATCATGAGAACCATCTTGTGGTGTTTTGTAACCGCCGTTGATCAGTTCCCTTTCTCAAGTTGTTTATACTTGAAGATCTGTTCATATCACACATTGTGTGAATTTGTCAGTCACTTCAGCCATGGGATCTTAACCATGTGGTAAACGTATTGCTACGTCAAATGCACAATAGGAAAGAGATTCCCTATTCCTTCTGGTGTTTCAATCCTCGTTGGTTATTCATCCTTACGGTGTGACCAAGAATCCCTTCTTAATTACGGTGTTTCAATATTTTTTTTGGTTACTCACCTTCTGTCGGGAAGTAACATCCTGATCTTTGCCAAAGTTTTCGAAAAAGTTTTGACGGAATGAAAGTTCCGTTATCTTTCGTGTCCACTCCGAAGAGTGAACATGATCATGTATCAAGTTTTCTCTGACACATGAATTACAATGTTTTCTCGTGTTTCCCTCGTCTACGGATATTACGTTGTGGTATCCAAGACAATCCTTTTAATCTTGGTTTTCTATTTGAAGAAACCTCGGTTTCAAAAGTTGTTCAACTTTTCATTTCCAAAAGGATTTAAAGTCTTGTGCCAAGCTCATATTCTAAGTCCTTTCAGGACCAATCGTCCGCAAACTTGAAACCATCTTCTATTCACTCCGTTATCTTTATGTGTTTCATGCACGATAACTCAACAGTTCTTTATGAACATTCCTTTCATGAGTTAGTCATGAGATACTCGATCTTCGTGAAGATCATTTCCTAAGAGCTTCCCTCTTACCTAAGGTGTGTCCGTTCAATACATCAAGATGCTACGGATCAACCTGTACAAGAAGAGAACCGTAAGGTTCGAGAAGATCGTTCAAAACCGGTGTTCCTTCTTTCTTCTCCTTCGGGAATCTCGGGACGAGATTCTTGTAAGGGGGGTAGATTTGTAACATCCCAATTTTGATAACAAAGGGTTGTGGTGTTGTTGGCATATCATACATGCATGAAACCACAAATTTAAATCATGTTTGAAACAATTTAAATTGTGAATTTAAATGGTTTGACAAAAATCCCACAAAAAGTACTTCTTTTGGTTCCCAAAAATTTGTGTTGGAAAATATTTCAAACACACCAAAGCCTTGTTGGAAATTTCATAAGCTTTCCAAAAATAATTTTTGCTAAATTCTCTGTTCACAAAAAGGTCCCCAAAACCCTGTTTTCTGTTCTGTTTTGTAATGGAGAAGGGCTTCTCTACAATTCCGAAAAACTTCCAGGGGGTTTTCGCAAAACCACCGTCTTCAACCTGTGCCAGTAGGGGCAGCTCCATGGCCGTCGACGCCACGTGCTGCTGCCGCCTTCCCCCTGCGCAGGTGAACCCCCCAGGAGAGAGCGCCGTGCTCTCCTCTCTCTCCCTCCTCACCCCGAGCTCTCTCCCTCTCTCTGGCTTTCCCGCAGAGAACCCAAACCCTAAACCTGCTGTCTCCGGCCGCCGCGAATCCCTGCCGTCTCCGGCCACCCCTGCCCGATTGAAGAACACCCTCAGCTCCGCCTTGGCCTCCTTGTGCTCCTACGATAGCCTCGTGAGCGGGGACGGCCGGAATCGGCCACGCCGTCGTCCTCTTCTCCACGGCCGGCGGACGGCCGCCGGCGAATTCCTACGCCCTCTGTCCATCCCATGCCCCACCGGTCGGCCCTCCACACTCACGGTGAGCCTCTCCACCTCCCAGTACCCTCCGTTCGAGCGATTGACGTCGTTTTCGTCGTTGTCATCGGGAACCACCGCCGGCCGCCGCGGTACCTCGTCGCCGGCTCCGCTCCGGCGACCATATAGGAGCGGCGCCGCCACCTTTAGACTCGCCATCGAGTCCTCTCTCCAATGAACAAAACGAATTCGACCAATTTACAGTGAATCGCCCGATTGAAGTACATCTGAGAAGATCCTCTTCCTGTGATGTCACAGTGACGTCACGATGACGTCATAATCTTTTTTTTAGTAATTCCAGCCATTTCCAGAAAAAGGAATAAAATTGAATAATTAATATCTTCCAAAACTTCATATTTGACATACGAACCCTAGCAACCCTATCTACATGTTTAGGGCTTTAATTAAGTGCATTAACTTGCTCATGCATACATATTGTGCATTGCATCGATGCCATGTGTTGATTGTTATTTCTCTTTCGGTGTTGTTTCCCCCTCGGTAGAACGTGACTCCGAAGAGAAGGCTATCAATCCAATGACGAATACTTGATCTTAACCGACAAGTGAAGCACTTATTCCTGAAGACTTTATCTGGTTTTCTTATAACCAAGGCAAGCATAACCTCTTATCTGCTCATATATGGTTTCAACGTGTTTTGAATCTCGTACTTTGCATTCGGTTCCAAACTATTTGATGTCAGTAGATAGAGTTCCCCTATATACTGCATAACCTAGATATCCTGTTCCACTGCTCCTAGCAGCTATAGGTTTTCTTGTGCGCGCTCCGCTAAACCCTGTGAGTCTTGCTTAGCCATGCTTAGTTGTGATCTGATCACTCCGGTTGATGAATCTGGTCAATACGTGAATCATTTATGTCAGGTTGTTGTGAATTGTATTATCTTTGATAAACTTGTTTAAACAACGGCATGGATGTGAGGCCACAATGGGTTGTGGCGTTTTGTCATGTTCATGCCCCTAGGAGCGAGTTCTCGCCTTCGAAGCCAAGACTGAGCGTGCAACCACACGCGGGGCCTAACAGACCGCGCTCGACTAACTAACTTGTTTGGCCACATCCATGAGTCATGTAGTTTGATCTTTCCATCCGCGTGTGAGTCAGAAAATGATTTGGAGAAAACTTAGGGCGTGACCGGGACAAGTGATGGACGTACACGGATCTTGTTCCCGACTCACAGAACAGGTGCCGTCAGGAGGTGGCCAACTCCCTGTTGACGGGGTGGCCCTGTTTTGGTTGACTCATGGATAGGGTCGATCAAGGTAAAGGTCGTGGCCAGCCACCCTCTGCCGCGCTCCATGGACGAGCGTACATGTGGCGATAAGAGTCGGATGGTACGTGTGGGTAAAGTGTACCCCCTGCAGGGATAAATCTCCTCGAGAAGCCGTGTTGACGGTTATGGACGACTTGGCAACGGATTCTGTGATCATAGATAACTTCAACGGAATGACTAAAACTTGTTAACCATGATTGAAGGGTGCCTCCCCAGAGATGCCGGGAGGGGTGATCCTTGTAGCATGAGTTAGTGTGGGGATGAGAAGGACTTGGTGGAATACAAGAAGATGATGATCTCAGTAGTTGAGTAGCTTTCTCATCTGTTTTGATAAACATTCTATGAGACGTGCTATTCTTCCTCGATTTGGAAAACAAACATTGCTTTGCGCAAATAAGCCTTCATAAAACCCTTTATGAAACTAGCAGATATATAATAGGTTATTTAAGTCTTGTTGAGTACCTCCCGTACTCGGGTTTGCTTAATTTTGGTTCAGGAGAAGAACTCCATCGGTGGTGATTCAACGAGGACATCGACGAGTAGTTCGGGGTTCCCAGGTAGCAGCCTGGAATCTATGGGCTGGGACGTCGCCTTATGTTGCGGCCTCTTAGGCCTTTTTGGTTCTTGTTGATTAGCAACATATTTTGCATTCCGTTGTCTGATGTAATGTTGGGTCGTGTGACCTCTGCTTGTAAGCTATACTCTAGTAACATCTGTTTAATACAACTTCATGTTTAGAGTACTGCTTTGATCGGTTGTTGGTTTCGAGCTCATTGTTATACGGTTTTGGCTATGCCTGCATAGTTGTCGCAGTCGAGGGGTTGTGGAGCCGATGATCCATGTCCGAGCCCGCCTGTCGATGTGATCGGCCTGGGGCGAGGTAACCCCAGTAACCCTCGATTGTTGTTGCACTTTCTGGACACATAGCATCTCTGTATAGCTTTGGCCCCGTTTCCTTCAGTTTCATTCAATTCGTGGACGCTTTGATATGCATAGTTGGTTATGACTAGCATGGATGCAAGGAGTAGTAGACTGGGGATCCGGACTACGTGCCGATGAATCCAGTCTGCCTGTCGTTGTTTGTTGCGGCCGGGGCTGGTAACCCTGAAGCCCTTGTGAGTCCATGGCTAGGAGCACATAACAGTATGTATATCTCTGGGTCCGGGGTCGTGACACCTTGTCTGAGGGAGGTACGTGAAGAAGGAAATGTTTTCGTCTTGTTTTTCCAAAAATGACACATAACCTAGTCTTCGTCGGACAACCAAGTAGTGCTGCCACATTACCCCAATATGGGAAAGGGGTCTAGCTAAAAGCTTGTCGGAGTTAGTCCGTGTCTACCTCAAAGTGCTATAGGGGTTAGAGTCCCCCGAACCGAATTGTCGCCAGAAAGGAAATAATGGGACATTCAGAGTGTGGGGATTAAGTTCACCACCGGGTGCAACAGTTGGGTCTCCTGCCATGGCGGTGTGTTGTCAGGGGAAACCGGATCGATACGGCTGACTCACTCGGTGTCGGGGAGAACAAACTCAGTTGGAGAGGTAGCCATTTAATAGCGCTTGCATAGTGGATAGTTAGGACCAGTTATCTGATGTTGGATACTGTCTTGGACAGTCTGTGGTTGTTCATGGTGGTTGTACTGGATCTTGTGGATTGTGTACACCTCTACAGAGTAAAACTATTCAGAATAGCCGCGTCCTCGGTTATGGACAGTTGAATGGCCATGTAGCTAGTATTGTTTCAATGTTTTTGAAAAGCTGGAAAAGTGTTTTGGAATTTGTACCTGGGAGATACGTGGAAAGGGAATGATTGTACCTTTGAGGTACCGGATAAATGACGATCTTGAAGATGTGATCTTCCAAGATTTTTGTAAAGAGAAAAGTTTTATTTATTTATAATGCTTTATCAAAACCTTGTGGACATGCTTTATCTACAAGAGAAATTAAATATCTTTTGAAGTATCTTCTTCAACAAAGAAAAAATAAAACTTGTGCAACTATGATGGGCCTTAAATTCATCATAGCTAGATGAACTCTAATTATAGCCTTCCTACCACCTTTACATATGCATACTTGCATGTTTAGCTTTCATTTGGGGTGTCTTGCGAGTACATTCCAATGTACTCACAATGGTTTCGGCCCTAGCTATTGTTTTAGCCAAATTTGAGCAGAAACCCGGAGAACCTGAAGAAGATGGTGTTGCTGACGGCTGTGCGAACTAGGAACGTCCCCGAGTCAGTAGCCTATAGGTAGTCAAGGCATGACTTGGGTTTACCACGTGTGTGTTTTGTAGACTTCCGCTGTGTTAGTGTGTGTTCCTGACCTGCGTGGCAGTTGTTTTCAACTGGGTCATGTGACCAGTTGTGTAAGACGTGTATTCATGTAGTGGATGTTGTAATCTGCAATGCCAACTCGAGAATGTTGTTCACTACTAACTAATCATGGGATCGTGAATGTATGCATACTGGAGGTCTCGGACTACTAGTCTGGGGTCCCCACAGGTGTTGGGACCCGAGTTTATGCGGCCCACTCCGCCGACCCTACCTGTTGCGATGGTGATTCCAGATGTTGGAGGCGCCTGGCCACCGACTGGCCCTGTCAGAGACCCACACGATGATATCCACCAGCCTCCCTACATTAACCAGCCGCAGAGTGTCCGAGTGTTCACCGGACCTGGTTTTAGCCTGTCGGAGGACATGGCCTACTACTAGTCTTTCCTGAGAGTAGTATTTGGAGAGTACCCTCGCCTTCGTGCGTGATGAGCGAAGTACTCCTGTATCCGTAGTATTATTAGCTCTGTGGAGAAAGAGTTGTTGTATCAGACTCGGTGATCTGTATCATCTCTCTTACATTCGTGTAATATGTCCTAAAGCTGGTATGCTTGTGTCGCTATTATTGATGATCTGATGTCAACTTGTTATGTCTGTTGTGCTCGAGTATATGCGCCATCCGAGTGGTGAATCTTTACACGTTCTCTTGATGAATGCAAGCATGCTTACACTTTTAGCCGATGCACGTTGTAGTTGAAATTAATTCCGCCGGTACCACGTTGTGTCCGTCCGGAGGTAGATACTAATCAATGTCCTTGTCAAATCTCTAGGATTCCTCCACGCTCGAACAACAACACCAACGACCAGGAGGACATTCCACCACCTCCTATGTTTGCTCAGGTCCTCTTGGTCATGGAAGAAGCTCGCCAGCGCAATGATCGCCTGCTTGAGCACCTAGTGCAAAACTCCATGCTACATAGGAACGTTGATTGCACCACACTAACCGAGTTTCAGAGGACCCAACCTCCCGCGTTCACTGACTGCAAGGAGCCCCCGGAGTCTGATGATTGGCTGTATGCTATGGAGCGCAAGTTCACCACACTACGTGTGCCTGAGGCCGAAAAGGTCAACTTTGCCATGTACATGTTAGCAGGCCCAACAGGTGCTTGGTGGGAGAGTAATGGTTCGTTGTTCGCTGTAGGCCATGTCTTCACCTGGGAGGGATTTCGCACCGCCTTCCGTGCGGCCTTTATACCTAAGGCCGTGATGGACGTGAAGAGAAGTGAGTTCCAGGATATGAACTAGGGACGTATGGACGTCTAAGCCTATGGGCGTTAGTTTACTCGCCTTGCTCGTTACGCTCCACGTGACATGACTACTGATGCGGAAAAGCAGGAGCTTTTCTTAAAGGGACTTTCTCCGCGGCTCCGCTAAGAGCTGCTGCCGTTCTAGTTCCCGTCCTATCAGGAGCTGTACAACCAGGCTCTAACCCTGGAGCAGGGAAAGAAAGAGATGGAGGGTCCCAAGAGGCCAGCCCAGGGGGAACATTCTGGTTCCTCCATCGCTGAGGTGAAGAATCCCAAGGTCTTCGTTCCATACAACGCGATTTCTCGTGCTCCATTTGCGCTAAGGACCTCTAGATTGAGGCCCCCTCCACCCCGCCCATTTACTCTGACACCTGGAGCGGGAGGAAGTGTCTATTGTCCCCAGCTACCTCCGCCATAGAATGTGAGCTACTACATCTGTGGCAAGCCCGGCCACTACTAGAAGGTTTGCCCCAGGAAGCAGGTGGCTCAGGGAACAGTTGCACTAGCTCCCGCTACTCCGCAGATCAAGCCAGCTTTTGTTATCCGTGGTCGACTGAACCATGTATCTGCTGAAGAACCCGAGGGGAATCACAGTCTACTCATGGGTACGCTTCAAATCAATACCTTTCATGCTAAAGTGTTGTTTAATTCTGGAGCATAGCATTCATTCCTATCGATAGAGTTTGCACGAAAACACCACATTCAGTTTGCGCACATGAAAACTCAAATGGTGGTCAAAACACCGGGATCTCATTGGCACACTAGTTGGACTACTCCTGAAGTCCAGATTAACATAGGCTCTCGCAGTTTCCCTTCCTCTCTAATTTCATTGAGGACTACAGACCTTGATGTTATTCTTTGCATGGATTGGATGAAAAGGTACCAAGCTAAGATTGACTATGCAGCTAGGACTATCGAGGCTATTGATCCAACTAGATTCTCAGTACTATATTACTCTATTGATTCATTCCCTCCATCCACTAAAATCCCTAACTCACCGGAGATCCGGCTATGTTTCCCGGAGGGTCTGGAAGAGCCAACGCCTCGTGAAACGCACGAGGTAGATGTGGTGTGTGACTTTCCAAATGTCTTTTCGGAGGAATCGCCTGGCATGCCACTTGATCTAAGTGTGGATGTAACACCTGGGGTGTTACCCTAATAGGAAGTGTTTGTTTTCTTTTTGCTTGCATCACATGCATCACATGAGCATTGCATTCTGTTTTTCAAAACAACTCAAAAAATTCAAACACAATTAAAACTTTCCCACATGTTCAAACTTCCCAATTTCAAAATTGCAAACTAAACCACTCAATTGTTTTTCAATGGTTGACTTTGTTTTAATTAAATTGCCTGCTAAATAAAATTTTCCTTTTTTTAAAAACCCTAATGGCAGATTAAATTTCAAATCATTTTCAATCATAATGGGCATTATCCAATTGTGGGTCAAACACTAAAATTTTGCAAACAATTAAAATTCAATAAATGTTTTCTTAATTGTTGAGTTCATTGAATAAAAATTGTTTGAAAAATCAACTCCTTATGATTACTAATGGAAATTCAAATCCCAATTTAAAAAGTCCAATTAATAATTCAAAGTTTGAACAACAATGCTAACATTTGCTTTTAATTATTGTTTGCAACTTAATAAAATTATTTATCAATCAAATACCCCAAACTCTATTTGGAAAATTCAACTAAAAAAAACATTAAACCAAATTAAAACTTTCAAACTTGTGGAACATAATGCTAACCCTTTTCTCTTACTTTCTGTTTTGAAAAAGTAATAAAAATATTTAGTAACATAGACCCCCCCAAATTCCATTCCTTTTCCTCTTTCATTCTTTACAAAAAAAAAATCAACTAATAAGGAAAAAATAAAAGCAATGGAGAGAGGCAGACCAAGCCCACCCTATCCTCCTATTCTCCCCCAGCCCATTACCCTTTCTGGCCCACCCCCTCTTTTCTGTCGTCTTCTTCAACCTCACGTCAGCACTGTACGATCACGTTCACCACCACCCGATTCCTCGCCCCCCCCCCACGCCGATGTGCTGCCGTACCCATCCTAGTTCCCCATATAACCTACCCCTACGCCCTAGACCCCGAGCCCTACTCCTTCTCCCAGCTAGCGCCGCCGTTTCCCTCTCTTCCACCTCCCTCTCTCTCTGTATAGCTCTGCACCCACTGAACCGCCATGACCGGAGGAGGAAAACGCCACGGCGGCGGGGAAAGGGTGGGTGCCGCGGGTTGGCGACCGCGGGAATGGAGCCGCCGCGGTGGCCGCTACCCCCCCGCAACCCCGAGGACGGGCGGGTGCCTCCACGGACGGCCGCCGGCGAGCACGACCTCGACCCGGACAGCACCACGCCATCCTCGAACGACCACGACGTCCGCGCCTTGCCTTCCCCTTCAACCACCGAGGTGAACCTCACCTCCCCCCCGCACCGCTCCGTCCTCCTCCCTCCGTTCTGCTCTGCGATCCGGCCATCGAGCCGTGGTGATCGTCGTCTGACCCATCGCATCCGTGCCTGCTCGAGGAAGGTTCTGTCCGTCAGGTTCAGATCGCTGCAAAAATTTAGTTACAGCCGCTGAGTACAACACTTCCTTCGTCAGTTTCACCTCCCATCAACAACACGCAACAGCGCAGTTGGTTCAGTTCCGTGCGCGCGAGCAACACATCCAGGGTTCAAATCCCGCGGGCGCAACCCCCCCTTTTTCGATTTTCTTCCGCGCAGCAGGGCCCACTGGTCATAGACCGCGGTGCCCTGTCACCCTCCACTCTTGCCACGCACGCACAGCGAGCCCTGGGCCCCCCTGGCAGTGCCTAGGGCTAGCTCTCTGTGCGGTAACAATTGTTTTCCAACATTTCTGTATTTAAATCTAAATCCTTCTAAATAACAGATTAGTCCCTAAACTTAAAAATCTAATAACTTTTGTTTTATAACTCCAAATAAAGAAAATAAAATATGTGCACTAATATAAATTTAATTCTCTACCCATTGGTAACATTTGTTTTCTGTTTTGAATTTTCAAAATGCAATTCAAATTTGAATTCAAATAATTCAATTGTAATTTGCAACAATTCATAAATAATTCATACTAATTCCAAATAAGGCAAATAAAATATGTTTTCTATACCATTTTGAATAACCTTTTCAAATATAAATTTTGTTTCATGGTTTGAATAATTTAAATTGCCCAAATAATTTAATCCTTGTTTAATTCATTTAAATTTTGCTAAAATCATAACTTGCTCAAAATAAATTATTTTTGAACATGCAAAATATGTTTTCAAACCATCAAAGTCTAAACTTTTTAAATGTGAATTTGAATTTATGTTTTGAACAAATAAAATTCAAATACAAATTCATGCTTGTTTTAAATTCATTTAAAACTTGTTTAATATTGTTTAATTCATAATTAAATTATCCTAATTCCAATTTCAATATTTGAAACATGTAATCCAACTAAAATTTGATGTTCTCTTCAAATACAAATTTTGTTAATTGTTTTGAACAATTTAACTTGATGAAAACAACAATTGCTTGTGTGACATGTTTAAGTAACCAAACTTTCCACACTTAACCAATAATTTCCAAACTTGTTAAACCTTATTTCAATTGGTTCTATTGTTGTTATTTTGCTGTTTTCCTCAGCCATGCATCATGCTAATCCACCTTCACCTGTTGATTAGTTGGAAAACAAATCATCTAACCATAATTCATGGGCTTTTCATATGCAACTCAAATTGCATATGGGTCCATTTAAATCTGTTTATCTTGTCAACTAGTTTACCTTGATGCATCTTTAAACTTGTCATGCATCCATATCTTGATCATGCTGGATCTTTTGCCATAGTAGTAATTGTTGCATCCGGTGTTTGTTCAAGGTTCATTGCTTCTTCCCGGATAGGACGTTGAGATGATGTGAGCAACGACAAGTTCTGCTACCTTGCGGGATCTCAGGCAAGTATACTCACTTGCTGCCATATGGCTGCCTTTCATCACTTGTTACCGATTCTTTCCGTTGTTCTTATTCTAGCCTGTTGTTACGATGCTTGTGTCTCGATCCTATCGTATGTTTACCTTGCTGCCATGATATAGCCTTTCCTTCCACTTCCTATTAACTGCTGATTGTTTACCTCGTTGGCCTTCGTGTCGTAGCTGCATGCTTAGGGTTGCTTTTGCTCGAGTCTATCGTCGGTTACTTCTTTTACTATTATCGTTCTGGGGGCTCGATGTTAATCAATCAATCCTGTTAATGCTAATGGTAATAATAATTTGATGATAAGGCACCGGCAGGAGGCCCTTGTGGTTTTGAGGCCTGCTAGTGTCGACCCTAATAGGAAAAGGGTCTTGTCTACTGATCCATGATGAGCGCACTACCCGCATGTGGGAAGCGAGTATGGGCGCCCCCCTCAATTTGATTCGATTCGCATCTCGTCCAAATCGCCTCATTTAGTTCGGGTTTTCCATTTGCTGCATGCATGATCTTGCGAGCCCTTGGATCCCGGGTGGAACTTTCGTAGTCGGCATATAGGGGGACACGTTCTTAGAGTGCTATGAGGGTCCATTTTCTTCTGGGCTCGATTAGCCGTGCGCCCAAGGTGCTTTGGGCTTGATGCGAAGAAGAGTTGAGTTGTGTAGAGTACCTCGCTTGGTGGGGTGATCTCCCATCTGGCGGGTTATTCTTGCGTGTACGGCTAAATTGGTGCAACCCTGCAGGGATAATCTTCTCGAGAAGCCGTGTTTTCCGCGGTTATGGATTACTTGGTGAAAGTACTGGCTAACAAGTACTCAGGACAACTTAAACCTAATGCTTAACAACCTTACACCCAATGATTAACAACTTGACTAGTAATAGGCTTATTGACACAATAATTTGAACCATCACTAATCCAACTGGGTGAGTTATCCTCGGATTGCTTCTTTGGATAAGGGGCGAGATCCAGGATGGGTTTGTTTGAAGTTATCTTTCAGTTGGTTACAATACTCGATCTTATCTTCTTTCTGTTAGCCGGGAGTTGTAGTATCTCTCTGTAGATGGTTAGTGCAGCCCGCTGCCGCTTATTTGCAATAATCCCTTCCTTCCCGTTGTTACCCAAGTATTTGTATCTTGTGATGAATGGCTACGCCGGTATCTTGTGAGTATGGTTTATCCACTTGCCAGTACTTAACCGTACTGACCCACGAATCTTTTTCGTTGCTGCATATTCAACATTGCAGTCAACAGGTTTGAAGTCTGACGACGTTAGCTTGGGAATCCCTCCGGCTTGGCCTGGGCAGGGATTGGACGCTCTCGGATATCTTCAGGACTCTTAGTCCAATTTGTATCTTGTCCGTAGCCGGACGCTATGCTGTTTCTTCCGCTGTTATTTGGATCTTTGTAATGTATCAGTTGTATCCTTGACCCGTTTGAGTCATCTTGTATCTATCTGTTTCTGTTGTAATTGTGGAATGTTTGTGAACTGTTGTAATGTTATCATAAGTGGCAATCTGGAATCGGTTATTATGCGGATTCGGCGGGAATGCTGAAATCTGCATAGTGCCCGATCTCGGGGCGTCACAAATGGTATCAGAGCCTTGGTTCCGATTCCCGAGATTGTTTCGATACGAATGGTTATCGAAGCAACGGGTCCGCAAAGCCTGTAAGATAACCTAGCTAACAGTCGTTGTTTCTAGAGTGTCAAAAACTATTTCTGCTAAACTATTTTGGAAACATCTCAATAGGATTCTTGTTTTCTCCTTATCCCTATTCTATTTCCCCTCCCATCTTATTTGTTTTGGAGTCTACTCTCGTACTCAATCTTTCAAAGTGTTAGGATCCTACGTGGGTGGACGTTTTCTGAACCTTTAACCTAATAAGTTCGATCATCGGAAGATTCCTGGTGGAAGAACATCGTCATCACTCCGAGCAAGAATCCCTTGTTAGTGGTGTCGAGGAGATCAACTGGAAGCATCGATAGTCGAACTTCTTTCCCCTCCCGGGTTAGCAGGTGGATTGCGAGGGCGCAATCCCTTGTTAGTGGTGTCGTCTGTAACACCTGGGGTGTTACCCTAATAGGAAGTGTTTGTTTTCTTTTTGCTTGCATCACATGCATCACATGAGCATTGCATTCTGTTTTTCAAAACAACTCAAACTTCAAACACAATTAAAACTTTCCCACATGTTCAAACTTCCCAATTTCAAAATTGCAAACTAAACCACTCAATTATTTTTCAATGGTTGACTTTGTTTTAATTAAATTGCCTGCTAAATAAAATTTTCCTTTTGTTAAAAACCCTAATGGCAGATTAAATTTCAAATCATTTTCAATCATAATGGGCATGATCCAATTGTGGGTCAAACACTAAAATTTTACAAACAATTAAAATTCAATAAATGTTTTCTTAATTGTTGAGTTCATTGAATAAAAATTGTTTGAAAAATCAACTCCTTATGATTACTAATGGAAATTCAAATCCCAATTTAAAAAGTCCAATTAATAATTCAAAGTTTGAACAACAATGCTAACATTTGCTTTTAATTATTGTTTGCAACTTAATAAAATTATTTATCAATCAAATACCCCAAACTCTATTTGGAAAATTCAACTAAAAAAAACATTAAACCAAATTAAAACTTTCAAACTTGTGGAACATAATGCTAACCCTTTTCTCTTACTTTCTGTTTTGAAAAAGTAATAAAAATATTTAGTAACATAGACCCCCCCAAATTCCATTCCTTTTCCTCTTTCATTCTTTACAAAAAAAAATCAACTAATAAGGAAAAAATAAAAGCAATTGAGAGAGGCAGACCAAGCCCACCCTATCCTCCTATTCTCCCCCAGCCCATTACCCTTTCTGGCCCACCCCCTCTTTTCTGTCCTCTTCTTCAACCTCACGTCAGCACTGTACGATCACGTTCACCACCACCCGATTCCTCCCCCCCCCCCACGCCGATGTGGTGCCGTACCCATCCTAGTTCCCCATATAACCTACCCCTACGCCCTAGACCCCGAGCCCTACTCCTTCTCCCAGCTAGCGCCGCCGTTTCCCTCTCTTCCACCTCCCTCTCTCTCTGTATAGCTCTGCACCCACTGAACCGCCATGACCGGAGGAGGAAAACGCCACGGCGGCGGGGAAAGGGTGGGTGCCGCGGGTTGGCGACCGCGGGAATGGAACCGCCGCGGTGGTCGCTACCCCCCCCCCCCCCCCCCCCGCAACCCCGAGGACGGGCGGGTGCCTCCACGGACGGCCGCCGGCGAGCACGACCTCGACCCGGACAGCACCACGCCATCCTCGAGCGACCACAACGTCCGCGCCTCGCCTTCCCCTTCAACCACCGAGGTGAACCTCACCTGCCCCCCGCACCGCTCCGTCCTCCTCCCTCCGTTCTGCTCTGCGATCCGGCCATCGAGCCGTGGTGATCGTCGTCTGACCCATCGCATCCGTGCCTGCTCGAGGAAGGTTCTGTCCGTCAGGTTCAGATCGCTGCAAAAAATTCAGTTACAGCCGCTGAGTACAACACTTCCTTCGTCAGTTTCACCTCCCATCAACAACACGCAACAGCGCAGTTGGTTCAGTTCCGTGCGCGCGAGCAACACATCCAGGGTTCGAATCCCGCGGGCGCAACCCCCCCTTTTTCGATTTTCTTCCGCGCAGCAGGGCCCACTGGTCATAGACCGCGGTGCCCTGTCACCCTCCACTCTTGCCACGCACGCACAGCGAGCCCTGGGGCCCCCCTAGCAGTGCCTAGGGCTAGCTCTCTGTGCGGTAACAATTGTTTTCCAACATTTCTGTATTTAAATCTAAATCCTTCTAAATAACAGATTAGTCCCTAAACTTAAAAATCTAATAACTTTTGTTTTATAACTCCAAATAAAGAAAATAAAATATGTGCACTAATCTAAATTTAATTCTCTACCCATTGGTAACATTTGTTTTCTGTTTTGAATTTTCAAAATGCAATTCAAATTTGAATTCAAATAATTCAATTGTAATTTGCAACAATTCATAAATAATTCATACTAATTCCAAATAAGGAAAATAAAATATGTTTTCTATACCATTTTGAATAACCTTTTCAAATATAAATTTTGTTTCATGGTTTGAATAATTTAAATTGCCCAAATAATTTAATCCTTGTTTAATTCATTTAAATTTTGCTAAAATCATAACTTGCTCAAAATAAATTATTTTTGAACATGCAAAATATGTTTTCAAACCATCAAAGTCTAAACTTTTCAAATGTGAATTTGAATTTATGTTTTGAACAAATAAAATTCAAATACAAATTCATGCTTGTTTTAAATTCATTTAAAACTTGTTTAATATTGTTTAATTCATAATTAAATTATCCTAATTCGAATTTCAATATTTGAAACATGTAATCCAACTAAAATTTAATGTTCTCTTCAAATACAAATTTTGTTAATTGTTTTGAACACTTTAACTTGATGAAAACAACAATTGCTTGTGTGACATGTTTAAGTAACCAAACTTTCCACACTTAACCAATAATTTCCAAACTTGTTAAACCTTATTTCAATTGGTTCTATTGTTGTTATTTTGCTGTTTTCCTCATCCATGCATCATGCTAATCCACCTTCACCTGTTGATTAGTTGGAAAACAAATCATCTAACCATAATTCATGGGCTTTTCATATGCAACTCAAATTGCATATGGGTCCATTTAAATCTGTTTATCTTGTCAACTAGTTTACCTTGATGCATCTTTAAACTTGTCACGCATCCATATCTTGATCATGCTGGATCTTTTGCCGTAGTAGTAATTGTTGCATCCGGTGTTTGTTCGAGGTTCATTGCTTCTTCCCGGATAGGACGTTGAGATGATGTGAGCAACGACAAGTTCTGCTACCTTGCGGGATCTCAGGCAAGTATACTCACTTGCTGCCATATGGCTGCCTTTCATCACTTGTTACCGATTCTTTCCGTTGTTCTTATTCTAGCCTGTTGTTACGATGCTTGTGTCTCGATCCTATCGTATGTTTACCTTGCTGCCATGATATAGCCTTTCCTTCCACTTCCTATTAACTATTGATTGTTTACCTCGTTGGCCTTCGTGTCGTAGCTGCATGCTTAGGGTTGCTTTTGCTCGAGTCTGTCGTCGGTTACTTCTTTTACTATTATCGTTCTGGGGGCTCGATGTTAATCAATCAATCCTGTTAATGCTAATGGTAATAATAATTTGATGATAAGGCACCGGCAGGAGGCCCTTGTGGTTTTGAGGCCTGCTAGTGTCGACCCTAATAGGAAAAGGGTCTTGTCTACTGATCCATGATGAGCGCACTACCCGCATGTGGGAAGCGAGTATGGGCGCCCCCCTCAATTTGATTCGATTCGCATCTCGTCCAAATCGCCTCATTTAGTTCGGGTTTTCCATTTGTTGCATGCATGATCTTGCGAGCCCTTGGATCCCGGGTGGAACTTTCGTAGTCGGCATATAGGGGGACACGTTCTTAGAGTGCTATGAGGGTCCATTTTCTTCTGGGCTCGATTAGCCGTGCGGCCAAGGTGCTTTGGGCTTGATGCGAAGAAGAGTTGAGTTGTGTAGAGTACCTCGCTTGGTGGGGTGATCTCCCATCTGGCGGGTTATTCTTGCGTGTACGGCTAAATTGGTGCAACCCTGCAGGGATAATCTTCTCGAGAAGCCGTGTTTTCCGCGGTTATGGATTACTTGGTGAAAGTACTGGCTAACAAGTACTCAGGACAACTTAAACCTAATGCTTAACAACCTTACACCCAATGATTAACAACTTGACTAGTAATAGGCTTATTGACACAATAATTTGAACCATCATTAATCCAACTGGGTGAGTTATCCTCGGATTGCTTCTTTGGATAAGGGGCGAGATCCAGGATGGGTTTGTTTGAAGTTATCTTTCAGTTGGTTACAATACTCGATCTTATCTTCTTTCTGTTAGCCGGGAGTTGTAGTATCTCTCTGTAGATGGTTAGTGCAGCCCGCTGCCGCTTATTTGCAATAATCCCTTCGTTCCCGTTGTTACCCAAGTATTTGTATCTTGTGATGACTGGCTACGCCGGTATCTTGTGAGTATGGTTTATCCACTTGCCAGTACTTAACCGTACTGACCCATGAATCTTTTTCGTGGCTGCATATTCAACATTGCAGTCAACAGGTTTGAAGTCTGACGACGTTAGCTTGGGAATCCCTCCGGCTTGGCCTGGGCAGGGATTGGACGCTCTCGGTTATCTTCAGGACTCTTAGTCCAATTTGTATCTTGTCCGTAGCCGGACGCTATGCTGTTTCTTCCGCTGTTATTTGGATCTTTGTAATGTATCAGTTGTATCCTTGACCCGTTTGAGTCATCTTGTATCTATCTGTTTCTGTTGTAATTGTGGAATGTTCGTGAACTGTTGTAATGTTATCATAAGTGGCAATCTGGAATCGGTTATTATGCGGATTCGGCGGGAATGCTGAAATCTGCATAGTGCCCGATCTCGGGGCGTCACAGTGGAGTTTGTCATACTTGGTGCCTGGAACTGCTCCAGTTTCTAAGAGTCCCTATAGTATGCCCAAGGATGAATTGGGGGAGCTGAAGATACAAAGTGATGAGATGTTGGCCAATGATGCCATCCGTCCTAGCAGTTCTTGCTGGGGTTGTCCCGTACTGTTCGTCAAAAATAGGGACACAAAAAGTCCTCGACTGGTTGTCGATTATCGGCCACTGAATGCAGTGACAATCAAAAAAAGTATCCAATTCCCAGGATCAATGATTTGTTTCATCAACTACCTGGAGAATGTATTCTCCAAGATGGATCTTAGGCCAGTTTATCACCAGATAAAGGACGAGAAGGAGGACATACCAAAGACTATGTTCCTTACTCGTTATGGTCTCTACGAGTATATTGTCATGTCCTTCGGTCTCACCAATGCTCCAGCTACCTTCATGAGGCTCATGAACTCCGTCTTTCATGATTATCTAGACAAGTTCGTCGTTGCTTACATTGATGACATACTCGTCTATTCCAAGACCGAAGATGCGCACGTTGAACACCTTCGACTAATTCTAACTAAGCTCCGTGAGCATCGTTTGTATGCTAAATTCTCCAAGTGCGAGTTCTGTCTAAAGGAACTCATCTTTCTCTGACATGTGCTATTGGCCAAAGGTGTGGCCGTCGTTCTAGATAAAATCCAAGCTATTCTAGATTGGGAGACTCCATCATCGGTTAAAGATGTCCGCGGTTTCCTGGGACTGGCGGGCTATTATCGTCAACTCATTGAGAGCTTCTCCAAGATAGCCAAGACAATGACGGGCCTTCTCAAGAAGGGTAGCCCTCTCAAGAAGGGGAAGAAGATAGAATGGTCGGAAAAAGCTAGGAGGGCTTTCAGACCTTGAAGATCAAGCTCGCATTAGCTCTTGTGCTCGTCTTGGCTAACTCAAGCAAGGATTTCATAGTCTTTTGTGACACCTCTCTATAGGGGCTTGGTTGTGTGCTAATGCAAGAAGGCCATGTCGTGGCCTATGCTTCTCGACAGCTGAAGCCCCATGAGAAAAAAATTCCCGACTCATGACTTAGAGCTTGCCGCCGCTGTTCATGCTCTAAAGAAATGGAGACCATACTTGCTGGGTAATCATTGTGAAATCTGCTCAGATCATCACAGTCTCAAGTACCTCTTCACTCAGCTAGATCGAAATCTCAGACATATAAGGTGGCTAAAGTTGATAAAGGACTATGATGTGACACTTAACTATTAGCCCGGCAAGGAAAATGTTGTAGCCAACACTCTTAGTCGGAAGTCTTACTGCAATACCCTTATGGTTGAGAAGGCTCAGCCTCCTCTCCATGAAGAGTTCGCCCGTCTGAATCTGGAGCTCGTTCCCTCTAGATATTTATCTAACCTAGAGATCACCTCCACTCTTGAAACTGAGATCAAGGCGGCACAACAGCAAGATGAGGACATCCTCAAAATCAAGAGGGATTTGGCAAACGGCCGGGCCAAGTCTTCCATAGTGGATGATGACGGTGTTGTATACTTTGGTACTCGTCTGGTGGTACCCAAGAGTGGGAATGTGAAGGAGTTGGTACTCCTAGAGTCACACGAATCTCCTATATCAATTCATCCGGGTAGTACCAAGATGTACCAAGACCTTCGCCGCCAGTTCTAGTGGGCCTGCATGAAGCGGGAGATTCCCGAGTATGTAGCATAATGTGACGTCTATCGACGTGTCAAGGCCGAGCATCAAAGGTCAGCGGGTACTCTATGCCCGATAGCAATACCGGAGTGGAAATAGGATGGAGTTGGTATGGATTTCATTACCGGCTTTCCTAGATCACAAAAGGGAAATAATGGTATCTAGGTAATCAATGATCGTCTATCCAAGGTCGCTCACTTCCTTCCAGTACGTGAATATGTCAATGCACGCCAGCTAGCTGACCTGTATGCTTCGCAGATTCTTCCATTACATGGGGTTCCATTGAGGATCATATCTGACCGTGGGACTATATTCGAGTCCAAATTCTGGCAGAGCTTCCAAACTGCTGTGGGAACTCATCTCAACTTGAGTACTGCATACCACCCTCAGACAGATGGACAGACTGAGAGGGTGAACCAAATTCTTGAGGACATGTGACGAAGGAATGGATATTAGACCCTGCGGGAAAGGACACCCCCATCTCCGGCCCAAGGTTAAGGCCCAAGAGGAGGAGCCCTTGGAACGCCGAAAGGCCCATGTGAAGCCCACCCGCAATACCTTGCGGGCTAAGTTAGGAAATCTGTAACCGACGTAGGGTTAGAGTTCGAATCCTCTAGGGGTAGGGTTTGAGACCTGGCCATCTGTATAAGGCCAGGAGAGCCACCGGTAGAGGACTAAGCAACACCACAACACCAAAGCCTTGAGCTCGAGATCATACTCTCGACTTGAGCCACCATCATTGTAACCGATCTACTCGATTAATACAGATCGACAGAGGCAGGAGTAAGGGTTTTACCTCTACGAGGGCCCCGAACCTGGGTAAATCTTGCCCCCTGTTTAGCCGACGATCGCCACCAGCGCTCATGGGTTCTCCTATTCGAAACCATATGGGTTCACCTGAGGGAATTGCTGAACGACAGATTCGACAATTGGCGCCGTCTGTGGGAACGGCGGGCGCTGGATCACCGGCATCTTCGGCTTCATCGACAACCAACTCTCGTTGGAAACACTCGACTACGGCTCCGAACAATCCTATACGGATCGGATCTGTCGTGGTCACCCCTCACTCGCCGGAATCGCGCCCGGTATTCGACGATCTGGAGAGGAGCGTCACCCTGACGTTCGGGAGCCTGAAGTTCGTGACCAATAGGGATGGAATCCTCCACTTCCCGGAAGAATCAGGATCTGAATCAGGAGCCGTCGACTCGCGCCTTCATCTGGAGAAAAGCGGCGAGTCCGTCCGCTTCAATACAAACGACTACCATACCCTCTCGACAGAGGAACCTTCTCGACTCCAAAGAGCTTTCCGATCTACGCCTAGGACGCACGGGCCACGACTGGCTCAAGTCTGCATGGCAGGATCGGAGCAACCCCCGGAGACAGAACATAGCGCAGCAGAACACGCCATAGTCGGCGTCTCGCGGGAAGCTTGGGATCGAGCCAAGGAGGCTATGCGAACGAGCAAGCCACCCGCAGCAGATTCGCCACACAAGGATATGGTTGCCTACCATTATCATCTCGTAAGAGCAGCCGCAACCATCAAGGATGCGCGGATAGATCTGGCCCGTTGAAGAAGAGCGGCGGATGAATCAAGTCAACGACGAGCTGAGCAGTCCCTAGCACCCTCGGTCGGTACCCGACCAGCGAGGAAGGGATACGCATCAACATCCGGGGATATCGAGTCCTTGGGCGGGACCAGCAGGTCGATCACGCCCTCCCTCATGCGAGTCGATGATGACGGGAATGTCTACCCGCAAACTCCTGTCACCGCGGTCCTGGCCGCAGCAACTTATATGCAAATGAATCAGCCGACAGAGAGCGACCCTCGGGCAGAACAGTACAAACAAGTGCGCAAAGGGCTAGGACTGGCAGCCGCAAGGCTCACCTCCTATGACCGCAAGAAGGCCGCGGAGCAGCTGGAGAAAGAGAAGGAGAAAGAGAAAGAAAAAGAGGCGTCACGCAGGCGTAGGAGCTCTTCGCCAAGAAGGGACAAATCGCCACGTCGTGGTCGAGGAAAAGAAGCTCGACGTCGCGACGACAGTCGAAGCAGCAGCGAGGGCAGCCCGAGAGACAAAAGCTCGAGACACCACAGCAGCCGCTCGCGAAAACGAAGCAAGGAACCGAGGAAGGACACCGACCGCGACCAACCAGGATACGACGCGCGATCGGACATCGCACAAAATAAGGTGGACAAGGCAAGGGCATCGCGATATCGCGAACGCTCGTCGTCCGGTTCTTCGGATGACGAAACTTGCGGAGCGCTCTGTTTTGCCCGCAACATCCGCAAAGCACCTCTACCCAAAAGATTCAAGCTCAGCACAGAAGTGACAAAGTACGAGGCTCACTCGAGCCTTCTCAGTGGCTAAACGATTACCTCACGGCAGTAAAATGCCAGCGTGGGAACAAGAACACGGCTATGCAATATCTCAATCTACATCTCATCGGCGCAGCCCGTAGCTGGCTGGAAAGGAGGCCAAGATCTTGTTACGCATCGTGGGACGACCTGCACCATGACTTCTGCAAAAACTTCCAATCGACTTACAAGAGGCCGGCCACCATCGAATAACTACGAGCCTGCAAGCAGAAAAGCGGCGAATCCACCCGCGAGTACATCCAGCGATGGACCACGCTCGGGAACACCGCGGGAACCATCTCGGAAGAAGTAGCGATTGAAGCCTTCGCAAAAGGCGCCCGAAGAACTGCTTTCAGAGAGGAGCTAGGCAGAACCGCACCCAAAACTATTGGGGAGCTGATGAACATAGCCGACAAATGGGCTAACGCAGAAGACATAGTACACAATGAGAGAGCATCATCACCCGCACCCGAGGAAGATCGCCATGGCCGAAGAAAGAGAAGGAAATACTACGATCACGAGGATCGAGAGGAAATGGTAGTAGCGGAATTCACGCGAAGTCGCGACACCGGACGACGTGGAAATCGCGAATGGAAACCAAAGGTTGAAGAAAAAAGTCCCGAGGAGGACCTTGATGCTTACTGCTCGCTACATCTGTTTACAGATAAGCGTACGGGCAAAACCAAGGCAACGCACCTCCTCAAGGATTGTCGGAAGTTCCATGACATTCATGAGGCTTTCTCGAAGAAAAGCAGATTGGCAGCTACTCCAAATTACCTGCCACTTCCAGGAGGAGGCCACCAAGGGTTCCAGCCGCCACAACCCCTACCTCCACCAGCAAATTCAAACATGGTGTTAGCTGCACTGCCAGCGCCACCTGCACAAAACTCCGGAGCCAATGCGTACCCGAATCCGGAAGGACAACTAGCAATGATCCAGAAGGTATGTCCATCCCGCAGAGCTCAAAAGACTAACACGAGGCAGTTATGACGGGGGGATGATAACCCGGTAGGCCAAACTCCAAGGAGTAACCCGGCCCAAAGGACGGTGTGCAGGATCCGGCTAAGGATAAGGAAGCTTGTGGAAGGCCCAAGTTTGTAGGCCCAGTAATCCGGATTGTGGGTTACTGTAAAGGAAAGCTAGGGTTTGTGCGCCGTGTCCGGGTAGGATCCAGGATGCGCCTTGGGGAATAAGCCAGGGGGTACGGGTGCTTTATAAACCGACCCCCAGGTCTAGTTTTAGACAGAGATTTAAGAACCCTAGCAATATCGCTTGATATCGAGCATCCAGTGTAATCCTAGAGTTGAGTTGTTATATCGAGATTGGAGACTCGGCGACTTTGATTGCCGGCTACCAGATTGAATCGCACCATGTTTTCCTCTGAGCTAAACCCTCTCCCAAACACCTGTGTCGTCTTGCCCCAAGATCAGTTACCCCCGGTAACGTCTGCCGTGATTATCCCACGACAGTTGGCGCCCACCGTGGGGCCTGCGTCCAAAGGTGTTTACATCACGGGAGAAGCTCGGAAGGGCATGGAGAATCTTGTCATCGGCGAAGTCTACATCGACCACGAAGGAGAAAAGATGGTGGACGATTCCGGCTGGGGGCCGGAGTCGGATCACCTCGAATCCGGATCCGTCGTGACGATCGGCCGGATCAGCGTCTTCGTTGGTATGGTATGTGCTTCCAATTCGATCCCTGACAACGTTGGATCTGATTCTATGCCAGGAAAAGCCACATCTACCCGATCAGATGATGAAGAATCGATTGGAACGACACATCCGGCAGAAGAACCCATCGCGGAGTGGGAACAGCCGGAGGAGCCGGCATGGACCCCACGCGACCGGGCCGAAAGAGAAGATGATACCGGGTCTATCCTGGATCTACTAGAAAACCGGTATGAGGAGAACGGTGAGGAAGAACAGCATGAATTTACACCGGATATCGTACGCCGAGTTGCAGTCTATGCGGCCCCCGCGGCCAACCAAGGAAACGCAACCGCGGCATCAGTCGGGGCGGCTCAGGCAGTGGCCCAGCGATAGGGCGCGGCTAACGGAGACCCGGTCTTGGCCCGGGTTGATGGAGAGTCGGCGTCAGTAACCAGCAGAGCCGCGGATGAGGAGTTGCATGCAAACACGTTCAGATTCTTAGAAAACCGGACACCAGGGGCGGGTCCTTCGAACCCGCGCCACCCGGCCTTATTCGATAACAATCTGATTCTAGACCCCACGGTTCTCGCAACGGTTATCACTCCGGAAAACGCAGCGGAACGCGTCAGGGATCTGGATGTGGCTCGTCGTGCGCTGGAACAGCAAAGAAGGCAGGTAGAGGCAGAAAGGCAAGGGATGGCCACGCGGCGGCGTGAGCTAGATGCGTTGGAAACCCGGCTCCGAGAGGAAACGTCTAGAATACATCAAAGGCCCCACACCAGGTTACCAGCAATGGGCGGGGTTATTAATCCGGCTAATTTATTTGTTACACCTCAGGACCAGCCGATACCAGTGGTGAACCAGGGAACCGCACCCCAACAGGTGACAGCAGTGACACATCCGGCAAATGAGCGGACCGGGTTACCCCCACCACAAACTAGAGTCACAACCGGCAACGATCTACCACCACCGCCACCATCACGGTTCCGCACACCAGCCGGCCACTACAATAACCCCATGGACAATGTATATGCAGCGACACTCGCGTTGAATCAAATCCCTGTGGGAGAGTCGCCCCATGCAGAGAAGACTCGGCAAGCCATCGATCTGTTGCACACTGCAGTGGCACAGCAAGCCAATTATCCGGATCACAGAAGCGGTATGCACGGGACGCCATACGTCAGTCAACAGCAAGGGAATATCCAAAAAAAGTTCAGCGCGACGGAGGGAAGAGCAGCAGCAAATGCCGCCTCCTCCCCGCGCTCAGGTAGCATCAGCAGCACAGGCCGTCGTGGACAGTTCTAGGGCTCGGAGGGCCGCGGCCGGGTCTGCAGCGCATGGACTTCCCGCAGCATCGCGCCCAGCCGCGCCCCCCGCGGTATCACACGTTTCTAGAGCCAGGCCGGCCTCAACCGTTCTTGCGGGGCCTAAGTGTCTCTCGGACAGTATCAGAGCTGAACCTTACCCGGAAAAATTCAAAGAGCCGGGGAAAGTAGTGAATTATGAGCCAACTATGGATCCCGAAACATGGCTAAGCAGTTACGAGATGGCAATGTCAATTCGCAACGCGTCCGAGAACCTCCAAGCCAAGTTCATGTACCTGATGATGTCGGAAGGAGCAGCAAAATTGTGGTTCACCAATTTGCCGGAAGGATCGATCAAGTCTTGGGAGGAATTGAAGACCGCGTTTGTCAAGCACTTTCACGGGACCTGCAGGAAATTATTCACTATTGATGATCTAGAGCGATGCGTCCAGAAGAAGGGAGAATCGGCGCGTAGTTGGGTGCGCCGGGTTATGGAGATACTTCACTCATCCACGGATATCCAGCCCAAGGATGCACTACAGGCCATGGCAAAAACATGCAAGTATATACCTTTAGTGCAAAAGTTAACTCGCATGAAGTCCAGTCGAAATGCGTCGGAGGTTACAATGGGAGAATTGATGGATGCGTGCAACAAACACGCTGCGACAGATACTACAGAAGAAGAAGCTGATGACAAGAAGGTAAAAGCAAACACAAGCAATAACGGAAGAACCGGCAATGGATCAGCATCAGGTAATAACGGAAATAGCCAGAACAAGCGCCCGTTCGAAGGAGGCTCCGAGTTTGTCGCCAACACAGAAGCCGGGTCTTCGAGGCCCAGAGCAGAAGGAAATTTCAACGGAGGTAACCACAATGGAGGAAACTATCAAGGTCCACCAAGGCCGGGTAACAATTGGGACATATTCAGGATGGCATGCCCGAAGCACAGCAGGAATGGCAGGCCAGCTAACCACTCCCTAGAACAGTGCGCCGATTTACAAAGATGGAAAAATGAGGAAGTGCACAGAGCTATGCGAGGTGCAGGGCGGGGAGGAGGACCGGGTCCAGGGGCAAACCCGGGCAACGGCCCATCCCCAGCCGGTAATCCGGCGGCTGGAAATCAAGGTAATAACCAAGGGGGGCAGGAGGTTTCCAAGCTAACCCCAAACAATTGGGTCAATATCATGTGCACACCACAGGAGGCTCTAACAAGGACAAAAAGATACTGAAGCAAGCGGTCAACTCAGTTTCGTTAGCTGTCCCGAGGTACTTGAGATGGTCAGAACAGGAGGTAACATGGAGCAGAAGGGATCACCCAGAAAGAGTGGAGCACCCAGGAGTCTTGGCACTAGTAGTCGCACCGCAAGTCAATGGGTACGAACTGAAAAAGGTTTTAATGGATGGTGGAAGCAGCATCAATATACTGTATTGGGAAACCTTCCTACGCATGGGTCTCAAGGAATCTCAGCTGCAAAAAAGCTCAACAGTTTTTCATGGGATAGTGCCGGGTCATTCAGCATGCCCCGAGGGAAAAATCGCATTGGAGGTAGCCTTTGGAGAGTCAAAGGATAACTATCGAATTGAGTGGCTTACCTTTGAGCTAGTCAAATTGCGCAGCCCTTATCATGCGTTATTTGGAAGGCCGGCTTACGCCAAATTCATGGCTAGGCCGTGTTACGTATATCTACAGCTAAAAATCCCGGGTCCCAAGAAGACCATTACCATACATGGAAATCGAGACATAGCAGCTGAATGCGACGAAGGAGATGCAGCAATGGCCGAGCAGGCCTGTAGAAAAGAAGAACTCAAGCAGTACCGGTCTCAGGCAGACCCGGAAGGTAGAGCCACATCAAAAAGGCCGAGTACTGAAGGCGAACGAGTAAAATCCAAGGTAACACAAGATGCTAAAATGGTGGCTTTTGTCAAGGATGACCCCTCCAAACAATCCGCCACAGAAGAAGAAGCTGCACGATCACTCACAACCGGCCATGTCATGGAAACGCCTTACCCGGGTTGGCTAGCAAACCCGGTACTCGTCATGAAAAAGTCTAACGTGTGGAGAATGTGCACCGGTCACGCCGGTTCGGGACCGGTGTCCACGAAGAACTAAACAATGTAACGGGCAGCAGGTTTCAGACGCGCTCTTTTCCTACCCAGGGTACCTAAGGGGACTGGAAGGTTTTTAATGAGGCGGCCTGCTGATCCAAACTTTCTTGCAGAAATAAAGAGATGGTTATCAAGTCTTATTTCGTTACAGCCTGATTGCAAGTAAGTAGTATCCACGTGGCATCAGTATTTCCGTATCATTAATAATGTTGAGTATATACAGGTCTCGGGGGCTGGCGGCTCAAGTAGCCCAGCTAGCAACCCAAAAGACCCGGCCTTGATGCCTATAAGTTATAAGGGCCGATTATTCGCAAACGAGTACGGCTGCAATCTTATAACTGGACAAAGGATCCAAATTTTCTTGACTTTTCTTACTTAAGCTCGATGTGACTCGCACTAAAGTGGCATGATTCGTTCGCTTACGATTACAATCAGCCATGAAGCCCAATGGGACTTGCCTGACACTGTTCTCGTATGGATGTAACAACATGGTATCCACGCGAAAGCCGGCTTACAGTTCAAGATAGTCAAAAGGGTCATCTAAACCACAAGTTTATGCAGAGTACAAGGCTAAAATCCGGAAACTCAACAACTATCAAGCATAACTTCAGTATTCACACGGAATAGCTTTAGGCTTGCGACTCGGTAAAAAATAATTTGTTCTCTGAGAAAGGCCACACCCCCATGACTCGGACTTTGGGTCCTGGGGACTGGGGACTTCGAAACAGAAACAAACTACTTGGCTATCGCAGTTCGAAAAACCTCACCATCCGAGTCTTGGGGACTTAAAGAAAAAGTCCACGTATCAAAGCCCCTGGTACTCGGAAAACCGAGTCTTACGAAGGGAGCCAAAATAGAGAATCGGGTATCGAGAAAAAGTTCAAAGAATAGGCAAGCAATACGGTTATCAAAAGGCCAGGAAAGCCGCAAAGTATATCACGGACTAAAAGTACGTTACAAGGTACGGCGTCAGTATCAGGGGTGCACAGGCGCACCATCAAAATCATAACAGTGTGAATACAAAGCATTACAAGGTATTATGATAGTACGGCCCTATTCGGCCTCCTAAGTACGGCCTTCCGGGTCTGAGTCCTGGGTTTGCTGCTTAGCCTTCCCGGCACCCTTACCCGGACTCATTGCATCAGGGCGGACTGGTGGAGGGACGGCTGGTGTAGAGGCAGACGGGCCCGATCCTAACTCGGCCTCTCTCTTCGCAGTCGCCTCCCTCTTCCTGGCCGAGCTAGAAACCCACTTCTCCAAGATATCAAAAGGCGGGGGCGCTTCCTCCGTAATAACTTTGCCATCAGCGTCGTATGCACTCATAATCGTATTTAGATCCAAGCTATCGGCCAAAGTGGTAGCTGAGGGGCGCACTGCGGCTTGTATGGCTTTGAAATCCTTGGGTGTAAATTTGGAACCGTCAGCCTTGAATTCGGGAAACCCGGATGTTACTTTTGCCGGGTCAAGCTTTGGAAAAGAAAGCCTTGGCCAGAGTAAAAGCCCGGGTCATTCCAATCCGGCATGATGAGCGTTTCCAGATTTCAATAGGCACAGTGGAGCAGGCTTGAACGAGATTCTCTTCACCCGGATATACTTCCGTAGGCCACTTCACAGCGTCCAATATAAATTTTGTTCCGGCAAAGAAAGTCCGGAGCACAGTCTTGAGGGTTCTAGCCTTGACAATGGCATTTTCCTCTGGGGCCGCAAGGTTGGCACCTGCAGTCGTAACAAAAGAAAGAGCGTATCAGTAATCCCGAGTCTGTTATAATAAAGCAAAGACATGAAGCCAATCGACAGCAGAAAACTTACTGAGCAAGATCTGATAAGTATCGGAGACCTGTTCCAATAGTTTCTTCAGTTCGGTCTGAGCGACATTGCACTTCTTCTTGTATTTGGAAACATCTTTCTTCAAGGTTTTCATGTCATCCTCAAGGATTTCCCTTCGTTTCATCTCGGCAAGAAGAAGTTGTTCGGTCTTCAGTAAAGTTTCATCAGACCGGGTTATCTGTGCCTGTAAGTAGCAAGGAATGCAAGTATTAGTTGGATTGTATGGAAAGCTGAATGTGGCGTAAAGTGCCAAGCATCACTTTTGCAAGTCATACTTGGAACTTGGGGACTAGGTATGCAATATGAGATACAAAGTGTCCTTACCTGGTGCTCTGCAGCCATGCGCTCCAAGATCTGGCTCTCATAAGTCTTCATAGTGAGGAGAGTGTTCATCAACTGATCGAAAGTGTCTTTACTCGTATCAGAAGACCCGGGGCCTTGGAAATTCCGGGAAGGAGCTTTCTTCTTAGTAGGAGGCGGAACCCGGGTCATTTGTGTGTCGGAATCCGACGCTCCTTCTTCTGCACCCAAGACGGTGGTTTTGTTCTTCTTGCTTGAATGAGAAGCAATGGGATACTCGGCTCCTTGCGTGTCCGGGTTTGGCGGCGACGCTTGTTTTTCATCGCTGGACGCGGCTGTAGTCTTATCAGCCGGGCTCCCCTTACCCGGGCCCTCGGTCCCCGTTTCCTCTTGATCGCTGATAACGACCGTGGCCCTATAAGATGTTGTCAGTGAGTAGCTAAATACACAGTCAAGAAAGGGTGATGAAATATGGTGGAACATCAGGAAGGGGATCTTACCCGGTATTCACCGCAAAGTCACAAGGAAATCCATCGCTGGACTCGGGAGAAGCTGGAAATTATCAAGTTAGATGTCATATGGGAATGGTTTAAAGAGAATGTGTTGACCCAGAAAAGATAGGGTAATTACCAGCCCGCCGCGGGGGGGTCGATGAAATACCCGGGTTAAGGGCATCATCACCCGGGTGATTTCGAGTTGACCTACGCTTGGTTACGGGCGACTCCTTCAAGAACGGCCAGTGGGATAACGTCAAGGTAGCTCAAGTATATCATTAAAGTAATGCGAGTTGAATGCGAGGAGGAGATATGAAACCTTGGAGGTGGCCTCTTGAGTCTTTCTTTTGGATCCGACCTTGACTGTCGGCTCCAGTTCTTCCTCGTCGCTGGCGGATTCTACCTTGCCATCGGAGTTTTCTTCCTCGTCATCTTCTTGTTCTGGATATCATCAAAAGTTATGGTTGGAAATGAAGGGGTTATGGTGAGTTCAAGGGAACCAAATAAAATCCGGAGAGTACCTTCGTCCGAGTTAACAGTTTCTTGCCCCTCTGGACTTTCGGAGCTAGGGGAGGCATTGGTTTTCCAAAAATCATCGTCAGCCTGAAAAGTGTTAGCATAAGGGTTATTAACTGCATTAAGTGGAAAGAGCAAAGGTAAAGGCATCAAAGTCGGGTTTTCACCTTGGGGGCTGGGTTCTCAAGCGTGAAGGGCTCTAACCCGGATATGTTCCGGATTACCTCGAGCTTTTCGGTCAGAAAGCCCTTGATGGTTTTATGAGTATCGCCAGCTGCGAAGATGTTGTCGGAGTACCGGAGCGGGTCTGTAGATTGCCCTGAATACTCGCACATTAACTTTGTGCGGATGGAGTTGGGTTGAATCCGGAAATCTACCCAAGTCTTCACCAGGTTGAGCCCGATGAGGCCTTGGGCTGTGAGAGTGGTGATTTTGGCTAAAAGAGGTTGAATTGCCTCCCTGTCCGAGTCAGGGGCAAAGGCACTAAATTTATCAGAGATGTCAAGAAGACCCTCTGAGTAACCCGGCAGCTTCCTTTGGCCGGGTGGGGAGGTGTCTTGGCAGTAGAAGTAGGAGAGCTGCCAGTGCTTGACATGGGAATTAAGGGTGAGGGGTGGCATCAGAGAATTCTTGCGGCGCTGGATGGAAACCCCGCCGCAAGCGAGAAGCGCCCCGTCACCGCTCTCGCGGCACGGTTTGCATTGAAAAATCTCGATGAAAAGAGCTAGACTTGGCGAAGTGCACAAGTATGATTCGGAAAGGACTATGAAGTGGGAGATGTTGAGAGCAGAATTAGGCCCGATATCAAAGACGCGAAGACCGTAATGATTTAAAACATCACGGAAAAAGGGGTGACCCGGTGGGCGGAAGCCCCGGGTCACATGTTCCACAAAGCAAATTACCTCGCCTTTTGTCGGGGTGGGCCGGGTCTCCTTACCCGGCACTCTCCATTGGATATCCTCTTGAGGAGGAAGGACTCCCAGCTCCACTAGCTCCTCCAACTTGGATTTGGTGACTGTAGACCGCGCCCAGTTGGCGGATATGGAGTTGGCGGCTTTAACTTTGGTTGGAGTTTTCCCCTGCTTTTTGGGAGCCATGTGGTTGACCTGCAAAATGCAAAGTAAAAGGATAAGAGGACTAAGACCCGGAAGTTGTGAGCCGGCCGAGTATCGGTGGGGTAATATTGAGACATGAAAAATTGCGTGCAACCCGGGTGTTAGCTCACCGAGTAAAGTTCGAAATTGTCCGGGTATCAAGTATTATGACGAAAATTATGGAGATCTAAATGTTGAAGGGGTTCTTTGGGGACGATGGATGGCCGCATAGACACTTAACGCGAATAAAAGGAACTGAAAAGGGGAAGTCCGGCCGGGTGATTGAGGCCAAGGCGGAAATTTTGAGTGGATCGGGCCCAGATTGGGAATCTTATCTTCGGATTTGTGGCGAAATTAGTACTTGCAGGTAGTAGGAGAATGGATTGGAACCCATAACCTATCTATTATGCGAGCTGGAAAGAATGTTAGCAACTTAATTCGGCATGGCCGAGGAATCGTTGGCGGGTCGATTTGGATCTAATCTAAGGTGAAATCAAAAAGTGCAAGGGCGAATTAATGGACGCAAGTGGCTTACCGGAGGAGATCTGAGCGAGGCTTTGCGGAGGCAGATGGCGCAAGCCTGGTGTCCCTTTGCGGTCCTTGACGGGCCGGATGGGGATTCGCCGGCGGATCTCGGCGGCGGCGCGGGGCGAGTCGTGGCGGAGCGCAGCCTCCGGACGATGGGCTCCGGTGATACGCGCGGGATTTCCGTGGTGGTGCTCAGTGAGAGTGAGCTGAGAAGGAGAAAGGAAGCGGAATGGGGGGAAATGAGCCGTTAGGGTTCGGGTTACCCCCAAGGAGCTTATTTATAGTATAAGTGGGTAAGCCCGGTTCGGTGAGTGGGGGCCGGGAGTTGCGGAGGTAAACGGCTATTTATTCAAGTTTCTGCGAGATATGCGCCAAATATTGAGCAAGGCATCTGGATAAAAGAGAGAAGGGAATCCATCCCGTGATATCAGGATCGATTATCGAGTATGGAATTAGGGTTTTAGACCTGGAAAGTTAAAGGTGTTTGGGGGAAAAACCCGGGTTACTACATGGCCGCCGTGGAGTAAGGCCTAGCTGAATATGAGAGCATCTTAACCCGGCCTCTATGTGCCTGTATGTTTGATATCTTTGCAGGGAATAGCGAGCGCTTCAAGGAGGATCCATGAAGCCCAGGCTATTCTGGGGACTACTGACGGGGGGATGATAACCCGGTAGGCCAAACTCCAAGGAGTAACCCGGCCCAAAGGACGGTGCGCAGGATCCGGCTAAGGATAAGGAAGCTTGTGGAAGGCCCAAGTTTGTAGGCCCAGTAATCCGGATTGTGGGTTACTGTAAAGGAAAGCTAGGGTTTGTGCGCCGTGTCCGGGTAGGATCCAGGATGCGCCTTGGGGAATAAGCCAGGGGGTACGGGTGCTTTATAAACCGACCCCCAGGTCTAGTTTTAGACAGAGATTTAAGAACCCTAGCAATATCGCTTGATATCGAGCATCCAGTGTAATCCTAGAGTTGAGTTGTTATATCGAGATTGGAGACTCGGCGACTTTGATTGCCGGCTACCAGATTGAATCGCACCATGTTTTCCTCTGAGCTAAACCCTCTCCCAAACACCTGTGTCGTCTTGCCCCAAGATCAGTTACCCCCGGTAACGTCTGTCTTGATTATCCCACGACAAGTTATGCATGGCTGTGCAGACTCCGCCAACAAAGCCCGAATACCTGAAGATGGCGGATCAACCGATCACATTCTCAATGAAAGACCACCCACCACGAGTCTATCGACCAGGACACGCCGCCCTCGTAATCCAAGCACAGATTGGCAACTACGATTTGGCCCGCGTATTCATGGACGGGGGCAGTGGCATCAACATTATCTACGCGGACACACTCCGTCGGATGAACAAGAACCTGGATGGCCTTGCGGAATCAGAAACATCCTTCCACGGGATAGTTCCGGGAAAGGCAATCCGACCACTCGGTACAATTAACCTAGAAGTTGTGTTGGGCAATCAAAGCAACTACAGAAGAGAATTCCTTGACTTCGAAGTCGTCGACTGGCCTTCACAGTACCACGCCATCCTTGGTCGAACAGTGTTCGCCAGATTCATGGCAGTACCACACTACGCGTACCTGAAGCTCAAGTTACCTAGAGCATACGTCGTTATCACCATCGACGGAGATTTTCATAAATCCAACAAATGAGACATTGAATTCAACGAGATCGCAAAATATTTTGGGATGCAAGAAGAATTGCAAGAGCTGGCAAAAACCATGGATCACTCTGTGATGCCCCTCACAAAGAAAAACGCGCCTGAATTGGAGTTCAGCGCCAACAGCGACACCCGAAAACATCAGGTGCACCCGACAGATTCTGCGAAGACAGCAATGGTCTCAGCTACCCTCTCGCAAGCATAGGAAAGCGCGCTCGTCGAACTCCTCCGTGAGTACTGGGAAATTTTTGCCTGGCAGCCCTCAGATATGCCAGGAATACCCAGGGAGTTCGCCGAGCACTCACTTGGAGTCTTCAAGGATGCAAAACCCATCAAGCAGACCACTCGACGGTTCTCAGAACCCAAGCAGAAGGCGCTTGGAGAAGAAGTAACCAGATTGCTAGCCGCAAAATTCATCAGGGAGATCAAGATATCCACCTGGTTAGCAAACCCGGTGCTGGTCCCCAAAAAGAACACTGACATCCTTCGAGTGTGCATTGACTACACGTCATTGAATAAGCACTGCCCCAAGGATAACTTTCCCCTCCCGCGAATCGACCAGATCGTGGACTCAACGGCAGGGTGTCAGCGCCTCTCCTTCCTGGACACTTATTCGGGATATAATCAGATCCGGATGAAGCAGGAAGACGAAGAAAAGACAGCATTCATCACACCACACGGTGTATACTGCTACACGACAATGCCCTTCGGGCTCAAGAACGCAGGGGCAACATATCAGCGCTGCATGCAAAAATGCCTCGCCAAGCTCATTGGCAAGAACGTACAAGTATACATTGACGACATCGTCATCAAGACCCGAGTAAGGGATACACTCCTCGAGGACATTAGAGAAACATTCGACGCTCTCAACGCATACAGGATCAAGCTTAATCCAACAAAATGTGTTTTCGGCGTCCCAGCGGGAAAACTTCTCGGGTACCTGGTATCCGCCAGAGGCATCGAAGCCAACCCATAGAAAATACAAGCAATTTTGACGATGAAGGAGCCAACCAATCTACACGGAGTCCAGCAGCTCGCAGGGCGACTAGCTGCCTTGAGCAGGTTTATCGCGCAATTGGGAGAGCAAGCATTGCCTTTCTACAAGCTGTTGAAAAAGACGGATAAATTCGAGTGGACCCCAGAACCTAAACAATTGTTTGCACACTTGAAACGATCGTTGCAAAGCAGACGCGTCCTCGCAACACCACAAGAGAGGGAGCCACTTTACCTATACCTAGCCGCAACAAACCAGGTCATCAGCACTGCAATCGTAGTCGAACGACCTGAGGAGGGCAAGGCATATGGAGTCCAACGACCGATTTATTACATAAGTGAAGTGCTCTCGCCATGCAAGCAACGATATCCTCACTACCAAAAGCTCGCATATGGAGTTGTTCTTACAGCTCGAAAACTCAAGCACTACTTTCAGGAACACGCCATCACAGTGGTTAATGATGCCTCACTCGGTACAATCATGAACAACCCTATGGCATCCGGAAGAATAGCAAAATGGAGCATCGAGTTGGGCGCTTGGGACATCACTTATGTGGGACGCAATGCAGTAAAATCCCAGGTACTCGTGGAATTCTTAAGCGAGTGGACAGAGCTACAAACACCCGGACCGCCTGAATACACGAGCAACTGGATAATGTACTTCGATGTGTCCAAAAGAAACGAAGGAGCAGGAGCCGGCATCGTCCTAATATCACCTAGAGGAGACAAGCTGCAATATGTCCTACGATTGGATTTTCCACCCGACGATCCGGCATCGAACAACGACGCAGAATATGAGGCCCTGTTGCATGGGATGAAGATGGCAGTCGCGTGTGGAGCCACCCGATTGATGATCTACGGCGATTCCAATCTCATCGTGCAACAGACAATGAAGGAGTGCGACGCCATCGCCAAAAACATGGTTGCCTACCGTGACATGTACAACCTACTCGAAGGCAGTTTCAAAGGATGCGAACTAAAGCACATTGCGAGATACAGTAATGAAGAAGCAGACAGGCTGGCCAACATGGGTTCCACAAATACACCCATACCGCCAGGGATATATTTCGAGCGAATAACTAAGCGATCAGTCAAAGTCAAGAAAGCTGCCGGCGCACCTGTAGCTCAGGAAACAAAGGTTAGCCCGCAAGTTTCCATTATCGAGCTTATTCATAATATTTCGCGACAAGTATTCCTGGTCGAGCCGGTTTGGACACAAAAGTACCTCGACTACTTGTCTACCAAACAGCTCCCAGCAAATCTTCGCGAGGCTCGACAGATAATCAGGCGCAGTAAATCTTTTTGGGTGATAAATGGAGAATTATACAAGAAAAGCATCTCGGGTATACTCCAGCGATGTATAGCACCTGAAGATGGCAAGGAATTACTACAAGACATCCACCAAGGGGACTGTGGACATCACGCGAGCTGGAAAACAATCATGGGAAAAGCTTTCCGAGCGGGATTGTCACATCCCAATTTTGGAATACCTGATAACACAGTTGTTTTGCTAATTGCTTGACAAATAAACTTTGGTTGTGTTTGTTTAAGTGCAACTAAACAAAAAATATTCAACATATTGTTCCAGTGACCTTGGCAATATTTTATAAAGTAAATATTGATCAAAGAGTTTTCCAAAACTATCTGATGAATCCCATACTTTTTGAATATTATTCCAATGCCTAAATTAAGAAAGAGGAAACACTTAATAAATCTCCCTAAAAGTTTATCAGGAAAAAGAGGCATTCTTTGATGCTTCACCAAAATCTTATCAAATGTTTTTCCAACCTTGCAAGCTTAAAAACAAAAGTATTGGAGAGCATTGACTTGCTATCTATAGTCACATAAATATTTTGGCAAACCATTGTTAAAGAAAAGCCAAGTGCCTTATTAAATTGAATTTCCAATATTTCCAGAAACAGGAAACTCAAACAAGTTACTATTGGAAACTTTCTCAAAATGATCTGAAATTGATACCAGTGCTTCCTTATATCAAATAAGGAACACACACAAGAGGAGACCAAAAATTGAATCCATTAATGTCCTGAAAACATGATTTTTCTCCACAGGAACAATTGGAATTTTGAACAAGTTTGTTCTACAAACTTTTTCAAAATGCCATGAAATAAATACCACATTCTCTATATCTCAAATAAGGATGAAAACCAAAAGGGCACAAGTTTTTGAATAATTTAAGTTGCCAAAAACCCCTGTTTTCTAGACAGCACCTTTTGAAAGTTTGAACAAGTTTGTTCTATGAAGTAACTCAAAATGACTTGAATGTTCTACCACACAAGGAACACACCAAATAAGGAATGTGTGCTAAAAATTATCATTTTTGGAAGCTCCTAAGTAGTCTAATAAATTCAATGTCCATTTATGTCAGAATTGAAATTTGAACAACTTTGAACTATAAAGTTTATCCAATTGAGCCAATTTTCACATATGTTGTGCATCTCAACTAATAAGAATTTTGGGCGAAAGGATTTTAAATTTAGACTTTGTTTTCCTAGTGAAACCACATTTTTGTAAATAGCCAGGGACCTTTTTGTAATCCTAGTCATCTTGTCCTTCTTCTTCCTGTAGCTGCAGTGGAAGGCATGGCTGCCCATGCCCCATGCCTTCGAATGGAAGCATCCTAGAGGTTAAACCCCCCCCCCCCCCATGTGAGACCACTACTTGCCCTCTCTCTGTAACATCCTAGATTTTTTGGAAAGTTCAAAAATCTCAAAATTTTGAAACTTTTCCTTCTTTTAAAAACAAAAGCATCAAAACACACGAAAAATTTAAACACGAAAGAAATATTATGACTTTTCCAAAGTATTTGGAATTTTCTATCCTTAATGAACCTCTATTCCCAAATGTTTTGAAGATTATTTAATTTTGCAATGTCACAAAAGATTTACTTAAAACCCTATTTATGAAAAACTTCAAATCTAAAAGGGTTGGAAAACGTTCCATAAATATTTAAATAAAGGGTTCGGATTTTACAAATCTCTTTTTATATACGTATATTTTGTAGAATACCTGTCTTAGTATATTCGAGGCCTCGAATTTAGTTTCTGTAGTATTTTCGTCCTATAGACCTATTGTAACGTCTTGATTTTTTTTTACGGGGTTATTTTTTTTTAGCAAAGGATGTTACGGCAAAATAAATAAATGAAGTATTTTATTCGGAGTTAATAGTATTGATTCCAAACTTTTTGAACTAATTTAATTTTTTTTAAACAAGAGTTTGAGTCCCTAGTTCCAGTTGATTTTGATTTGCCATTTGCTTTCATATTTGGTTCTTCAAAAGAAATTTTTCCATATATTGGGAGTTAGCCTTTTAGACATCCACATGAATTGGTATAACCATGCATGGTACATGCACTTGCACACCATCTAAGTTTAAGTCATGTACGTACACGTACATATGCAATGATTAATACCTAGTCGTTGCACCTATACGTGAATTAATCAGTACAAGATGCACCTATCGATTGCCTTTCTTTTCTTTCCTTCCTAGCAACATGGCACGCTCAGCGCACTAAAAAAAAGAAAAGAAATAACCAAACCCTAGCCGATGAAACCACGTGACCTGAGCCAGTACCGCTCCCAGCTCTAGCGATGTGTCGCGGACCTCTTTGTCTCCCTTCTTTTGTGCGCATTGATGCAGCCATCTGCAAACGGCAGGCAACATTGATCGCACGCAAAACTGCCGCCACCATTACCTCAAAATTTTACTCCGGCAATGAAGTTCCAATTCATTCACATTCACCTTCCCTATATGGAGCGCCCATGACGCCCTTTTTCTCTCCTTTTCCATCTTCCATCTCCACAAAAGCTTTAGCCTCTCACCCGAATCCAATCTTGCCCGGAGCTCGGACGGACACCGTCATTATTCCCGGCGACTCCGACCACCGGAGACCAAGCTGCGGCGCCAGGAGGACCGCGAGGAGGAGGAGGGTCCGTTCCCGAAACCGGAAATTCCTTCCGTTCATCGCACACGTCGCAGTTCGCACGTCCATCTCTTCGGTTCACCGACTTCCCGCGACGACTACATCGAGCTCGGTGAGAATTATAGATTTTCCTTGCACCAGCATGTTGGACTCGTTGATGCCTACCTCCTAGACATGGTTTCCAGTCATAGATCTTTATTTTGCCGCGTGGCCGTATGAGCCGAACGCCACCGATGGCATTCGCGTGTTAGCCTGCCCTCCATACCGCGGATCAATATCATCTTTTTGTAGAAAACTTGCCAAATGATCATAGGAACCCAGCGGCGATGTTACTTTTTGTATATCTATGATAGTTTCCAAAATACTTTATAAGCTATGTTGATACACCTGAAGTTCACAGCAGATTTGATCTTTTTACATCCATACGTTCATATAGTGTTGTCCTGTTATTTGCATATGCTTGGTGTACTGCTTGCATATATATTCTGACGTGAAGGTTTGTTTGATTTAGTCGCATCATGATTTTCTTCTTAGAAATCACATGTTCAACCATGGTTTGGATGAGTAGAATGTAATCATACTATTTGTATATACCTATATCATTAAGTACCGTTCTTGCTTGATTACTGCTAGGTGAACCATTCATGTTGCTATTATCTCAGTTAATTATCAATGATTGTCTAGTTTGATTACAGAGATCTTGCTTGATTGTACATACCTACTATCAATCTCACGTTTAGCCATAGAGTTAATTGGTAGAATTTATTCATGTGTTCTTTATACCTTTAGCTACTGTTTTAGAATTTATTTACTGCTGTAGGATCTTTCTTGTTGATCTTGTACTTCACTTAGTATTGCTATGTCTATCATGCTTGTATGCTAGAATAAGAAGATTTTCAATGTTTATTCTTGCAATTTATCTTATGTTGTTACATGTCTAGTTTAGAGGCTAATTACTTCCATTATAGTATATTACAAGATTTTACATGATTTTCATGTTGTTCATATGTTTTTTTTTACTTGGTGTTCATCATGCTAGAAAAAGTGTAATTCTTTGTCTTAGTGCATGATTAAATTTGGTTATGTGTTTAGTTAGAGTCTAATCTCTTGTGTTGTACATCTTGCCAAATTTTAGCATAATGTCTTTGTTGTTTAGGTTGTCTTATTCAGTTCTTGTTGTGTTATTCTTGCTAGAGTGGTTGTTATGACATGTTTACAATGTTACTAGTTGTAGCTTATTATTCAGATTGCTATATGTTTATCTACTATGATAATTGTTTGTGCATTGCATGTTATAACTATGTCACTATATATTGGCTACATATTTTATAAAATATTTGGTTAATAAAAAATTGTCCGATTGCCCAACCTTAGTTAATCCCATTCCTAGTCAAGCCATTTCGTCCGTTATTTCCTCTCACTCTATGTCAAACGGCAACACACTGTTTATTTTATCTTATCCGTTTATTATTTGAAGTTGGCATTTGTTGGAATTTCATCATTTTGCCGATTAGGGAATGACGGGTTTCAGGATAAAGAGATATACGAACATGAAAAACACTCGAACAATGAATAATTCATTCCTTTATTTGAGTGTTTGTCGAAATGCTTGTTTATTGTATTATTATTTCAATGTATAGATTGTACGGAGAGAAGCGTTCTTTTTGTGAAGAGAGTGTAATTCTACACCAAATTTAAAAAGGCAAGTAACACACCATCAACTACCCATTATTTTCTATATGCATTAGTTGATTTTGAGTAGTATGCATGATAGGAAATTTTTAATAAGTTATATTATGCTATGCTATATCCTAGTAGTGTGTAGCCATCCTTATACCTTGTTATTTTGATGCCTTGGTACTTATTTAGATGCTTAGCCATGCTACAAAAATTGTTTTACTAGATGTTGAGGAAAAATTATAAGTATAACTAATGAATGAACCACCTGGGTGGAAGTGGTAAGACTGGGTTATGTTGAGTGTTGCCTCAGGGCCCTTGTCTAAGGGTTATTCCACTTGAGGTTGTCACTTGCGGATGGCCACCCAGGAACAAAGAGATTACTATGTCCCTCTAAATCTAGTAGCTTCCCGTGCAGCCTTTTGACAATGTGGGCTCTGTCTTGATCAATTAAGTTGTGAGGGTTCAGCCCAGGCTTGACAAGCAGATGTAGCAAAATTATAGGTGGAACGGGTCTTGCCGGTGGGTTTGGACTTCTTCTTCTGAAAGATCTCGTCTCAATTCTCTCCTTTCCATGATGCACTCCGGGTGAATAGGATGTTTGGGCTAATTGAAGACAAAGGGTGAAAGTGCACAACCTCTGCAGAGTCAACAAACTAAGATCTTAGCCGTGTCCCCGGTTATGGACAACTATGAGCAGCTGGACAAGGATTGACGGAAGAATCTCATCACCAATTTCAATAAGTAAAATTTTGACCAAGTTAAGTGTATTGTGGTGCTTGGATCTAAATCCAATGTTGCCACCCCTTTGAAAAGAAAAGTTTGTTTTACAAAAGAGATAGGACAAAACTGGCTTTATGCGAACTTAGCCTAAACTCCACTCAGCCAAATAAGCATGTAGTACTAGTCTTGCCATTTATATCCACCATAGTGTTACTTGCCAATACATTAAATTGTATTGACTCCCTTGTGGCTGCATATTCCATATTGCAGATGTTTCTGAAGACGAGTGAGGATTTCGTTTAGGATCTCGAGACTATCGCCAACATGTTTTGCCTGTGGCACATGAAGAAGATGGGCTCAATGTTGTACTATGTATTCCGTTGTATTTCTTTGTTTTCTGCTAGTCTTCTAAGACTATGCAAGTTGTAATCCTATTTTGTAAAGACTGGATCATGCGATGTAATAGAATTTGATGCATTTGCATGATATTTCATTTTGTACTGTGGTGCTAGCAATTGATCCAGGGACTAGCACAATAACACAGGTATTCCATCTTTATTAAAAGTTGGGATGCTACAAAATGGTATCAGAGCATTGTGTTGCCTGTAGAATTCGAGACCCTTAGGTTTGGAAGCCATTTTTGATCATGTTATTATCTCCTTAGAGTATTTTGGATCCTAGCGGCATAGTGAGATGAAGCGGCCCGGACAACTTTACGTGTCCACGGACATGAGACCGTTCCCTGATTGGCTAGCGGGTGCCAGTATCTCTCACTATAGTGAATATCCAATTTTCAACAAGTTGTTAATAACCCCTTGATCACCCTAGGATTGAAAACTTTCTATGTTCAAACTTTCTAGAAACAAAACAATCCTCTTAATCTTTCTCATATCCTCTCATCTATTATTCACCTTCAAAATTTTCTAGATGACCTCCCTCCTCAATACCATCAAGACAGGAATGTTGATGACCATACCATGAAGTGCAAGAAGTATTTTCACCACATGAAGACACTCAAGAAATTGAAGAAAAACTCAAGAAGATATAGATGAGACCACCAATCTAGTTCCTTTGTTAAAACAACGTTAACGTGTTAGAGTATTGATCATTCCAATGAGTGTGGAATGACAATATTAGTTGTTTTCTAAAACCTTGATGTTTGGTGTGATGAATGTGTTGATATATGTTTGTTATGTGTTGTTTGCAAGATGAGTTTCCTTGTTCTGTTGTGTGAGGTAGGAACTTTCTTTAGTCTCTTTCTAAATCTCTACTCATCCCTACTAGACCAAACCCAACACCATACTCATTCACCAACCATAGGGAACTATCATGTGGAGTGCAACCACTGAAAGAACACCCAAGGCTATACCTTAACTAGTACCCTTGAGACAGACCCTCCAACCAAGGGATGACATAGATATCAAGATCTTGTTCTTTTGTGTGAAAGAACAATCACATCCTATATCAAAGCCATCTCCATCCAGAGGAGCAGCAAGTTAACCCTCAAGTGAAGATAGACAAGTGAACTCAAAGGTGCATAAGCTATGAAGATTTCAGAGCCTACTACACAAAGAGAAGAATCAATGAAGCTCAACCACCCGGATAGTGTTGCATAAGAGTTTATGCAACCATTAGTTTGAGGATCGATAGTTTAGCTCAGGTCTGTCTTACAGATTGAAAACTTTCTATTAGACAAGTGAGGTTGGCCTAGTGTTAGATTCCGAGATTTGCCAAACCAAATACATGGTAGTGGATTGAGTGTGATGTGGAGTAGCTACCATGACGACTACTCATTTCATTCGCTTTGTTATGAGGAATGATAAATCTGAGTGACATACCTATTAGAGAGACGACGATACTAAGCCTGAACCATATAATGGTAAAATGCAATAACAACCCTATGTTAGGAAAGTGTTGCTCAAACGTATTAATCTTCGGTGAGGATCAAACCAACCTTGGAGGTATCAAGCAATAGAAGATATTGCCTACCATTGGAGTTTTGTTTGAAATAACATGGTATTTTCATTCAAGGAAGACAACAACAATGATAGAAGATTGCCAAAGACATCAAAAGACCAAGTTGAGAGTAACCCAAGGACTTTTGATTGACCTAAAGAGTGACACCCCAGTGAGGTAGTTCAACAGAACTATATTGGTCTGCAACTCTACCGCGAAGGAAAGTTCTACTCAAGCCAATTTGGAATCTAGCTACACTCCAAGTAATGGAATTAGACAACCCACAAAGAATTTCCTTTAAGGGTGGTAGCCCACCTAGTTGCTATGGAACCCAAATTACCTAAACCTATCATTCTTGATAGCCTTCCCAAATCTCGAGACGAGATTTACTTTAAGGGTGGTAGTCTGTAACATCCTAGATTTTTTGGAAAGTTCAAAAATCTCAAATTTTTTAAACTTTTCCTTCTTTTAAAAACAAAAGCATCAAAACACACGAAAAATTTAAACACGAAAGAAATATTATGACTTTTCCAAAGTATTTGGAATTTTCTATCCTTAATGAACCTCTATTCCCAAATGTTTTGAAGATTATTTAATTTTGCAATGTCACAAAAGATTTACTTAAAACCCTATTTATGAAAAACTTCAAATCTAAAAGGGTTGGAAAAGGTTCCATAAATATTTAAATAAAGGGTTCGGATTTTACAAATCTCTTTTTATATACGTATATTTTGTAGAATACCTGTCTTAGTATATTCGAGACCTCGAATTTAGTTTCTGTAGTATTTTCGTCCTATAGACCTATTGTAACGTCTTGATTTTTTTTTACGGGGTTATTTTTTTTAGCAAAGGATGTTACGGCAAAATAAATAAATGAAGTATTTTATTCGGAGTTAATAGTATTGATTCCAAACCTTTTGAACTAATTTAATTTTTTTTAAACAAGAGTTTGAGTCCCTAGTTCCAGTTGATTTTGATTTGCCATTTGCTTTCATATTTGGTTCTTCAAAAGAAATTTTTCCATATATTGGGAGTTAGCCTTTTAGACATCCACATGAATTGGTATAACCATGCATGGTACATGCACTTGCACACCATCTAAGTTTAAGTCATGTACGTACACGTACATATGCAATGATTAATACCTAGTCGTTGCACCTATACGTGAATTAATCAGTACAAGATGCACCTATCGATTGCCTTTCTTTTCTTTCCTTCCTAGCAACATGGCACGCTCAGCGCACTAAAAAAAAGAAAAGAAATAACCAAACCCCAGCCGATGAAACCACGTGACCTGAGCCAGTACCGCTCCCAGCTCTAGCGATGTGTCGCGGACCTCTTTGTCTCCCTTCTTTTGTGCGCATTGATGCAGCCATCTGCAAACGGCAGGCAACATTGATCGCACGCAAAACTGCCGCCACCATTACCTCAAAATTTTACTCCGGCAATGAAGTTCCAATTCATTCACATTCACCTTCCCTATATGGAGCGCCCAGGTCGCCCTTTTTCTCTCCTTTTCCATCTTCCATCTCCACAAGAGCTTTAGCCTCTCACCCGAATCCAATCTTGCCCGGAGCTCGGACGGGCACCGTCATTATTCCCGGCGACTCCGACCACCGGAGACCAAGCTGCGGCGCCAGGAGGACCGCGAGGAGGAGGAGGGTCCGTTCCCGAAACCGGAAATTCCTTCCGTTCATCGCACACGTCGCAGTTCGCACGTCCATCTCTTCGGTTCACCGACTTCCCGCGACGACTACATCGAGCTCGGTGAGAATTATAGATTTTCCTTGCACCAGCATGTTGGACTCGCTGATGCCTACCTCCTAGACATGGTTTCCAGTCATAGATCTTTATTTTGCCGCGTGGTCGTATGAGCCGAACGCCACCGATGGCATTCGCGTGTTAGCCTGCCCTCCATACCGCGGATCAATATCATCTTTTTGTAGAAAACTTGCCAAATGATCATAGGAACCCAGCGGCGATGTTACTTTTTGTATATCTATGATAGTTTCCAAAATACTTTATAAGCTATGTTGATACACCTGAAGTTCACAGCAGATTTGATCTTTTTACATCCATACGTTCATATAGTGTTGTCCTGTTATTTGCATATGCTTGGTGTACTGCTTGCATATATATTCTGACGCGAAGGTTTGTTTGATTTAGTCGCATCATGATTTTCTTCTTAGAAATCACATGTTCAACCATGGTTTGGATGAGTAGAATGTAATCATACTATTTGTATATACCTATATCATTAAGTACCGTTCTTGCTTGATTACTGCTAGGTGAACCATTCATGTTGCTATTATCTCAGTTAATTATCAATGATTGTCTAGTTTGATTACAGAGATCTTGCTTGATTGTACATACCTACTATCAATCTCACGTTTAGCCATAGAGTTAATTGGTAGAATTTATTCATGTGTTCTTTATACCTTTAGCTACTGTTTTAGAATTTATGTACTGCTGTAGGATCTTTCTTGTTGATCTTGTACTTCACTTAGTATTGCTATGTCTATCATGCTTGTATGCTAGAATAAGAAGATTTTCAATGTTTATTCTTGCAATTTATCTTATGTTGTTACATGTCTAGTTTAGAGGCTAATTACTTCCATTATAGTATATTACTAGATTTTACATGATTTTCATGTTGTTCATATGTTTTTTTTTACTTGGTGTTCATCATGCTAGAAAAAGTGTAGTTCTTTGTCTTAGTGCATGATTAAATTTGGTTATGTGTTTAGTTAGAGTCTAATCTCTTGTGTTGTACATCTTGCCAGATTTTAGCATAATGTCTTTGTTGGTTAGGTTGTCTTATTCAGTTCTTGTTGTGTTATTCTTGCTAGAGTGGTTGTTATGACATGTTTACAATGTTACTAGTTGTAGCTTATTATTCAGATTGCTATATGTTTATCTACTATGATAATTGTTTGTGCATTGCATGTTATAACTATGTCACTATATATTGGCTACATATTTTATAAAATATTTTGTTAATAAAAAATTGTCCGATTGCCCAACCTTAGTTAATCCCATTCCTAGTCAAGCCATTCCGTCCGTTATTTCCTCTCACTCTATGTCAAACGGCAACACACTGTTTATTTTATCTTATCCGTTAATTATTTGAAGTTGGCATTTGTTGGAATTTCATCATTTTGCCGATTAGGGAATGACGGGTTTCAGGATAAAGAGATATACGAACATGAAAAACACTCGAACAATGAATAATTCATTCCTTTATTTGAGTGTTTGTCGAAATGCTTGTTTATTGTATTATTATTTCAATGTATAGATTGTACGGAGAGAAGCGTTCTTTTTGTGAAGAGAGTGTAATTCTACACCAAATTCAAAAAGGCAAGTAACACACCATCAACTACCCATTATTTTCTATATGCATTAGTTGATTTTGAGTAGTATGCATGATAGGAAATTTTTAATAAGTTATATTATGCTATGCTATATCCTAGTAGTGTGTAGCCATCCTTATACCTTGTTATTTTGATGCCTTGGTACTTATTTAGATGCTTAGCCATGCTACAAAAATTGTTTTACTAGATGTTGAGGAAAAATTATAAGTATAACTAATGAATGAACCACCTGGGTGGAAGTGGTAAGACTGGGTTATGTTGAGTGTTGCCTCAGGGCCCTTGTCTAAGGGTTATTCCACTTGAGATTGTCACTTGCGGATGGCCACCCAGGAACAAAGAGATTACTATGTCCCTCTAAATCTAGTAGCTTCCCGTGCAGCCTTTTGACAATATGGGCTCTGTCTTGATTAATTAAGTTGTGAGGGTTCAGCCCAGGCTTGACAAGCAGATGTAGCAAAATTATAGGTGGAACGGGTCTTGCCGGTGGGTTTGGACTTCTTCTTCTGAAAGATCTCGTCTCAATTCTCTCCTTTCCATGATGCACTCCGGGTGTATAGGATGTTTGGGCTAATTGAAGACAAAGGGTGAAAGTGCACAACCTCTGCAGAGTCAACAAACTAAGATCTTAGCCGTGTCCCCGGTTATGGACAACTATGAGCAGCTGGACAAGGATTGACGGAAGAATCTCATCACCAATTTCAATAAGTAAAATTTTGACCAAGTGAAGAGTATTGTGGTGCTTGGATCTAAATCCAATGTTGCCACCCCTTTGAAAAGAAAAGTTTGTTTTACAAAAGAGATAGGACAAAACTGGCTTTATGCAAACTTAGCCTAAACTCCACTCAGCCAAATAAGCATGTAGTACTAGTCTTGCCATTTATATCCACCATAGTGTTACTTGCCAATACATTAAATTGTATTGACTCCCTTGTGGCTGCATATTCCATATTGCAGATGTTTCTGAAGACGAGTGAGGATTTCGTTTAGGATCTCGAGACTATCGCCAACATGTTTTGCCTGTGGCACATGAAGAAGATGGGCTCAATGTTGTACTATGTATTCCGTTGTATTTCTTTGTTTTCTGCTAGTCTTCTAAGACTATGCAAGTTGTAATCCTATTTTGTAAAGACTGGATCATGCGATGTAATAGAATTTGATGCATTTGCATGATATTTCATTTTGTACTGTGGTGCTAGCAATTGATCCAGGGACTAGCACAATAACACAGGTATTCCATCTTTATTAAAAGTTGGGATGCTACACTCTCTCTCCCCCTCAAGCTTTCTCTCTCTCTCTCTGAAAATATCTCCAAACCAAACCCTAGCCGAAATGGCTCGCCGTCGATCGGCCGTTGGTGAGCTCGCCGCCGGTCGCCGTTGATCCCATCCTCTCCGCCTCATCGTGTTTGTCCTCGGTGCCAGAGGAATCGAGCCGGAACGCCTCGAGGAGCCCGCGCCGTCCGATTCCCTCCTTCGGGTCCGGCGAGCTCCGGCGAGGGATCACCGTCGCCTCGAGCCTCCTCCGCCCTCACCGAGATCTCCCACGCGTCTAGGGTGAGCCTGCGTTCCTCACGGTCCCCCTTCCCCTCTCCCTTGCGCTCTAGAACGTGGCCGCGCCGTGCTCAATGTCCGGCCGCCGCGCGCCGCCGTCGCCGGCCGCTCTCCGGCGATTTCCAGGAAACGAGACCACGCCCTTTTGCTTCCCCGCGTCGAGGCAAATGTATGGGTGCTTTTGATTTGCATTTTGGTGGCCGGAATCAGCGGATTGGGACCTCGCCGGAGCCCTCCCGCCGGCGAGGGGCGTCACACTGGCGTCAGCGGCCTTGACCCCGCGCAGGGCAGGTCAAACCTGCGCGTGGGCCTCGCAGTTGCCTGCGTGGCTGCCTGCGTGGCCGCCTGGCCCGCTGGTCAGCGGCAGGGGCTGGATCCCCTCGCGGTGCCAATGGATCTGGCCGGCCCAGTAGCAGATCTAGCCCACCCACAGTTGTTTTTCCATTTAATTTTTCCAGAAAATGTACCTGTTTACTTTTGGCTCTAAAAGCTAATCTAAAAGATGAATTTGACCAAGATAAAATTCACAGTGGTAAAGCAACAAAATCTAAACCATCTCCAATTTGTAGATCTACTTTTGGATGAATATTTTAGACATGAAAAATGTTTTGGCAACAGGTATCAGAAACAGCAAAATGAGCACCATTTTAATTTCACAACTCAGAATGAGGTTTATCCAATTGCATTGGAAAGCCCTTGAAATTTCCTAACATGATCAATTAACCTTGATTCCAAATTCCTAACTTTTTTGAAATGGCATGCAATTTGGTAAAACACCAGAGAGCACTTTGGTGTTTTTTATAAAATCATTAAAAATGATTTTTGATGCAAACTCAACTGGATGGTCTTTTATATGTTTAGGGCTATCCAAAACTATCTGGGTTTAATTTTTAGAGCATCATAGAAAATTTGGTGGACAGATCTTTAATTTGCATGTTTCTGCCATTTTGGCATTTTAGGTAATTAATAGGTGTGAATATATTTTTGTGTTGCAATATTGTTTTCTAGCATGTACAAGTTGTGTGAACTTGTTTTCTAAGGTTTACTTAGCTATTTTAGCATGTTAGATTGTGTGGACTTGAGTTGAGAAGAAATAGGATTTATGTTAGTAGCATATGTTTTATCTCTAGTTTATACTTGCATAGAATTTTTGAGTGATAAATTATGTGCAAACACTTGGATTATGGTGTTGAGAGATTGTATACAGTACCATGTTGGTACTTATATTATGTTGGTATCACCTCTGCTAGCTTGCATTTGAGTTGGTAGAGAAGCATGAGTAGTTTAGTCATCACTATGCAAATGCTGGAAAAATTCTCTCATGTGTAGATTTTTTGGCATAAGAATTTGTGGTTGTGTAGCCACATATTTTTGTGTTGTATTCATAGGACCAGTAGCATTTTGATGATGTTTTTATGAGTACTTGACCCCTGAAGTTTTCACTTGTGTGGAAATAATAGCATGAATAGCATTACCTTGCTTATTTTAGCATCCTATTATTTTCTACTAGTATGGTTATTGCACTAGATGCTAGTTTAGTCTTTTGTTAATTTTTAGCAAGTAGGACCAGAGGATTTGTGACCTCTTAATGCTTTGTTATGCTAATGGAACACCCACTGGTGTCATTGCATTTTTGTTGGAAACATTATTTCCCCCACACTAGATGTGTTTCTTTTATATAGTTCTCTAACTAATGAGTGCCTAGTATTTTTGCCTTGAGCTTTTAAGTGCTAAATGAAAATGTGTATGCTTCTGTTTGTAAGTGGTTGTAATCATGTGTGGCTTTCTAGGAAAAATCCATCTTTGGTATGTTGTTTGATTCCTCTAGTAATGCCCTTTTTATTACCACTAGTATGTAGGAGTTGCCCTGCAAATTGATGCATTGTTTTATTAAATGGGATATTTTTGTTATAGCAAGTATAGATGTTTTTCACTCCTATTTTTATGACATGGACCCTCTGGTTGTATTTCAATTACTTGATTGAAATCATCCATTGATTCCTCATGTTTGAGTAGTACTAGTTCCCTAGCATTTTTGTATTGAATTATTTTTCCTGCCAACTTGTGTTTGGTAGATACTTGTGTATCCTAGCATGAGGACATGTTTTCATTTCCCATTATGATAACATGGTTCCTTGTTTGCATTTTAGTATTTTACTTATTATGCATGCTTGCATAGCAAACCCTTAGTAGAAGCATGTCCATACGATTCCTCCTTTTTAGTCATTGTTTATATTGTTCTCACTATGAGAATTGTGTGTTTTGTGATGAGTCTATTGCCTTGTTGCACTTGTGTAGACTCACTGATTTGTAAAAGTCACTTTTGCAAATCATGTGTCTTATTTATTCTTGATGTGAATTTAGGCTTAGTAGATTAGCTACCTTGTTCTTTTTGTGGTTTGGTTGACAGACCCATTGCCATGCTTATTATTGTGCATGTTTTGTATACTTTTAGTAGTCTCACCCATGTGAAACTAAGTGTATTTTGGGGTTTCTTAATATCTTGGTATGAGAGTGGCACACCCACTGAATCCATGATATTGAGGTTGTGAGAGATGTTCCTCCAACCTTGAGTTGCCTTATTAAATGGCATTTCTGCCAAGTGTGTTTGTTTGATTGTTTGCCTCAATTAAGAATTAGGTGATTGGTTATTTTTAGTTTCCTTGCTGTATGTATTGTTATGCATTGTTGCTTGCCTTGATTGGTTCTGAAGGTGTGTCCTTTATTCTTTTTACGACATTAGAAAACGAAGAGGAAGGGAGTGTCGTGAAGCTCTGTTCCAAGTTCCAGTCACTCCAAAACCAGGGACACAAGGAGTTACCAGGCAAGCCATCCTGATGCTTGCTGATACAATACTTATCATTATCTATCATGCATGTTTTACCTCTGAAGTTTTACCAAAACTTGATTATCAAAACTATTTTTGATGTGGCTATTACTACTATACTATTATATAGGTTACTATTATGCCAGTAGTTAAACTTGGTAATACCAAGCCCATAAGCCACCATATGGTATTTATTACCATCAAATATACTAGTCCCTAAGTGGACACCCTAAAATTGTGATTCTACAAAACAAAGGCTTTACGGAAAAACCCGGAGAAAAGGCGGATCCTTGTTCTCCGGAGGAATGTGGAAGTGGTCATTTTTGAGAAATTGGTGTTTTCAAAAATGACACATAACCTAGTCTTCGCCGGAAAACCTTTACCGTACTGCCACCCTACCCCAACATGGGCACGGGGCTTAACTTGAAGTTTGTCCTTGTTAGTGTGTGTTCTATCTCAATCGCTATAAGGGGCGTCGTACCCTCGAACCGAATGTCGTCAAAACTCCCAATATTGAGACATATAAAGTGTGGGATTAATTTTCCCTCCGGACGCATTAGTGGGGGCTCCTGGCTTGGCGGGGATTAGCCCGGTGCCGGGGATGCGGACACTCGACTGAAGAGATAGACATGTACTAGTTTGAACATAGTGGATGGTTATGATCAGATACCTGATGTTTACATACTGTTGTTACAGTCCGTGGTTGTTCACGGTAGGTGTACTGGATCTGGTGGATGAGTACACCTCTGCAGAGTACAACTTTTTCGAAGAAGCCGCGTCCTCGGATATGGACAGTTGAATGGCCATGTATCTAGCATTGTGTCAATGTTTTCAAAAGAGGAAGTTTTTGAAAAGGAATTTTTGAAGGGAAGTGTTGAACTTGTGAAGTTCTGAAAGGAAGGAAAACTTATACCGTGGAGGTATCGTCGATGATGAAAAGCCAGATGTTGTTATACGAAACAAAATGTTTTGCAAAGAAAACCTTTTCTACTCTAAGCAAGAATTCTGGAAACTGATTCCAAGAAGTTTTGCAAAGAGAAAATATTATTTTAACAAAGCTTTACAAAACCTCTTGTACATGTGACATCTACAAAAGAAATAAAACTATATTATTTTTCTTCTGAAGTATCTTCTTCAACGAAGATACAGATTAACCTGACTGCAACTGTGGTGTCATCATATATGAACACCATTGATAGTGAACCTTATTTATAGCCTACCTATCCCACCATATAAGCATATTTGCATGTTTGGTAAGTGACATGATGGATGTCTTGCTGACTACATTCAAATGTACTCATTATGGTTTCGCCCCTGGTATTTACTTGCCAGACTTTGAGAAGGAGCCTCCAAAGGAGATCTATGAAGAGAAGTACGGAGCTGACGGCTTTGCGAACTAGGATCGTCTCCGGGTCAGCAGCCTGTAGGTTAAGGCGTGACTTGGGCTCATCTACGTTGTGTTTTAATTGTCTTCCGCTGTGTTTGATAAGTTGCCTGCCCTATGTGGCAGTTGTGTTAAACTTGATCGTGTGATCATTTATGTAATACCTTTATATATTCGTGTAATGGATGATGTATTTCTGTATGCCAACTTTGTATGTTGTTCACGACTGATCTTTCCGGGATCGTGAATGTATGCATACGGAGGGTTTCAGACTGCCGGTCTGGGGTCCTTACAGGGATTCTACTGGCTCACAGCAGCCAGAGACGCAAAGGAGCTAGTCGAACGGTGCAACGATTGCCAGCGATTCGCACCAAAACCACACGCAGCCGCTACAGAACTACATATGATACCCATCGCCTGGCCCTTTGCACAATGGGGGCTGGACATGGTAGGACCGCTACGCAAGTCCACGCCAGGTGGATACACACACTTGCTGGTCGCAGTCGACAAATTTACCAAATGGATCGAAGCCATGCCAGTAACCTCGGCTAGCGCTCAATGCACCGTCAAATTCCTTGATTCCATTGTATGCAGATTTGGAGTGCCACACGATATTATTACAGACAATGGTACTAATTTCACAGCCAAGGAAACACAGCAGTTCTGCGAAGAAAAGGGCATCAACTTCAAATGCGCTTCAGTTGCCCATCCGCAAACGAACGGACAAGTCGAAAGATCCAACAGCTTAGTTTCAGCTGGCATCAAGAAGCGTCTACTCGATCGTCTACACCCAGCAGCGGGACATTGGGCCGAAGAGCTACCCTCCGTGCTATGGAGCCTCCGCACAACTCCAAACCGATCTACAAACTACACGCCATTTTTCATGGTATACGGGGCAGAAGCAGTCCTTCCCGAGGACGTCAGGTTCAGCGCACGTACGCAGAGGGGTAGCGTTGATGGGCTCCTTCCCGGGCGATTCTTCCAAGGAGTTGTCCTTAGAGGTGGCCTCGTCACCTTCCACTCGACGGCGTTTATGATGACCGCCACCCGAGTCCCCTGCGTCATCCGAAGAATCTTGGTCGGAGCTCAAAGAAGCGTTGGCAACGCTGGTATCGGCTGGGCCATCCAGGTTACTCGCTAATAACTCCGAGGCCTCCGCCCCAGATACGGGAGGGTAGCAGGTGGCCATGGATAAGCTCTACAGGAAAAGACAGAAGAATTTCAGTCGACCAAAATTCAGACCAAGAAAAAATAATGAGAAAAGAAAGGCAAACTCACTTCGGATGGTGGAGGCCTTGACGCGTCAAAGGCTGCGACCGTGCAGTGGGGAAATTTTTCTTCCACCTTCAAGCTGGTGATGGCCTCGATCTTTTTCTCGAACTCGACGTTTGAGAGCTCTTCATGGCTCACACGACTGGGATCCTCAGAGCCTTGGTATTCCCACATCATGGAGGGCCTGTGCTGCAGAGGTTGAATTCTGCGCTTGAGAAAGATACCCGCCAGGTGTAGCCCGTTGAGCACGACTCCAGCAGCTTGATCATGGAGGGCTGCCACCCTTGCGAGTAGTGGCGTGACGACCTGCGTTTCTTCAGCCGACAACTTGTGCGCCCAGGATTTCCGCCTCTTCAAGACAGCGAACGGGTGGAATTCCTCGATCCCACCCGAGCTGTTGTCGATGACGTAAAACCACTTTTTTCTCCAGCCCTGGGCAGAGTCGATGAAGTACATGCTGAAGTAGCTATTCTCCGATTTTGCTTGGATCCCGAAGCCACCCGTGCGAAGCGGCTCGCCAAGCTCAGATTCCACCCGCGATTTCTCGCGGAAGATCCGGACTTTGAAGAGGGCCTTCCAGAGGCCCCAGTGTGGGCGAAAGCCCAAAAAGCATTCACAGAATACAATGAAGCACGATATGTGCTACACTGCATTCGGGGGAAGATCGTGGAGCTATATGCCATAAACATACAGCAATGCCACGAGGAATGGATGGAGGGGAAGAGAAAGACCGCGCGACACGTGGTCCGTGAAGACCACGCGTTCGTTCGCGTGCGGGTTGGGTACCTCCTCCTTCTTGCCGAGACGCACCCGCTTCTCGGACTCCGCTGGCAGTAGCCCCTCCCGCTGCATCTCCTTGATGCTTTTCGCTGTGGTGTTGGGCGAACGCCAGTCGCCCGAGCGTGGTGCAGGCTGTGTCGAAACTTCTCACGACGCCGAAACAGCAGCGCCACGTTTCTTGCCTCCCGCCATCACTGCTAAGCACGAGCTTGAGGAGAGTAGGAAGACGAGCGCGAGGAAGAAGATGAACTGGAAGACGAAGGCTGGGAAAGATTCACCGTTCCACCAAGACCCATATTTATACACGGGGCTACTCGATCCTGGCCACTCGATGCGCCACGTGGCGTCCATCGCGGCCACCACGTGCGAAGACGAAACGAGGAGGCGGTGGATGCTGTTTCCTGCCACGATCTTAACGGAGGATCGTGGGCATTTACTGCGCAGTTCGCGTAAAAACCGGAAACGACGCCTCGTTTCCGGTCAAAAAGCTGACAAAGTGGGCCAGCTCTTCTGCTCTCACTCCGTCACGTCCCATCGGGAGGATAAAAGTGCGCCATGACGTTATTGCGTGCATCATCAAGCTTGGAAATCTTTCGATTGAAAAGTTCAAAACGCGAAAATAACTTCGCATGAACAGAAATCCTTCGAATAAAAGTCTAAACACGAAAGATAACTTTGTATGGACAAATCATGACGTGAAATCTCTCTCACAGGAAAAAATACCCTACACACGAAAATTCTTTCGTATGGGCACAATATCCCAAACATGAAAACTCTTTCATATGGGCATAAAACTCCTAACACGAAAACTATTTCGTATGGACAAGGAACTACAAACCCAAAACTACGCAAGTAGGCAGATCCTGCCACTCATACACACGATGTTTGCACATCATAAACCCAGATTGTTCAGCCGACTAGGTACATCCGGGTGCCATATTTTTCGAATATGAAGGTAAGACCTGATAGATCTCTCTTGAAGGCCTGGAATCGCACTCAAGCTGCGTCCTCCGGTATGATTCCGTGTCAACAACACGAAGAAAAATCCTAGCGGACGCGCCGGGTACCCCCATAGGTTAAGTTCGATTCGGTAAGACCACTACGGCCCAATCGCAACGATCACCTCGTCGGGTTCGAGTCGGAGGTCTCGAATCTGTGTAGGCAAGAACTATTTGGCCCTAGTCGCAATTAATTGGCCCTGAACTTTCGGGAGAGCCAAGCTACTGTGCCATAGCCTTCTGCGATAAACAACCATACAAACAGGCACTTTTCATTACTCGACACTCGGGTACGAAACTCATCACACAGGGTACACGCCTTCCAGGCAAGAGGAAACCTATACTGGTTACCCAAGGGCAATAAAAGTAAAAAAGCTTGACCGTCTACTCGACTGGAAAATCCCAATCGAGCAAACGCTCGGGGGCTACTGACGAAGGAATGGATATTAGACCCTGCGGGAAAGGACACCCCCATCTCCGGCCCAAGGTTAAGGCCCAAGAGGAAGAGCCCTTGGAACGCCGAAAGGCCCATGTGAAGCCCACCCGCAATACCTTGCGGGCTAAGTTAGGAAAGCTGTAACCGACGTAGAGTTCGAATCCTCTAGGGGTAGGGTTTGAGACCTGGCCATCTATATAAGGCCAGGAGAGCCACCGGTAGAGGACTAAGCAACACCGCAACACCAAAGCCTTGAGCTCGAGATCATACTCTCGATTTGAGCCACCATCATTGTAACCGATCTACTCGATTAATACAGATCGACAGAGGCAGGAGTAAGGGTTTTACCTCTACGAGGGCGCCGAACCTGGGTAAATCTTGCCCCCTGTTTAGCCGACGATCGCCACCAGCGCTCATGGGTTCTCCTATTCGAACCCTATGGGTTCACCTGAGGGAATTGCTGAACGACAGATTCGACAACATGCTTGTTGGAAATATGCCCTAGAGGCAAACATATTGATGATGATATTTCCATATGTTTGTGAATATCTGAATAAAAATATTTGTTATTCCGTCCCATGAATAAACTATCATGATATTGGTTAATGAATATGTGATTCATTTGTGAAATCCATTATTTCTATGATGTTATTCTAAATAGGTTCCTAGTCAATAATCATATGAGGGATACATATGAGTTAGTGACTAGCACATATATTGATTGATGATCATGTTTCACGGATCATTGACATGGAGATGTCGATCAATAATGTGGACTCGTGTTGGAGAACATGGAGTTGGACTGACCCACCATGAGACACTGTGAGAATAGTATATTTTTTCATGTCATTAGTTGATATCATATGATATGTATGCTGATTCCTTAGACCTGAGATCTTTGCATGTGCTTGGGATGTGTAAGGGCTTACTTTGGAGCTATCAAACGATACACCGTGACAGGATAGTTATAAAGATAGATTTTAGGTTTGTCAAGAAACATGTCGTGAGTCATGGTTGATCAAGATGGGATTTGCCCTCCGTACATCAGAGAGAGATATCTTGGCCACTCGAATGATCGGATCCAGAAAATGTATGGCCGTACTCTCGGTTAAGTGTTAACCGTGTTTCAGGGATTCCAAGTCATGGAAATCGAGAAAGTTGATCTAGCTATAACAAGGACGACAAGTTCTCACCTTGTGCTTAATCAATATCGTGAGGCAAAGGGAACGAGTATGCAATATTATGGAAGGTTCGTCCGATATGATCTTTACGTGTATCTGGGAGTCGGCACGTCTTGCTAGAGGCCGCTACCGATTATTGGTCGAGTATTGTACTCGTGCCTTGCCCATATATATGTGAACCTATAGGGTCACACACTTAAGGGGTATGCAACATAGTTTGGATGTGATCCATCTAATTGGGTTTATAGTACTAGTGGGCCTCTAATGTAGTAGCCCACTACGTGAGGAGTGGGCAGCCTATAACACACAAGTTGTGTGAGACACAAACCCTAGCCGCCGCACTCTCTCCACCTAGATCGCACCATCGGTGCTAGCACCCCGACCGCGATGTTCCATCCCTGTACGTGTGGATACCTTGGAGGCGCCGCACTTGTGGCACTTGTACGAACCGTTCATGGGATCCGCGAGGAGCTGTACGCGGGATCGTGAGGAGGAGGAGGAGGAGGAGATCGGGAGCGACACGCAAATCCACAGTCTTCCGCTATGCAGTGCGTCAAGAGGTAATTCATGGTTCCATGATCGATTACTTGCAGGGATTCCTAGGAAGAATGCGGTAGAAAATTTTGATTTGTGTTAGCGTAGGCTACCCGTTCTCCAACAGTGGTATCAGAGCCTTGCTGTTTAGTTTTCGATTTGGAGCGGTGGCGGCGTAAAAGGTTACGCCATGACGAATTTGATCCACTCATATTAGATGCGATCTAGTGCGCTTGCCCATGGATTTGGATAACCGTGTTGTCAGTTTGATTGACCCTGTACGGTTGGTCTTCCATACTTGGGGCAGATGCGGCCGGCGGGGCGAACGTTTTTGTCCTACGCAGTCCATTTGATCTGTTTGATTGGCGCAAACATGTGATGTATGTCCTGGCTGTGAGATAGTCCATGAGATGGATCATGCTAGTCATAGTGGGCAATAACTAAGAGTAACATTAATGCCACGTAGGCAAAAAATCTGACATGACAAGTAGTTAATGTGGAGAGAGATTATAGTGGTAACTTAGCTAGTTACCATAACATCACACTTTCCAATGCAATATGAGTTTATAAGCTAATAAATACAACTTTATGCGACACTATGTGTATGTTACTCCCCATTACGAAGGTGGTAACACAGAGTAGTAACATCGTGATGTTACTACTCCTAGTATGTGATACGAATTCCAAGAAGGCTTGAGAGAGTACATATTCAAGAGAGGGACGCATGGATTGATTTAGGGGCAGCCAATATTCACTAGCAGATTTGATCTGCTTTTTTTCTGAAGATTCAGCAGAGGAGCGCAGCCGTTTCATGTGATCGGTAGATTGGATTGCATGAAGATGTTTCCGAAAACGATCTTCCGTACGGGCGTCCATATAAAGCCATAATTTTATTTGCTATGCATGAGCTGGCTGATCCATGAGATGGATAAGTTTGCTGGGAACTTAGAGCGTGTGCAGTGTGCTCTTTTGAGCCATAGCTAAGAGAATCTTTCTCTGTTAGACATACGTCTAAACACTGGAGAGGGTGAGTCTAGCCAAATTTTCTTAGACACTCTTTTGAGCCATAGCTAAGAGAATCTTTCTCTGTTAGACATACGTCTAAACACTGGAGAGGGTGAGTCTAGCCAAATTTTCTTAGACACTGAGTCTAGTACTAGACATATGTCTAAGGGAATCAAATGACAGACGGTCCCACTCGTCAGTGTATGATACATATCTTTTATTGTTATTTTTTATTCTGTTTGATGGGGCCCACGTGTGTGCTAAACGCTGGAGCATATTTTGTTTTCTTAGACTCAAGTCTAGCAAATTTCTTAGCGTGTGTCTAGCCGTTCTCACGTTGTACATGCTCTTACTGCCGATTCGATCTGCCGTAATTGTTTCTGGTATTGTCATATGAGCAGCTCAGGTTTGTGGACTGGTCTCTGCCACTGCAAGTATAAACTTTGTCTTCTTTTTATCCATTTGATGGATTAAAGCACTAGCTGCTACTTTTGCTGTTTTGGAGTATTTTCCGATTTGATTTGTTACTACTCGCGTGAGCTAAAGCCCATAGATGTGATCTAAGTGGCATGTGCGTTTTCCGGTCGTCCGATAATACGTATACTGAAACTTGTGATTATACTATTTTTCATGTGATTGATCACCGGCTAATCAATATTATAATCACAAGTTTGTTGATTAGTAGAATTGTTCTGCTGATGTACGGGCAGCCAGCAGAGTCATATATTTCTGAACGTATATGATACATATTCAGAAATAGGCTTGGAATCATAGGTTCATATGATGGATTTATTGACTTTGGTCATTGGAATTTTAAGCAGATTCTAAGGTATTCAGTGCTAGGAAATACTATTTGATAGTATGTATGCACTTGCACTGAGTTGATTTTTGCTTAACTAATGGAACGATTTGGCATGGAGATGATATTCGTTTCATTAGAGAAATTGTTTGTAGCTACTTATTTTGGTTTGCTCGTAAGGCCGTGGAACAATGCGTTCTCATAGACCGTGTTCCAGCCAGACGTGCTTGTTCCAATGATAACCAGAAGATAAGATCTACTGCTTTCATCGGATCAGAGAAGTTGATATGATCAACTGAAGGGCACTGTTCACTCTGGGATTTATTGATGAGATAAATATTTCAACTTGGTTGGAAAGAGGTTTTCAAAAGTTGGGTAAATGTTATTCGAGTATATATTGGTTATAAGGTGTTATAATGCAGCAAGTAAATGTATATATGCTCATTGATTAATATGATTATTCGATCGTTCTATCGGACACTGGTCGGTGAATTTATTCTTGTGTACTCGTGTGATTGAACATGGTTGTTGGAAATTGTTTTCAAGAGTAATTCCTGAAGCATTGTACATGTTACTAATTCACATTATTATAGATTTTTATTTTATACAAAATTGTTTTGCGGTTAATGATGTGAGTATGGTGATGAGCATTAACTATAGATTTAAGCCTGGTGTTGAGCGAGGCTTCTCAGCCATCTGTCTTTTATGCTGCCACTGGATTGTGGGCCCATGTATGTGTTGTACTGCAGCTTCGTCACTGCAGCAAATTGTTGTTTGTGGGCCACTTGTTGCTGTCTTCCGAGTGCTCGTGTGGACAGTGTCACACCGGTTACTCCTCCACGTCTTTACTCGCGTGCGCAGCTGTGGTGTTGAGTCATGTGTGTATGCATGTATAGAACCGACCAGAGAAATGCGCAGACGTGGCGCAAATCTGGGCACGCGCCGACAGGTGACGACAAAGCTACGTGTTAAAGTAGCTTTCAATGTTTTTAAACATACTAAAGAAGAGAAATATGTCGAGCCATTTTTCTACTTCTTTAATCCTGATCCTCGCGGTACCTGGTGTCCCTAAATCCCTGCCAGGTGGGCCCAATAAGCAAAGCAACACGACACTCATGATTTTTCTCTCACTCTAATTTAATTCGGTCTCTCTCGTACGCATAGAAAACCGCTAGGTTAGAGTGCGCCGGCCACCGCCCTCCCACAACCTCTTGCGCGCCGTCTTCAAAACTCATGCGCGTCGGCCGTCGCCCTCCCCCAACTTCCCGCGTTGTCGGCATGCCACCCCACCCACATGAGAACGCAAACTACCACGAGCTCACGTGTTAGGGACGAGCGCGTGAGCGCGATAGTTCTCCTCGCCGAGCAGGCCAGGCGGTCGTGCGGCCACCCACCTCATGGACGACGATATAACGTTTGGTGTAGACCGCGCGAGGAGACCAACTTTCGGACGGACGGCACGCCGCTCCTGCATTGCCCAGCAAGCAGCCCCTGGACTTTCCTCAAATTGCTCCATGTGCATTGCCCCACCGTGGGTGCTAGCTTGAGGTCCCAGCTCCACCCCAAAATCCTCTGTGGCCAGTCTAGCGCGTGCTCAATGCCAAGAAAGAAACGCTGACGACATTCGGCAAATCTTGTGTCGCCTCTTCTCCCACTCTGGTGTGGACGATCGATCTTCTCACGCGGCTTCTCGTGATTGATGTCGTCATTTAGCCTTTTCGTCATCATTTTATTTTTATTTTTTTAGGTAGTTCGTACGAGTTGAGACAATTCATCAAGCACATGAAAGGAATTTAGCAAGTAAGAACAAGTTTTGTTCAAGGTGTCGAGTTAACAATAAGCTTTGCCATAGTTGGTGGTGATTGCAAAGCTTTGTTCAAGGATGGCCGTCGAGTTAACACATCCCGTCAGCCACGCAATGCAAGGACGAAGGGAAGACGGCGCGGCGAAGCGCGCTACTCCGTCTAGTATATGATATGCATTGATTCTGAGATGCTATAAGGTGTTATGGCATGCTACTCATACTTGGATGCATATGATGCGTCATATAGAAGGCAAGCGGAGAAAAATGGCGGCATAGATCGTCATTGCAAGGGTGCACAATAGTTAATTTGATTATCCGCAATTTGTTATTGTTCCTTTGCAAGTTCTACTTCTATTACTGTTTTGTTGCTTGCCATGCTTATTACATAATAGAGTAGATTCCCTCAATAATGTTAGGTTAACATGTCCCCACAACTAAAATTTGCACATCCCATGTCTTCTACAATTGATGGTGGGCCTGTTGCAGCGGGGTGCCATTGGTTTTCGTTAACTAGATGGGTCCTTATCGGTTAGATGGTAGTTCTATTGCAGCAGGGTGCCATCTTCCGGTACTAACACGCATAAAGGGTTGGCTAACTTATCAAGATAATCTTAACAGTTAAGCGCTCTGGGGCATAAAGGTTGGCGTTCCGACATGGAGATGTCGCCCAACAACAAGAGTCATATGTGATATGATTAGCAAGTGTTGCTTACCGATCTACCTTGTCTTCTTGCAGTGATGCAAACATCACTAATTGACTTGTTCGTTCGGATCTTGAATCACTAAAGGTCGTATGAGGGATACCGAATTTAGTGGGATTATTTTTCATTAAATAGTTAAATGCAATATGCTTCTTTTCATAAACTAACATCTCAGTTTTGCATATGTATTGCTATTGTGGAATTATTTTATATAGTACTACATTTAGCTTTATATGTATAGGTTTGATTCTGATTGGAACAATATTTGGCTGATTCTATACTTGGAGAATTGTTCTCAAGTAGTAAATATATTGGAATATGTTTAAAAGTGTACTTATTCATTTAACGGTGTTGTTGTTAATGATACTCAAGAAGTGCTTATGAAGCATCAAACCTCTATATTGCTTGCATTCCCTTGATTGCCGCCAATTACTCTGAGCTTTTGAAGCAAGATGAGGATTTACACGTCTACAATACGATTGCTGGACTAAAAGGCATCTTTGGAAATTAAACAGAAGATGAGATGTGTGACATCTAGAAGGTATTGTTGAACGCAAGTTAGCAGAAGGAAATTTGGTCGATCTTTATGTAATTAAATTGTTTTGTTACATTGAGAGTATGGTCAAGTGTTGACTATGTTGATTCCCTCTTCATGTTGAATTGTCAAATGACTGTAGTGAATAAATTGTAGACCGAAGTGCATGAGATGCATATAAATGTTGAGTAGAGAATTAATGATTGGCATCGATCATGTGATGATTATGCTAATGGAAAAGTATCTTTGGAAGAAAGATATAATGATAGGTAGGACAAAGGTATGGTTTAGGATATGATCCTAAGCACAAGCTTGTGTCCAATGATCCGGTGATTAACCTAACTCATGGTGATGAGTGATGATTTGTTATTCACATGGTTATTAAATCTAAAAGTGCAATGAATTCTAAAGACAAGAAATGGAGCAAGGGAAGTGTGACTTCATTGTTCTAAATATATGTTGTGAACAATGTCATTATTTAATCTTCAAACAAACTCTTTAGTGTATGATACTTAATCGGTTTCTTGGAGCAATGTGATGTGTGAGTTAGTTTTGTGGAAAGGTTAAATGATTATCAAAGATGGTCTTCATAATGGCAATGAGGCAATAGTTGCCACATTGTGTCGCACCCGGACTTCTAAAGGATACTCGCCGTTCCGTTGAACAGTAGTAGTTTGGATTACGGGGCTTAACGGCACCCGCGTCCTCTTACGAGTAGGCCAACACACGTATGTGTGACAACCAGCCCCTATCTGTTCAGCGTCGACGTAAACTATCCCATAGAAATCAGGATACTTCCATTGACGTACTTCAAAACATACGCACATGGTACGTCAACAGCGTTTGAACAAGTGATATCACAACAGATCTCTACGACACAAAAGATTGAAATAAGGTGCAAATGGCTCTCATTAGAGCAGAGATAGCAAATACAATCATTCAGAGGACACATGTCCCAACAATTCATCATTACATCACAGCGGAAGCATTCAACCTGTCTGAGTACAGACAAGATCCAAATAGGCCTAAGAGGCCGGAAACGAACAGACGAAGCCCATCCACGAAGTCTCGGATCCTGCCCGGGTCCGCTATCTACTCGTCAGCAGTCTCGTCATAATCCACGTAGTAGCCACCATGTAGATCTTCGGAAACGTAGGTCTGCGGAAACCACAGCCCCAAAGGGGTCAGTACATAAACGTACTGGCAAGCACGACTCACAGTTCACCAAAGTGTAACCCGTCAACACCAAGCACAGATGCTTTGGGTTCAACGGAAGGAAAAGGGGATATAAAGATGCTGCAACTGGCTGCTCTAACCAACTACAGAGTTACTACCACTTCCAGCTAACAGAAAGGAGATAAGATCGAGTATCGTAACCAACTGAAAGATAACTTCAAGCAAACCCATCCTGGATCTCGCCCCTTATCCGAAGAAGCAATCCGAGGATAACTCACACAGTTGAATTAATGATGGTTCAAATTATTGTGTCAATAAGCCTATTACTAGTCAAGTTGTTAATCATTGGGTGTAAGGTTGTTAATCATTAGGTTTAAGTTGTCCTGAGTACTTGTTAGCCAGTACTTTCACCAAGTAATCCATAACCGCGGAAAACACGGCTTCTCGAGAAGATTATCCCTGCATGGTTGCACCAATTTGGCCGTACACGCAAGAATAACCCGCCAGATGGGATGCCTCCCACCAAGCGGGGTACTCTACACAACTCAACTCTTCTTCGCATCAAGCCCAAAGAACCTTGGGCGCACGGCTAATCGAGCCCCGAAGAAAAGGGACCCTCATAGCACTCTAAGACCGTGTCCCCCTATATGCCGACTACGAAAGTTCCACCCGGGATCCAAGGGCTCGCAAGATCATGCATGCAGCAAATGGAAAACCCGAACTAAATGAGGCGATTTGGACGAGATGCGAATCGAGTCAAGTTGAGGGGGGCGCCCATACTCGCTTCCCACATGCGGGTAGTGCGCTCATCATGGATCAGTAGACAAGACCCTTTTCCTATTAGGGTCGACACTAGCAGGCCTCAAAACCACAAAGGGCCTCCTGCCGGTGCCTTATCATCAAAATTATTATTGATAATAACATTAGCATGATTGATTGATTAAACATCAAGCCCCCAGAACATAATGGAATAGTAACAGAAAGTAACGGGTAACAGACTCGAGCAAAACAACCTAAGCATGCTAGTAAGACACTGGCTCAACCAAAGGGGTGATAGGAGTGGAGGTGAGGCAATATCAAGGTTAAGGGATTCATGTGATGGGTTCGTAACAGAAACAACTACTACTAAGGCTAGCAGAAAAGAACAACGGAAAGTATCGGTAATCAATGTTGAAAGGAACACAGTGGTTCATGTGAGTGATAAATTTCCTGCAAACCCAGTAGCCTGGTACTGAGCTAACTCCTTAGAAGGGGTGTCGTAAGTATCGTCGGTCTCAACGTCGTCGTATATCCGAGAAGAAGCAAACAAACAACGCAGAGAACAAACAATCAATAACATGGCATAGTGCACAAACATGGGATGATGCATGACCATTTAATTGATGCATAGAAATAAAATAGTTGACAAGATAGCAACATGATTAAATGGACCCACATGCAATTGGATTGCATATGAAAAGCCCATGGATTATGGTTGAATTAATTGTTTTACAACTAATCAAATTGTGTAAGTGAATTAGCATGATGCATGGATGAGGAAAGCAGCAAAATAACAACAATAGAAGCAATTGGAAATAAGGTTTACCAAGTTTGGAAATTCATTTATTAATTTAAGAAATTTTGGTTTCCTAAAGGTGTCACACAAGCATTGGTTGTTTTCATCAAGTTAAATTGTTCAAAACAGATAACAAAGTTCATATTTGAAAAGAAAACAAGATTTTAGTTGGAATACATGTTTCACTTGTTGAAAAAGGATTTCAAATAAATTATTTAGGAATTAAACAAGTTTAAGCAAGAATTAAATGAATTTAATTCAAACATGAACTTATTTGAATTTTTATTTGTGCAAAACATTGAGTTAAGTTCATATTTGAAAATGTTATGCTTTTATGATTTGAAAACATATTTTATATGTCCCAAAAGAATTTAAGTTGATCAAGTTATGAATTTAACAATATTAAATGAATTAAACAAGGTTTAAATCATTTAACCAATTTTAATTATTCAAAACATGAAAAAAAAATTATATTTGGAAAGAGGGTTTAATTTTGCATGGAAAACATATTTCATTTGTGGAAATTGGATTTACAATGAGCAAGTTATTATTTTGGCAATTTTAAATGCAATAAACAAGAAACAGTTGTTTTCAGCAATTTAAATTATTCAAAAGAGCAAACAAAATTTATATTTGGAAAGTACTTGAAAATTTGATTGGAAAACATATTTATTTTGTGGAATTTGGAATTTTTATGAACAAGTTATGAATTTTGCAAGTTTAAGTGAATTTGACAAGTTTTCAAATATTGCACCAATTTAAAATATTCAAAACAGTAAAAAAAAATTATATTTGGATAGAACATTTAATTTGGGACAGAAAACATATTTAAAAAGTTAAAATTGGAGTTAAAATTATTTTCTTATGCAATTTACAAGATTTGGGGTAAATCTGCCATTTTTAATTCATCTAGGGACCTGAAAAATATTTTGCAGGGCTAGAAATAATTACCAGGGGCATGGATGTGAATCTGAGATGTTTCTGTGACCAAATTGATGAAAAATAAAAAGGTTGGATTAATTGAGGGAGGGGGGATTCGAACCCCCCACCTCCTGATGCGCTCAAGGGTGCCTAACCAGTGCAGCTGGTGCGTTTTCTTGTCAGGAAGGGGAGCAGCGGGGGGCTTATACTTCTCCACGCGGGCTAACTGAACTTAACTGAATGTGATTGTTACTGCATCTCGACAGAACACCGGCCAGCGATGGAAGGTGGAGGCGATCGGCAGTGGGGGCGGTGGTCGCTGGTGCGGTACTCGGGTGCGGTGCTGCTGCGCTCGGTGTGCGTGTGGGCCGCGAGGGCAGAGAGGATAGAAAACGAGGGAGGGCTCACCTCGGGGGATCAGAGGGAGGAGCAAGCTCGGTGGCGATGGTGGAGGTGCAGCCGCGTTTCCGGCGACGGCGCGGACTCCCCGGGGACTCCCAGCAGGCGTCGAGGAGGCGAGGTGCGAGGTGGAACCTCCATGGTTCCATTCCCGCCCTCGGGTGGGGCTTCCTCTGCCCACGGCGATCGCCGGTGAGGGTGGTTCTGACGGCGGGGTGGAGGTGCAGTGGTCGAGGTTCAGAAGAACAGGAGGTAGGTGGAAGGGAGAGGAGAAACTGGCGGCGCTAGGCTAGGGATCTAGGGTTAGGGCTAGGCTGAGGGGATCGGTGGCTGGTTTTATGGAGTAGGTAGCCTGGTACGGCTGCACATCGAGGAGGGGGAGAGGTGATCGATCGGTGGGGAGTTGGTCGTACTGTTGCTGACGCAACGAAGAAGACGACATAAGATAGGTATTGGGCCAGAAGAGAGGGGAAGTGGGCTGGGGAAAATAGATGGGCTAGGAGAAAAAAAAAATGGGCCTGCTGGTTGCTCTCTCTCTCCCTCTAGCTTTATTCTTTTTGCTAGTTTTTTTTGCAGCAAAGAATTGGAAGGAAATAGATGACTTTGGAGTTTGCAAAAATTCCAGAAAAATTTGGGTAGCATATTTAGGTCAAACACAACCCAAAGCCAAGTTTGGAATTCAAAATCATTTTAATTTTTGGTGTTGTTTGAATTTGGATTTGTGTTTGATTGAATTTTATTATTAAATGGTTATTGAACAATATTCTTAAAAATAGGGTGATCAAAAGGATTTAATTGGAAACAAAGAGCACAACAATGTTTTGGTTCTTTTTGTAATTTCAAAAGAGGTGTTGTTTAGTGATTTGGTTTGGATTTGAAAGCAACTTGGGAATTAATTGATTAATATTGAAAACAAGGATTTGAATAGGGTGAACCCTATTGATTTAAGATAGAACAAATGGTTGATTTGTTTGGTAATTTCAAAAGGTTCAAATTAGGTGTTGTTGATGATTTGCTTTGAATTTGAAACCACATTGGTATTAATTAATTGAAATAAAAACACCATTTTAGTAGTTGATCAAACATGGAATAAATGGAAACAAAAGATTAGATTGTTTTGTTAATTTTCATAATTTTCCAATTGGTGTTGTTTGTACAATGCAATTGGATTTGAATAACCTTTTAGTCAACATTTTAAATAAGTGAAAGATTAGGAGCCACAAATTTAAATAGTTGAACCTTATAGATTAATGGAAACAATTGGTTGTTTTTATTTGAAATAACATTTTGGAAATTGTAACATCACAAGGATGAAACAAAAGGTTTGAATTTTGGTTTGAAATTCAAATAGAAAACAAAGGAAAACAAATGAAAACAGTTGGAAAACAAAAGGAAAACAAGCAAAACAATTGCAATCAACATGATGCCATGATGCAAAACATAAAATAACAGAGAGCAAACATTCTAAAGGCTGTTTTACAGACTTGGGATGTTACAAAACGCCCCCCCTTGAAGGAATCGCGCCCCGAGATTCCTACTGAGAAAAGAAAAGGTCTGGATACTTCTTGGGAAGATCCTCTTGAGCTGTGACACGTGAAACACATCGTGCACCTTGGATAGTTTTTCTGGAAGTTCAAGATGACAGGCATTCCTGGCAACTCTTCCGGAAAGATGTCAGGGAATTTGGAAACCACCGGAACATTTTCAAGTAAAGGGAGAGGTTTTGCATTGAGGGTGTATAGCTGGATAGAACTTGATTCATTTGGGGAATAGACTATCTGGAATTTGGTGATTCAGGAATGCTTCCTCGAAACAACCCCAGGTGATAGGAATGCCAGGTCTCATAGCCTGGAAGTTTTCGAAACAACAACAACAACAACCTCTCTGGCCAGATAGACTTGATATTTGGGAAGTTTTGATTAGACGCCGGTAGAAGAACTGAAATGGAAAACAACAACAAGATTTCAACGGACGAAAAGGATGTTGAGAAGAACAGGATATCAATATCGGGGAAAACGAGAACAAAACTCCTGAGGTACTACGGATAACCCATCCGGGCTTCTAAAGGATCAATATCTACTGCTTAAGGAATAGAGGATCTGCTTCCGGGGCTTATACGCCTCCGTTCTCAATCATGAGTAGGCAAGATGATAAATCATGTCACAACCACCTCCATTCCTATGGTTTAGTAGATATAACCATCCTAGAGAAACCAGAATTCGTGAAATCCTAACTTGAAAGTTTAGATGAGAAGGGAAAACAACGTTACACTTCCTTACCAGAAAAGGGAGGGTGGGTGGGGAAAGAAGAAAAAGAACAGAATTCCTACTCTCACGTTTCATTTTTCCTATATAGCTACAAAATAGTTTCTAGACTCAACTGCGACCAGTAAAAAGGGATCCTACAGGCAGACAGGCTCTGATACCATTTGTCGCACCCAGACTTCTAAAGGATACTCGCCGTTCCGTTGAACAGTAGTAGTTTGGATTACGGGGCTTACCGGCACCCGCGTCCTCTTACGAGTAGGCCAACACACGTATGTGTGAAAACCAACCCCTATCTGTTCAGCGTCGACGTAAACTATCCCATAGAAATCAGGATACTTCCATTGACGTACTTCAAAACATACGCACATGGTACGTCAACGGCGTTTGAACAAGTGATATCACAACAGATCTCTACGACACAAAAGATTGAAATAAGGTGCAAATGGCTCTCATTAGAGCAGAGATAGCAAATACAATCATTCAGAGGACACATGTCCCAACAATTCATCATTACATCACAGCGGAAGCATTCAACATGTCTGAGTACAGACAAGATCCAAATAGGCCTAAGAGGCCGGAAACGAACAGACGAAGCCCATCCACGAAGTCTCGGATCCTGCCCGGGTCCGCTATCTACTCGTCAGCAGTCTCGTCATAATCCACGTAGTAGCCACCATGTAGATCTTCGGAAACGTAGGTCTGCGGAAACCACAGCCCCAAAGGGGTCAGTACATAAACGTACTGGCAAGCACGACTCACAGTTCACCAAAGTGTAACCCGTCAACACCAAGCACAGATGCTTTGGGTTCAACGGAAGGAAAAGGGGATATAAAGATGCTGCAACTGGCTGCTCTAACCAACTACAGAGTTACTACCACTTCCAGCTAACAGAAAGGAGATAAGATCGAGTATCGTAACCAACTGAAAGATAACTTTAAGCAAACCCATCCTGGATCTCGCCCCTTATCCGAAGAAGCAATCCGAGGATAACTCACACAGTTGAATTAATGATGGTTCAAATTATTGTGTCAATAAGCCTATTACTAGTCAAGTTGTTAATCATTGGGTGTAAGGTTGTTAATCATTAGGTTTAAGTTGTCCTGAGTACTTGTTAGCCAGTACTTTCACCAAGTAATCCATAACCGCGGAAAACACGGCTTCTCGAGAAGATTATCCCTGCAGGGTTGCACCAATTTGGCCGTACACGCAAGAATAACCCGCCAGATGGGATGCCTCCCACCAAGCGGGGTACTCTACACAACTCAACTCTTCTTCGCATCAAGCCCAAAGAACCTCGGGCGCACGGCTAATCGAGCCCCGAAGAAAAGGGACCCTCATAGCACTCTAAGACCGTGTCCCCCTATATGCCGACTACGAAAGTTCCACCCGGGATCCAAGGGCTCGCAAGATCATGCATGCAGCAAATGGAAAACCCGAACTAAATGAGGCGATTTGGACGAGATGCGAATCGAGTCAAGTTGAGGGGGGCGCCCATACTCGCTTCCCACATGCGGGTAGTGCGCTCATCATGGATCAGTAGACAAGACCCTTTTCCTATTAGGGTCGACACTAGCAGGCCTCAAAACCACAAAGGGCCTCCTGCCGGTGCCTTATCATCAAAATTATTATTGATAATAACATTAGCATGATTGATTGATTAAACATCGAGCCCCCAGAACATAATGGAATAGTAACAGAAAGTAACGGGTAACAGACTCGAGCAAAACAACCTAAGCATGCTAGTAAGACACTGGCTCAACCAAAGGGGTGATAGGAGTGGAGGTGAGGCAATATCAAGGTTAAGGGATTCATGTGATGGGTTCGTAACAGAAACAACTACTACTAAGGCTAGCAGAAAAGAACAACGGAAAGTATCGGTAATCAATGTTGAAAGGAACACAGTGGTTCATGTGAGTGATAACTTGCCTGCAAACCCAGTAGCCTGGTACTGAGCTAACTCCTTAGAAGGGGTGTCGTAAGTATCGTCGGTCTCAACGTCGTCGTATATCCGAGAAGAAGCAAACAAACAACGCAGAGAACAAACAATCAATAACATGGCATAGTGCACAAACATGGGATGATGCATGACCATTTAATTGATGCATAGAAATAAAATAGTTGACAAGATAGCAACATGATTAAATGGACCCACATGCAATTGGATTGCATATGAAAAGCCCATGGATTATGGTTGAATTAATTGTTTTACAACTAATCAAATTGTGTAAGTGAATTAGCATGATGCATGGATGAGGAAAGCAGCAAAATAACAACAATAGAAGCAATTGGAAATAAGGTTTACCAAGTTTGGAAATTCATTTATTAATTTAAGAAATTTTGGTTTCCTAAAGGTGTCACACAAGCATTGGTTGTTTTCATCAAGTTAAATTGTTCAAAACAGATAACAAAGTTCATATTTGAAAAGAAAACAAGATTTTAGTTGGAATACATGTTTCACTTGTTGAAAAAGGATTTCAAATAAATTATTTAGGAATTAAACAAGTTTAAGCAAGAATTAAATGAATTTAATTCAAACATGAACTTATTTGAATTTTTATTTGTGCAAAACATTGAGTGAAGTTCATATTTGAAAATGTTATGCTTTTATGGTTTGAAAACATATTTTATATGTCCCAAAAGAATTTAAGTTGATCAAGTTATGAATTTAACAATATTAAATGAATTAAACAAGGTTTAAATCATTTAACCAATTTTAATTATTCAAAACATGAAACAAATTTTATATTTGGAAAGAGGGTTTAATTTTGCATGGAAAACATATTTCATTTGTGGAAATTGGATTTAAAATGAGCAAGTTATTATTTTGGCAATTTTAAATGCAATAAAGAAGAAACAGTTGTTTTCAGCAATTTAAATTATTCAAAACAGCAAAAAAAAATTATATTTGGAAAGTACATGAAAAGTTTATTGGAAAACATATTTATTTTGTGGAATTTGGAATTTTTATGAACAAGTTATGAATTTTGCAAGTTTAAGTGAATTTGACAAGTTTTCAAATATTGCACCAATTTAAAATATTCAAAACAGTAAACAAATTTTATATTTGGATAGAACATTTAATTTGGGACAGAAAACATATTTAAAAAGTTAAAATTGGAGTTAAAATGATTTTCTTATGCAATTTACAAGATTTGGGGTAAATCTGCCATTTTTAATTCATCTAGGGACTTGAAAAATATTTTGCAGGGCTAGAAATAATTACCAGGGGCATGGATGTGAATCTGAGATGTTTCTGTGACCAAATTGATGAAAAATAAAAAGGTTGGATTAATTGAGGGAGGGGGGATTCGAACCCCCCACCTCCTGATGCGCTCAAGGGTGCCTAACCAGTGCAGCTGGTGCGTTTTCTTGTCAGAAAGGGGAGCAGCGGGGGGCTTATACTTCTCCACGCGGGCTAACTGAACTTAACTGAATGTGATCGTTACTGCATCTCGACAAAACACCGGCCAGCGATGGAAGGTGGAGGCGATCGGCAGTGGGGGCGGTGGTCGCTGGTGCGGTACTCGGGTGCGGTGCTGCTGCGCTCGGTGTGCGTGTGGGCCGCGAGGGCAGAGAGGATAGGAAACGAGGGAGGGCTCACCTCGGGGGATCGGAGGGAGGAGCAGGCTCGGTGGCGATGGTGGAGGTGCAGCCGCGTTTCCGGCGACGGCGCGGACTCCCCGGGGACTCCCAGCAGGCGTCGAGGAGGCGAGGTGCGAGGTGGAACCTCCATGGTTCCATTCCCGCCCTCGGGTGGGGCTTCCGCTGCCCACGGCGATCGCCGGTGAGGGTGGTTCTGACGGTGGGGTGGAGGTGCAGTGGTCGAGGTTCAGAAGAACAGGAGGTAGGTGGAAGGGAGAGGAGAAACTGGCGGCGCTAGGCTAGGGATCTAGGGTTAGGGCTAGGCTGAGGGGATCGGTGGCTGGTTTTATGGAGTAGGTAGCCTGGTACGGCTGCACATCGAGGAGGGGGAGAGGTGATCGATCGGTGGGGAGTTGGTCGTACTGTTGCTGACGCAACGAAGAAGATGACAGAAGAGAGGTATTGGGCCAGAAGAGAGGGGAAGTGGGCTGGGGAAAATAGATGGGCTAGGAGAAAAAAATGGGCCTGCTGGTTGCTCTCTCTCTCCCTCTAGCTTTATTCTTTTTGCTAGGTTTTTTTTTTTGCAGCAAAGAATTGGAAGGAAATAGATGACTTTGGAGTTTGCAAAAATTCCAGAAAAATTTGGGTAGCATATTTAGGTCAAACACAACCCAAAGCCAAGTTTGGAATTCAAAATCATTTTAATTTTTGGTGTTGTTTGAATTTGGATTTGTGTTTGATTGAATTTTATTATTAAATGGTTATTGAACAATATTCTTAAAAATAGGGTGATCAAAAGGATTTAATTGGAAACAAAGAGCACAGCAATGTTTTGGTTCTTTTTGTAATTTCAAAAGAGGTGCTGTTTAGTGATTTGGTTTGGATTTGAAAGCAACTTGGGAATTAATTGATTAATATTGAAAACAAGGATTTGAATAGGGTGAACCCTATTGATTTAAGATAGAACAAATGGTTGATTTGTTTGGTAATTTCAAAAGGTTCAAATTAGGTGTTGTTGATGATTTGGTTTGAATTTGAAACCACATTGGTATTAATTAATTGAAATAAAAACACCATTTTAGTCGTTGATCAAACATGGAATAAATGGAAACAAAAGATTAGATTGTTTTGTTAATTTTCATAATTTTCCAATTGGTGCTGTTTGTACAATGCAATTGGATTTGAATAACCTTTTAGTCAACATTTTAAATAAGTGAAAGATTAGGAGCCACAAATTTAAATAGTTGAACCTTATAGATTAATGGAAACAATTGGTTGTTTTTATTTGAAATAACATTTTGGAAATTGTAACATCACAAGGATGAAACAAAAGGTTTGAATTTTGGTTTGAAATTCAAATAGAAAATAAAGGAAAACAAATGAAAACAGTTGGAAAACAAAAGGAAAACAAGCAAAACAATTGCAATCAACATGATGCCATGATGCAAAACATAAAATAACAGAGAGCAAACATTCTAAAGGCTGTTTTTCAGACTTGGGATGTTACACATTGATTATGTATACATTAAAATTGTTGTTATAGTCGAAACCGAGAATGGAAATAAATAAGCGTGATTGTGTTTCCACCCTCATCACATCAATAAAATATGTTTCAAGACATGAGGTTGTGAATTCTTAATAGAAAACAAATGTGATTCGATATTACGAATGTTGTGTTGAGTGGGAGTACTCCATTGGCGAATGGACCATTCAACTTGGTTTTGACATAGGCGTATATTTTCACGACATCTGTTAAAAGTATAGCAAGACAATTTAATATTCTATGATTTGATCATAAAATATATATATTTGAGCCATACATGGTAACCATTGAGGCAATGTGAAATTGTTTCACTACTGCTATAACTGACGAAGCACCCAAAGGTTGGACTATTTGGGCGGTGTTATCAAACCTTGTAAGACATGGTTAGATCAATGGTAAACCATTATTGTCTAAAGTTTTCTTTATTGTTGCACGTAGAAATGAGTTGTTCTAGTGTAGAACTGGGTCCGCTATATGACCAATTAAAAGACACCATATATGATATGGATCAGGAGGAGTCCTGAGTGGTCGTTTTATAAGGTCAAAACAACGTTATAAAGAGGGCAAAGTGTTTTCTGATCTGAAATGACTTCCTAAAGAAACTGTTTCTCGAAGAAAATTAGTGGGAGTATGGCCAAACTCAAATATGTTTGAGGCAAGCCAACTCAGAGAGCATAGATCATGCACTCGTCGGTATTACGACTTGTACATGTAGAAGCGTGATGGACCCGAACTCATGAAAATGGTTTTTAACCATTACACTCATAATAGATTTATACATGTCATTAAGGTTGCGAACCTGGCTGACACAAGTAGTTGTGTAGGATTTCTGCAAGTTCAAGTTGTTGAACATAATGAAATCTTCTATTCTGTTGTGATGTTAAATCTTTTGTGAGTGGACATTATTGTTTGTTGCATTGTCAAAATGGTTGACATGGCCAATACAATAAGAGTTCTTGTTTTACAACAGGAATAGTGGGAGCATACTCGTATTCATTGTGCATGTGGAGACATGATGATCAGGATAATATTCTAATAATCTTCGTAAGAAAAGAGTTTAATATTGAAGTAATGATTGTTGAAAGTTTCACATATTTAGTATGTCAGCATGATTGTCATGATGAATACAAAAGGATGAGTAATTTCTTCTGAGTGTCATGAACAAATATCAGTCAAATCCGAGTAAGAGTCACTCGTCTATAGTTGAAAATCTCGAGTGCTTGAGAAGCACAAAAGGACTTGTTCCTAATGGTTAGTGGAGATTTTCGTAAGGAGTTACGTTGCTCATTACCATGTTTGTAATCGTTCATGTTATGTTTTGATAAACGGTGAGCTGGAATTGTTCCATGCGAGAGACCAAATTTCATTGTATACAATTTATGTGGGCAACAAATGTTGTTGTGTTCTAAGCAAAGTGTAAACCACAATATAAGTGTTAGATGCACACATGAGTAAGTTTTACTCATTTCTTGTATAGTGATACATGATTGACTCTAGTGCAAGTGGGAGACTGTTGGAAATATGCCTTAGTGGCAATCATATTGATGTTGATATTTCCATATGTTTGTGAATATCTGAATAAGAATAATTGTTATTCCGTCCCATGAATAAACTATCATGATATTGGTTAATGAATATGTGATTCGTTTGTGAAATGCATTATCTCTATGATGTTATTCTAAATAGGTTCCTAGTCAATAATCATTTGAGGGATGCATATGAGTTAGTGCCTAGCACATGTATTGATGGATGATCATGTTTCACGGATCATTGACAATGAGATGTCGACCAATAATGTGGACTCGTGTTGGAGAACATGGAGTTGGACTGAGCCACCATGAGACACTGTGAGAATAGTATATTCTTTCATGTCATCAGTTGATATCATATGATACGTATGCTGATTCCTTAGATCTGAGATCTTCGCATGTGCTTGGGATGTGTAAGGGCTTACTTTGGGGCTATCAAACGCTACACCGTGAAAGGGTAGTTGTAAAGGTAGCTTTCGGATTTGTCAAGAAACATGCCGTGAGTCATGGTTGATCAAGATGGGATTTGCCCTACGTACATCGGAGAGATATACCTTGGCCACTCGAATGATCGGATCCCGAAAATGTATGGCCGTACTCTCGGTTAAGTGTTAACCGTGTTTCAGAGATTCCGAGTCATGGAAATCGAGAAAGTTGATCTAGCTATAACAAGGATGACAAGTTCTCACCTTGTGCTTAATCAATATTGTGAGGCAAAGGGAACGAGTATGCAATATTGTGGAAGGTTCGTCCGATATGATCTTTACGTCTATTTGGGAGTCGGGACGTCTTGCTAGAGGCCGCTACCAATTATTAGTCGAGTATTGTATTGTCCATATATACGTGAAGCTATAGGGTCACACACTTAAGGGGTATGGAACATAGTTTGGATGTGATCCATCTAATTGGGTTTATAGTACTAACGGGCCTCTAATGTAGCAGCACACTAGAAGGACTATATATACGTGAGGAGTGGGCAGCCTAGAACACACAAGTTGTGTGACACACAAACCCTAGCCGCCGCACTCTCTCCACCTAGATCGCGCCATCGGTGCTAGCACCCCAATCGCGATGTTCCATCCCTGTACGTGTGGATACCTTGGAGGAGCCGCACTTGTGGCGCTTGTATGAACCGTTCATGGAATCCGCGAGGAGCTGTACGCGGGATCGTGAGGAGGAGGAGGAGATCGGCAGCGACGCGCAATTGACAGTCTTCCGCTGCACAGTGCCTCAAGAGGTAATTCATGGTTCCATGATCGATTACTTGTAGGGGTTCCTAGGAAGAATGCGGTAGAAAATTTTGATTTCTGCTAGCGTAGCCTACCCGTTCCCCAACATTGCTCAGGGCGTGTGTAATCTCCTTCGACAAGGGATGGGAGAACTATATTCTATTTGTAGAATTATCCTACAACAATATCTATCAAGCTAGTTTGCAGATAGCGCCTTTTGAGGTTCTCTATGGGAGAAATTGTCGCACTCCGCCTAATTGGTCCTAAACCGGAGAAAGGCCTCTCTTTTGGACGGATGTGATTAATGAGGTTGAAGAGAAGGTGTGAATCATTCGAGAGAATCTGAAAGCCGCCCAGTCTAGGAAAAAGAGCTACTACGATAAGCATCACAAGGAGATCCCCTATGAAACTAGTGATAAAGTTTATCTTCGTGTCTCTTCTCTTCGAGGTGTTTGTCGATTCGGGATCGAGGGAAAATTGGCTCCCCGCTATGTTGGTCCCTTCTCCATATCAGCCAAACGTGGAGATCTCTCCTATCAGTTGGAGCTACCATCCAACTTTCCAGATCTCCATGACATCTTTCATGTTTCCCAACTCCGACGTTGCTTCCAGGATCCTATCCATGGGGTCAATCATGAAGAGTTTGATCTTCAGGAAAATTTGACTATCGCGATACTCCTGTCCACATATTGATGAAGCGGAAAGGAAGACTCGCAACCAGTCCATCAAGTTTCTCAAGATCCAGTGGTCGAACCATTCTGAAGATGAAGCAACCTGGGAAAGAGAGTCTTGCCTTCGAAAGGATTATCCTGGCTTCTTTTCTCAAACCTAGAAATCTCGGGACGAGATTCTTGTAAGGGGGGAGAATTGTAACAGCCCCACTTTTGTAATATGACTTTTTAGATAATTATAATTTTAAGTGCACTCATCCATCATGTCATTCATAGTTGGAAGAACAAAAAAAACAAGAAGAAAACAAAATAAAACAAATTGACACATTTTATTGTTTAATAAAAAATGCAAGAAAATGAAAACTCAAACAAGTTACTTCTAGAAAATTTCTCCAATTGATATAAAAACTTACCAAGGCTTCCTTATGATAAATAAGGGTCACACAAAGGAGGGAACCGAAAATTGAATTGAGAAAAGCCCTGAACACATCAATTTCCTTCAAAGAAGAAATAAAAATGAAAACAAGTTTGTTCGACAAACTTTATCCTATTTCTCTAAAAAATAAACATAGGAACTCTATGCCAAATAAGGAATTATTGTAGAAGCCCATGAATTTTTGAAGTGCTAAACTATTTTTAATAAATCAAATACATTTCTGGCAGAAATGAAATTAATTCAAGTTGGTTCTACAAACGTTGTCAAAATGATCTCAAAATTCTAAAACTTCTTACTAATGGTAATTAATAAGTTTCCACCAAATATAATCAGGTTTTGAACTAGTTAAGTTCCTGAATTAAATGTTGTAAAATAATTGCAGAAATAAAATGGAAACAAGTGTGTTCTAGAAATTTTATAAAAAATTCTTGGAAAAAATATTAGTGGTGCTTGAGAGAAATTAATAATTTTGTGCCAAGTTTCAAACGCTTTGGAGTTGTTTTGGGGGTCCAATTAATTGTTTTGATTTCATTTGGAAAAGAAGAAAGGGAAGAAAACAGAAAAAGGAAAAGTGGCCATGGGGGTTTTCGAAAAAATGTCCATCGTCTCTCACATCCCGCACCTGCCGCGCGCGGCCATGCCGCCACCGCGGACTAGAACGCCCGCAAGCGACGCTGCCGTGCAGTTCTTCTCCGGCCCCGACGCGCCTCTGTCGAGCTCTCCGTTGTCGTCCTCGGCCTCCTACTTCCTCGCTGTTCATTCACGCGCAACAAGGGTGAGCGTGCGGTCCGAATGGACATCTTCACCCTCCCCCTTGTGCTCTAGTTTCGCCGCACCGTTTTGGTCGTGCGCCACCGCCGCTGTATCTCGTCGCCGGCGCAATTCCGGTGATAGATAGGGAGTGGCGCCGCCCCCTTTAGATTCCCCGTGTCACGTAGAGCGTGTAGACACTCTCTCTGTGTCCAGGCGTGCACGGGAATGGCCGCTAGGGCCTCGCCGGAATGTTCACCGCCGGTCGCTGACTCGTGCTTGCGCCGTGCTGACTTCGCGCGCGCGCTCGCTGACCAAATCAAATCGGGAGCATGGGCCAGCCCGCCGCGTGGCTGGTCACGTGGAGACATGGCCCGTCAGTCAGTCACTGGGGGTGCTACCCCGCGCGGTGAAAAACATTTCACCTCGTTTTGTTTAAAATTTTGCAAAGGAAAAACAAAACCAAATGAATTCTTGTAAAATCCATATAAATTCGAAAAATGATCTAAATTGAAAATTTCAAAATTCCATGGATTCAGGAACTTGAACACTTTCTGTTTGTAAAAAATTCAACATGTTTCTGTTATAAATTTTACCATAAATAATTAATTATAGAAAATGCCATAGAAATGGAAAACTGGGAAAATTAATATCTTGAATTCTGTTATTCCAAATAGAACAAACGTGGGCTCTAATTTTTTTTCTTAACAAACTCTAAACATTCATTTTTATTTGGACATGTTTGAACAAAATATATTCTCTTCATAATTAAAATACAAAATTGTTGCTCTTGTTAAATTAATTGTTTTAGCTGCATTAACTTGGCATGTCATCATGAGAGCATCCACAGTGCACAACGCTTAGAGAGGCGCTTAACTAATAAAAATAAATAGAAAAAACAAAATTAGTAGCTAAGCGCCTGTACATGGCAGCACTGGGCTCTTATTTTTGGACGCTAATTGAACTCGGCAGTACGTTCGGTTTCCACGCCGTAGGAATAAAAAACAAGAAGCGTCGAGCGTCTAGGTTTGCGCCTGGCGCCCAGGATTGAAGAGAATAACTGTCCACCGAGCAGGATTTCAACTCTGGCGTCGGTACATAAGCAGCGCGCTGTGGCTGCTCTGAGTGTGCATTGCATCTGTTATATCCTCGTTACTTATTTGCTCTATCTATTTGTTGTGTATTGGTAGATCCAGAAGTCAAGGTTCCACCACAATACCTTGACGAATCATACTACCACCCCTATCACCAAGGAAAGCGTAATTCCACTTCTTTGAGAATCTCTCTTGACCTATGTTTTCCCTCAAGTATTTTATCCACCATAATATTATGTTCGATTCATATGTTTTGCCTATACTCTCCTAATAGATGCATTTTGTTCCGGATACCAATACATGTTTTCCTTCCTATTATCCATAGATTGTGATGTGGCCCGAGATACTTCTATATGCTATTTAACTGCTTAGCCATGCTTAGTTGAGTACTTTGGGTCTGATGATGGATCGTGGTTGGAAGATATTATGTCATGTCCGGATGTGTTGGAGATCGGTTGTCTCCAATGAAAATGCTAACAGGCATGGATCAGTTGCCATCGGTGAATGGTGGTGTTTTGCCTCACTCATGCCTCTAGGAGCGAGTTCTCCATCGGTGGGATATATGGGTAAATCCCTAACGACCGACTAACTTGTGAGGGTCTATCCAAGGGTTCTCTAGTTTGAGATTTCCATTTGTGTGTGCGTGAAAGTTGGAAAAGATGATGATGAGGAGGATGGTGTGCGTGTTAGGGTGGCCGAGGTCCCAGGTGTCGGAGGCACTGAACCAGGATCAGAGTACACTGATGACCCTTGGAGAGATTCATGCGAGCTAAAGGTTGTAACCGCGCCCACTCTGCCGGCCTCCCAGGAAGAGGATGTGATCAGGCCTGATCAGGAAAGGAGTCAGACGGTACTGGTGATTAAAATAGTACACCTCTGAAGGGTAAATCTTTTCGAAAAGCCGTGTCCATGGCCATGGACATCCTTGGGAACAACAGTTGAGATCATAAAGAACTTTAAAAAAATGTGAGGCGGAGGATTGTGATGCTGGGTTGACGGATGCCTTGTTCAGAAGACGAAGAAGAAGAGTTATAATTTCTATCTCATTTCAAAACCTTCTTATAGACGTTGCCCAGTCGGGTCTTTAAACTGAAAACTGGCTTTATGCAAACAACTACCAAATAGCCTTGCTAAAGCCTCATTCGAGCTACTAGCTCTAGTAACCTTGCGAGTACCTCTTGTACTCACCGTTGCTTTGTTGAATCTTTCTGTTGGGGAATAAGTAAGGAACCAGAATCTTTTCACACACATGAACCGGACTCTCTGCATGTCGGTTTATGTTGCTTGATCCGGTTTATACCGGGAGGAGCTAGATGAGTACCAGCCAGCAGAACAAGACCCGGGTTACCCTAAGTGTAACCCGGAAAGGAGGAAGAACCGGCCTGTGTTCCGGATCTGAAGACCCAGAGGCCCAAGAACTAAGGAGTGCCCACAGGCCGGACGGAACGTCCGAGTTTTGGAATAAACCGGACGGAACGTCTGGACGCCGGATTAGTTTAGGACTCTGATCACGTGTGACGCCCCGAGATCGGGCACTATGCAGATTTCAGCATTCCCGCCAAAATCCACATAATAACCGATTCCAGGTTGCCACTTGTGATAACATTGCAACAGTCACGAATAATCCACAATTACAACAGAAACAGATAGATACAAGATGACTCAAACGAGCCAGGGATACAACTGATACATTACAAAGATCCAAATAACAGCGGAAGAAACAACATAGCGTCCGGCTACGGACAAGATCCAAATTGGACTAAGAGTCCTGAAGATAACCGAGAGCGTCCAATCCCTGCCCAGGCCAAGCCGGAGGGATTCCCAAGCTAACGTCGTCAGACTTCAAACCTGTTGACTGCAATATTGAATATGCAGCCACGAAAGAGATTCGTGGGTCAGTACGGTTAAGTACTGGCAAGGGGGATAAAACCCATACTCACAAGTTACCGGCGTAGCCAGTCATCACAAAATACAAATACTTTAGGATCAACGGAAAGGAAGGGGTTATTGCAAATAAGCGACAGCAGGCTGCACTAACCAACTACAGAGAGATACTACCACTTCCGGCTAACAGAAAGAAGATAAGATCGAGTATTATAACCAACTGAAAGTAAATCCAAAACAAACCTATCCTGGATCTCGCCCCTTATCCGAAGAAGCAATCCGAGGATAACTCACACAGTTGGATTAATGATGTTTCAGATTATTGTGTCAATAAGCCTATTACTAGTCAAGTTGTTAATCATGGGGTGAAAGATTGTTAATGATTAGGTTTAAGTTGTCCTGAGTACTTGTTAGCCAGTACTTTCACCAAGTAATCCATAACCGCGGAAAACACGGCTTCTCGAGAAGATTATCCCTGCAGGGTTGCACCAATTTAGGCGTACACGCAAGAATAACCCGCCAGATGGGGAGCTAACCCACCAAGCGAGGTACTCTACACAACTCAACTCTTCTTCGCATCAAGCCCAAAGCACCTTAGGCGCACGGCTAATCGAGCCCAGAAGAAAATGGACCCTCATAGCACTCTAAGAACGTGTCCTCCTATATGCCGACTACGAAAGTTCCACCCGGGATCCAAGGGCTCGCAAGATCATGCATGCAGCAAATGGAAAGCCCGAACTAAATGAGGCGATTTGGACGAGATGCGAATCGAGTCAAATTGAGGGGGGCGCCCATACTCGCTTCCCACATGCGGGTAGTGCGCTCATCATGGATCAGTAGACAAGACCCTTTTCCTATTAGGGTCGACACTAGCAGGCCTCAAAACCACAAAGGGCCTCCTGCCGGTGCCTTATCATCAAATTATTATTTAACAATAACATTAGCATGATTGATTGATTAACCATCGAGCCCCCAGAACATAATGAAGTAATAACAGAAAGTAACGGGTAACAGACTCGAGCAAAACAAACTAAGCATGCTAGTAAGACACGGGCACAAGCAATGGTTATAGGTGTGGAGGTGAGGCAATCTCAGGGTTAAAGGATTCATGTGATAGGTTCGTAACAGAAACAACTACTACTAAGGCTAGCAGAAAAGAACAACGGAAAGTATCGGTAACAAGTGATGAAAGGCAGCCATTTGGCAGCAAGTGAGTATACTTGCCTGAGATCCCGCAAGGTAGCAGAACTTGTCGTTGCTCACATCATCTCAACGTCCTATCGGGGAAGAAGCAACGAACCTCGAACAAACACCGGATGCAACAATTACTACTACGGCAAAAGATCCAGCATGATCTAGATATGGTTGCATGACAAGTTTAAAGATGCATCAAGGTAAACTAGTTGACAAGATAAACAAATTTAAATGGACCCATATGCAATTTGAGTTGCATATGAAAAGCCCATGAATTATGGTTAGATGATTTGTTTTCCAACTAATTAACAGGTGAAGGTGGATTAGCATGATGCATGGATGAGGAAAACAACAAAATAACAACAATAGAACCAATTGAAATAAGGTTTAACAAGTTTGGAAATTATTGGTTAAGGGTGGAAAGTTTGGTTACTTAAACATGTCACACAAGCAATTGTTGCTTTCATCAAGTTAAAGTGTTCAAAACAATTAACAAAATTTAAATTTGAAAAGAACATCAAATTTTAGTTGGATTACATGTTTCAAATATTGAAATTGGAATTAGGATAATTTAATTATGAATTAAACAATATTAAACAAATTTTAAATGGATTTGAAAAAAGTTTGAATTTAATTGAAGTTTTATTTGTTCAAAACATAATTTCAAACTCACATTTGAAAAGTTCACACTTTGATGGTTTGAAAACATATTTTGCATGTTCAAAATTATTTTATTTTGAGCAAGTTATGATTTTATCAAATTTAAATGAATTAAACAAGTATTAAATTATTTAGGCAATTTAAATTATTCAAAACAGGAAACAAAATTTATATTTGAAAAGGTTATGCAAAATGGTTTGGAAAACTTATTTTATTTGCATTATTTGGAATTAGTATGAATTAATTATTGATTTTAGCAAATTGCAATTGATTTGTTTGAATTCAAATTTAAATTGCATTTTGGAATTTCAAAACAGTAAACAAAGGTGATATTTGAAAATTTCATGGAATTTTGGTTGGGATACATATTTGGTTTGTGCAAATTGGAGTTGTATGGACAAAGTTCTTGAATTTACAAAATTGGGGTTTATATGACAATTTTAGGAAAAGAAAATAAAGAGGAACACGGTCAGGAACTTTCTGCACCCTGGAGAGATGCTCCCCACGCGGCTGACAGAAGGGCCAGGGGGCCACGCAGGCGCCACGGGGCGCGGGTGGAGCCACGCAGGCCACCACGGTCAATGACCAGAGGGATAGAAAAGAAATAGGGTGTTCTTTTTTTTGACTTATTTGTGTTACATTCCAAAACAGAAATTAAAGCAAAGGGTAAACATTAATTCACGAGTTTGAAAGTCTTAATTTGATTTTTAAAATTGTTAGCTGAATTTTTCCAAATAGAGTTTGGGGGTATTTATTTGATGGACTATTTGTTTTAATTTTCAAATCACAAACTTAAGGCAAGGTTAGCATTATGTTTCCCAGGATTGAAAGTTTTAATGTGATTCAAAATTGTTAGTGGAATTTTGCAATTAGGGGGTGAGGGTGGTTATTTGATAATTAAAGTTTAGTAATTTGCAAAACAATAATTAAAAACAAGTTTAGTTATTGATTTCAAGATTGGTAATATTAGTTTGAATTTCAAGGGGTTAGTTGAATTTCAAATAATGTTTTGATTTGGGAGTTTTGGAAATAAGCAAATTTTATTTAATAAGTTCAAGCAATTATACAAACATTATTGAATTTAATTGGTTTGCAAAATTTTAATATTTAAACCCATATTGAAATATGATAAATAAGATTCATTTGAGTTGAATGTTTGGAATTTGCCATTAGGGTTTTAATAACAGGGAACATTTTATTAACAAGCAAGTTGATTAACACAAATTCAACCAGTGAAAAACAATTGAGTGGTTTAGTTTGAAATTTTGAAATTGGAAATTTTGAGCAGGGGGTGAAAGTTTAAATTGTTTTGAATTTTCAGTTGTGATGCAAACATGGTGCAATGCAATGTGATGCATATGATGCAAGCAAAAACAAACAGGTAACACCCCAGGTGTTACATCACGGGAACGACCCATATCCTCTTGTAACCTGGGGCTCTTGTCCACTATATAAGGCGAGGTCCTGGGACGTAGAGATACGGATTCTAAGTTGTTAGCAAGGTAACTTGACGTATCGAGAGCCGGAATTGCCCTTTGTAATCGAGACATTGTTTCCCGTAGTAAGAAAGCAGGGGTAGGTTTTACCCTCAATTGAGGGGCCGAACCTGGGTAAACGCACATCTCTCGTTTCCGCCTTAACCCTTTAGAAGGTTAGCTCAGTTGCAATGGCCTCACAATATAGTTCTCAGATCAGGACACTTGCCATGAAAACCCGACGACCGTTGGCGCCCACCGTGGGGCCAGCTCGCGGAAGCGTCGTCTTTTCGGAAGGAGCCTTACCTGGAATAGAGAAGCTCGCAATATGTCGACTCAGGAGGAGTCGACGAGGAAACTACTATAACTACGATACATGGGTCCCAAGTTCGCCTTCGTGGAATCAGAATTTCGCGTTCCTTTTGGTGGGATCCACGTTTTCATTGGGTACATAGGAACAACAAGCCCAGACCCGGACCCGCTGTCTGATTCAGTCTCTAAAGAAGCTACGATGATACACTTTGATGGAGAATCTTTAGTTGGAAACAATGATGATGAGACAGGTTCTATCCACCAGCTCTTTGAAGATCGACTAGGTGGAGGCTTTGAACCGGATGTGCAGAGTCTGACAGAAACGGCTCATCCTGCAACCGTCTACATGGCTGGACCAACGCGACCTACGGAACCCAGGTATGATGCCAGTGGAAATTCGACTACAAATACTGCTTCATCTTCAAATCCGGTTCCAGGAGGACCGAGTGTTTCAGGAACAACACCTGTTGGGCCTACGGCAGCCCCTGTTGTTCCAACAGCAGTGCCTCAAACAGGACCTGGACTAGCAAGCTCTGGACCAGCAGATCCAGTGATTGATTTAACAGAGCCCGTAGCATATAACCCGAGGCCTAAGCTAATAGCCACGATGGATTCGCTGAACAAAATCCTGGCTACACCAATTACTCCGGAGAACTTGGCGCAATGCAATGCAGAGATCGAGAGGATACGACAGGAGATAAGTCACGCCCGTCGGGAGATTGATACGGAGGTAATATGTATAAACAAAGCTCGGCCAGAACTCCTGGAGGATGCAACACGTCTGGAAAGAGAAGGGATTCACCTGAATTTTAGACAGAGGGAACTAGCCTCGATACAGAACAGACGTCACCATACCAGGTTGAATAATGAATTTGGCACAGGAATGGGACCAACCAATCTTCAGAATTTATTCACGTCTCTAGTTGGGATGCCTAGCGTACCAAACTCGAACGGGCCGGCTCATCTAATGAATCTCCCAGCTCTGCACGTCCCAGCTCAGCCGGTGCGTTTCCAGCCACCCATCCAGCTGCACGGTAACCCAGATCCTGCTCCGGTCTATCAACAGCCCCCGCTGGAAAGGTTTCATACGCCACCTGTCATTTTAATAACCCGATGGATAATATCTGGGTGGCCACAAACACTTTGGCTCAAATCCCAGTCAATCCAAATGATCCCATAGGGGTTGAAGCCAGAAGAGTAATCGAGATGTTGCAAACAGCAGTGGTACAACAAATGAATTATAGCAAGCAGGAACTCGTTACCCAGAAGCCACCATGGGAGTTCACCTATGCCGGCTGGCTCCAGCAACGCAAACCGGCAACAACACGTCCCACTCAGGCAAGCTGTATAGCATGCAACCGGAGTTATAAATACGGGACATAGGGTCGCAGAACGAGAAAACAGAAATCCAAGTCATATCCAGATTCCGGTCCATAATCCAGTCTCAAACATAGCACCAGCCGGGTCACGCAGGATCGGAATTCAGTGTCTAGGTCATGCGATTAGGAACGAAAGAATACGAGCTGATTTTAAGGGACCTCGAAGGGTTGTGGACTATACCCCAAACATGGAACCTACGGACTGGATAGAAGGCTATGAGATGGCAATGGAGATACTAGAAGTGAGTGATGAAGTATGCAGACGGTATCTAATCGTGATGTTAGAAGGACCCGTAAATTCATGGTTAAAAAACTTGCCCACGAATTCAATCAATAGCTGGCAAGAGCTGAAAGATCAGTTCATAATTTTTTTCAAGGAACATGTAAGCATTCGACGACTATTACAGACCTGGAAAATTGCGTTCAGAAGGAAGGGGTGTCTGCTCAACATTGGTCACGGCGTGTTGCAGAAATCATTCATTCATACGTCGCACTCACAACCCAGCAGGCGGTCATAGCCCTAGATAGGAATTGCAGATTTGACCCATTGAAGCATAAGCTGGGCCGTATAAAACGGTATGTTAGCGATATGAGCGAGCTGATGGATTCTATGACCAAATATGCCGAGTCTGATAAAACAAAGGACACAGACTCTGATGATGAGAAGTCTGCGAAAGGGAAGAAAATTGGGACCAAGAGTACCCAGAACCCAAATCAGAGTAGCGAGGGTTCCCAGAACAAGAATGGAAACTAGGGCAAAAATGGGGAAGGCACCTCAGACTTGGTGGCGAACACAAATACAAGTTATGGGAACCAACGTCAAGGGAACAACTTTAGGGGAAATCAAAATTTTCGACCAAACAGTTTCGCACAGGCGTAGCAGGCTCTAAAGGGGACTTGCCCTCGTCACAGCAGAAATGGCAAAGCGACAAATCACTCTTGGGAAAATTGTTTCATCATGCAGGGCTTTAGACTCAGCGGTAATAACAACTACGGACCCGGAAACAATGGAGGTGGTAACCCAGGTAACATGGGAGGAGGTCATCCAGGAACCGGAAATACGGGAACTGGAAACAATGCTGGTCACCACAGACAGGGTAACCATGGAAATAACCCGGCTGGTAGTCACCAAGTAGGGAATTCTAGTTTTCAAACCAACCCGAAGCAATTAAGATCTGGTCAGTATCATGTGTTTACCACTAGTTCATGCAGGGGAGAAAGAAAGGTACAAAAGCGCGCGGTCAATATAGTGGCTCCTGCTGTCCCTAGATGGCTAAACTGGTCAGAACAGCCCATAACCTGGAGTCGCGCAGATCATCCTCCACGTGTTGATAACCCTGGAAGCGTAGCTTTGGTCGTAGCTCCGCAGGTAGGAGGATATAAGCTCGACAAGGTGTTGATGGATGGAGGAAGTAGCATAAATATACTTCATTATGAAACCTTCCTCCAAGAAAAACAGCTTCAGCCATCATCAACCATATTCCATGGGATCGTCCCCGGTAAGTCCACACAACCTATTGGAAAAATATATCTTGAAGTTGCCTTCGTTGAAGAAACCATCAGCTGAGTCCAAATTAAAGTTTAAGTCTGCTCAAGATACCAAGTTGGTGGATTTTACCCCCGGTGAATCTTCTAAACAGTTCGGCGTGGGGGCTCAGATGACTAATAAATAGGAAAGCGCGCTCATCAAGTTCATCTGTGGGAATTGGGACATCTTTGCATGGAAACCTTCTGACATGCCAGGTTTACCAAGGGAACTTGCTGAGCACGGTTTGAATGTGGATCCTAACCTGAAACCTATTCGTCAGTTCCTCCGTCGTTTCAACGGCGAGAGAAGAAAAACAATTGGAGAAGAAATAGCCAGACTTCTCGCAACAGGCTTTATAGTGGAAGTGTTACATCCAAAATGGTTAGCCAATCCGGTTCTAATATTAAGGAAAAATGGAACCTGAAGAATGTGCATAGACTACACAAACCTGAACAAAGCATGTCCTAAGGATCCGTTTGCCTTACCCCACATTGATCAGATTATAGACTCTACGGCTGGTTGCGAACTGCTATGTTTTCTGGATTCTTATTCAGGTTATCATAAATCAAAATGAAAGAAGAGGATCAAGAAAAGACCTTGTTCATCACACCCTTTGGAGATTGTTGTTATACACAATGTCCTTTGGGTTGAAAAATGCAGGAGCGACTTATTAGAGGTGCATCCAGAATTGTTTGGAGAAACAGATCGGGCGAAACATGCACGCTTACATGGATGATATCGTTGTCAAGTATCAAAAAGGTGACACCCTGATCTCAGACCTGGAAGAAACATTTGCCAGCTTACGCAGATACCAGATGAAGTTAAACCCGACAAAGTGTGTTTTTGGAGTACCAGCTGGGAAATTACTGGGTTTCATTATTTCAGAGAGAGGGATAGAAGCAAACCAGGAAAAAAAATTCAAGCTATACATAACCTGAAAAAACTGGTTTTCCTTAAGGATGTTCAAAAGCTGACAGGTTGTGTGGCTGCCCTAAGCCGGTTTGTAAGCAGGCTAAGTGAAAAAGCTATACCTCTATATAGCCTCTTGAAGAAAATTGACAAGTTTGTTTGGAACCAAGAAGCTGATGATGCTCTAGAAGCTCTGAAAAAGCAACTTACTCAAGCTCCTATATTAGCAGCACGTGAGAAAAAGGAACCTGTGCTGCTATACATCGCTGCTAACAACAGGGCTGTGAGGGCAGTCGTGGTCGTGGAACGTAAGTTAGAAGGAAAGGAGGGTCTCGTTCAGAGACCAGTTTACTATGTCAGCGAGGTATTGACATAGTCAAAGCAACGATACCCATATTGGCAGAAACTGGTTTGTGGAGTGTTCATGGCAAGCCGTAAACTGAAAAATTATTTTCAGGAACACCCCATAACAGTAGTCAGTTCAGCACCATTATCCGACATCATCCAAAATAGAGAAGCAACCGGGCGGGTCGCAAAGTGGGCAATTGAGATGGGGCCATATCACATCAAATATGAACCAAGAACCGCAATCAAGTCTCAAGCCCTGATCGAGTTCATAAATGACTCGACACAGTTACAGGTCCCGCCAGATAAACCAGAAACTAAATATTGGACCATGCATTTTGACGGGTCTCGAAAACTGGAAGGATCCGGAGCTGGAGTGGTTTTGATGTCTCCAAGAGGTGAAAAATTCTGATAGGTCTTAAAAATTTCGTTTCAATGCACTAATAATGCGGCAGAGTATGAGGCTTTACTCCACGGGCTTCGAATTGCAAAAGAAATGAGCATAACCAGGATTCGTTGTTTGGGACACTCAGACCTCGTTTCTCAACAAGTCACTGGAAACTGGGATTCTAAAGACCCAGTTATGGCAACTTACAGACGAGTAGTTACCCAGCTAGCTGGACATATTCAAGGATATCAAGTCGATCATATTGATCGACATCTCAACGAAGCAGCTGATGCACTATCTCGTCTAGGTTCTCAGAAGAAACAGGTTCCACCCAATGTTTTCCTGGATGAAATTCACAATCCATCGGTCAGAAACCCAGATCCAGAATCAGAACTGGCAGCGGCTTTACATTCAATCCCAGAGTGGACTGATCTATATCTGGCTTACCTCACGAGAGATGAATTCTACAGAACGAAGTTATGGCTCGACAGGTGATAAGACGATCAAAGTCATACACAATCATTAATGGGGAGTTACATAAGCAAAGTGTACCATGCATTTTCCAACAGTGCGTCTCTCCAGAAGAAGGGTGTCAGATATTAAACGAAATCAACTCAAGAGATTGCGGTCATCATGCAAGTTCCAGGTCTCTAATTAATAAAGCGTTCACACATGGATATTTCTGGCTTACTTCAAATTCTTACGCAGAACGAATAGTCAGAACATGTGAATGTTGTCAGAGCTACGCAAGACATGATCATATGCCAGCCCAGGATGTACGTATGATTCCCATAACGTGAACTTTCACAGTCTGGGGACTACACATGGTGGGACCTTTCAAAAAGTCATCCGATAAAAAGACTCAGTTATTGGTTGTAGTTGATAAGTTCACAAAGTTGGTAGAAACAGAACCAATCAGTAAATGTGACGCAGTTACAGCAGTCAAGTTATGCCCAAGACTCCCTCACTCTTTGTGTTAGGGATTCACCGACGTAGGATTTTGTCTAAAGGGGTCCAGGATTACTCAGGGCCCGAGATTCCCGGATCTGATGGAACGGGGGGAATTTTGCCAAAAGGTGGGCCCTACCATTGTCTTGGGTGTTCCTTGGGCCTAACCTAACACAACCGAGCAATTAGTTCCACTTTGCTACCCCGTTCCAGCTCACGTAGAGGGTCCAAAACGACAGTTCCGTCCTTTTCTCCATCGGGCTTAGGATTTCTACGGAGAGGGGCTCCGGAGCGTCTGAATACCACCCAATCCTAGGGTATTCCATATAATGTGTGTTAGAGTGTGGAATGGATCTTGGATGCCCAAGATTCCCTCACTCTTTGTGGTATGGCTTCACTGGCGTTAGATTCTCTCTCGTGGGTTCCAAGACTAATCAAAGCCCAAAACTCCCGGATCTGAAGGAACGGGGAGAATCTTGCCAAGAGGTGGGCCCTACCATTGTCTTGGGGTGTTCATTTGACCTAAATTAACACAACCAAGCAATTATTTCCACTTTTCTGCCCCCTTCCGGCTCACGTACATGGGCGAGATCGGCAATTCCGTCCTTTTCTCCAACGGGCCTAGAGTTTCTCCGGAGAGGGGATCCGGAGCGTCTGAATCCCACCCGAAACTAGGGTATGGCATACCATGTTTGTTAGAGTGTGACATGGATCTTGGATGCCAAACATTCCCTCAATCTTTGTGTTAGGGCTTCACCGGCGTCGGATTCTCTCTAGTGGGTTCGAGGACTACTCAGAGCCCGAAACTCTCGGATCTGATGGAACAGGGGGAATCTTGCCAATATGTGGGCCCAACAATTGTCTTGGGTATTCCTTGGGCCTAACCTAACACAAGCAAGCAATTAGTTCCACTTTTCTACCCCTTTCTAGTTCACTTAGAGGGTCCAGAACGACACTTCCGTCCTTTTTCTCCCGTAGGCCTAGGGTTTCTCCGGAGAGGCTCCAGAGCGTCTTAATCCCACCCAATACTAGGGTATGCCATACCATGTGTGTTAGAGTTTGGGATGGGTCTTGGAAGCCCAAGATTCCCTCACTCTCTGTGTTATGGCTTCACCGCCGTCAGATTCTCTGTCGCGGGTTCCAGGACTACTCAGAGCCCGAAACTCCCGGATGTGACTGAACGGGGGAATCTTACCAAGAGGTAGGCCCTACCTTTGTTTTGGGTGTTCCTTTGGACTAACATAATGCAACTAATCAATTAGTTCCACTTTCCTACCCCTTTCCGGTTCACGTAGAGGGTCCAAAACGATAGTTCCATCCTTTTTCTCCAACGGGCCTAGGGTTTCTCCAGAGAGGAGCTACGGAGTGTATGAATCCCACCCAAGACTAGGTTATTCCATACCATGCGTGTTAGAGTGTGTAATGGGTCTTTGATTGCCAAGATTCCCTCACTTGTGTTATGGTTTCACCGGCGTCGAATTCTCTCTCGTGGGTTCAAGGACTACTGAGGGCCCAAAACTCCAGGATTTGAAGAAACAGGGAGAATCTTGACATGAGGTGGGCCCTACCATTGTCTTGGGTGTTCCTTGGTCATAAAATAACACAACCAAGCAATTAGTTCCACTTTTCAATCCCCTTCGGGCTCACGTAGATGGTCCAGAACGGCAGTTCCTTTCTTTTCTCCAGCGGGCCTAGGGTTTGTCCGGAGAGGGGCTCCGGAGCGACTGAATCCCACCTAAGCCTGGGGTATTCCATACCATGTGTGTTATAGTGTGCCATGGGCATTAGATGCCCAAGATTCCATAACTCTTTGTGTTATGGCTTCACCGGCGTCAGATTCTCTCTCGTGTGGTTCGTGGACTAAACAGAGACCGAATTTCCTTGATCTGACGAAACGGGGGGAATTTTGCCACAACATGGGCCCTACAATTTTATTGGGTGTTCCTTGGGCCTAACCTAACACAACCAATCAATTAGTCCCACTTTTCTACCCCTTCCGACTCACGTAGAGGGGCCAGATCGATAGTTCCGTCCTTTTCTCCAACAGGCCTAGGGTTTCTTTGGAGAGGGGCTCCGGAGCATATGAATCCCACATGAGCGAAGGGTATGACATACCATGTGTTTTAGAGTGTGTCATGGGTTTTGGATGCCCAAGATTACCTCACTCTTTGTGTTAGGGCTTCACCGGTGTCAGATTCTCTCTAGTGGGTTCCAGGACTACTCAGTGCACGACACTCCCGGATCAGACGGAACGGGGGGGGGGAATATTGCCAACAGGTGGGCCCTAACCTAACACAACCAAGAAATTTTTTCCAGTTTGCTACCCCTTTCCAGCTCACGTAGTTGGTCCAGAACGATCGTTTCGTCCTTTTTCTCCATCGGGCCTAGGGTTTCTCCGGAAAGGAGCTCTAGAGTGTCTTAATCCTAACCAAGTCTAGGGTATGCCATACCATGTGTGTTATTGTGACGCCCCGAGATCGGGCACTATGCAAATTTCAGCATTTCCGCCAAAATCCACATAATAATCGATTCCAGGTTGCCACTTGTGATAGCATTACAACAGTTCACGAATATTCCGCAACAACAACAGAGGAGGTATATACAAGACGACTCAAACGAGTCAAGGATACAACTGATACAATACAAAGATCCAAATAACAGCGGAAGAAGCAACATAGTGTCCGGCTACGAACAAGATACAAATTGGACTAAGAGTCCTGAAGATAACCGATGGCGTCCAATCCCTGCCCAGGCCAAGCTGGAGGGATTCCCAAGCTAACGTCGTCAGACTTCAAACCTGTTGACTGCAATGTGGAATATGCAGCCACGAAAAGGATTCGTGGGTCAGTACGGTTAAGTACTGGCAAGTGGATAACCCATACTCACAAGATACCAGCGTAACCAATCATCACAAGATACAAATACTTTGGGTACAACGGAAAGGAAGGGATTATTGCAAAGAGGAGGCATCGGGCTGCACTAACCAACTACAGAAACACACTACAACTTCCGGCTACAAGAAAGGGATAATATAGCGTATCAGAACCAACTACAACTACTCACCAAACAATACCCATCCAATGTTACCCCCTACTAAGGAAGCAACCCAAGGAAACTCACACTGTTGATTAAGGTGACATTCATTTTGATGGTGGAAGTAATCTATATTACTAGTCAAGTTATCATCGTTAAGTGTAAGTTGTCTGAGTACTTGTTTGCCAGCACTTTCACCAAGTCATCCATAATCGCGGACAACACGGCTTCTCGAGAAGATTTAACCCTGCAGGGATTCACCAATTTGTCCGTACACGTAAGAATGACCCGCCAGATGGAAATGCACTTCCACCAAGCGAGGCACTCAACACAACCCAACTCTTCTTCGCATCAAGCCCAAAGAACCCCGTGCATAAGAGCGCATGGCTAATCAAGCCCCACGAAGAAAAGGGGACCCTCATGGCACTCTAAGAACGTGTCTCCCTAAATGCCGACTACAAAAGTTCCACCCTGGCGCCAAGGGTTTGCACCTGCATATGCATGCGGCAAATGGAAAACCCGAACTAAATGAGGCGATTTGGACGAGATGCGAATCGAATCAGAATTGCGGGGGGCGCCCATACTCGCTTCCCACATGCGGTTAGTGCGCTCATCATGGATCAGTAGACAAGACCCTTTTCCTAATTAAGTTCGACACTAGCAGGCCTCAAAACCACGCCGGGCCTCCTGTCGGTGCCTTATCATCAAATTATTATTACCCAAAACATTAACGTGAAGTTGATTGAGTTCAAACCCAACTATCAAACTAAACAGGTGATAAGACGGACATCAAGACTTGAGTGCAAACAACACTAAGCATGCAGCTACGACACGAGGGCCAAGGGGGTAAACAAACAACAGGTAATAGGAAGTGGAAGGAAGGCTATATCATGGTTGCAAGGTAAACATATGATAGGATCGAGACACAAGCATCGAATCATAAGGCTAGCATAGAGATAACGGAAAGAATCGGTAACAAGTGAGGAAAGGCAACATAGGTAGCAAGTGAGTATACTTGCCTGAGATCCAGCAAGTAGGGGTACATCCGAAGAACTTGTCATTGCTCACATCATCTCAACGTCCTATCCGCCAAGAAGCAACGAACTAGAACAAACATCGGATGCAACAATTACTACCACGGCAAAAGATCCAGCATGATCAAGATATGGATGCATGACAAGTTTAAGGATGCATCAAAGATAAACTAGTTGACATGGTAATCATATTTAAATGGGCCCATATGCATTTTGGATTGCATCTGGAAAAGCCCATGAATTAATGTTGAATTAAATGATCTACAAATAACCATCATGTGAAAGTTGATTAGAATGATGCATGGATGAGGAAAACAATGAGAGAACAACAATAGCTTCAATTTGAAAAGGTGTTTACCAAGTTTGGAATTTTATTTATCAAGTTATGAAATTTGGCTCCTTAAGTGAGTTACACAAACATTCATCGTTTTCACCCATTTTAATTGTTCAAAACAGATACCAAAATTCATATTTGGAAAGAACACAAAATTTTAGATGGAAAACATATTTCATTTGTTGAAAAAGGAATTAAAATGAGCAAGTTATTAATTTGACAATTTTAAATGCATTAATTAAGAAACAGTTGTTTTTCAGCAATTTAATTTATCCAAAACAGAAAACAAAGTTTATATTTGGAAAGCTTATTCAATTTTGCATGGAAAACATATTTTACATGTTGGAATTGGATTTGAATTGCCCAAGTTATGAATTTTGCAATTTAAGAGGTTTAATTAAAGCATTGAATTATTGCACCACTTTTAATTAGGAAAAACCGTAAACAAGTTGCATTGAAAAGGTTGAAAACATGTAGCAAATGTTTCACTGAACATTTTGAGCTATTAAACATAATTTTTGGGTTATTACTGAATTTATTATGCAATTTTTCATAAGCATTCTTATTCTGCCCTTTTTAGTAAACAGAAGGAAACATGTGCAAAATTTATTCAATTGTGACCAAATAAAATACCAATGTGTAGAGTTTGTTAAGACAAATTTTTAGAGCCCAAGTTTGCTCAAATTGGATGAATAGAACTCAAGTTATGAAATTCCAAAGTTTCCACTTTTAATTGCATTTTCAGTAATTAAATATTTAGTGCAAAAATTATTACATAAACATGTTGCAAACTTGACATTAACAGAAAGAGCACAAAATTATGAATCCACAGGAATTTGAATCATTCAAATTGGAGCAAAATTTAATTTGTTATTGATTTTAGAATTAATGAGTCAGATCTGTGTTTCTGAAATTCGGGCAAAAAAAGAAAAGGGGCAGAAAAAGGTGTGGCTTTTCTGCCGGGGGGGGAGGGGGATCGAACCGAGCACCTGCTGGACGCGCGCAAGGGGTTGTTACCAGTGCGCTGCACTGCGCGTTGTGATGCTATGTGATACTGACGGAAGAAGTGGTATTTAACGACTGTTAACTGAATTTTTGCAGGCAAAGTTCAGATACCGAATTACAACACTACAGCGATCAAGATCGGCCTTAGTGCTGCTGATTCTTCCACAACCTAGAGACGGGTGAGGCAGGGAGGTGGAACGGGGCAGCACCTCACCAGGGGGTTCGTGTCGTGGCGGAATTCCTCGACGATGACGGAGATGGCCGGAAGATGTAGATGACTGCAGAGGATGGTGACCATGGCGTTGGGGGTCGGAGTTCTTGGCTGTAGCGGTGCTACGTGCTGCCCCGGCTTCTGGGCTTCGCGTCTGGTGGTAGAGGGCGACAAGGCGCTTCCATTCCGGCCCTCCTGTGAGGTTGAGGGGGTCCAACGACACCAGCTCGATGAGCTCTCTCTCCGCCCCGGCCATGCCACTCGGTGGTTCAGAGAACTTACAAAGAGAAGAAAGATTGGAAGGAGGAGGGTAGATGGCGGCGGGGAGGGAAGAAGGGGATGGGTCTAGGGTTCCAGGAGGAGCGGGGCGGCTTTTTAACGGAGGCAAGGAGCAGGTGGAGAGAGGGGGGAGGATGACGTCCTCCTCGTGCCCCTGTACGGAAGGAAGAAGAAAGGCAGGGGAAGATGGGCTGCTTGGGGGGAGGCCCGTGGTGGGCTGGGTGCTGGGCTGCTGCGAGTTGGGTTGTGGGAGTAGGGGTGGTAGGTGGGCTGCCCCTTGTGGGCTGGCCTGCCTCCCCCAGCTCAGCTCACCTTTTATTTTTATTTCTTTTGTTCTTCTCTTCTTTCTTTTTTTTGTAGGAAAGAAAAGGATAGGGATAGAAATAGGTGTGAGGGTTTTAGTTTTATGAAATCATTTTTTATTGATTTACAAAACAACAAGGTCAAAGCAATGTTAACATTAGTTTCAAAATTTTGAAATATTAATTTGATTTTTAAGTTGCTATTTGAATTTCCAATAGTGTTTCATAAGGATTTGATTTTTAAACAATTTTTATTCAATAAACTCAAACAATTATGAAAACTTATTGAATTTAATTGTTTGCAAGATTTTAATTTTTAAACCCACATTTGGAACATGCCAAGTATGGATGGATTTGATTTGAATTTTGAATTTACCACTAGGGTGTTAATAGAAAGGGGTTTTATTATCAAGTATTTTTAATTGATTCAAATTCAACTATTGGAAACATTTTGAGTGGTTTAGTTGGCAACTTTTAATTGGAAATTTTTGACATGTTAGAAAGTTTAAATTGGTTTGAATTTTTGAGTTGTTTTGAAAACAAGGTGCAATGCATATGATGCATGATGCTATGCAAAAAGAAAAACAACCAATTTTCTAACTTAGGGTAAACACCCCAGGTGTTACAGATATAGTGTGGCATGCGTCTTGGATGCCTAATATTCCCTCACTCTCTATGTTATGGCTTCACCGGCGTCGGATTCTCTCTCACGGGTTCTAGGACTACTCAGAGACTGAAACTCCTGGATCTGACGAAACGGGGAAATCTTACCAAGACGTGGGCCCTAAAATTGTATTGGGTGTTCCTTGGGCTTAACCTAACACAACCGAGCAATTAGTTCCACTTAGCTACCCCCTTCTAGCTCACGTAGAGGGGCCAAAACGGTAGTTCCGTCATTTTCTCCAACGGGCCTAGGGTTTCTCCGGAGAGGGGCTCCGGAGCGTGTGAATCCCACACAACCCTAGGGTATGCCATATCATGTGTGTTAGAGTGTGTAATGGATCTTTGATTCCCTAGATTTCCTCACTCTTTGTGTTATGGCTTCACCAGCGTTGGATTCTCTCTCGTGGGTTCTAGGACTAATCAGAGCCCGAAACTCCCGAATCTTACGGATCAGGGGATATCTTTCCAAGAGGTGGGCCCTACTAAAATAACACAACCAAGAAATTATTTTGACTTTTCTACCCCTTCCGGCTCACGTACATGGGCTAGAATGGCAGTTCCGTCTTTTTCTCCAACGGGCCGAGGGTTTCTCCGGAGAGGGGCTCCAGAGCGTCTGAATCCCACCCAAGCCTGGGGTATCAAATACCATGTGTTTTATAGTGTGTCATATGTCTAGGATTCCCAATATTACCTCACTATTTGTGTTATGGCTTCACCGGTGTCGGATTCTCTCTCGTGGGTTTGCAGGACTAACCAGAGCCCGAATCTCCCGGATCTGATGAAACAGGGGAATATTGCCAACAGGTGGGTCCTAAAATTGTCTTGGGTGTTTCTTGGGCCTAAGCTAACACAACCAACCAATTAGTTCCACTTTTCTACCCCTTCCAGCTCAGGTAAAGGGGCCAGATCGGCAGTTCCGTCCTTTTCTCCACTGGGACTAGGGTTTCTCCAGAGGGGGCTTCAGAGCATTTGAATCCCACCCAAGCCTAGGGTATTACATACCATGTGTGTTAGAGTGTGGAATGGGTATTTGATGCCCAAGATTCCCTCACTCTTTGTGTTAGGGCTTCACCCGGTCAGATTCTCTCTAGTGGGTTCTAGGACTACTTAGAGCTCGAAACTCCCGGATCTCACGGGACGGGGGGAATCTTGCCAATATGTGGGACCTAACATTGTATTGCGTGTTCCTTAGGCCTAACCTAACACAACCAAGCAATTAGTTCCACTTTGGTACCCCTTCCCGGGTCACGTAGAGGGTCCAGAACGGCAGTTTCATCCTTTTTCTTCAACGGGCTTAGGGTTTCTTCGGAGAGGAGCTCTAGAGCGTCTATCCTACCAAAGCCTAGGGTATGCCATACCATGTGTGTTATAGTGTGGCATGGTTATGACCCACAAGCATAGGGGGTGTATCGTAGTAATTTTGATAAATAAGAGTGTCGAACCCAACGAGAAGCAAAAGGTGTTGACAAGCAGGTTGGATAGAGGATTCACTATAAATACTAGAAAATGGGTTTTTGGTTGTTTTGGATATAGCAAATAAATAAAGTGCGAGTAAATAAAATGCAGTAAATAATATTGCAGTGAGTGGCCCAATCCTTTTTAGAGCAAAGGACAAGCTGGTTGTGCTACTTATGACTACCAAACGTTCTCGAGAACACATGGGAATTTCGTCAAGTGCTTTCGCCTCGTTGCGGTTGAATAATATCCACTGGTTCGTGAAGTGTTGTGTAGGTGAACCTATATTCATGCACCGCCCAACTAGGACTATTACATACTTGTTGTTATACCCCTCGTAAGAATCCGCAAATACAATAAAATAATTAAGATAAATCTAAACATAGCCTTAAAACTCTGGGATTCTACGCTCCCTCGTGCATTGGTTTCCTAACGGGGGTTTAGGTTTCTGTCACTCTGGAAAACCCAGAATTAGTAGCAAAATACACAATCCATCCTCCTAGGCACATAAAGGTGAAGTATCATGTAGTCGATGTTCACATGATACCACTAGAAGAATAGCACCACAACTTAAATACCGAACCACGAGATATTACTTTAATATGCCTTCACTACTAACATCATGACTTCTCCCATGTCCTCAAGAACTAAACTAACTACTCACAAGACAACATATGGATCATAATCATAGGTGATATAATGGATAATAACAATCTGGTCATAAAGTGCTAACACCGATAAATCTCACAAGCATCAGCTACTAACAAGTAATCCACACCGGGAGAGAGATCTAATCTAAAACAATGACAGAGGCCCCTAATTGTTACAGCGGGATAGAGGTGAATGATGAGTGTGATGGTGCCAGTGGTGATGATGTTGATGATGACGATCTTGATGATGTCCGGAGTGACGATGGTGACGATGGTGATGATTTCCCCTCTTCGGAGATAAATTTCCCCCGCAGATTTCTCCAAACCAGACAGATTTTCTCTCTAGGGTGTTTTCCGCCCCGAGGCGGCGGGGAAATAATTCGTTGATGATCCTCTGGGGCTTAGGGTTCCCTGGGGGTCAAGTACGCGAAACAGGTCAACCAGAGGTGGGCCACGGTGGCCGCACCACCTGGCGGCATGACCAAGGGGGGCGCCACCTCATGGTTTGGGCCCCTGATGGCCCCCTCTGGCTCCCCTTGTGGCTGGACTCCTCTTCTGAACTACTAAGACATCTCCGGTGTCCCCCCTCTTCTTATGATCTTCTGTAATTTGATATCTCAACGTTGCTTTTTCATCAGATTTCTGGTACCGGTGTTTATTCTCCAAAAATTACGAAACATGCAAAATAATGTAAAATAACATAAGTAATGCATCATAACATGAAACATATTGATGAATAACAGAAAATAACAATATATATCAGTGATGCAAAATGGACGTATCAACTCCCCCCCAAGCTTAAACCTCGCTTGTCCCCAAGCAAAACTGAACTCGCTAAAACATGACCACAGGTTTATGGAGTGAGGTGTCGATAAATAAAATACGAACAAGTGGCATCACATCTAACAAAGAACAAATCATTCTAGATAGCAACTTCCTCCCATATAATTAAACTTGAAACAAGCAGAGGAACAACAACGCTGCAAAAAGTAAATCAAAATTGGTAAAGGCAAACTTCGTTCTTGGTTAGAGAACAATTAATAGTGTACTTATCTTTCGATCAGAGTCTTTATAATAGAGCTATATTGCAGAGTTTATCATGCTCAATTATAATAGTCTCTTTGCAAACATTGGTAACTTTGTAAGTGGTATTAAAACAGATAAGAGAATTTGTAGAAACAAGGAAGAATAAAGAACATGATTGAGTAAATCACCATGTAGTTGTATGAATCACAACAACTCAAATGCTTTCTTAAGCATAAGAAAATATGTTTACTTACTCAACATAAATGTATAAGATAGGTCCTTCGCAGAGGGAAGCATGGATCACTCATGTGATAGAGTTTTTATTTTAATAAACAGAGGTATAAAATGTTTGACTCTCCTCCATCCATCTTACACAAACCATGGCTAACCGAATCCTCGGGTGCATGCCAACAATCACAAACCATGGAGGAGTGTCTAATTTTGAGAGGTGTATGTGCTAGTGTCAACGAATGGTAAACGGAAAATATAATATGTCAGAAGCCAACTAGACTTCACAAGAGCGGCTCCCATATGAAGGACGCAACTGGTGTAGAAGGTCATCCCTCTTTCTCTTTTGTTTACACAATTATGCTTTGACTAAGAAATCAGGGGCAAAATAGTGAAGAGAATCTGTGTATTAGTTTGGGGCTGGGCACCCTGCTGCTAGCTCTTCTAGCATTTGGATAAGCGGAAGAAGCCACTAGTCTAGGTGTGTGAAATCCAACCAACAAGTGAGATAAAGATTCTCTATTTACGTCCTCATGAGAAAAAATTGGAACACAAAACAAGAGTAATTTTGAAGGTTTTAAAGGTCGCACATGAGCAATTTACTTGGAGTGGCGGTTAAGTACCACAAATAGGTAGGTATGGTGGACACAAATGGCAAGGTTTTGGGGCACAAGGTTTGGATTGCACGAGAAGCATTCCCTCTCAGTACATGTTTTTGGCTAGCAAGGTTGGGTAGTAAGCATAAGAATTGAATAAAACAAATAAAAACATATATGATAAAGCCAATCATGCAATCTTCCTTGAAGGTGCAAACAAACTTATTTGAGAATACTAGGCTTATGAGCTAACAAGAAAGAAATATCATGGAATAATATATCTACATGCAACTCGCTCTTTTCTACTTAAGTATAAACGTATTGTTGCTACTTACCAATACTAAGTTTGCCAAAACCAACTAAATTATCTTGAAACTCCAACATTAATACCAATACTAATAACAAGATCAATCACATAACAAAAATTGCAAAAAAAAAGTAGAACAAGTAGATGATGAAACTTCTCATTAATATTTCATTAAGGAAACTCAAACCAAGGGATACAACGATAACAAACTAAGGAGTGACTCTTCCATACTGCAAACCATACTATATGATATTTCCTCTACTCATGATATGACTCTACTAGAAGGTTAAAAGGAGTGAAAGATAAAGGTGATATCGAGGCACTCCCCCAAGCTTGGAACAAGCCAAGGGGATGCCAACACGAATGACGAATAAATTCTTCGGTGGTGGTGGTGGTGAATCCTTCTCATCATCAGACTTCCAAGGTAAAGGCTCTCCATCCAGAAATGATGTCCTAGTCTCCAATATTATGGAACTAGAAGCAGAGCTTATACGTTTAAACCTGGTCTCATACTCACATTATGATTCTGCACATCACAGAGTTGTGCTTGGAACTTGTTGGTGGTCTTGGTGAGTGAGAAAATCTCCTCCTGTAGCTTCAAAGTCTCCTTCTTGTACTCAGCGATCTGTTCCGTGTTTATCCTATGGATGATCTCAACTTCACGCTCCGCCATCTTCCTGTACCTAAAGACTTCTTACTCCAGCTCTTCCATCCTAGCTTCCAAACCTCCTTATCCATTAGGGCCCCGAACATCTTCAATCTGCACCTTCCCATCCTTGAGCAGCAACTCCTTGGGATGCATCTTCAACTTGCTCATGTATGGGTTGACGATGTTCTCAAAGAAACCATCTTTGGGAGATACGGGAGGGGACATTGTGGCTCTAGATCTAAAGATGTAAGCTGGCAGAAACAGCTCAAAACAGAAACACGGCGAGAAAACGATATATGGACCTCGGGGGATCCGGGGGATTATATAGCAAAATATGCGTAACGGGAATGAAAGTCTAGGTCAAAAACAAGACAGAGAGGGATCCGGGGCTCCCACACCATATGGTGGCGCGGCAAGGGGTGGGCCCGCGCCCCCAGGTGGTGTGGTGCCTCCGGGCACCATCTCCAACTCCTCTTCGACTCGGTATTTTTTATATGTTCCAAAAATAAATAATTTATAACTGAAATGGTAATGCACGAACTTTTTCTTAACATAACTATTACCTATTCCAAAACAGACTCTTCAGATTCTGGAATCTTCCCTCTGATGAACTTCTCCAGAGTCATTACTTGAATAACATCAATATCTTCATCATAGGAATCCCCAGAAATATAATGTTTGAGTCTTTTCCCATTTACCACTTGTGTAGTGTTATCTTTGAGGGAAGCAATTTTGATTGCCCCAGAACAATACACTTCTTCAATAATATAAGGTCCTTCCTATCTGGAGAGTAATTTTCCTGCAAAAAATCTTAGACAAGACCGATACAATAGAACTTTCTCACCAACATGAAACTCTCTTTTAAGGATTCTTTTATCATGCCATTGTTTAACTTTCTCCTTAAAGAGATTGGCATTTTCATAAGCTTCACATCTCCATTCATCTAAATGATTCAAACCAAGCATTCTTTTCTTACCAGCAAGTTTAAAATCTTTATTTAATTCTTTCACTGCCCAATAAGCTTTGTGTTCTAATTCTAACGGCAAGTGACAAGCTTTTCCATAAACCATTTTATAGGGAGACATACCCATAGGATTTTTATAAGTAGTTCTATAAGCACATAAAGCATCATTCAACTTATGTGACCAATTCTTCCTAGATTTATTAACGGTCTTTTACAAGATAGATTTAATTTCTCTATTTGATAATTCTACTTTCCCACTTGTTTGAGGATGATAAGCTGAGGCAATTCTATGATTACCATCATATTTAGCAAGGGTTTTTCTAAAACCACCATGAATAAAATGAGAACCTCCATCAGTCATGAGATATCTAGGCACACCAAACCTAGGTAAAATAATAGCTTTAAGCATTTTTAACGAGGTTTCTCCCTCATCACTTTTTGTAGGTATAGCTTGTACCCATTTAGTAACATAATCAACATCAACACGTATATGTGTATAGCCATTTGAAGGAGGAATAGGACCCATAAAGTCAAATTCCCAACAATCAAAATGTTCAATAACAAGAGAATAACTCATAGGCATTTCATTACATCGAGAAATATTTCCTACTCTTTGACATTCATCACAAGATAATATAAATTTACGTGCATCTTTAAAGAGTGTAGGCCAATAAAAACCATATCGTAGAACCTTTTGTGCGGTTCTATCTGTAGCGTGATGTCCTCCATAAGCACTACTGTGGTACTTCTTCAATATTTCACGTTGTTCATGATCTAGAACACATATTCTCATAATACCATATACTCCTTCTTTATATAAATGTGGTTCATCCCTAAAATAATGCCTCAAATCATAGAAGATTTTTCTTCTTTGTTGAGCTGTAAATATTGGAGGAAAATACTTTGAAAAAATAAAGTTAGTATAATTAGCATACCATGGACTATCTTGGGGTTTTACCTTTATTGCAGCCAACTGTTCATTTGGAAAACTATCATTAACAGGAATAGGGTGAAAAGTAATGTTTTCCAATCTAGAAAAGTTATCAGCAACATGATTTTCAGCACCCTTCATATCCACAATATGCAAATCAAACTCTTGTAAAAGCAACACCCATCTAATAAGCCTAGGCTTAGCATATTTCTTTTCCATAAGGTATCTAATAGCAGCATGATCAGTATAAATAGTAACCTTTCAGCCAACAATATAAGGCCTAAACTTATCACATGCAAAAACTACAGCTAAGAACTCTTTTTCAGTAGTAGCATAATTCTTTTGAGCAGCATCAAGAGTCTTAATAGCATAATGAATAACATTCAACTTCTTATCTATGCGTTGTCCAAGAACAGAACCTACAGCAAAATCACTAGCATCACACATAATTTCAAAAGGTAAATTCCAATCAGGTAATTGAACAATAGGAGCAGTAGTTAAAGCCTTCTTTAAAATTTCAAAAGCTTCCTTACAATCATCATAAAAAACAAATGGTACATTTTTTGAAGAATATTAGTAAGAGGCTTTGATATTTTAGATAAATCTTTAATAAACCTCCTATAAAAAACAACATGACCAAGAACACTACGAATACCTTTAACATCCCTAGGACAGGGCATTTTCTCTATGGCTTCCACTTTAGCTCTATCAATTTCAATACCTCTTTCAGAAAGTTTATGTCCAAGAACAATTCCTTCATTAACCATAAAGTAGCATTTCTCCCAATTAAGAACAAGATTAGTCTCCTCGCATCTCTGCAAAACTTTGTCAAGGTTGTGCAAACAATTATCAAAAGTTCTATAGACGGAGAAATCGTCCATGAATACTTCCACAATTTCTTCACCAAAACCATGAAACATAGCAGACATGCATCTTTGAAAAGTAGCAGGAGCATTACACAAACCAGAGGGCATGCGTCTATAAGCATAAGTACCATAAGGACAAGTAAAGGTTGTTTTTTCTTGATCTTGTTTCCTAACAGCAATTTGAGCAAACCCAGAATTACCATCAAGAATGCAAAAAATGAGTTTTCTTAGACAACCTCTCTAGCATTTGATCAATAAAGGGTAAAGGATAATGATCTTTCTCGGTAACTTTATTAACCTTTCTAAAATCAATACACATTCTATAACCAACTACTACTATTTGTGGAATGAGCTCATTGTTTTGATTAGCTACAACGGGCATTCCTTCTTTCTTAGGGACACAATGCACAGGGTTCACCCATCTACTATCAGCAATAGGAAAAATAATACCAGCATCAAGAAGTTTTAATACCTCATTTCTTACCACTTCCTTCATCTTAGAAATTAAACGACGTTGATGTTGAACTACTGGCTTTGAATCAGGTTCAATATTAATAGCATGCTGACATATAGTAGGATAAATTACCTTCAAATCATCAAGAGTATATCCAATAGCTCCACGGTGTTTCTTCAGAACTCCCAATAATCTTTCTTCTTCTTCACCTGAAAGTTTAGCACTAGTAATAACATGATATATTTTCTTATCATCAATATAAGCATATTTAAGATCATGACGCGAAGGTTTTAAATCAAAGACAACATCCTCCTTGGGTGGTACTGTGGTACCCAAGTCTTCTAGAGGTAAATTATGTTTCAGTATCACTGGTCGACGAAGAATAATATCGTCAATCTCATTTCTCTCTTCCATAAATACCCCACTCTCGTGGTCCTCCATATATTTCTGCAAAGCATTGTTAGGAGAAAGAACAATAGAAGAAAGTTGTTCAACTTTAAAAATCTCATCAGGAAATTTAGATTCATAAGGTGCTCTAGAAAATTTGGAGAAATTGAACTCATAAGATTTTCCATCAAATTTAGTCAAAATCTTCTCTCTTTTACAATCTATAATGGCACCACAAGTGTTCAAGCCAGGTGTACCAAAAAATAATAGGACAAGTCTTACTAGTATCCTTACCAAGTACTAGAAAATAAGTGGGATATTTAGTTTTACCACATAAAACTTCCACATCTCTAACAATACCAATAGGAAAAACAGTTTCTCTATTAGCAAGCTGGATAACCACATCAATATCTTCAATTTCACAAGAACCAATTTCATGCATAATTTCTTTATAAAGCTCATAAGGTATAGCACTAGAACGAGCACCAGTATCACACAAACCATAATAGCAATGATCACCAATCTTAACAGAAAGCACAAGAACACTAGTTTTCCTAGGTCTATGAGGATGTGAAACAATGTTAGAAGCATCCTCACAGAAGACAATGTGTTCATCCTCCACATTTCCACAAACAAGATATTTTACTATTGCTACTGCAGGTTCAACAGTTATTTGTTCATCAGGTTCAATAGCTTTTTTTATTACTTTTATTAACCACACTATCCACCATACATTGTTCTTTCACTTTAGCATGGAAATGCATTTTTTAACATAGGGCTCAGGAACATCAGGATTAATAGCATGCACTTCTATATTACTAGCAGGAACAATATATTTATAAGGTGCATGGTACTTGTGATAATTCTTTTTAGGAATATCAAGAGAGGAGGCAACAGCTTTAAGACAGTTTGCAAAACTTTGAGAGTCAAGACCACAAACAGCACTAACATCATAGAAATCATTGGTTCCCATAAAATATTTAATGCATTCATAGTCATAATTTATACCTGACTTTCTACCTTTGTCGTTCTCCCATCCTTAATTGTTTTCTTGAATACGGTCAAGAAGATCCCAATTAGCTTCTTCCTTCATACATTTGAATGATCTAGAACAAGAAGCATCCAATAAATCCTTATCATGAAGAGAAAGCCTTGCATACAAATTATTGATAACAATATTTCTCGGGAGTTCATGAACGGGACATTTGAGCATTAATAACATCATTCTCCCCCCATGATTGGGCAATACTCTCTCCATCATGAGGCCAGAATAAAAGATTTGATTCCGGTCTTTATGAATCTCACTAGGAGGATAAAATTTAGAATAAAAGAGAGGAACAATTTCCTCCCATCCAATAGATTCATCATTCTTTAGTAATTTGAACCATTCAGCGGCTCTTCCTTTCAGCGATAAAGAAAATAATTTCCTTTTAACTTGATCCATTGTAATACCTACACACCTGAATAACTCGCATAATCCATATACAAAGAGCAAATGATCACCGGGATGGACAGTCCCATCACCGTAATAGCAGTTATCCATAACACGTCCAACAATTTTCATAGGTACTTTATAAGGATCCAATTCAGCAGATAATGGGTCACTTACTACCCTAGCAGTGATAGTAGTAGTACCTCTAAACAAAGAATTAAAAGTGTTATCCATAATGAAATAAAACAGTAGACAGAAATAAAAACATCACTCATAGTAAAAGTTTCTCTTACCAATTCCACTTACCAATAGCGCTTCACTCCACAACAACGGCGCCAGAAAATAGTATTGATGACCCAAAAGTATAGGGGGTGTATCATAGTAATTACGATAAATAAGAGTGTCGAACCCAACGAGGAGCAGAAGGTGTTGGCAAGTAGATTGGATAGAGGATTCTTTGTAAACACTAGCAAACGGGTTTTTGGTTGTTTTTGATATAGCAGATAAATAAAGCGCAAGTAAAAAATATTGCAGCGAGTGGCCCAATCCTTTTTAGAGCAAAGTAAAAGCCGGTTGTGTTACTTATGACTACCAAACATTCTCGAGGACACATGGGAATTTCGTCAAGTGCTTTCGCTTCTTTACAGTTGATTAATATCCATTGGTTCGTGAAGTGTTGGGTGGGTGAACCTATGCTAATGCACTGCCCAACTAGGACTAATACATACTTGTGATATACCCCTCGTAAGCATTAGCAAATACAAGAAAGTAATTAAGATAAATCTAACCACAGCCTTAAAAGTGTGGGATTCTACGCTCCCTCGTGCACTGGTTTCCTAACGGGGGTTTAGGTTTCTGTCACCCCAGCAACCCCACAATTAGTATCCAAATACACAATGCATCCTCCTAGGCCCATAAAGGTGAAGTATCATGTAGTCGATGTTCACATGACACCACTAGAAGAATACCACCACAACTTAAATACCGGATTACGAGATATTACTTCAATATAACTTCACTACTAACAGTATGACTTCTCCCATGTCCTCAAGACCCAAACGAACTACTCACAAGACATCTTATGGATCATAATCAGAGGTGATATAATGGATAATAACAATCTGCTCATAAAGTGCTAACACCGATAAATCTCACAAGCATCAACTACTAATAAGTAACCCACACCAGGAGGGAGATCTAATGTAAAACAATGATAGAGGCCCCTAATTGTTACAGCGTGATAGCGGTGGATGATGAGGGTGATGGTGCTAGTGGTGTTGATGATGATGATGATGACGATCTTTATGATGCCCGGAGTGATGACGATGATGATGGCGATGATTTCCCCTCTCCGGAGAGGAATTTCCCCGGTAGATTTATCCCTGCCAGGAATAATTCGTCGATGATCCTCTCGAGCTTAGGGTTCACTAGGGTCAAGTACGCAAAGAGGTCAACTAGAGGTGGGCCAGGGTGGCCACACCATCTCACGGCGCGTCCAAGGGTGGGGGTACCTCATGGTGTGGGCCCCCGGTGGGCCCGTCAGGCTCCCCTTCTGGTTGGAATCCTCCTCTAAACTTCTATGACATCTCCGGTGTCCCCCCTCTTCTTCTGATCTTCTGAAATATGGTATATCGACGGTGTCTTTTCCATCAGATTTCTGGTCCCGATGTTTATTCTCCAAACATTATGAAACATGCAAAATAAGGTAAAATAACGTAAGTAATGCATCATAAAATGAAATATATCGAGGAATAACAGAAATTAACAATATAAAACAGTGATGCAAAATGGACGTATCACATGGGTCTTGGATGACCATTATACCCTCACTCTCTATGTTATGGCTTCACCAGCGTCGGATTCTCTCTGCGCGGGTTCCAGGACTACTCAGAGCCCAAAACTCCCGGATCTGACCGAACGAGGGGAATATTTCCAAGAGTTAGGCCCTAAAATTATATTGCGTGTTCCTTGGGCCTAACCTAACAAAACCAAGAAATTATTTCCATTTTGCTACCCCTTTCCGGCTCTCGTAGAGGGTTCAGAACGGCATTTCCGTCCTTTGTCTCCAGCGGGAATAGGGTTTCTCCGGAGAGGAGATCAAGAGTGTTTGAATCCCACACAAGCCTAGGGTATTTCATACAATGTGTGTTCAAGTGTGGCATGGGTCTTCTATTCCCAACATTCCCTCACTCTTTGAGTTATGGCTTCACCAGCGTCGGATTCTCTCTCGTGGGTTCCAGGACTACTCAGAGCCCGAAACTCCTGGATCTAACGGAACATAGGGAATCTTTCCAAGATATGGGCCCTACTTTTTTATTGGGTGTTCCTTGGGACTAACCTAACACAGACATCCAATTAGTTCCGCTTTACTACTCCCTTCCGGCTCAAGTAGAGGTGCTAGATCGATAGTTCCATCTTTTTCTCCAGCGGGCATAGGGTATCTCCGGAGAGGGGTTCCCGAGCGTCTGAATCCCACCCAAGCCTAGGGTATTCCATAACATGTGTGTCAGATTGTGGAATGGGTCTTGGATTCCCAATATTCCCCCACTCTCCGTGTTATGGCTTCACACGCGTCGGATTCTATTTTGTAGGTTCCAGGACTAGTCAGAGCCCAAAACTCTGGGATATGACGGAACGAGGGGCATATTTCCAAGAGGTGGGCCCTAACATTGTCTTGGGTGTTACTTGGTCCTAACCTAACACAACAAAGCAATTAGTTCCACTTTGTTACCCCCTTCCGGCTCACGTAGAGGGGCCAGAACAGCAGTTCCGTCTTTTTCTCCAACGGGCCTCCAAAGAGGTGTTCCGGAGCGTCTGAATCCCACCCAAGCCTAGGGTATTCTATATCATGTGTGTTAGAGGGTGGAATGGGTCTTCTATTCCCAATATACCCTCACTCGTGGGTTCCAGGACTAGTGGGTTCCAGGACTAGTCAAAGCCCAAAACTCTCTAGTCTGCCGGAAAAGGGGGAATCTTGCCAAGAGGTCGGCCCTACCATTATATTGGGCGTCCTTAGTCCTAACCTAACACAACCAAGAAATTATTTCCACTTTTCTACACCCTTTATGGCTCACGTAGAGGGGCCAAAACGGTAGTTCCGCCGTTTTCTCCAGTAGGCCTAGGGTTTCTCCGAAGAGGGGCTCTAGAGCGTCTGAATCCCACACAAGCCTGGGGTATGCCATAACATGTGTGTTAGAGTGTGTCATGGGTCTTAGATTCCCAATATTCCCACACTTTTTGTTTTTTTCTTCACCGGCGTCAGATTCTCTCCCGTGGGTTTGAGGACTACTCAGAGCCCAAAACTCCCGAATCTGACGGAACGGGGGGGGGGGGGGGGGGGGAGGGGGGGATCTTGCCAAGAGGTGGGCCCTAACTTTTTCTTGGGTGTTCCTTGGGCCTAACATAACCAACCAAGCAATTATTTACACTTTTCTAACCACTTCCGGTACCCGTAGAGGGGCCAGATCGGCAGTTCTGTCCTTTTTATCCAACGGGCCTAGGGTTTCCCCGGAGAGGAGGTCAAGAGCGTCTTAATCCCAATCAAGCCTTAGGTATGTAATACCATGTGTGTTAGAGTGTGGCATGCGTCTTGGATTCCCAAGATTCCCGCACTCTCTGTGTTATGGATTCACCAGCGTGAGATTCTCTCTCGCAAGTTCCAGGACTACTTAGAGCCCAAAACTCTCGGATCTGACTGAACGAGGGGAATCTTGATAAGAGTTAGGCCCTAACATTGTCTTGGGTGTTACTTGTGACTAACCTGACACAACCAAGCAATTAGTTCCACTTTTCTACCCCTTTCCGGCTCACGTAGATGGTCCAGAATGGCAGTTCCGCCTTTTTCTCCAGCGGTCCTATGGTTTCTCCGGAGAGGAGCCCCGAAGCGTATTAATCCGACCCAAGCCTAGGGTATTCCATACCATGTGTGTTAGAGTGTGTCATGGGTCTTAGATGCCCAAGATTCCCTCACTCTTTGAAGGGTTCGTTGCATAGAAAACAAAAATTTTCCTACGCGAGAGATACCCGAAAGGCCAAGATCTAATCTAGGAGACGAAGTGCAACGGGCAACAAGAGGGTTAAGGAGAACACATACCCTCGAAGACTCAAAGTGGTACGAGATCAAATCTCGTTGTTGGCGTAGTCGTACTCACACCGATCCCGATAGCGAGAAGATGGCACCGCAATCCGGCGGTGCATCCGTGATCGGTCACACGTACGGTTGATGACGACCTCCGTTCCCTCGTTCCAGCGGGGCGCGGAAGTAGAGGATCCCTCGGAACTCCAGCAGCACGACGACGTGGTGGTGGTGAAGAATCTCACGGTCAGGGCTTCGCCAAGCCGGAGACCATGAAATGGAGCAGCGGGTGGAGGGAAAGGGAAGTGGCCAAGTGTGTGAATGAGGAGGAGCCCTCACCCTCCTTTTATAGGGAGAGGGAGGCAGCCCAAAGGTGGGGTGCGGCCAGCCATGGTGGTGCCCCCACCTCTTCCCTCTTCATGTGAGTGGAAGCTCCACTCACACCCACTCATGCTCCCATAATTTCCCACTTGGAAAATCCAAAGGTTTTCTTTTAATAAATAAATAAAACCTTTTTATTTCTTTATTTCAGCATTTGTTAATTCTATTAACAAACTTTTGCATATAGCACCTCGAATCATTTGTTAATTCTATTAACAACCATTCGACGAAAAACCCCTTGAACTATTTCAATTTTCCCCGAAACAATTTCGGTGCTGTCCAAAATATTCTTCGATATTCCGTATCCTCTCAAATGCGTCATCGAACCTTAAGTGTGTCACCCTACGGTTCGCGAATAAGATAGACATGATCGAGACTCCTCTCCGATCAATAATCAACAGCGGGATCTGGAGATCCATGATGACTCCTATATATTCAACGATGACTCTCGTGATCGTGTGAACCAACAACGCCGTGAACTATTCCCTTTGTCTCGCGATATTTTACTTGTCCGAGATTCGATCATTGGTATCAACCATACCTTGTTCAATCTCGTTACTGACAAGTACTCTTTTCTCGTTCCCGTGATATAACATCCTTGTGATCATATCACGTGCTTGCAAGCGGTTTCGATGTGATATCACCGAGAGGGCCCAGAGTATATCTCTCCGTCATTTGGATGGACAAATCCCACTCTTGATCCATGATCCTCAACTAATACTTTACGAATACTTAACGACACCTTTATAGTCACCCTGTTACGGTGTGACGTTTGATGCCATCAAAGCACTCTTCCGGTATCAGTGATTGACATGATCTCATGGTCTAAGGAATAAGTTACTTCGTATGTTTGATATAACAATGTAAACTAAATGACTTGATCGCATTGCTATATTATCTTTGGGTATATGTTCATCACATCATTCTTCTAATGACATGACCCCGTTATTAATAACATCCAATGTTCATGATCAGGAAACCTTGATCATCTATTAATCAACGAGCTAGTTAAAAGAGAGGCTTTACTAGGAACCATTGTTTGTTTATTAAGCACACATGTATCAACGTTTCCGGTTAATACAATTCTAGCATGAGAAATAAACATTCATCATAAACAAGGAATAAGATAATAACCATTTTATTATTGCCTCTCGGGCATATTCCCTTCACTCTTTGTGTTATGGCTTCACCGGTGTCAGATTCTCTCTCGCGGATTCCAAGACTACTCAGAGCCCGAAACTCTCGGATCTGTCGAAAAAGGGTTGAATCTTGACAAGAGGTGGGCCCTACCATTGTATTGGGTGTTACTTGGGCCTTGTCGTGGGATAATCACGGCAGACGTTACCGGGGGTAACTGATCTTGGGGCAAGACGACACAGGCGTTTGGGACAGGGTTTAGCTCAGAGGAAAGCATGATGGAACTCGATCTGGTAGCCGGCAATCAAGTCGCCGAGTCTCCGATCTCAAGTTATTAACTCAACTCTCGTGTTACACTGGATACTCGATACCAAGCGATATTGCTAGGGTTCTTAGATCTCTCTCAACTAAACCTAGGGGTCGGTTTATAAAGCACCCATACCCCCTGGCTTACCCTCCAAGACGCACCCTGAATCCTACCCGGACACCGCATACAAACCCTAACTTTCCTTTACCGTAACCCACAATCCGGGTTACGAGGCCTACAAACTTGGGCCTTCCAGAAGTTTCTTTATCCTTAGCCGGATGTTGCGCAGCGTCCTTTGGGCCGGGTACACCTTGGAGTTGGCCTACCAGGTTATTATCCCTCCATCAGTAGTCCCCAGAATAGCTTGGGCTTCACGGATCCTTCCTTGAAGCGCTTGCTATTCCCTGCAAAAAATATCAAACGCACAAGTGTATGGAGGCCGGGTTAAGGTGCTTTGATAAATAGCTAGGCCTAACTCCATGGTGGCCATATAGTAACCCGGCTTTTCTCCAAGTACTTGGCTTAGCTCTCCAGGTCTAAACCCTGATAAAAAATGCCAAAAGCCCGACTTACTTTACTCGATAATTAACCCTGATATCGCGGAAAATATCTCCTTCTTATTTCTGCCCGGATATCACGTTCAACACTTGAAGCATATCTCAAAAAATCCGCACAGATGACCGTTATCCCAAAATTTCCGGATTCCGCCTGTTAGGATAGGTTTATCCGCCCGCATCTTATAAATAGAGCCCAGAGGGTAACTTAGATCCCAACGTTTCATTCCAACCTTCCCTTTGCTTCCTTATTCCCTGCGCTCCGCAATTCCACAAGAATCTCAAGCCCGCCATCGTAGCAAGGCCGCCGTCGGCCACGTTCATCCTTGAACTGTTCCGCGCCGCCGCCAAACTCTGCCACCGCGCCTTCATTCCGCTCATCAAGGGTTGCAGGGGGACATCCAGACCGCGACATCGGCCGCCGCCACGCCAGATTCAAGCTCCTCCTAGTAAGTATTTGTTAAAATAGCTCCGCAATTTTTCGATTCACCTTAGATTGGATCTAGGTCAACCTGCGGGCCGTTCTTCCTGTTGCACCGGATTAGATCGATCTGACGCTCGCTAACTCCTTTAACCACCTGTTTGATGATTACACCTCATCCTCCTACCGTTATTAATCACCAATTTCTTCGTAGAATCGTTCGCAAGTTTTCCAATCTAGATCCATTTCACCTCAATTTTCCGCGCATAACATTGACACCCGGAAAATCCTCCTTTTCCGGCTATTTTGCTTGCAGTAGATACATGGGCAACCATCCGTCTTCCCCAAATACTTTTCCATACGTAAGTGACCAATAATCTCCATAGTTGTACTTAATACCCGGATACCTCGCAATCTCCACTCCATGGCGTGATACCCGGATAGTTCTTAGTTTTCATACTTTCTTGATACCCCAGACTCGAATAATCCAATACTTCCGAGTCTTATTTCCTGTACCTTTTTTCCTTGTGTTTTGCAGGTTGATCCCATGGCTCCCAAAAGGCAAGGGAAATAGCCGGCCCAGGCAAAGACAACCCAATCCATATCCGCCAATTGGGGGCGATCCACTGTCACAAAGGCCAAGCTGGAAGAATTGGCCGAGTTGGGGGTTCTTCCCCCTCAGAAGGACATTCACTGGAGGGCGCCGGGTGACGAGACCCGGCCCACACCCGCCGACGGCGAGGTAATCTGTTTCATAGAGCACGTGACCCGGGGATTCCGCCCTCCGGGTCACCCTTTCTTTCGCGAGGTCCTGAGCCACTACGGCCTCCGGGTATTCGACATAGGGCCTAACTCTATGTTGAATATTACCCACTTCATTGTCCTATCCGAGTCATATTTGTGCACTCCGCCAAGTTTGACTCTCTTTATTGAATTTTTCCAGTGCAAGCCGTGCCGCGAAAGCGGTGACAGAGCACTTCTCACTTGAGGCGGGGTATCCATCCAACGCCGCAAAAACTCCCCAATGCCAACCCTTAATCTGAACTCCCATGTTAAACACTGGCAACTATCCTTCTTCTACTGCCACGACACCTCTCCACCCGGCGAGAAGAGACTGCCGGGTTACTCGGAGGGCCTCCTCAATACTTCCGAGAATTTCAACGCTTTCGCCCCTGACTCAGACAGGGAGGCAATCATACCTTTGCTAGCTAAGTTAGCCGTTCTCTCAGCCCAAGGCCTTCTTGGGCTCAACTTAGTGAAAACTTGGGTCGACTTCCGGATCCAACCCAATTCTATCCGCTCCAAATTGATGTGCGAATACTCAGGGCACACCACAGACGCCCTTTGATATTCCACCAAGAGCTTTGCAGCCGGGGATACCAACAAAACCATCAAGGGTTTCTTGACAGAGAAGCTGGAGGTGATAAAGAACATCGCCGGGTTACCTTCCTTTACTCGGGAAAACCCGGCCCCAGCGGTAAGACCCGATACTCATAAGTTTATTTCCTCATCTTGACTCGATACTGCTCCTAGTTCTTATTTTCATCTTTATGTCTCAGGCCGATGATCCTTTCTGGACAGTTGAAACCTCCCCCCTTCCAGAGACCCGGAAGAAGAAGATGAGCCGGCTGACGGTGATGAAGGTATTTGCCCGGATCTTGTATTATCTTTACTTGCATCATTTTCCTCCCATTTAACTTTTTCCCACGGACACACACTCGGTTCGCAGGGCTGGAGGACGAAGGTGAGAATAACGAGGATGACCCGGAGGCTACCGAATCTGATCAAGAGGCAACAGTTGGAGCCAAGAGGAAGACCAGAGGGGCAGTGTCCAAGGTTCCTTTCTCCTCTATATCCTCTGAACCTTACTCCTTTGATGCCATGCGACAACTTAACCATCAATTATCGAACTCGTCGTACTTGAAGGATTCTCTTCCAGCCAAGCGCAGAGTAACTCAGAGTTCCCCGGGTGAGGATCCCCTTAACCCGGGCATCTCCACCTCCCCCGTCCATCGTGCCAGTGCTCCTCCGTCTTGTCCTTCCAATTCTCCTCAGCGCCACCCTTCTCCTAACCATCCACGTGCCGGGCTATTCCGGGTTCCGCTGTCGGTCCCTTTGACATCTTCGTCTGCTTCCAGCAGCGAGCTCCCGCCGGATTACGCCGTAAATACCGGGTAAGTTTTTTCTATATGACATCTTTTGATACCTGACAATTTTCAATCACCATTGCTAACTGCCTCCTCTCATCTTTCTTTTAGCGCTCAAGTCACCGTTAGTGAACCGGAGAATGTGGAGATGGATAACTGGGAGGCGGATAACCGTCAGACAGAGGAGCCGACTGAGAACGTAGATGCCGCGATTGGCGGTGATATTGAGAACAACCAGGAACAAGGCCCCTTGGGCGATCCACTTCACCAAGCCGCCGGGTCTCCTGCTTCATCCGAACCAGTGGACGAGGAGATCAAGGTTCCGGACACGAGGATGGGTTCTCCCAACCCGGATACTCAGACTGTCCGGGTCTCGACCCCAAGGGCGGGGAGAGCTCCCCCATCAGGCGACCAGGCTGCCGGCTCTTCCGGTGTCCGACCCGAGGACCTGACGTTTGCTCAGATGCTCGAAACCCTGCGCGCTTTAAGGGCTAATGAAGAAAACATCTTGGAGGCTTTAATATCCAAACACGAGGTAAACCCGACTAATATTGCTTGTGTCCTTATCCAGTCCCCAAGTTCCGAGTGAATTGATTCACAATTTGCTTGGAACTTTACGATATAAGCGACTGATAACTTGCCCCTTTACCCGGCTAATCCTTCCTTGCATCCATGCAGTCCTTCGTGACTCAATCTGAGGAGAAACTGGCAAAGGCCACCAAGCTCATTGAAAAGGAGGTGGCTCTGCGTGAGGCGGCCGAGGCTGAGGCCAGGAGGAGCAGGACGATAATGAAGAAGTATAGGAGGAGGGCTCACACAGCAGAAGATGATCTAACGAGCCTTTCTGTTCAAATTACTGATACGTAGCGTGCTTTGCTTGGTACGTTTCTTCATCCGGGTTATCCTTTTGATAAATAGCCGGAGTTTCCTGACTCATGTTTCCATTTCTGTAGGTCCGGATGAAGTGATGCCGGACGAGGGTGACATTGCCAGGCTGAAAACTATCAAGAGCGTTATCCGGCAGCTATGCGCCGGAACCAAATGGATCCTTCAAGAAATACGGTGGCCGGGTAAAGGGCATGGCGACCTGAAGAGAATGCTAGACGCTTGCTCCACTATCCCCGAGTGGATTTGGCACTGGAAACGCTCGTCCTGCCTGGTTGGAGTAACCCGGGGTCTTGCGCTTGCCAAGGCTTACTTCCCTAAGCTCGAGCTAGCCAAGCTTATGGGCGGTTTCCCGGAATACAAGCTTGATGGGTCCAAGTTCTCCGTGAAGGATTTCCAGGCCGTCCAGAAGGAGGTCCGTTACCCGGCCAGCGTGATTGCTGACGGCTTAGATGTCGATTCCCTCGTTCCTGCATATGATGCTGCTGGTGAAGCGGTTAAGTCGGATCTTCCCGAGCCGTATGACATTCTGGCCCGATGGAAGGAGGAAGCTGCTAAGTTGAGGGAGGAGGCTGCCCAAAAGAAAGCTGAAGCCGATTCTGCACCCGCTACCTCCACACCAGTCATTCCTCCTCCTGCGCGAGCCGGTACTACTGATCCGGGTGCTGCTGTTACCCCAAGTGATAGCAAGGGCAAGGCGAATATGGACGCCGCGGCCTAGAACGCCGAGTGATACCTGATGCCTGATGCTACTTCATACGCGTCAGTTGATCGATGTGTCGTTAAAACAACTATTTTTGGATGGTGCGCCTGTGCACCTTTGATACTATTTGCCGGAGTTTGTAATGCACTCTAAGTTCTTGATACACTTTGTGCTTCTTCTAATCGTTTAAATTTATCCACTTTTGAGTCAACTTGTTCTTGATATCCGACTTTCTTTACAATTCCTTTTGTGAGACTCGGTTTCCGAGTTTCGTGGGTGTTGACGAGCGGACTTGCTTCTAAGCCCCCAAGTCCCCAAGACTCGGATGTTTGGGTTTTTTGAGCCTTAGCAACTAAGCTACTTTTTCCTTTCCAAAATCCCGAATCGCCAAGACCCGAATTTCCGAGTCTGGGATATGTGGTCTTTTCGAAGAGAACGAGTTTTGTTGTTTGCTAAGCCCAAACCCGGAGCCGTTTCACATAGGTAATGAAGTTATGCTTGATAAACATTGAGTTTCCAGCTATTAGCCTTATACTCTGCATAACTTGTGGTTTAGATGACCCTTTTGACAATCTTGTACTATAAGCCGGCTTTCGCGTGGATATCATGTTGTTACATCTATACGAAAACAGGGTCAGGCAAGTCCCATTGGGCTTCATGGCTGATTGTAATCGTAAGCGAGCAAATCATGCCACTTTTATTGCGAGTCACATCGAGCTTAAGTAAGAAAAGTCAAGAAAGTTTGGCTCCTTTGTCCGGTTATAAGATTGCAGCCGTACTCGTTTGCGAGTAATCGGCCCTTATAACTCATAGGCATCAAGGCCGGGTCATTGAGTTTGCAACTGTGCTATTCAAGCAATCAGCCCCCAAGACCAATATATATGCAACGTACTGAGATTAAGGAACATGAGAATAACCACTTCTTTTCTTGATATGAGAATGTTGGGCCAGCAAGCCGCCTCATTAAAAACCCATCCAGTCCCCAAGGGTACCCTGGATAGGAAAAGAGTACGTCTGAAACCTGCTGCCTGTTACATCGTGCAATTCCACTTGCCAATATAGTCTTTACTAAGTATAATATGGACGTAGCTAAGCCACGTTCCATGGTCTGTCTCTTTCTTGCATAGATGAAGTGGTATGAGCGGTGTCATTAACTGTAGCCGACTCTTCCCTTGCATCTACCAAGTAATATGATCCATTATGCAGATTCCGGCTTATGATAAACGGTCCTTCCCATGGTGGTGATAATTTGTGTTTTCCTTCGTTTGACTGTACCAGGCGCAGAACCAAGTCTCCTTCCTGGAATACCCGGGTTTTCACGCTCCGGCTATGATACCTCCGTAGATCTTGCTGATATATGGCTGATCTTTCCAGGGCTTGTTCCCTTTGCTCTTCTAACATATCTACGGCGTCCTGCCGGGTCTTCTCGTTCTCTACATCGACGTAAGCTGATACTCGAGGTGAATCATGAAAAATATCACTCGGCAGCACTGCTTCCGCACCATAAACCATGAAGAATGGTGTCATCTGGTAGATCTGTTAGGTGTAGTGTTGATACCCCAGACCACGGAAGGTAGTTCTTCGACCCATGCACCCGCAGCCCTAATGCAAGGGACTCGCAGTCGTGGTTTTAGTCCACGAAGTAATTCTTGGTTTGCCCTCTCCACTTGTCCATTGGCCTGCGGATGAGCCACTGATGCTACGTCAAGCCGGATTCCATTGCTACCGCAAAACTTTTCCATTGCGCCAAGGGACATGTTGGTTCCATTGTCGGTAATTATACTGTGGGGATACCCGAACCGATAGATAATTCTTTTCAGGAACTTGACTGCTGTAACTGCTTCACAGTTGGTGACTGGCATAACCTCAACCCACTTGGTAAACTTATCAATTGCCACCAAAAGATGTGTCTTCTTGCAAGGTGACATGTGAAAGGGACCAACCATGTCCATACCCCAAACCGCGAACGGACAAGTTAACGGAATAGTCCGTAATTCCATAGCCGGCACGTGGGTTTGGCGTGCGTACCTTTGACATCCGTCACACCTTGCCACTAAGCGCTCCGCATCTGCTAGAGCCGTGAGCCAGAAAAATCCATGTCGATAAGCTTTGGCCACAAGGGATCTTGTGGATGCATGATGCCCACAATCACCTTCATGGATTTCCTTAAGAATCTGTCGGCCTTCTTCTGGTGCTACACAGCGCAAAAAGACTCCTGCTGCACTTCTCTTGTATAACTCCCCATTGATGATCGAATATCCCTTTGCTCGCCGCAGAATTTGCCTTGCTAACACCTCTTGCTGTGGTAACTCGCCCCGTGATAGGTAGGCCAAAAACGGTTATGTCCACTCGGGAATAGCACGTACAGTGGCCACGAGTCCTAAATCCGGGTCTTGATTTGCCAATTCCTCCTCTGACTCGGTTTTAACTGATGGTCGCCATAATTCGTCCAGGAAAACGTTAGGTGGAACCGGCTCTCTGCGCGAGCCGAGTCTAGCGAGGGCGTCGGCTGCCTCATTCTTTCTTTTGTCTATATGCTCCACCTCGTACCCGGAAAAACATCCTTCAACCCTATCAACTTCCCTGCGGTATGCTGCCATAGTTGCGTCCTTTCTATCCCAAGTTCCTGACACCTGCTGTACCACAAGGTCCGAATCTCCGAAGCGTCGTATCCTCTTAATGTTCATCTCCTTGGCTACCTTTAAGCCATGCAATAGGGCCTCATACTCGGCCACGTTGTTGGAACAGTCAAAGTGAATTTGTAGTACGTAACTCAATTTGTCTCCTTTGGGTGATGTTAGCACCACTCCAGCTCCTGATCCCTCGTACTGCTTTGATCCATCGAAGTGCATAATCCATGACTCGGAGTTTGGAACCATGGTAGTCATGCCTGTGTGTGTCTAATCATTAACGAAATCAACCAAAGCCTGAGATTTGATTGCTGACCTAGGCTCGTAGCTGATGTGATAATCCCCCATTTCTATCGCCCATTTGGCTATTCTTCCGGTCGCATCCGAGTTTGTGATGATATCCGACATTGGTATTGAGCTAACCACTGTTATGGGGTGTTCCTGGAAATACGGCTTCAGTTTCCGGCTGGCCATAAAGACCCCGAAAACCAGCTTTTGCCAATGCGGATAGCGCTGCTTTGCCTCTGATAATACCTCACTGACAAAATAAACCGGCCTCTGGACTGGATAACCTTTCCCATCCTCTTTACGCTCCACAACCACTACTGCACTGACGGCTCGGGGGCCAGCTGCCACGTATAGCAACATAGGCTCTTTAGGACCCGGGGCCGCTAGTACTGGTGCTTCAGATAACTGCTTCTTTAGTGCTTCGAACGCCTCGTCCGCCTCTTGATCCCATACAAATTTGTCGGATTTCCTCAAGAGCCGGTACAAGGGTATTGCCTTTTCTCCGAGTCTTGATATAAATCGGCTCAAGGCTGCTACGCAGCCCGTGAGCTTTTGAACATGCTTCAAATTTTCCGGCTTTTTCAGACTTTGGATAGCTTTGATTTTGTCCGGGTTTGCTTCAATTCCTCTCTCGGAAACGATAAAGCCAAGTAATTTCCCGGCTGGAACTCCAAATACGCACTTTGTCGGGTTAAGCTTCATCTGATACCTCCTTAAGTTCTTGAACGTTTCCTTTAGATCATCGATAAATGTTTCTGCCTTCCTGGTCTTGATAACCACATCATCCACATAAGCATGGACGTTGCGTCCAATTTGGTCCTCGAAGCACTTCTGAATACATCGTTGATAAGTTGCGCCAGCGTTCTTCAACCCAAATGTCATGGTTTTGTAACAAAAGGCCCCGAAAGGGGTTATAAACGATGTTTTCTCCCAATCCTCCCTCTTGAGTTTAATCTGATGATATCCGGAATAAGCATCCAGAAAGCACAATAGGTCACTCCCAGCTACTGCATCTATGATCTGATCTATCCTTGGTAGTGCGAACGGATCCTTTGGGCAATGCTTGTTGAGACTCGTAAAATCAATGCACATTCTCCACTTATTGGTCTTTTTCATCACTAGCACCGGATTTGCTAACCAATCCGGGTGAAATACTTCCATGATGAAGCCGGCTGTCAATAGCCGAGCAATTTCTTCACCTATAGCTTTCCTTCTTTCCTCATTCATCTTCCTCAAGCTCTGCTTCACAGGCCTGGACTTGGGATCTACATGCAAACTGTGCTCTGCCAACTCTGTAGGGATACCCGACATGTCGCTAGGTGTCCAGGGGAATACGTCCGCATTCGAACGAATAAACTCCACAAGTGCCTTCTCCTGCTCGCTGTCCAAGTTAGACCCTATAGTAAATTGCTTAGTGGGATCACCTTCGACAAAATCTATCATCTTGGTGTCCTGTGCTGCCTTGAATTTTTCTCTTTCGTCCTCAGTATTCGGCCTTTTCAATGCGGTTCCATCATCCGGATCTACTTGAGACCGATAATACTTGAGTTCTTCTTTTCTGCAAGCTTGCTCGGCCATTACCGAATCTCCTTCGTCGCACTCGGCCGCTATATCCCGGCTTCCATGTATGGTGATGGTCTGCTTAGGACCCGGAATCTTCAGCTGCAAATACACATAACACGGCCTGGCCATGAATTTGGCGTAAGCCGGTCTTCCAAATAGTGCGTGATAAGGACTGCGCAATTTGACCACCTCGAACGTGAGCCACTCAACTCGATAATTATCCATTGATTCTCTGAAAGCTACCTCCAATGCGATTTTCCCCTCGGGACATGCCGAGTGACCCGGCACTATTCCATGAAAAATTGTTGAGCTTTTCTGTAGCTGGGACTCTTTGAGACCCATGCGTGAAAAAGTTTCCCAGTACAAGATATTGATGCTACTTCCACCGTCCATCAGGACCCTTTTTAACTCGTAACCATTAACCTGTGGTGCGACTACCAATGCTAAGACTCCTGGGTGCTCTATTCTTTCCGGGTGATCTCTTCTGCTCCACGTTATCTCTTGCTCCGCCCATCTCAGGTATCCCGGACCAGCCGAGGAAACCGAGTTCACAGCTTGTTTGAGTATCTTTTTGTCCCTATTAGAAGTTCCTGTGGTATGCACATGATATTGTCCTTTTAAATCAGATGTACGTACCATACCGATGAAGACGCTGATCTGGCCGATCGTCACAATAGATCCGGATTCGAGGTGATCCGACTCCGGCCCCCAGCCGGAATCGTCCACCATCTTCTCCCCTTCGTGGTCGATGTAGATCTCGCCGACGACAAGATTCTCCATGTTCTTCCGAGCTTCTCCCGTGATGTAAACACCTTTGGACGTAGGCCCCACGGTGGGCGCCAACTGTCGTGCGATAATCACGGCAGACGTTACCGGGGGTAACTGATCTTGGGGCAAGACGACACAGGCGTTTGGGAGAGGGTTTAGCTCAAAGGAAAGCATGATGGAACTCGATCTGGTAGCCGGCAATCAAGTCGCCGAGTCTCCGATCTCAAGTTATTAACTCAACTCTCGTGTTACACTGGATACTCGATACCAAGCGATATTGCTAGGGTTCTTAGATCTCTCTCAACTAAACCTAGGGGTCGGTTTATAAAGCACCTGTACCCCCTGGCTTACCCTCCAAGACGCACCCTGAATCCTACCCGGACACCGCATACAAACCCTAACTTTCCTTTACCGTAACCCACAATCCGGGTTACGAGGCCTACAAACTTGGGCCTTCCAGAAGTTTCTTTATCCTTAGCCGGATCTTGCGCAGCGTCCTTTGGGCCGGGTACACCTTGGAGTTGGCCTACCGGGTTATTATCCCTCCATCAGTCCTAAACTAACACAACCAAGCAATAAGTTCCACTTTGCTACCCCCTTCCGGATCACATAGAGGGGCCAGATCTGTAGTTCCGTCCTTTTCACTAGTACAGAAACGTCTATCTGTGGCGCACCAAAAAAACAATTATGTGGCGCACCCCCAATTTTGTTAGGTGCGCCACAGAATTTGCGACACTAAAATATAATTCTGTGGTGCACCCCTTCCGTGCGCCACATAAATTCTTGTGACGATATTTCTATGGCGCACCCACCACCATGCGCGAGAGATATATTTTTTTTGAATTTCAAAAAAAAAATGCGGATCTGGCCGCCGGAATTTCACCGGAATTTCGAAATTTCGCCAGATTATGGATTGGTCGGTGGTGGGTGGAGGATGGGGGTCACCGGAGGTGGTGGTGGTGGAGGAGTAGGAGGAGGAGGAGGAGGAGAAGGTCGCCGGAGTTGGAGGAGGAGGAGGAGGTCGCCGGAGGTTGTGGAGGAGGAGGCCACTGAAGTTGGTGGAGTGGGAGGAGCTCGCCGCATGTGGTGTTGATGGAGGAGGAGAAGCTCGCCGGAGGTGGTGGTGGAGGTGGAGGAGGAGAGGAGGAGGATCTCGCCGGAGGTGGTGGAGGAGGAGGAGGAGAGGAGGAGGAGGAGGAGGAGGTGGAGGAGAGAAGGGGAGAGGAGAAGTGGAGAAGTGGAGGAAAAGGGAGAGGATAAGTGGAGGTAGAGGAGAGAAGGGGAGAGGAGAAGTGGAGGGGAAAGGGCGGGATTCAAATTTTGAGTCCCGCCAAACAATTCTATGGTGCACCCACCCCCCCTGTGCGGCACAGTTTTTTTCCATTTTTATTGATTTTGTATGAAAAAATCTTCTGTTTGAAATAACTTTTTTTCCTTTTGGAATTTGGAGAATCTAGAAAAACCTCACAGGCCAAAGGCCAGTGAGGCCGAGTTCCCTTTTTCTCTAGTTTTTTTTATATACTGAACTTTAAATTCCGACATCGTATGCAAAAGTTATGCCCATTTTACTTTTATTAACGAACTTTTGCTCAGAAAGTCCAAATTCATTTTTCAAAATTTGATTAAAAAAAGTAGACCTTAAACTCTCCGTGCATCTATAAGGAATTTATTTTTTTGATGATTTTTAGACCTAGAAATCTGCCGTGGAAAAACTAGAAAGGCGATGCGGGGGAGGGGGGGGGTGGATAGAGAAACAATTCTGTGGCGGATGCGTATGGGTGCTCCACAGAAATGTCATATTCTATGGCGCACCAATACACATGCGCCACAAAATATGGCAATTCTGTGGCGCACCAGATTATGTGCGCCACATAAATGTTCGACTGCAATGATTTGGGCGGGCCCCACCCAGTTTTTGTGGCGCACGCTTCTCCTGTGCACCACATAATTTGTCATTTCGGTGGCGCATGTTTTCTCATGCGCCACAAAATTTAATTTCTATGGCGCACCGTTCTCTGGTGCGCCACAGAAAGCCTTCCATAGAAAGGCAGTTTCCTACTAGTGTTTCTCCAACGGGACTAGGGTTTCTCCGGAGAGGGGCCAGCTCTGGAACGTCTGAATCCCACCCAAGCCTAGGGTATCATATAACATGTTTTTTAGAGTGTACCACGAGTCTCGGATTCCCAACATTCCCTCACTCTTTATGTTAGGGCTTCACCGGTGTCGGATTCACTATAGTGGTTCTAGGTTTACTCAGAGCCCGAAACTCCCGGATCTGATGACCTTGCCAAGAGTTGGGCCCTAACATTGTCTTGGGTGTTCTTTGGGACTAACATAACACAACCAACCAATAAGTTCCACTTTGCTACCCCTTTCCGGCTCTCGTAGAGGGTCCAAAACAACAGTTCCGTCCTTTTTCTCCAACGGGCCTAGGGTTTCTCCGGAGAGGAGCTCCAAAGCGTATTAATCCCACCCAAGCCTAGGGTATGTCATACCATGTGTTTTAGACTATTTCATGGGTCTTTTATACCCAATACTCCCTCACTCTCTGTGTTATGGTTTCACCAGCGTCGGATCATCTCTCGCAAATTACAGGACTACTCAGAGCCCGAAACTCCCGGATCTGACTAAACATGGGAATCTTGCCAAGAGGGTGTTCCCTACCATTGTATTGTGTTTTCCTTGGGCCTAACCTAATACAACCAAGAAATTAGTTCCACTTTGCTACCCCCTTCCGGCTCACGTGGAGGGGCTAGAACGACAGCTCCGTCATTTTCTCCAGCGGGCCTAGGGTTTCTACGGAGAGGGGCTCCGAAGCATGTGAATCCCACCAAAGCCTAGAGTATGCCATACCATGTTTCCTAGAGTGTGGCACGGGTCTTGGATGACCAAGATTAACTCATTCTTTATGTTATGGCTTCACCGGCGTCAGATTCTCTTTCGTGGGTTCTAGGAAAACTCAAAGCCCGAATCTCCCAGATCTGACGGAACATGGGGAATTTTGCCAAGAGGTGGGACCTACCAATTTCTTCGGTGTTCCTTGGTCCTAAACTAACACAACCAAGCAATTAGTTACACTTTTCTACCCCTTTCCGTCTCACGTAGAGGGGCCAGATCAGCAGTTCTCTCATTTTCTCCATCGGGCCTAGGGTTTCTTAGGAGAGGGGCTCTGGGGCGTATGAATCCCACCCAAGCCTTGGGTATTCAATAACATGTGTATTATAGTGTGGCATGGCTCTTGTATTCCCGAGATTCCCTCACTCTATGTCTTATGGCTTCAGTGGCGTCAGATTCTCACTCGTGGCTTCTAGGACTACTCAGAGCCCGAAACTCCCGGATCTGAAGGAAGTGGGGGAATATTTCCAAGAGGTGGGCCCTACCATTGTATTGGGTGTTAATTGGGTCTAACCTAACACAACCAAGCAATTAGTTTCACTTTGGTACCCCTTCCGGCTCACGCAGAGGGGCCATAAAGGCAATTCCATCTTTTTCTCCAGCGGGCCTAGGGTTTCTCCGTAGGGGGGCCCAAAGCGTCTGAATCCTTCCAAAGCCTCGGGTATGCCATATAATTTTTGTTATAGTGTGGAATGGTTCTTGGATTCCCAATATTACCTCACTCTCTTTGTTATGGCTTCACCGGCATCGCATTCTCTCTGGCGGGTTCTAGGACTACTCAGAGCCCGAAACTCCTGGATCTGACGGAATGAGGGGGAATATGTCAGACCCCGGACGCAGAGATATACATACTGTTATGTGCTCCTAGCCATGGACTCACAAGGGCTTCAGGGTTACCAGCCCCGGCCGCAACAAACAACGGCAGGCAGACCGGATTCATCGGCACGTAGTCCGGATCCCCGGTCTACTACTCCTTGTATCCATGCTAGTCATAAACAAATATGCATACCCATGCGTCCACGAGTCGGATGAAACTGAAGGAACGGGACCAAAGTTATACAGAGCTGCTATGTGTCCAGAAAGTGCAACAACAATCAAGGGTTACTGGGGTTACCTCGCCCAGGCCGATCACATCGGCAGGCGGGCTCGGACATGGATCATCGGCTCCACAACCCCTCGACTGCGACAACTATGCAGGCATAGCCAAAACTATATAACGATGAGCTCGAAACCAACAACCGATCAAAGCAGTACTCTAAACATGAAGCTTTACTAAACAGGTGTTACTAGAGTATAGCTTTACAAACAGAGGTCACATGACCCAACATTACATCAGACAACGGAAAGCAAATTATGTTGCTAATCAACAAGAACCAAAAAGGCCTAAGAGGCCGCAACATAAGGCGACGTCCCAGCCCATAGATTCCAGGCTGCTACCTGGGAACCCCAAACTACTCGTCGATGTCCACGGCGAAACCCCACCGAACTGAGGAACTCCACCTGAATCAAGTTTAAGCAAACATGAGTACGGGAGGTACTCAACAAGACTTAGTTAACCTATTATATATCTGCTTCTTTTAGAAAGAGTTATGAAGGTTGTTTTTGCGTAAAGCCATCTTTGTTTTCCAAGTTGAGGGTGGAATAGCACGTCTCATGGAGTATTTTGAAAACAGGTGAGAAAGCTACTCAACTACTGTTATCATCATCTTTTTTTAAACCACCAAATCATATCAGCACCTCGTGCTTCAAAGATCACCACCTCAAGTTGTTCCGGTAACTCATGCTACAAGGTAACCCCTCTCGGCATCTCCGAGGGGGCATCCTTCATTCGTTATCAGCAAGTTTTAATCATTCCGTTCAAGTTGTCTATGATCACAGAATCCGTCACCAAGTCGTCCTTAACCGCGGACACGACTTTTCGAAAAGATTTAACCCTGCAGGGGTGTACAACTTTAACCACACGTACCAACCAACTCTTAATGCTAGTACATTAGCACTATTCCGGGAAGTGCCGGCAGATGGAGGTTGACCACGACCTTTCCCTTACTTCGCCTATTCCATGAGTCGCTCCGAGTAGAGATGGACCACCAATAGGGAGTGGCCATCTCCTGCCGGGTCTCTATCGTTGTGAGCGGTGCTTCAACTACTGTCTCGCCACAGGCTGTTGCACCGCCACGTCCTAGTTTTGCAAACATTTTTAACATCCCCGCAAATCCAAATGGAAAGCCCGAACTAGGCAACTCATGGAACAAACTAGGCAAGTTGAGACCGAGGGGAATCCAATCCCTCGTGTGGATGCACGCTCAGTCTTGGCTCGAAGACGAGAACTCGCTCCTAGGGGCATGAACGAGACAACCACCACAGACCCTCTGTGGTCTCGTCATCCACACCTTTAAGTCATGTTAATCAAATATCTCTTAACTTACCACTACTTCCTGCCATACTAGATTATTTCGTAACTCTGATTCATCAACCGGATGGAGCAGAGATAACAGGCATGTATGACTAAGCATGGCATATTTGAGACTCTGGCGATACACACAAACAAATCCTATGTCTGCTAGGAGCATTGAATCATGATATCTGGGTTATGCAAATAAATAGGATAACTCTATCTATTGACTCAAGATAATTTGTAAGAGCATGCATCGTACGAGAAGGAAAACACTTCGAAAACATATATGGGCAGATAAGAGGTTATGCTTGCCTTGCTTCAAGAAAACCAGAGAAAGTCTTCAGGAATAAGTGCTTGACTTGTCGGTTAGGATCAAGTATTCGCCATTGGAGTTGTTGCCCTTCTCTTTGGAGTCACGTTCTACCGAGGGGGAACAAACACCGGAACAAGAAAAACAACAATCAAACATGGCATCGATGCAATGCACAATATGTATGCAGGAGCAAGTTAATGCACTTCGATGAAACCCTAAACATGCTCGATGGGTTGCTAGGGTTTGTATGGCAGATATGCTATTTTACTGAAATTAGCCCGAAATAGGCCCCGGAGGGGGTTTCGGGGGATTCTGGAAGTGAGTACAATTTTAAAAGCTCAAATGGGTTTGAAAACATCACAAACAGATTGCATTTGGCATTTTGAGCATTTTGACATATAACTTTTAATTTTCTAATTTTATTGATTAAAAACTTATTTTCTCTATTTTAAATGAATTAAACAAATGAAATAATGCTCATTTTTGGACTTTCTCAAACATGTGTGAAAATTACATATTTGGATAGAGAATAATTTTATGATCAAAACCATACTTTCATTTTATTTTTCTGATTAATATTTCAATAGATATTCAATTATCAAAATTTAACCATTTTCTGGAAATCCTGGAATTACCAAAAAGGGTAGTTATGACGTCACTGTGAGGTCACCCTTGCATCATCCATAGAAGATCTTCTCTGTTTCAAACAAATTCGAAGGACTCGATGGTTTACTCGTGGAATAGATTGAGGCATCACGTGGAGTTGGTCGTGGGGAACCTAGGGAACCCGACGCCACTGTCTCCCGGTCGCCGGAAGTTCGCCGGAACGCATGAACGACGGCCGCGGCCATGGGAGATGACGACGGGTATGGAAACGGCGGCCAAACGCGGAAATAAATGTACCACAACGACCCTTGTCTCACCGCGGTTGCAGAGGAGTGGTCGGGGAGGCCGGAGGTGGCCGCAGTCTGCGCCGGCGAGCAGCGAGGGCCGGCGGCCGGAGGCGACAGAGATGGCGAAAAACCCGTGCTCCACAGCGTCCCGGCAAACGTGGCTTGGCAGGGAGGTAGAGGAGGCCATGGAGGTTCCGGGAGTAGCTCCAATTTGGCCCAGGGTGGCCGGAGTCGGCGGCAATCGAGGGCGGCCGGCTACTAGGGTTTCGGCCGGCAGAGAGAAAATCAGAGCGAGAGAGAGGGGAACTGGGAAGCGAAGGGTTGGATGGAAGAGAGGGGAGAGTCCTGGACTTCTCCTCGTCGTCGAAGTGTCTAGCAGGAGGTGGCAGCAACGTTCTCGGCAGATCGGCCACGCAGGTGGTCCTTCTGGCCAAAGAAAGAAGAAGGAAAAGAAAAGGGGACTTTTCGGTAACCCCCTGTAATTTTAGGAATTTGCAAAATGGTCCTTTCCTTTTTAAAACTGCCAAGAGAATGATGTTTTCTGGGCCTTTTTGTCAACAAAAAATTTGGAAAAAATACTTTTTGGAAACCTCACAAAATTTCCAACCTCACCATGTTTTGCTTTGGTGAAATTGAAATATTTTTCAGAACAAAATTTTGGAAGTCAAATTAAGTACTATTTGTTGTATTTTTCTCAAACCATTTAAATTGGTTAAAACATGGTTTAAAAATGTTGTTTCATGCATGTATGAGATGAACACAACACCACACACCCTATGGTAGCAGGAATTGGGATGTTACAAATCTACCCCCCTTACAAGAATCTCGTCCCGAGATTCCCGAAGGAGAAGAAAGAAGAACACCGGTTTTGAACGATCTTCTTGAACCTTACGACTCTCTTCTCGAAGAGGTTCATCCGTAGCATCATGAAGTGTTGATTGGTTACACCTTAGGTAAGAGGGAAACTCTTAGGAATTGATCTTCACGAAGATCGAGTATCTCATGGGTAACTCATGACAGGAAGTTTCATAAAGAACGTTTGAGTTAACAGGCATGAAACACATCAAAATAACGGAGGGAATAAAAGATGGTTTCAAGTTTATGGACGATGGTTCTTGAAAGAATTTGGAATATGAGATTTGCACAAGACTTTAAATCCCTTGGGAAAAGAAAGGTTTTACAACTTATGAAATCGAGGTTTCTTCAAATAGAAAACCAAGATCGTGAGGGTGGTCTTGGATATCAAAACATAATATCCACAGACAAGGGAAAACACGAGAAAACACTGTAATCATGCGTCAGAGAGAATTTTGATACATGATCATGTTCACTCTTCGGAGTGGACACGAAAGATAACGGAACTTTCACTCCGTTAAAGTTTGTCGAAAACTTTGTCAAAGGTAGGAATGTTACTTCACGACAGAAGATGAGTAACCAAAAGATGTTGAAACACCATAATTAAGGAGGAATTCTTGATCACACCATAAGGATGGGTAACCAACAGGGATTGAAACACCGGAAGGAAATAAAGAATCTTTTTCCTATTGTGGTTTTGGATGTAGTAGTACATATACCACATGATTAAGACCCCATGGCTGAAGTGACTGACAAATTCACACAATGTGTGAGATGAACAGAACTTTAAGTACCAACAACCTGAAAAATAAAATTGTTCGATGGCGGTCACAAAACACCAGGAGATGGTTCTCATGATGAAATTGTTTTCATGAGTACGATGATCTGGGGAATTGGTAGAGAGACATTGGACATGGTAAGTTCCAAGTTCTTCTTGACGTCCCGACACCCATATCCAGCTTACATAAGCCTTCAATAGGTCATCAAGTGGAAGATAAACTTCGGTCAAAGGAACGGTGAGGAAAACTTGTTGAGAACGAGTCACACAAGAATTCTCACGGAGAGTGGTTGTTCTTACAGATTCAAAGAGATATGACACTAGGCCTTCCGGCTAATGGTGTCAACCACAACATCAACCATGCCGTATTTTCAAATGAACCTAAGTCAATACTCTTGAGGGAACACCAACCATCGTTGCTGCTTGAGATTCAGCTCTGGTTAGTGGATTTAATAACTGAGACTTAGCGTGTTTGATTGAAGAGATTGCACTGGTTACCAACGAGATACATATGCTAGATTCTCAAGATATGGACTGCAATGTCAAGCTTGAGAGGATGAGGGAGATTGCAGAACTCATGTATTAGCAACTTGTGAAAGGCGGTTACACCTACATGGTTTACTTTTAAAAGAACCCATCGGAGTCCTTGTTGGGAAGATGATACAAAAATAACGAAGTTCTTGGACTTCTTCCCTTTTATGAACAATCAGTCAGTGGCTTGGTGTGGATGCAAACTTATGGAAGAAACGGAGGCAACGACCTACCATCTCAAGAATAGTCCACACATGCATAACTGACTTGAGATTATTCCCAAAGAACAAGAAAACTTTACTCGGATCCATGGCGACAACTTTCACCATAAGCACATGAACCCGAGAAAGTCACTTCGAACATCCAAAACACAACTTCGTGATGACACAAAGATGGTTCTCGAAAGTTTACAACATTGTTGCCATTTGTTCAGCATGAACCTCTTGCAACTTGGAGAAAGCAAGAATGTCGTAGATGGGCTCAACAACATCTTTATCAAGACACTCCAAGAATAGGGATTCATATGATATATGAACAAGGCAAAACATTGGTTAGACCAAAGGACATGAAGGTGTACTTGGCCAAAACACCATGAGTAGAAGCACCATAAAGATAATCCTTGAATCTGAACTTGATCTAACGATAGCCCAAATCAAATCAAGGTCAGGATGATAGCATGTCCATTGAGAAGAAACTATCTTGCTTCAACACGAAGGAAACTAGACATCCCTTAACTAAAGATCAAGTTAGGTGGAGATTTTTCCTTTCAACTCTCCAAGTTGTTGTTTAAACTCAACCAACTAGTCCATGGTGCCCAGCATAGACTCTTGGAGAAAGGAGCAATTCAAATTACCCTTTGTTTAGACATCACGGTCAGGTAACCACCTGGTGATACTTTTAGAAAGACAACCAGAATATCACAACCCACCGGTATGTTTTAGAATTCGAAAGGAGGTTTGCTTTTCAAAGCAACTGGTAGGGTCTTGAGAGCTTTGGTATTAACCTTAATCTTTGACCAAGAATGTGCACCGGCATGAACGGATTTGGTAACTCAGTCAACTTTTAACAGAGGCTAGGTGACCAGTAGTACTAAGAAGGATACAGATGTTTCTTGCATTTTTCGAAGCAATAAGAATTGCTAGGAATAACTGATACACATGTCGAAGAACAGACCCATCAATCTCAAGCATTCAAGCTTGGATGAAGGGGGAGTGAATACGGTAAGAGCATCACTTCATCATTATGGCCATGAAACTAAGCACGACCTCTTGATGTAAAAGGGTGTGATACTCGAAGGTGGAACAGAACAGAAGCTTACGAAACTTCTGTAATCTGTGGATCACAAAACTTTGACCTGGTCCTAGAGATGAACGAGGTACTGGAGTTTGTTTCTCCTGACATTCCAAGGTGGAATGTTTTAACGGAACACGGAAGCAAATGCATTGGAAGAATCCAACACACATATGTAACTTGGTGTCCGAAACAACGGAGGAATATCTGAGAGCAACTAGAAGGTAGAAACATGCTCAGGAGAAGATCCTAAGATTAAGTTGAAGCATAGGTTTATATTCATTTGTAAAACCCATGCTAAAAGATTGGTGTAGCTGAGTTAAGAAAAAAGATGTCAGGACCATGATGATCACTCTTGTCATGATCCCTTTTGATTCCAGAAGAAAGCCTACGCCTATGAGAGTTGGAATTTCCTTACCATCCTGAGGTAGAACAGGTTCTTCATGATCCAAAGAAACAGAACTTGGGTTAAAGGTCAGCATCCTGTACTGATGGCATGAGCATCACATGGTTATGAAACCACACGACTCAACTCACTGCAGTTCAGCACATTCCGGGACCTTCGGTTCAAGTCCAAGGTTGAAAACATTGGGAAAGGAACAACTACTATCTCAGTGCCTTAAAGGGCACTACGAATAGCAATCGCGAAGTATCTTTCAAAAGACAACTTAACTCCGGAAGAGTTTGTGCAGAAGATAACGGATACATTCGAGATGAAAAGGAAATCTCGAGGTTCAGGATTTCAGACTTTGGAACATGTAAGAATGTGGGATCCGGACAACTCTGAGAGGTTGGAATGGAAAGGAAATCTCCCATTTTAAGAGATAACGGGAAACGGAACACACACGACTCTAGAAACTGAACACTAGGTCAACTTGGGTAACAGAGGTCCTTGCCAGAGAAGGCACCTAGGTTTTGAATGACTAGAAGAGATAAAAAAACCTTTTCAAATCAAAACAGGTAAGGAGACCCAGAGTTAGAGCGATACCAGATACGGAGTAAAAAGAATCCTAAGAAGCTTTTTCACAATCATTTGAAGTTTCAAACTAGTTTTCACAAAAACTCTAGACTCAACATCGACCAAGCAATAAGGTTTTCCTACAGGCAGTCCTGCTCTGATACCAACTTTTGTCAGACCCCGGACCCAGAGATATACATACTGTTATGTGCTCCTAGCCATGGACTCACAAGGGCTTCAGGGTTACCAGCCCCGGCCGCAACAAACAACGGCAGGCAGACCGGATTCATCGGCACGTAGTCCGGATCCCCGGTCTACTACTCCTTGTATCCATGCTAGTCATAACCAAATATGCATACCCATGCGTCCACGAGTCCGATGAAACTGAAGGAACGGGACCAAAGTTATACAGAGCTGCTATGTGTCCAGAAAGTGCAACAACAATCGAGGGTTACTGGGGTTACCTCGCCCTAGGCCGATCACATCGGCAGGCGGGCTCGGACATGGATCATCGGCTCCACAACCCCTCGACTGCGACAACTATGCAGGCATAGCCAAAACTGTATAACGATGAGCTCGAAACCAACAACCGATCAAAGCAGTACTCTAAACATGAAGCTTTACTAAACAGGTGTTACTAGAGTATAGCTTTACAAACAGAGGTCACATGACCCAACATTACATCAGACAACGGAAAGCAAATTATGTTGCTAATCAACAAGAACCAAAAAGGCCTAAGAGGCCGCAACATAAGGCGACGTCCCAGCCCATAGATTCTAGGCTGCTACCTGGGAACCCCAAACTACTCGTCGATGTCCACGGCGAAACCCCACCGAACTGAGGAACTCCACCTGAATCAAGTTTAAGCAAACATGAGTACGGGAGGTACTCAACAAGACTTAGTTAACCTATTATATATCTGCTTCTTTTAGAAAGAGTTATGAAGGTTGTTTTTGCGTAAAGCCATCTTTGTTTTCCAAGTTGAGGGTGGAATAGCACGTCTCATGGAGTATTTTGAAAACAGGTGAGAAAGCTACTCAACTACTGTTATCATCATCTTTTTTTAAACCACCAAATCATATCAGCACCTCGTGCTTCAAAGATCACCACCTCAAGTTGTTCCGGTAACTCATGCTACAAGGTAACCCCTCTCGGCATCTCCGAGGGGGCATCCTTCATTCGTTATCAGCAAGTTTTAATCATTCCGTTCAAGTTGTCTATGATCATAGAATCCGTCACCAAGTCGTCCTTAACCGCGGACACGGCTTTTCGAAAAGATTTAACCCTGCAGGGGTGTACAACTTTAACCACACGTACCAGCCAACTCTTAATGCCAGTACATTAGCACTATTCCGGGAAGTGCCGGCAGATGGAGGTTGACCACGACCTTTCCCTTGCTTCGCCTAACCAATAGGGAGTGGCCATCTCCTGCCGGGTCTCTATCATTGTGAGCGGTGCTTCAACTACTGTCTCGACACAGTCTGTTGCACCGCCACGTCCTAGTTTTGCAAACGTTTTTAACATCCCCGCAAATCCAAATGGAAAGCCCGAACTAGGCAACTCATGGAACAAACTAGGCAAGTTGAGACCGAGGGGAATCCAATCCCTCGTGTGGATGCACGCTCAGTCTTGGCTCGAAGACGAGAACTCGCTCCTAGGGGCATGAACGAGACAACCACCACAGACCCTCTGTGGTCTCGTCATCCACACCTTTAAGTCATGTTAATCAAATATCTCTTAACTTACCACTACTTCCTGCCATACTAGATTATTTCATAACTCTGATTCATCAACCGGATGGAGCAGAGATAACAGGCATGTATGACTAAGCATGGCATATTTGAGACTCTGGCGATACACACAAACAAATCCTATGTCTGCTAGGAGCATTGAATCATGATATCTGGGTTATGCAAATAAATAGGATAACTCTATCTATTGACTCAAGATAATTTGTAAGAGCATGCATCGTACAAGAAGGAAAACACTTCGAAAACATATATGGGCAGATAAAAGGTTATGCTTGCCTTGCTTCAAGAAAACCAGAGAAAGTCTTCAGGAATAAGTGCTTGACTTGTCGGTTAGGATCAAGTATTCGCCATTGGAGTTGTTGCCCTTCTCTTCGGAGTCACGTTCTACCGAGGGGGAACAAACACCGGAACAAGAAAAACAACAATCAAACATGGCATCGATGCAATGCACAATATGTATGCATGAGCAAGTTAATGCACTTCGATGAAACCCTAAACATGCTCGATGGGTTGCTAGGGTTTGTATGGCAGATATGCTATTTTTCTGAAATTAGCCCGAAATAGGCCCCGGAGGGGGTTTCGGGGGATTCTGGAAGTGAGTACAATTTTAAAAGCTCAAATGGGTTTGAAAACATCACAAACAGATTGCATTTGTCATTTTGAGCATTTTGACATATAACTTTTAATTTTCTAATTTTATTGATTAAAAACTTATTTTCTCTATTTTAAATGAATTAAACAAATGAAATCATGCTCATTTTTGGACTTTCTCAAACATGTGTGAAAATTACATATTTGGATAGAGAATAATTTTATGATCAAAACCATACTTTCATTTTATTTTTCTGATTAATATTTCAATAGATATTCAATTATCAAAATTTAACCATTTTCTGGAAATCCTGGAATTACCAAAAAGGGTAGTTATGACGTCACTGTGAGGTCACCCTTGCATCATCCAGAGGAGATCTTCTCTGTTTCAAACAAATTCGAAGGACTCGATGGTTTAATCGTGGAATAGATTGAGGCATCACGTGGAGTTGGTCGTGGGGAACCTAGGGAACCCGACGCCACTGTCTCCCAGTCGCCGGAAGTTCGCCGGAACGCATGAACGACGGCCGCGGCCATGGGAGATGACGACGGGTATGGAAACGGCGGCCAAACGCGGAAATAAATGTACCACAACGACCCTTGTCTCACCGCGGTTGCAGAGGAGTGGTCGGGGAGGCCGGAGGTGGCCGCAGTCTGCGCCGGCGAGCAGCGAGGGCCGGCGGCCGGAGGCGACAGAGATGGCGAAAAACCCGTGCTCCACAGCGTCCCGGCAAACGTGGCTTGGCAGGGAGGTAGAGGAGGCCATGGAGGTTCCGGGAGTAGCTCCAATTTGGCCCAGGGTGGCCGGAGTCGGCGGCAATCGAGGGCGGCCGGCGACTAGGGTTTCGGCCGGCAGAGAGAAAATCAGAGCGAGAGAGAGGGGAACTGGGAAGCGAAGGGTTGGATGGAAGAGAGGGGAGAGTCCTGGACTTCTCCTCGTCGTCGAAGTGTCCAGCAGGAGGTGGCAGCAACGTTCTCGGCAGATCGGCCACGCAGGTGGTCCTACTGGCCAAAGGAAGAAGAAGGAAAAGAAAAGGGGACTTTTCGGTAACCCCCTGTAATTTTAGGAATTTGCAAAATGGTCCTTTCCTTTTTAAAACTGCCAAGAGAATGATGTTTTCTGGGCCTTTTTGTCAACAAAACATTTGGCAAAAATACTTTTTGGAAACCTCACAAAATTTCCAACGTCACCATGTTTTGCTTTGGTGAAATTGAAATATTTTTCAGAACAAAATTTTTGAAATCAAATTAAGTACTATTTGTGGTATTTTTCTCAAACCATTTAAATTCACAATTTAAATTTGTTAAAACATGGTTTAAAAATGTTGTTTCATGCATGTATGAGATGAACACAACACCACACACCCTATGGTAGCAAGAATTGGGATGTTACAGAATATTGCCAAGAGGTGGGCCCTACCATTGTCTTGGGTGTTCCTTGGGCCTAAACTAACACAACAAAGCAATTAGTTCCACTTTTTTACCCCTTTTCTCTAGCGGTCATAGGGTTTCTCCGGAGAGGGGCTCCAGAGCGCGTCTGAATCCCACCCAAGGCTATGGCATGCCATAACATGTGTGTTAGAGTGTGGTAGTTGTCTTGGATTCCCAAGATTCCCTCACTCTCGTTATGGCTTCACCGACTTCGGCTTCTCTCTCGCGGGTTCCAGGACAACTGAGAGCCCGAAACTCCCGGATCTGACGGACTGGGGGTAACCTTGCCAAGAGGTGGGCCCTACTCCTTTCTTGGGTGTTACTTGGGCCTAACAGATCAAACCAAGCAATTAATTCTACTTTGGTACTACCTTCTAGCTCACGTAGAGGGGCCAGAACGGTAGTTTCTTATTTTCTCCACCGGGCCTAGCGTTTCTCCTCAGAGGGGCTCCGAAGCATCTTAATCCCACCCAATACTAGAGTATGACATACCATGTGTTTTAGAGTGTGAAATGGGTCCTGGATGCCCAAGATTCCCTCAGTCTCAGTGTTGTGGCTTAACCGGCGTGAGATTCTCTCTCGTGGGTTCAAGGACTACTTAGAGCCCAAAACTCCCGGATCTGACGGAACAGGGGGAATCTTGCTAAGAGGAAGGACCTACAATTGTCTTGGGTGTTCATTGGTCCTAACCTAACACAACTAAGCAATTAGTTACACTTTCCTCCCCCCTTCCGGCTCACATAGTGGGGCCAGAACGACATTTCCGTCTTTTTCTCTAGCAGTCCTAGGGTTTCTCCGGAGAGGGGCTCCGGAGCGTCTCAATCCCACCCAAGCATAGGGTATGCCATACCATGTGTGTCAGAGTGTGTGGAATGGGTCTTGGATTCCCAAGATCCCCTCGCTCTCTGTGTTTTGGCCAACCCCTTCCGACTCTGGTGGAAGGTGTAGACGAAATTTTTGACTTTTCGGTTATCATGCCAGAGTTACGCTGAAGAGGGAGCTCCGGAGCATAGGATTCCCTACAAAACCTAGATGGGTCCAATCATGTATATAAAAGTGTGTTTGGAGGTGGAGAGAGATCCAAGATCCTAATAACAGGTGTGACCGGTTTCACCAACATCACTTGTAGGGCTGGACCAAAAACTCGAAACTAGCGAGTTAAACGAGTAACTCGGAACTCTACTCGACTTGGCTCGAACTCGTTCTCAAACGAGCCGAGACGAGTTTTCTTTTTTTGATGGTAAACGAGTCCGAGTTAAACGAGCCGAGTTGACTAGTACTCGTTTAGCTCGTTTAACTCGGTCAAAATAAATGTTACATCTCATTCTTGTCTATGTGAACAATTATTTCTCCTTCTTTACCTAATAGCATACAATTATCCAATATTGTTGTGATTATTGCATCATAATATCAAAATAATAAGAAAAAAATATAGATATAATATATGAATTTTCCTATTGACTATTTTATCGAGTTAAACGGGAGAGCTCATGAGTTTTGCGAGTCGAGCCGAGTTTTATTTCTGGACTCGTTTACTTAAATGAGTCAAGGCGAACTGGCTCGTTAGTTGACCATGCTAGACCGAGTCGAGCCGAGCCGGCTTGGTTTGGCTCGAATTCCAGTCCTAATCACTTGTATAAAGGAATGTTCTTCCACTACATCTCGAAACTCCACTTCGGACGAATCTGAGTGAATCTCTTATCAGAACAAGTGGTAGATATTATTTATCCATGTACCTATGGCCTACCCTAACACAACCAAACAAAATATCCCATTGGGACACCCCCATCCGACGCTGGTGGAAGGGGTAGATGACAACTTGACTTTGATCATCAGAAGCCTAGCACAACCAAACTAAATATAAAATTGGGACACCCCCTTCGGAGCTGAAACTAGATCAGAAGCACTTAAAACAAGCAAGCATTCTGTATTGGTTCCTGGAACCAGGATGTTGTGGCTAAAAGAACATATGGGGTTTGGATGTCAATGGAAGAAAGTTTCACACAACTGAAAGTGATCATTAGACAAGAGGAAGTCTTATGATCAAAGTTATGCAAGGAGTAGTGATTGCCACACAACGGATGCACATAGAGCTATATGTGTATGAAAGCTCTCCAATGGAACCAGTGGGGTTGCATCCAACTTGCTTGCTCACGAAGACCTAGAACACTTTCGAAGAGGCTCAACATTGGAATATACAAGCCAAGTTGTATAATGTATGTTCCCCACATAGTTTTGCAAGTCATAGTATGAAAACTCTCTCCAAACTGAAGTAGTGATGCTAAACAAGCACACGTGTGGAATAAATGATAGTAGTGCTACCCGATACGTCATAAACGTATTCCTAATTTCTGATGCTCCATGATGATATTATGCCAATTGCTACATGTTTTCGCAAAAAGACATTTCTTTATGCCATTTTTATCGATTTTTCGGACTAACCTATTGACAAGATGCCACAGAGCGAGTTCCATGTTTTCTGATGTTTTTAGTTTCAGAAAAGTTGTTCTGGAAATATTCTCGGAATTGGAAAGTTCGAAGCCCGTAAGTCCTATTTTCCCCGGAAGCATCCAGAAGATCAAAGAGGAGTCGAAGAGGGGAAACATGGGGCCACACCATGGGCTGGCGCGGGTCCCCCTGGCCATGCCAGCTGTGGGTGTGGGGCCCCTAGAGCTCCATCGCCTTTGCCCTTTCGCCTATTTAAGCCCCCCGGATGGAAAACCCTAGGCACCTGATCAAAATCCGCGTAAATGTTCTGCAGCCGCCGTCACCGTCAACCCTAGATCAGGACGGTTCTGGAGCTGTTTTCCGGCACCCTGCTGGAGAGGAAATCATCACCGGAGGCTTCTACATCACCATGCCTGCCTCCGTAGTGATGCGTGAGTAGTTCATCCCTGGACTACGGGTGCATAGCAGTAGCTAGATGGTTGTCTCCTCCTCATATGCCTCCATGTTTAGATCTCCTGAGCTTCCTATCATGATCGAGATTGATCTTATGTAATTCTACAGCTGTTGTGTTTGCTTGGATCCGATAAATATTAACCTTATGCCAAGTTGATTATAGTCTTTATTGCATATGCTATTTGTGATCTTGCATGCTTTCCGTTGCTAGTGGTTGCTCTGGCCAAGTAGTTTCTAGTGACTCCAAGAGGGAGTATTTATGCTTGATAGTGGGTTCATGCCTTCTTGTTGCCGTGCTCGAGTGACAAAAACGTGAAGGGGGATATGTTGTTGCCATTAGGGAGAAAACAGCGGTGAGAGTACCTGCGTGTATAATCATTGATTACATTACACACTTTGTTTAATGCAATTATCTGTTGCTTGCAACTTAATACCTAAGAGGGTTCGGATGATAACCTGAGGGTGCATTATTAGTCATAGATGCAGATGGATGTCGGTCTATGTATCTTGTTGTAATGCCCGCACTAAATATCATAGTAATCATCATGTTATAATGTGCACTAAGGTGCAACCTTTATTTGTCAATTTCCCGGCTGTAATTTGTTCACCATGCATGCTATCTTTTATGGAGAGATACCACTAGTGAACCTATGAACCCCGGTCCATTTTCCCCACTGTTAAACAAACCACAACAATTTCCTGCTCTCCCTACTTTCTGCAAGCATACACTGTTTTTCCACACTATACATCTAATCTTTGTTTCCAGGAAGACCAGTGAGATTGACAACCTCACTGTACCGTTGGGGCAGAGTATTTTGGTTGTGTTGTTTGCAGGTTCCACATTGTTGCTGACACCGGTGAAGCGCCCGCACCGCCGTCAGTGGTATCAACCTTCCGAAGGTCCTCCTTCTCCTACTGGATTGATAACCTTGGTTCTTAAATATGGGGAAAACTCCTACCGCTGTGCTCGTCACACCCTCCTCTTGGGGTATCCCAATGAGTGCATGATCTGCACCATCAAGGACTTTTTCTGGCGCCGTTGCCAGGGAGAAGGAAGTCTTCTGGCAAGGGGAGTCTCTCACTCTCAACCTCTTTATTTTGTTTATTGTCTTGTTTTTGTTTTTGTCTTGTTTTTCTTCTCCATATTCAAAACACAAAAAAATTAGTTTACTTCATAGTTTTTATTTATTTTCTTGCTATTATTCTGCTAAAATGAGTTCCTCTGAGAATACTAAGTTGTGTGATTTCACTACCACAAACAACAATGATTTTATTTGCACACCTATTGCTCCTACTGCTGCTTTCTATGAGATGAAACCTGCTTTATTAAATCTTGTGATGAAAGGACAATTTTCTGGTATTAGTACTGATGATGCTTCTGCCCACCTTAATAATTTTGTTGAACTATGTGAGATGCAAAAATATAAATATGTAGATGGATATATTATTAAACTAAAATTATTTCCTTTCTCTTTGAGAGGAAGAGCTAAAGAATGGTTGCTATCTTTGCCTAGAAATAGTATTGATTCATGGACTAAGTGTAAAAATGCTTTCATTGGAAAATATTATCCTCCTGCTAAGATTATATCCCTCAGAAGTGACATAATGAATTTTTAACAATCTGATAATGAACATGTTGCTAAAGCTTGGGAAAGAATGAAAACTATGGTGAAGAATTGTCCCACTCATGGACTGGCTACTTCGATGATTATACAAACTTTTTATGCAGGGCTGAATTTTTCCTCAAGGAACCTATTGGATTGAGATGCTGGAGGTACCTTTATGTCCATCACTTTGGGCAATGCAACAAATCTTCTTGATGATATGATGATAAATTATTCAGAGTGGCACACTGAGTGAGCTCCACAAGGTAAGAAGGTAAATTCTATTGAGGAAACCTCCTCTTTGAGTAAAAGGCTTGATGCTATTATGTCTATGCTTGTTAATGGTAAAGCTCAAGTTGATCCAAATAATGTTCCTTTAGCCTCTTTGGTTGCTCAAGAAGAGCATGTTGATGTAAACTTTATTAGAAATAATAATTTTAACAACAATGCTTATAGAAATAATTTTGGTGGAAACAATTACAAGACCTATCCTCCTAATAATGGTAATGGTAATTCTTATGGAAACTCCTACAATAATAATAAAAGCTCTACCTCTTATCTTGAAAACATGCTTAGAGAATTTATTAGCACACAAACTGCTTTTAATAAATATGTTGAGGAAAAGCTTGGTAAAATAGATGTTCTTGCCTATAAAGTAGATAGCCTTGCTATTGATGTTGATTTTCTAAAACTGAAGGTTTTGCCACAAGATGTTAAACAAAATAATACTTTGAATTCCATCCAAGTTCAAATATATAATAATGTTAGATTGATGGCTGAATTACTTGCTAGGTGGGAAAAACAAGATGAATTGGCTAGAAAGAACAATATTGCTAGAGTTTGCACTATCACAACCACTAGTAAAACTGAATCTCCAAGTGCTATTAAACCTCCTACTATCAATGGTAAAGTAGTGGTGTTGATAAAGTCCCTACTCCTTTGGTGAAACGTGCTAAATTGCCTCATATTGCTGAAACTACTTCTAATAAAAGTGCTGAAATTTTTAGAGATGTAGGAGATAATGGTCCCATTACTTTTGATGATAGTAATATTGATTTTGATGATTGCAATATATCTGAAGTTATTATGTTTCTACAAAATCTTTCTAGAAGTCCCAATGCTAGTGCCATGAATATGGCCTTTACTAAACATATTACCAATGCTCTCATGAAAGTTAGGGAATAAAAGTTGAAACTTGAGACATCTATCCCTAGAAAATTAGATGATGGTTGGGATCCTATCATTAAGATAAAATTAAATGATTTTTATTGCAATGCTTTGTGTGATCTTGGTGCTAGTATCTCTGTTATGCCTCAAAAGCTTTATGATATTCTTGATTTACCACCGCTAGAACACTGTTATTTGGATGTTCATCTTGCTGATAATGCTAAGAAGAAACCTATTGGTATAATTGATGATGTTCTAATTATGGTTAATAATAACCTTTCCCCCGTTGATTTTGTTGTTATGAATATTTAATGCAATGCTTCTTGTCCTATTGTTTTGGGAAGACCTTTTTCTTAGAACTGTTGGTGCTGTTATTGACATGAAAGAGGGGAGTATTAAATATAAACTTACCCTCAAGAAAGGTTTGGAACACTTTCCTAGAAAGAAGATGAAGCTACCCTTTGACTCTATTATTAAAGCAAAATATGATGTTGATTCTTCTTCACTTGAAAATACTTGAGTTGATCTTTTAGGCCTAGCTGAAAGGCGTTAAAGAAAAGCGCTACCGGGAGACAACCCGTTTTATTTCTCTGTTTTCATTCTGTTTTAATTTTTTTTATTTGGTGTGCTTTGAACCTTGGTGTTGTCTATTTCCTTAGCAACCCTGCTGTATCTTTTCTTTTGTGTTTTTGTTCAGCCAAGTAAAGCCTCTAGTGGAAAGTTGACACTATATTTTGGATTTCTTCTGTCCACTGTTAATTCCGTTGAAAATCACAGAATATTCAAAATTACCTGAGCTTTTTTGTGCGTAATCCTGAGTTACATACGCAAATTTTCTTAGTTGACCACTTTTTGATTTGAGTAACATAAGATTTTCGAAAAAATCGATCTCTGCCTGCTGTTCTGTTTTGACAGATTTCGTCCAATTATTGCATTTGCATCTTATTCTCTTTCTTTTGGTGCTCTTTTGATAAAAATAGTTTTAAAAGAAGTTTTTACAGTAGCTAATGTGTTTTTTATTGCTAGTATTGTGTTGAAACGGAACCATGTGAATTTATTATTTCGATTGCACTAACGTTGCTAATGAAGATTGTGAGAATTTTGATGTGAAGGAAGTTTTGAAGGGTCGAGAGATGAGCATGATATGATGTGATCGAGAAGAGTGAAAAGCCTAAGCTTGGGGATGCATCGGTGGTACATCCTAGAAAATTCCAAGAAGACTCAAGCGAATAATCTTGGGGATGCCCAAGGCATACCCTTCTTCATCTACAAATTATCAGGTCACTTCTAGTGAAACTAGATTTTTATTCGGTCACATCATATGCGCTTTACTTGGAGCGTCTTTTAATTTTGTTTTCATTTTGCTTTTTATTTTGCTTTTAGTTTTTTTTTTCATTATAAGCTTGGCTGGACCCCAGCATTCTTTTATTGGAGAGTGACACGCTCCGTTTTTTCTTGAGAATATGTTCTATTCTTAGTCTTTGTTTTGCTGTTGTATTTAATTAGCTCATGTTTTGCATGCATCTCTTATCAGAGCTGTTAGTTTTAGTAGTGTTATTTCAGTTCTCTCATGTTTGCTTGATGTATCATAAAGAGTATTTTTGTTAAAGCATGTTTTGTATGGTGCTTGTTGGGAGAAAGAAAACTGCTGCTTGAAGTAGAATTTATAACAATACTAGTAGAAGCTTGTATAGACTGTGGCTAGGACTTTTTCATGCCATGCTAATTGTCATTTTAGTTTTAAAGCCTTGTGGTTATTGAGTAACATGATTAGCCTAAAATATGTAAGAGTGTTTAATATGTATTGAAATATTCATGAGTTTTTCTTGTCATAGTAAAGCATCAATATATGGTATTCTCTTTCAAATGTTTTATTTGGTTGACTTGGCGCATGCTCACACCATGTTTATGACTACAAACCAGTCACGAATAGCCTCCATGACCACTTCGTTTTTGAACTTGTAATACTGCTTATGTTTTAATTAATGATGTTTATGTCGCTATGCATGATTATGGCTCTTATACTCTCTTAATTTCTCGCTCCCAGTCTTTTGCTAGCCTCCACCTGTACTGAGTATGAGCTCCACTCGTGCATCCAAACTCCCTTAAACCAAAGTTTTTCCCATTGTGTACACCATACCTACCTACATGTGGTATTTAACTTCCATTCCAAAGTAAATTTCTCATGTGTTACCTTTAAAACCTTCAAAATTACTCCTGCTTTGTGTTCTTGTTTTTTCTCATGAGGACTTCAATAGAGAATCTTTATCTCACTTGCTGATTGGATTTCACACCCTGGACTAGTGGCTGCATCCGCTTATCCAAATGATAGAAGAGCTGGCAGCGGGGTGCCTAGCCCCAAATTAATACAAACAAATTCTCTTCACTATTTTTGCCCAGGATCATATCAGTCAAAGCATAATTGTGTAAACAAAAGAGAAAGAGGGACGACCTTCTACACCAGTTGCGTCCTTCACCATGGGAGCCGCTCTTGTGAATCAATTTGGCTAGTGACGTACTGTATTGTCTGTTTACCATTCGTTGACACTAGCATACACCCCTCTAAAATATAGACACTCCTCCACAAATGTCAAACTCTTAATACCTCTGATTTAGAAAATAAAAAGCTCTAGCACACGAGTGATCCCTGCTTCCCTCTACGAAGGGCCTTTCTTTTACTTTTATGTTGAGTCTCCATACTCTAACTTTATGCATAGTTGAGAGAGCATTTTTGCCATTCTGAGTTTTATGTGCATTTGTCCCATAAACATCAATAATTATTTCATGATGTGATATCATTTGTTCTTAAATTATTTGTTCTAGTCTTCCTCTTGAACTTTGAAAGTGTCCTGGAATTTATGTTTTGTCCCACTCTTAACGACTAGCGAAATACCACTTTTCCATGGTTTCTCTATACCTAAAACAAACGTTAAACTTTATTTGCATTATTATTCATGATCCTTTATTTGAGATACTCTTCGTGATGCAAAGTAATTCCTATGCTTTATTATTAAAGTTTTATTTATCATGCCTGTGTTTAAAGTTTTATGATCTCAGCGTGCATATGCTTTTACATTAGATTGATCAAGTTTATGTTAGTAGCATGTCACCTCAGAAATTATTGTTTTACCGTTTACCTACTCGAGGACGAGTAGGAACTAAGCTTGGGGATGCTTGATAAGTCATAAACGTATCCCTAATTTCTGATGCTCCATGATGATATTATGCCAATTGCTACATGTTTTCTCCCTTGTTTATGTCATTTTTATCGATTTTCCGGACTAACCTATTGACAAGATGCCACAGAGCCAGTTCCATGTTTTCTGATGTTTTTAGATTCAGAAAAGTTGTTCTGGAAATATTCTCGGAGTTGGAAAGTTCGAAGCCCGGAAGTCCTATTTTCCCCGGAAGCATCCAAAAGACCGAAGAGGAGTCGAAGAGGGGCAATAGGGGGGCCACACCATGGGCTGGCGCGGGTCCCCCTGGTCGCGCCAGCTATGGGTGTGGGGCCCCTGGAGCTCCACCGCCTTTGCCCTTTCGCCTATTTAAGCTCCCCGGATGGAAAATCCTAGGCACCTCATCAAAATCCCCGAAAAAGTTCCGCAACCGCCGTCACTGTCAACCCTAGATCAGGAGGGTTCTGGAGCTGTTTTCCGGCACCCTGCCGGAGAGGACATCATCACTGGAGGCTTCTATATCACCATGCCTGCCTCCGGAGTGATGTATGAGTAGTTCATCCCTGGACTACGGGTCCATAGAAGTAGCTAGATGGTTGTCTCCTCCTGATATGCCTCCATGTTTAGATCTCGTCAGCTGCCTATCATGATCGAGATTGATCTTATGTAATTCTATATGCTATGTTTGCTGGGATCCGATGAATATTGACTTATGCCAAGTTGATTATAGTCTTTATTGCATATGCTATTTGTGATCTTGCATGCTTTCCTTGCTAGTGGTTGCTCTGGCCAAGTAGTTGCTAGTGACTCCAAGAGGGAGTATTTATGCTTGATAGTGGGTTCATACCTCCTTGTTGCCTTGCTCGAGTGACAGAAACGTGAAGGGGGAGGATGTGTTGTTGCCATTAGGGAGAAAACTGCGGTGAGAGTACACGCGTGTGTAATCATTGCTTACATTACACACTTTCTTTAATGCAATTATCTGTTGCTTGCAACTTAATACCTAAGGGGGGTCGGATGATAACCTGAGGGTGGATTATTAGTCATAGATGCAGATGGATGTAGGTCTATGTATCTTATTGTAATGCCCGCACTAAATATCATAGTAATCATCATGTTATAATGTGCACTATGGTGCAACCTTTATTTGTCAATTGCTCAGCTGTAATTTGTTCACCCAACATGCTATCTTTTATGGAGAGACACCACTAGTGAACCTATGAACCCCGGTCCATTTTCCACACTGTTAAACAAACCACAACAATTTCCTGCCCTCTCTACTTTCTGCAAGCATACACTGTTTTTCCACACTATACGTCTAATCTTTGTTTTCAGCAAGACCAGTGAGATTGACAACCTCACTGTACCATTGGGGAAAAGTATTTTGGTTGTGTTGTGTGCAGGTTCCGCGTTGTTGCTGACACCAGTGAAGCGACAGCACCACCATCAGTGGCATCAACCTTCCGAAGGTCCTCCTTCTCCTACTGGATCGATAACCTTGGTTCTGAACTAAGGGGGAAACTCCTACCGATGTGCTCGTCACACCCTCCTCTTGGGGTATCCCAACGAGTACGAGATCTGCACCATCACTACCCCCTCTCTCTTTATTATCTCTCTTTTGCCCCCTTTTTTTAGGCTTTTTTTTTTGGATATATAACCTCACTGGTAGGGGAAACACTCTATTTTACCATGAATCAACACACTTTTAGTACTCATAACTAAAACTGAAATATCTCTGATGTAAATAAAACTAAATGCTCCTGCTAGTGTAGCAGTATGCAAAATAACAATGAAGCATGACAAGTAACATAATGATGATGGATGTTGTATATCAATATATCTAGGAAAGGCTATGCAAATGCCATAGTAGGTAGGTATGGTGGTTGTTTTTAGGAAGATAAAATTTGGCTTATGTGTAGAAGAACAAAGTTCTCCCACGGGGTTTGGATGTAGTGGCGAAGTTTGCACCAACTCTCAATGTGAGAATGAGCAATGCACAGTGCCGAAGAGGCTAGAAAATATGGATGGTGGAAGTGCCAGAAAACCTTAACATAGAACTTAGAAGTTAAAAATTTCAACTAAAATCATGATCTTACAAGGCATAATGAAAATCACTCCAAGAGGGTCCATGACAGTGTCAAGTCACTGTTAGCTACCCCGACTGTAGCGTGTAACACAAATCCATTAGGATTGCTATCAGCAAAGGAAATCATATACCATTATCCTATCAACTGGTTATTTGAGTGTGGCACAGTTTCAAGATTTTAGACCAACCATTAATTGTTTTTACTTTAATAAACCATAAAGTTTACCATTAAGCATATTAATATCTCAAAACAAGAGCAAATAATCAAGTAAAACAGTTTCGTGATCTACAAGAATATGCAAGCTTTTTCGTTATACCATGTACCACACGTAGCATTTTGTATTTTCCTCAAACACCAAACAAGAAAAACACTCCAAGAGATATAGCAATGAAACAAGAGAGTACTAACACAACTCTACTAAAACTAACAGCTCTAAATAAGAAATGCAAGAAAAATAGGAGCTAACCAGGAATTTTGCAGCAGCTAGAAGAAAAGCTAAGAATACGAGCATAACGAGTATTCGAACGAAAAAGTGAAGCATGTATCTCTCCCACACAAAGAATGCTAGGTTCCAACTATATTATTGCAGAAATAAAAACAAAATAAAACAAAAGAAAAACAAACAGACTTCATAAGATGTCACCGAATAAAAATATAGTTTCACTGGAAGTGACCTGATCAATTGTTGATGAAGAAGGGGATGCCTTTGGAATCCCCAAGCTTATATGCTTGAGTCTTCTTAGAATTTGCTGGGACGAACCACGGGGGCATCCCAAGGATTTGATCTTGCACTCTTCGTGATCACATTATAGGAGCCTCTTCTCTTGACCCTTCAAAACTTCCTTCACACCACACTCAAAGAGTAATTCGCATTAGAGGGTTAGTGCAACAATAACAAATCATGGGTTCTGCATGGGCACAAGTGCTATTGATACTTTTAAACATTAGATACAGTCAGTAATATAAAACCAGAACAGTCTGTAAAGACGAATTTGTTTGGGGCACTTATGTTGCTCAGATCAAAAAACGTAAAGAACGAAAAAGTTTTGAAATCAGCTCAGGAATAAGAATAAAAAATTCATGTCATTCTTATCTTTCTGGATTGTATACGATTTTTTTACCGTGGACAGAAGAAATCTGTTTCCTGCACAGAAATTCAAAACCAACTCCCACTTTCTTTACAAACTTTACTTGGCACAACTAAAACATGAACATATAGATACAAAGGAGTTGCTATAGAAGTATACGACCCCTTTACTCAAAGAAAATGTTAAAGAAAGCAAAAATAAAACCATGGGTTATCTCCCAAGAAGTTCTTTTCTTTAACGCCTTTTAGCTAGGATCAGAAAATGGAATCAAGTAGATGCTCACATAAGTAATATGAATTATGCAAAAGAGAGCATCAAGAAGCAAGTATAAAAAAAAATTAAGTCTAACCCACTTCCTATGCATAGGAACCTTGCAAAGAAATAAATCAAAGAAGCTCAAACTAGAAATCATGGGAAGGTAGAACGAGAAAAATCTCAAAACTTTCAACAAAAAGAGAGGTGTTTTAGCAACATGAAAATTCCTACAACCATATTTTCCTCTCTCATAATAATTTCCAATATCATCATGAACAAACTCAACAACATAATTATCACATAAAGCATGTTTGTCATGGTCTAGTGTCGTGGTGGTATCACGGCAGATGCCATAGGATGGCTAAAGGGTTGGGGCCGATGGACGCTGGAGGTATCCGGGGAGGGATCGCACGGCGAGTACCGCACGTAAGGTATCTCTAGCACTGCAAACAACAAGATCTAACTAGGTTCAGGGCCCTCGTGAGGAGGTAACACCCCTACTCCTGCCTCTCTCTCTATATGTGTGATCTCCGAGTAGCCACAGTACAAAGTATGCCTCTTGGCCGAGTAGCCACTCGGCTGTTTTCTCTAGCTCTAGTGTTGTCTCTAGTAAAAATAAGAAGTGAAGCAGCGTTGCGTAACGTCGTGCAACGTCCCTCGCGCGGGAGGGGGCAGGGCACCTTATATAGTGGTGCCCAGCCGAATAGAGAAAGACTATAAGGTACAATTGGTGGGACAGGCACACTGCAGAACAGAGCACGCCTCCGGCTTCTCGCTGACGCGGGTGCGGGAAGTCGTCGCGCCGTTCGGGAGATGGGACCTATCCACCTTGTCAGTGAGATAGGGTAGGCCCTCTGTCAGTGACATGACTTGACAGGCGCCTACCACACTGTAGCCATGCCGTAGCGCGGATAATCACGCGCTCCGTAAGTTGAACCGCACGCCGGTACGGACGCAGAATACGCGGGATCCCTTGTCAGAACGGCTCTATTGACTTCCATCCCGAGTAGGAACGCAGTCCCTCTACTCGGACCACTTGACCGCTATCCGGACGAACACAAACTTGCTAAATATCTTCTCTTGGTCTTCAACACTTATGACCGGATAGAGTCTACCGGGTAGAGGGGTACCGGGTAGCCACCAACCCGGCCAACAGCGCACTGATCTTTGCCTTTTACCACTTGCCTTACCCCTACTCGGGGGTAACCCCCTGACATTAGTCCCCGAAGCTGGTAGAGTCCTGCGAACTTGTTCACTGGGCCCTGCCAGCTTAAACCGAATTGCCTTCTCGAGTCACTACAACCGAGTTGCACTCCAACTTGAACCAGTAGCTCCTTCTCTAATCTCTTCAACCGTGGTAGCGAGATACCCTTCCTGGTAACTGAGTAGAGCAATTTCTTTTCTGAGCTTCCGAGTAAAATAACTTAGTGAAATTTCGAACGTGATCCCGCTGAATCGGACCAAATCCACCTATCTGTGTCGCTACTGGGCACGTGTCACACCACCGTGCCCCCGACGCCTCGGTGCCAGGGACACGGTAGGCCACGCGCCAGTCTCTGCAACCTGGGCCCACGGCCCGTTAGATCACGTCAGCCGTACTCGAGAGCCCACGATCTGGACGTGGGATTAACTGCCCCCGTTACGCGCGCGTTATGCGCAGTGTGCGTTTCTAACGGTCGCTTAACCCACGCCGCACGATCATTTCCCACGATCAATGCCACGATCAATCCACCGGTAACGGCAACTCGAGGGGGAGAGATAAATACCCCCGCGACGCTCCCTTCTCCTCTTTGCCGTTCTTCCCAATCTCGCGCCCCCTCGCCTCTCCGTCGCCGTCGAGCACACCGCCACCGCAAGCACTTGCTGCGCCACTGCTCCACGCACCGCGAGAGAAACAAAGAGAAGCGCCTCCGTTCAACTCTGCCTCCAATCTCACACGAGCACTTCCGCCTTCATGGATCCTCGTGGAGACGACGATGCTGCCGCCCGAGCCGGCTAGGAAGGCTCAGATGTGACAGCGGAAGACTGCCAATGGCTCGTCAACACGCGCCGCATCCCTCCCGGCGTCGTTTGCAGGCCTCCAGGTACCGAGATCATCTCCTAGCCTGACAAGGACGAGTACGTCGTCTTTCTCTCCCACTTCAAGCGCGGCTTCGGTCTTCCCATCTCCGATTTTCTTTCCAAATTCCTCAATCACTTTGGCCTCCAGCTGGATCACCTTCCACCCAACGCAATCGTAATGCTATCCATACACGCCGTCGTGTGTGAGGCCTTCTTAGGTGTCTACCCGACAATCCACACATGGGCCAGATACTTTTTCTTCCGCAAACAGAGTGTTCCCGATCCTTGGAACACCGAGAGCATTCGCGCGATGACCCAGACGGGATGCGCCATGATGTTGCAGCGCAAGACCGGGCATCACCCGAGGGTCAAGGGATTGGAAACCGTGCGCAAGTGGCAGCGCAGTTTCCTATATGTGAAGAATGTTGCTGCCGAAGAGGGGAAGCCTATCAAGGACCGGATAGGGCTCCCAAAATTCAAGAATGCATTGCCCACCGCGTAGCACTGGGGCTACGACCCCAAGAAGATCATCCAGGATGTCCTCCAGGTTGAGCGACTCCTGACCGAGTTGATCTCGGAAGGGTTTCGTAAGGACGATCCCATCGCGTGCTGGATATCACGCCGAGTACTCCCGCTCCAGCATCGATCACACAAGATGTGCCACATTGGAGGACCCCGTGACTGCACAAGGACAACAACATTCGAGCTCAGCAAAGCCGAGGTGGCTATCTGGGCCAGGTCCATCATGCAGACCTCGCTCTCTGACAACTGGGCGTACGGCTTCACGCCGTATAGCCGCCTCAAGCCCATTGGACAGGCTAGCATTCTGTGCTTTGTTTTTGCACTTTGATACCGAGTAGGTAGTTTCTCAGCTTTGTATGCTTAATCTTTGCATGCTGCACCGAGTAGGACATCACAAATATCCTTTTGGCTCTATATGCTTTGTGGTTGCACGCCGTGCCGGGTAGGATTACTCAGCCGAATATGCTTTGTATTTGCATGTTGTCCCGAGTAGAAATCCTTAGCTGAATATGCTTTGTGTTTGCATGCTATCCCGAATAGAAATCCTTAGCCGAGAAACCAACTCACAGTGCTTCATGTTTGCCTCAACAGCACATCGATCGCCAGCTAAAAGAAGATACTGAGATCTTCGAGGCCAATTGGTCCAAGGACCGAGAAAGGACGATGCGACCGCCTACGACACCCAAGACACCCTCTGCATCCCTCACGCCAATCAGCCTGGTAAGTCCTGAGCTGATGCGTCTATTCGGGATTGGTCCGAAGACGACGAAGGTGATTGAGTTCACCTCTCTGCTCACTAGTAGCGCACTTTGATTCCCTTCTCTGTTTTTGAATTTATTTCTTCTTCTACTCTGCAGAGGAGCCTGAGCTAGACGATGATGATGAGCCCCTGGAGGTTAATCCTCTATCCATGGCCGCTCCCAACACTCGGAAGAGGGTGGGCAGTGGCGCCCAGGAACCCCCTCCAAGAGACCCAAGAAGAAGGCATCCGTGCCCAAGACCGGCGCTTCCAAGAAAAGGAAGGTCCCTACCCGCAAAGGGTAAGTGTTCCTCCAAGTAACCTTAACTTGTTGCTACTTCCTGTTGCATTATTCCCTTGAGTTCCTTCTCTGCTTCCTGACTTTGTATTACTCCTACTTCCAGCGCGGCTCTTGATGCTGATGCCGCTACCTCGTCCGCTTGTCAAACACATACAACTACGCCCCGAGAAGAGACTGTTCATCTCTCGGATGATGACGAAGATCAAAGGCCACTGGGAAGGGCGCATGCGTCCTCCCCAGTCGATGAAGAGGAAGATGCTGGCGCCGAGAACGATGGTGCCAGGGTAGAGATTGACGTCACCACCGAGCAGTCGCCGCCTGACGTGCGGGCAACTGCTCGGGAAGCTGCCAACGACGAGACGCTGCCGTCTCCCCCAGCTGCATCATCTGGGGAAAACACTGAGCATGCTGCCGAGCAGCAAGGAGACGATGCCGCCCTGAAGCGGCCAGACGCCAACCCCGAGCAGCAGCAAGATGACAACGCTGCAGCTCAAGACGATCCTGAGGCCGGGCCGCGGGTAGAAGACAACGCAGACACAAGGCCAGACCCCGTTGCAGAGCAGCGGGTAGAAGAAGATGTGGTGGAGCTCACCCATCAAGATCCAGTGCAGCCAGATGCCGCACCGGGTAGCCGGCCACCAGTGCCGCCAACCCAACAGGTGACTCCACCCCGTGCACCAACTCCTCCTCCAACCCAATCAGTACTGCCACCTCCTCAGCCAACTCCCCAAGCGCCACCAACTGCTTCTCGGCCAGACCCTACTCCAAGCCCCAGGAAAATCACTAAGTCTGGAACTGAGGCCACCCGGATACAGCCGAAGCGCAATGCTTCGCAGTCTGGGCAGCAGATGCCGCCCCCCAAGCCATAGAGCAAGCCTTCTGGGAAGCAGGTGAAGAGCACCCAGCTCGCACTTGTTCCCTCTGGCTCCAACACCAACCCGGCTGCCTCCGGGGTTACCATTATTCCTAATGAGAAACAGAGCGCTACCTTCCCCGGGTACATGATGACTCTGTCGCAGCAGTACAAGATCCCGCTATCGAAAGGAGAGAAGCGGCTAGCTGTTCTCAAAGAAGGTCAAGTTGTGGGCACCACTAAATCCAAGGGGAAGAAAGCCGCTACTCCTGATCTCTTTTCGCGCAGCGAAGAAGATACTGAAATTGAAGGAGAGGGCCTCACTGCCATCTTGGACCGAGTTGGCTTCATCGATCAGGCCTGGAACAGCCAGATACATGGCAACCCAAAACGGAATGGCATGGAGCTGGGCGAGATCGACCACTACCGCATCGACTGGAACAAAGCCGATGTTGGTTCTGTCGCCATGACAGTTGCCAGCCCTGCCTGCACTCTTGCCGGGAAGCTCTTTGTTATGCGCAATAATATGGAGGAAGTCGAGCAGGGCTATGCGGTAAGTGTTTCTTTTTCATCTTGTATTCTCCGAGTTGCCGATTTCTTCTCTCTCTTCTCGTTTTCTCTGTTCCTCTTAGTCATTCCCCCAGTCCCCGAGATTCGGGCCGAGTAGCTGAAGACTCAACCGAGTTGACATCTACTCGGGCCAAATCTCCCAAAAGACTCACACTTTTTCTCTTCTTCTCTGCAGGATAGCGTCCAGAAGAGGGCTAGGATTTTCCGTCGGGTGCTCTGGAACCATCACATTGCCAAGGATCATATCGCGGCTCTTGAGGCTGACAAGAAGGATAGCGAGGCGATGGAAAAGATGACCCTGGACTGCACTCTCTAGATTTTAGAAGTTGAAGGTAAGCTTTCAGCATCTCGGTTTGTGCGTTTTGTGTTTACGCCCGTGTTTGCTTTTTTGCTTCATCTTATTTTACTCTGCAGGCAAGCTCAAAGACTTGATGGAAAGGCACCGGGACTGCGAGGCCTTTGCTGCCTCTGCCCAAAGCAAGGTCCAAACTCTGGAAGGTGATCCTCTTTCCCTCTTCTCTGCAATTGTGTCTATTCACTTATCTGGTTACTCTGCTGACAATGATGTTCTTCTCGCAGAAGAGTATAAGAAATTCCGGGAGCAGCACCCGAACTGCCTTATGCCTGCCGAGGTGCAGCAGCAGTTGGAAACCCGAGAAGCGGAGATCGAGAAAGAGCGCACCGCCGAGAGGGCGGAGTATGAGAAGATGCAGGTCAACCAAGCTGCCGAGAAGGACGAGGTTAAGAAGACCGCCAAGGCCAGAGAGAAAACGCTCAAGATGAGATCTCGATGCTGAAGGAAAACAACCGGCAACTTGTTCTCCAGATCGCAGATGCGCTCCGCATTGAAGACATGCACATCTCGGACGAGAATGACTGGAAGATCAAGCTGGGGCAATTGCTGGTTGAGATGGAATGTAAGTTGCCGCTCCTCCTTTTTTCTTCTTTGTTTCTTCTCGGTTCTGCTTCTTCTCGGTCTCGCTTCTTCTCGGTTCTGCTTCTGATTCAACCTAGTTCCTTATGAAGATATCTTCCCGGAACTCCGCTCCGCTAGCGTGCCTGCCAAGGAGAAGGCGCGACAGGCCAGGGCTGCCGCCGGTCTACCCATTGACAATACTTCCACCATCAATGACTACCATCTCAGCATCAAGACGTAGATCCGCTCCCTCAAAGGCCTGGGCACCTCCATGGTGTCCACTGGTATCAAGCTTCACAAGATTTTCTGGCCCGAGAAGGAGGCCCCGGAGACTTTCCGCGATATTGCTGATCATCTGGACGAGGTCAAGGTAGAGCTCAAGAAGTGGCAGGCTTCCGCAGCTCGGGCAGGAGCTGACGAGCTGCTGCACTTTGTCTTGAGTTGGTATGAGAACCTGGACCTCCAAAAGATCCGTGAGCGCCGATAAGACTCCAAGTGGACCAAGGAACCAGATTGCATTGCTCGCCGCAAGGAGATAGCCTATGAGCTTGCATCTTACGCCGACACGGGCGTCTACATCGACGGCCTCCCCGAGCCGGATACCGAGCCAGAAGATGACGATGAGGAGGACGGTGATGAAGACGATGACGACGAGGAGGGTGCCGGAGATGTGGGAGTCGAGCAGGAGGAGACCAGGGAGGCTGAGGAACCCGAGCACCAGGGCAACGCGGAGGAATCCGAGTTGACTGCCAACGCGGGTGCCGAGCAGCCGCAGCCCGCGACTCAGGAGGCCACTATCACCACCGAGATGGTGATCCAGCAGCCAGCTCCCGAGTTGGGCGCGACTGGGGCCTACCCAATGCCTAGATCCCAATCTATTCCAGCCTCCAGCTCAGCAACGGACCCCATCTCCGCGGCCACCGCGACCTCCGATTAGACTGCCTCCGTCAACAACGATGCTGACAACACGGGCTCCACTGCCGTGTAATTCCTATAACACTTTTATCTCCAAACTCTTATCAGATCCCCGGGATGCCGGGTGTAGATGTAATCATACAATTATGTCTTTGTTGCTACTCAATTTTATTCCAGTTGAAGTTTTTAGCAACTCTGGCTCAATGCCGGGTTGCGTTATTATGCAAGTCCCCGAGTTGCGTTTTCCATCCACTCTCTCTTTTCGTCTCAGCTCTTACCTGCCACTTGTGGCTTGTTTGGTAGTCGAGTCACAAGATTTCAAAGTTTGAGTTTCAAATACTTAGCCACTTAGAAAAATTCATAGTAACGCTGCCCACCACTTAGCCGAAAAAAGACAACAACAATAGAGAAGAAAACCCTACTCGGTTGCTACACCTCTCTTCTCCTTAGCAAATTTTCGTGTGTTCATTGACCTTTGGCTTGTTCTCTTGCTTGCCATGAAGCCGGATTGCAGACAGCAGCAGAGTCGAAGAGTTGGCCCTTAAGTTTAAACACATTACTAGATATACCTATGAAATTCTAAGTAGAGCAACCGAGTAGACAAAGTAAAGCAGAGTAGAACAACACAAAACAAATTTGGACAAGGGCAGTCCCCGAGTTTGAATTCGGAGTGCCTACTAGAATTTTAACTCGGTTTAGGAGATACATACAACTTTCTGCTCATGAATGAAAACGGCGGAGTAGAGCTACATTCCAGGGGCGCTTAGATTCCTCTCCAGCTCTATCCGGCCTGTTCTTCTGGGGTGCCTGTGCGTCAACTAGATAGTAGGCATCATTGTGCAGAGCCTTGCTCACAATGAAAGGTCCTTCCCACGGAGGGGATAGCTTGTGCATCCCGGCCGTGCGCTGCACGAGCCTAAGGACCATGTCTCCTTCTCGGAAAACCCTTGGGTTCACTTTCCGGCGGTGATAGCGCCTCAAGTTTTGCTGATATACATCTGATCGTGATAGAGTTAACTCTCTTGCTTCCTCCAGCAGGTCAACATCATTTTCTCGAGCTTCTCTCGCCTCTGCCTCAGTGTAGAGGGTTACTCGGGGCGAGTCATGCTCTAGGTCAGTGGGCAACATGGCCTCAGCTCCATATACCAGGAAGAATGGTGTGTATCCGGTTGATCGGTTAGGGGTAGTCCTTAGACTCCACAACACCGCCGGCAACTCATCCAGCCAACACCCAGGTGTTTTCAGCAATGGCTCAATCAGCCTTGGCTTTATGCCGGATAGCACCATGCCGTTTTCTCTTTCAACTTGCCCGTTGGAGGCCAGATGCGCAACATATGCAACATCTAGCCGGATCCGCTTCTCCTTGCAGAATCTCGCAAAAGCACCCTCAGCAAAGTTTGTGCCATTATCAGTGATGATGCTGTGCGGGTAGCCGTATCTCAGGATCACATCCTTTAGGAAACTCAAAGCTGTGGCTCCATCACACTTCCGAATAGGCTTGACCTCAATCCACTTGGTGAACTTGTCAACCATGACCAAGATGTGAGTCATGTTGCCTCTAGCTAGCTTGAAAGGATCCACCATATCCAAACACCAGACAACAAATGGCCAAGTAATGGGAATGGTCTTCAACTCGGAAGCTGGCATATGAATCTTACTTGCAAATCTTTGGCAGCCGTTGCACTTTCTCACTATATCTTCAGCTTGCTTCAAGGCAGTGAGCCAAAATAAGCCATGCCGGAAAGCCTTGTTGACCAGTGCCCGAGAAGAGGCGTGATGTCCGCATTCTCCTTGGTGTTTCTCCACCAGAATTTCTTCTCCTTCCTCTGGCTCAACGCAGCGTTGCAGCACGCCAGTAGGACTTCTTCTATGTAGCGTATTGTTGAGGATGGTGTAGCCTTTGGATCTTCTCTGTATCTTCCTAGTTGTAACCTCATCGCTCGGCAAGGTGCCATATGTTAGAAAGGATAATATGGGCAGAGCCCAACTTGGTGTCTCCCGTGTGGGAAACACTGGTTCGTCCACTTCCATTGGATCAGCCACCAATACCTCTTCTGAGTTGGAGACGAGTCCCCGAGTCCCCGAGCACGCAGCAAGGACCCCTTCCATAAATGCGACAGTCCCCGGGTTGAATGGAGCAGTCCCCGGGTTGCAGGTGCCAGTCCCCGGGTTGGAGACGACAGTCCCCGGGTTCTCTTTTGCAGCCTCCCAGTCAATCTCCATTGGGACAGCTTCCTCTCCTGGCAGAGAAGGAACAAAGATAGACTCCGAGTTGGGGGATGGCTTGATAAATGGCTTTCTCAAATGCTCCAAGGAAATCCCAGCCGGGATGAACTGCCGAGAAGACCCCAACTTGGACAACTCATCAGCTGCGTCATTTTCTGCTCGGTGTATATGTTGGAACTCACATCCTTCAAAGAAGTCAGTCATGGTTTGCACCAGAAACCGATATGATGCCATGTTGGCATCCAGAGCATCCCAGGTGCCGGATACCTGCTGCACCACCAAATCCGAGTCGCTGTAACAGATGATGCGCTGCACTCCAACCTCCTTGGCTACCTTCAAGCCGTGTACCACGGCCTCTTACTCGGCCACATTGTTAGATGCCTTGAAGTGAATCTGCAGCACGTATTTGAGTTGATGTCGCTATGGTGACGTAAGCACCACGCCAGCGCCAAGGCCTTCCTTTACTTTGGAGCCATCAAAATGCATCTTCCAATAGTTGGTTTTCGGCAAGGGAGGCTCATATTGCACCTCAGCCCAATCCACCAGAAAATCCGCCAGAATTTGTGACTTGATGGCTTCTCTTCTCGCGTACAGAGGAGCGTACGCGGCTAGCTCAATCGCCCATTTGGCTACTCTGCCAATTTCTTCCTTGTTGCCCATGATATCTGAGATGGGAGCAGAGCTCACCACTGTGATGGGGTGCTCTTGGAAATAGTGCTTCAGCTTCTTGGCGCCCAGGTACACGCCGTAAGTCATCTTCTGGTAATGCAGGTAGTTTTGCTTGGAGCTGGATAGCACCTCACTGAGATAGTATACTGGCCGCTGCACAGTCTTGCCCTCCTCTTCTCTTTCCACCACTATCGCCACACTGACTACTCGGTTGGTTGCTGCAATGTACAACAACATTGACTCTTTGGGTAGCGGACTAGCCAGGATGGGAGCGCTACCCAGCATGGCTTTCAACTCCTTGAATGATACATCAGCTTGTGGTGTCCAGACAAACTTGTCACTCTTCTTCATCAATTGATAAAGAGGCAAGGTCTTCTCGCCCATTCTGCCCAGGAAGCGGCTCAGAGAAGCCAGGCATCCAGTGAACTTCTGCACATCCTTCAGTGATCTCGGCAAAGACATGCTCTCTATAGCTTTTATCTTTGAAGGATTGGCTTCAATGCCCCGACTGGATAACAAGAAGCCGAGTAGCTTGCCAGCCGGGACGCCAAAGGTGCATTTAGTCGGATTCAACTTCATCTTGTACTTGCGCAAGTTGGCAAAGGTTTCCTCAATATCACCAAGAAGAGTATGTGTTTTATTCGTTTTGATGACAATGTCATCTACGTACACCTGCACATTTTTGCCAATTTGATCATGCAAGCATTTCTGCATGCATCTCTGATAGGTAGCCCCAGCATTCCGCAACCCAAAGCACATGACACAATAGCAATAAGCCCCGTACGAGGTAATAAAGGCAGTCTTTATTTGATCATCCGGGTTGAGAGCTATCTGATGAAAACCAGAGTAGGCATCTATGAAAGACAAAAGCTCACAACCAGCAGTGGAATCGATCACCTGATCTATGCGGGGTAGCGGAAATGGATCCTTGGGGCAGGCCTTGTTCAGGTCGGTGTAGTCCATGCACATGCGCCATGCGGTATCGGCCTTGGGGTCCTCCTTCTTCTTCTCAACCTTAACCGGGTTGGCTAACCAATCCGGATGCAATACCTCCATGATAAAGTTGCTTATCAGCAACTTGGTGATCTGATCACCGATAGCTTTCCTTCTCTCATCACCAAAGCGGCGCATAGCCTGCTTAACCGGCTTGGCGTCATGCCGCACATGCAGCGAGTGCTCAACCAACTTCCTCGGGACGCCCGGCAGATCCCCATTGGACCATGCCAAGACATCCCAATTCTCACGGAGGAAGTGGATGAGCTCGCTTTCCTATTTCTCTCCCAACCCGACGCCAATGATGGCAACACGGTCTGGGATCTCAGGATCGACCTGGACCTTCTTTGTCTTCTGGGACGCCTGGAATGCAGTTCCGTACTGGGAACTCGGCATGCCAGGCGCACCGACTTGCGCTGCTTGTGCCAAAGCCACCAACTCGTGTATCTTCTTCTTCTCGGCAGCAATGACCATGGACTCCGCCAGCTGAGAACTCGCGGACACGCATTCCAAGGAACGCTTGTAATCACCCGAGATGGTGATGACTCCATTGGGACCAGGGATCTTCATCTTCAGGTAGGAAGCATGGGTAGAGGCCATGAACATGCTGAGGGCAGGCCTACCGAGTAGAGCATGGTAGGGGCTCTGAAGATCAACTACCTCAAACTGCAGGCTCTCGGTGCGGCAGTTCTCCCTGGTACCGAATAAGACATCCACCCAGATGCGGCCGATTGGAGCACAAGATACTCCCGGCACAATGCCATGGAATGTGGTCCTGCTGGGTAGCAACATGTTCTCGGCAAGGCCAAGCTTCTCCAGTGTATCCCTGTACATGATGTTGATGCTGCTGCCGTTGTCTATCAGCACCTTGATGAACCTGACATTCTTCTGAGTTCCCAAGAAGGTGGGATCCACAACCAGAGCATAGCTACCCGGGTTGGGCATCACCCTAGGATGATCAGCTCTGAACCACGTGATCTCTTGGTTGCACCAGTGTAGGTAGTGAGGCACAGCATGGATCACATCATTTACTTCCATCGCACGCCTATGCAGTGACTGCTTGTCGGCTGGCTCGGTGGTGAAGATCATGTAGCTCTCATGGTGTTCCTGGTACTGGTTGTGGTTTCCCCCACCATTGTTGCCGTTGTTGTTGTTGTTGTTGTTGTTGTTGTTGTAGTTCCTGTTGTTGTTGTTGTTGTTGTTGCGGTTGTTGTTGTTGTTGTTGTTGTTGAAGTTGCGGTTCCGTTGTTATAGTTGCGGTTGGCTCCCTGAGCCACTTGGTTCACATTCTCCCTTCTCGGAAACACTGCAAGCCTGGGAGCAGCTGCCCGAACAGGCTGCACGTTGGCTCCCGAGAGTGGCAGAGGAGGGGGAGGGGGCAGCTGAACAACGTCCTCATTCTTGATTTGGTCCCACCAACTGCACTGCCGGTTAGTGTGGTTGGCTGGCCTACTCGGATGCCGAGTATGGAAGCTGCATGGCCCAACCTTCATGTTCTCAAAGATGAAGCTTGGAGCTGGATCGGGGTTGCCGCTACCCTGCTGGGGAGCATTGTATGGCTTCTTGATGCCTTGGCCCTGATTTTGGTTATGCCCGTACTGGGCTCCAGCAGTTTTTTGCCTTTGGCTAACCCCAGCAGCCGTAGTCACACATTCACCTCCTCGGGATCATACCGAGTATCAATGCGGTCAACTCTGCGCTTGTTGCGGAAATCATTGTGCTTGTTGTTGTCATAGTGCTTCCTTCTCGGCTCAGGAGAATCAAACCAATATCTGCAATCTTGATCGTCTCGGCGAGCGTACTCGGCATCTCTCTCTGCAGCTTCTGCCACAACATGCTGCCATGCTCGCAGCCCTGAGCAAACCAAGTAATGGCCTGGGCCTCGTTCACACCTTCACAGGTGTTCCTCAAAGTGCTCCACCGAGTAAGGTACTCGCGACCAGTCTCCTCTTCCCGCTGCTTGCAAGCGGACAGTTGCTGCGGCCTATTCGGCCTCTTATACGTGCTGGTGAAGTTGCTGATGAAGGCTTCCGAGAAGTCTAGCCAGCGGTGGATACTGTCCTTGGGCAGGTTGTTGAGCCAAGTCCGAGGAGGGCCCTCCAGCATTTGCGGAACATACCGCACATCCCATCTCCGGTATCCGCCTGCGATATGCACAGCGGTAACGTAGTCGCTCAGCCGGTCTTCCGGCTTGGTGCTGCCATCATAGCACTTGGTCCCCCTAGCCAGCAGGAAATGGTTCAAGGAGGGCTCCTCCATGATGCGGCGACCAAAGCAATCTGGACCAGGCGGTCCCCTGTTCTCGAGCTGCGTAGACCGATTGATACGGTCCAGCTTGTATCTTGCGTCACTGGGCTCCAGCATGCGGTCACCCAGACGCTCAGTGACATCTCTTGGATTAGCATAGCCGGCAAGACCCATTTCCGAGTAGCCATCATCGTAGCGGTTCTCCTGCACAACTGCGGGCTGCACCACCGGGTTGGCTGCTGGCGCAGCCGCACGCGGCTGTGCTGCCGCTGGCTGCTGCGTCCTCTGCCGAGTAGGCTGAGCGGCAGGATGACGAGAAGGTCCTGCATCGTCTTTGCTATGAGCTTTATTGGCTTGATAGCCTGCTCCTGCAGTATTGTGTTCCTGACCGGGCTGCCGCGGCACAGTGTGCTGTTTTGCGGCGACAGCCGGGTCGTACACCTGCATCTGTCTACTCTTCCCAGAGTGCACACTCTGGTCCCTCTCATTGCCGGGAAGCGGTGATGAGGCCTGATCCGTAGATCTGACCGCACGTGAGTGCACAATCCGAGAAGCGCCAGCACCCGGATTGGCTTTCCGGAACTCCTCGTTCTGCCTGCCAGCCTCTAGCACTAGCTCATTGAGTCTCTCCTGCTGCCTAGCGCGCGCGTCGCCAGTGAGATGCGGCAACTCAGCAGCCACTGCCTCCGCAGCCCTAAGAGTTTTGGTGCGGGTGATGTCTCTAGGCCTACCAACAGTGTCCAAACTAGCAGATTGGCTAGCATCCCTACCATCTCTATCCAGCTCAGCGCCTAAGTTGCGACAAGTAACTCCTATCTTGCTAGGCAGCCTAGAAATAGGAGTAAAGCCATGCGTTGCATTGTACTCGTTTTGTGCCAGGTTAAGCTCAAGCCTAACCTTATCCAGCTCCTGGGTCTCCGCGAGTAGCACTTGACACTGCTGCTCGATTTGCGCCCTCATGGCAGCGAGTTCCTCGTTGGGTTGCGGCATGCCCAGCTGCTCGGTCGCGCCTCCGCGAGCAACTGGTATCGCCGTGGACGTGGAAGGATCCACGTAGCCCGGAATGTTCTGGGGCTTCTCGTAGGGCTTGTGGCTCTTCGCACCAGCAGGTTCCTCGATGACGCCAGCGGTAGCGGCCGCGCCCTTCCCGGCATCGATTGCCGGGCCTGTCATCATCACCTCCACGCTGTCCACAGAGCAGCCAGTTGGCTTCTCGCGGGCAGCGAGTACAGCAGGAGGATCTTCCGCGACGAGCACCACCTCCGGGAACTCGCGGATGACGGTGGTGGCAACGTAGACCAGATGCGTGCCGAAGGAGAGCACCGAGCCGCCTTCTGGCATGGGTCTACCGCCGAAATCTCCGGCGTTGTCGGTGACGAAGTCGAAGGAGCCGAATCTGTGGACAAGGCCACAGACCACGCGCTCCGCTGAAGCTGAAATCGGTCCCGTCTGAATGTGAACTCCAGCCAGCGCCGCTGGTAGCCCCACGGTGGGCACCAACTGTCGTGGTGGTATCACGGCAGATGCCATAGGATGGCTAAAGGGTTGGGGCCGATGGACGCTGGAGGTATCCGGGGAGGGATCGCACGACGAGTAGCCGCACGTAAGGTATCTCTAGCACTGCAAACATCAAGATCTACCCAGGTTCAGGGCCCTCGTGAGGAGGTAACACCCCATACTCCTGCGTCTCTCTCTCTATATGTGTGATCTCCGAGTAGCCACAGTACAAAGTATGCCTCTTGGCCGAGTAGCCACTCGGCTGTTTTCTCTAGCTCCAGTGTTGTCTCTAGTAAAAATAAGAAGTGAAGCAGCGTTGTGTAACATCGTGCAACGTCCCTCGCGCAGGAGGGGGAAGGGCACCTTATATAGTGGTGCCCAGCCGAATAGAGAAAGACTATAAGGTACAATTGATGGGACATGCACACTGCAGAACAGAGTACGCCTCTGGCTTCTCGCTGACGCGGGTGCGGGAAGTCGTTGCGCCGTTCGGGAGATGGGACCTGTCCACCTTGTCAGTGAGATAGGGTAGGCCCCTAGACCTGTCATGTCCCCTCTGTCAGTGACATGACTTGACAGGCGCCTACCACACTGTAGCCACGCCGTAGCGCGGATAATCACGCGCTCCGTAAGTTGAACCGCACGCCGGTACGGACGCAGGATACGCGGGATCCCTTGTCAGAACGGCTCTGTTGACTTCTTGCCCGAGTAGGAACGCAGTCCCTCTACTCGGACCACTTGACCGCTATCCGGACGAACACAAACTTGCTAAATATCTTCTCTTGGTCTTCAACACTTATGACTGGATAGAGTCTACCAGGTAGAGGGGTACCGGGTAGCCACCAACCCGGCCAACAGTGCACTGATCTTTGCCTTTTACCACTTGCCTTACCCCTACTCGGGGGTAACCCCCCGACATCTAGACACACACAATTCATATCAAGCTCAAAATAGTGGGATCGGAATTAAAAATCAGCTCCTCTTCTTTCCCACTTTTAGCAATAGCAAAACAAGATGATTGATCACTCATAAAATGTATGGGACTACTAATAGCTATCCTATTTTCAGTAGCATTATGATTTATAACATCAAGTAACATAGGAACATCATCAAGATCATTATCATATAAAATTTTAAACAAACTTCCTCATAATCATGCATATCAATAATTGGAATAAATAGAGGATTATCATAGGATTTATCAAATTAGCAAGGATTATCATAAATAACAGTAGAAATATCATTCTCACAAGTTTCATTCATAGTAGTTTCAAGGTCACAAGTATCGAAAGTATTAACTTCATCTAAAAGGGATATTTCAAAAGGATCATCACAACTATGAGTTAAAGAGTTACTCTCATTGGGAGGTAGAAAAATGTAGCTCCATTCTTTCTCCTCTTAATCATCACTCTCCCTCCTATTTTTCATCCAATGAGATTCCAGATTCAGCAATTTCTTCTTCCATAGGCTCCTGCAAGGCATCAGCTACTTCCTTTGGTGGAGAGCATCTTTTAAAATATTGAATTATGTAGTAATTACAATCCTTGTAATTATCAAAGAAATATTAAAGTATATCATAAATCTTATATTTATAAGGTGCATCATAAATTTTCAAGCAAATAAGCAAATTCGAATGCACCCTTCCAAACAATAAATTCTTCAATTTGTTCCACATCATCAAAGTCATAATTTCCCTTAACATAAGAAGATGAGATAACATCATCATTATACTCACATTGAAAACTGAGGTGTTTATACCTCCGACCGCAACAAGATTTGTCAAAGCAATAGGTAACATTATAAGTAGAGCACAAGTTTTTAGAATACCATGCAATTTATTAATTTGCTCCCATAAGTGTATCCCTTTTTGTGACAAGCAGTGTTCCTTATAATATTGTTGTTGTTCATCCATGAACCCACCTTGCATATAACATCTAGTTTCAAAGACATTAAACATTGCTAGCAAGCATGATAAAAAAAATAACAAGCAACAAAATAACAAAGTAAAAATGATTGGAGGTGAGAGACTCCCCTTCCATAAATTCTCTTCCTCCCCGGCAATGGCGCAAAAAAAGCTTGATGGAGTGTAGACACACGCTCGTTGGGAGACCCCAAGCGCAAGGTGTGAAGAGTGCAGCAACAAGTTTTCCCTTAGAAAAGAAACCAAGGTTGAATCGACTAGAAGGAGGAAAAGCACTTCTGAAGGTTGATGCAGCTGAGATGGCAGGGCGCACTACCGGATCAGCAGCAACGTGGAACCTACACAACACAATCCGTTCACTTTGCCCCAACATAGCAGTGAGGTTGTCAGTCTCATCGGTTTTGCTGATAACAAAGAGGTTGAATGTATAGTGTGGAAAACAGTATGAGAACAATATGAAAACAGCAGTAGCAGTGTGAAAACAGTGGAAAAAGTGGTTGTATTATCAGTACCAGAAAATGGACCGGGGTCCACATTTCACTAGACGTGTGACTCCATAAAAGATAGCTAACATGCGTGGTGAACAAATTACAACTGGCAATTGATAGACAAAGAAAAATGCATGACATAAATATTACTATGAGATTCATGCGGGCATTACAACAAAATACATAGATCGTCATCCAATTGCATCTATGACTAATAATCCACCCTCTGAATATCATCAGAAAAAACGTTGGGTATTAAGTTGCAAGCAACAGATTATCGCAGTAAGAAAAGTGTGTAATGTAAACAATGTAAACAAAGTAAGCATCATTGTTTTCTCCCTAATGGAAACAACACATCCTCCATCCGTCACTTTTCTGTCACTCCAGCACAAATGCAAAGGTGACATTAACCCACTATCGAGCATAAATACTCCCTCTTGGAGTCACTAGCATCTACTTGGCCAGAGCATCTACTAACAAAGGAGAGCATGCAAGATCATAAATAAAATACACATGAAGATTACATGATAGATTGATAATCAAAAGACATATAATTCAATAATCATCGAATCCCAGCAAACACAACATGTAGCATTACAATAAGATGATCTTGATCATGTGAGGCAGCTCACGAGATATAAACATGAGGCATAAAGTGGAGAGGACAACCATCTAGCTATTGCTATGGACCCGTAGTCAGCGGACATCCATCAATGAAGGAGACAGCGAATAACCGCGCGCGATCTGTGGATTCAGTGGGAAGGAATGGGGAATTTGGGGTTCGATCTTGTTTTAGTCTGTGAGCTGGGGAGAAGAGGAAATGGGGGAATTTTGGGTTCGATCCTATTTCAATCTCAGTTTGACCCTTTCAACACAAAATCTGCACTAAGGGCTCAAATTCTTGTTGTAACATGTGCTATATTTTAGTTTTCTATGTACATACGGTATTCCCCAACAAACTGAGGAAATAAATCCATTAGTCTACCCCCTTCCAATGACGGTGGAAGGGGTAAACGAAATAATTTCGGTGAACATGCTAGAGTTTCGTTGAAGAGGGGGCTCCGGATCATAGGAATCCTTCCTAATTCTATATGGAGTAAAATCATGTGCATTCAAGTGTGCTAGGAGGCGACGAGAGCCAAGATCCCAACCCGATATGTGACCGGTTTCACCAGCATTGCTTTCTATATATGCAGGAAGGATCTATACGTACACCTCAACCCCCCTTCGGACGATACCTAGGGAATACTATGACAACTCCGGAGCGTCTGAATCCAACCAAAGACAAGGGTTTTCCATACCATGTGTTTTAGAGTGTGTCATGGGACATGGCTTCCCAATATTTCCTCACTCATTGTGTTAGGGATTCACCAGCGTCGGATTCTCTCTAATGGGTTCCAAAACTACTTAGAGCCCGAAACTTCTGGATCTGACAGAACAAGGGGAATGTTGCCAAAAGGTAGGCCCTACCATTGTCTTGGGTGTTCCTTTTTCCTAACCTAACACAACCTAACAATTAGTTCCACTTTCCTACCCCTTCCAACTCACGTAGAGGGGCCAGAACGGTAGTTCCGTCCTTTTCTCCAGCGGGCCTAGGGTTTCTCCGGAGAGGGGCTCCAGAGCATCTGAATACCGTCCAAGCCTAGGGTATTCCATATCATGTGTGTTATAGTGTTTCATGGATCTTGGATGCCCAATATTCCCTCACTCTTTGTGTTATGGCTTCACCGGCATCGGATTCTCTCTCGTGGGTTCTAGGACTAATCAGAGCCCAAAACTCCTGGATTTGACGGATTGGTGAGAATATTGCCAATAGGTGGGCCCTACCATTGTCTTTGGTGTTACTTTGGCCTAACCTAACACAAAAAATCAATTAGTTACACTTTTCTACCCCCTTCCATCTCACTTACAGGAGCCATATCGGCAGTTCTATCCCTTTTTCCAATGGGCCTAGGGTTCCTCCGGAGAGGGAATCCGCAGCGTATGAATTCCACCCAAGCCCAGAGAATGACATAACATGTGTGTTAGATTGTGTCATGGGTCTTGGATGACAAAGATTCCCTCACTCTTTGTGTTAGGGCTTCACATGCATAGGATTCTCTCTAGTGGGTTAGATGACTGCTCAGAGCCCAAAACTCCCGGATCTGATGGAACAGGGGGAATCTTGCCAATAGTTGGTCCCTACATTGTCTTGGGTATTCCTTGGTCCTAAACTAACACAACCAAGATTAGTTCCACTTTGCTACCCCTTGGTGGTTCACGTAGAGGGTCTAGAACGGTAGTTTCGTCCTTTTTCTCCAGCAGGCCTAGGGTATGCCATACAATGTGTTTTACAGTGTGGAATGGTTCTTCGATCCCAAGATTCCCTCACTCTCTATGTTATTGCTTCACCGGCGTCAGATTCTCTCTCGTAGGTTCTAGGACTACTTAGAGCCCGAAACTCCCAGATCTGACTGAACAGGGGGAATCTTACCAAGAGGCGGCCCCTACCATTTGATTCCGTGTTCCTTGGGACTACCCTAACATAGCCAAGCAATTAGTTCCACTTTTCTACCCCAATCCGGCTCACGTAGAGGGTCTAGAACGACACTTTCGTCCTTTTTATCCAACGGGCCTAGGGTTTCTCCGGAGAGGAGCTCTGGGGCGTATAAATCCCACACAAGCCTAGGGTATTCCATACCATGTGTGTTATAGTGTGTAATGGGTCTTTATGCCCAATATTCCCACACTCTTTGTGCTATGGATTCACCGGCGTCATATTCTCTCTCGTGGGTTCCAGGATTACTCAAGGCCCAATACTCCCGGATCTGAAGAAACAGGGAGAATATTGACAAGAGTTGGGACCCACCATTGTCTTGGGTCTTCCTTTTTCCTAAACTAACACAAAAAAGAAATTAGTTCAACATTTCTATCCCCTTTGGGCTCACGTAGATGGGCCAGAACGGTAGTTCATTCCTTTTCTCAAGTGGGGCTAGGGTTTCTCCGGAGAGGGGCTCCGGAGCGTCTGAATCCCACCTAAGCCTAGGGTACACCATCCCATGTGTGTTAGAGTGTGGAATTTGTATTGGATGCCCAAGATTCCCTAACTCTTTGTGTTATGGCTTCACCAGCGTCGGATTCTCTCTCGTGTGGTTCGAGGACTAACCAGAGCCCGAATCTCCTGGATCTAACTAAACGTGGGGAATCTTGCCACGACATGGGCCCTACCGTTGTATTGGGTGTTCCTTGGTCCTAACCTAACCCAACCAAGCAATTAGTTCCACTTTTCTCCAACTTGTGACTCACGTAGAGGGGCCAGGTCGACAGTTCTGTCATTTTCTCCAACAGGCCTAGGGTTTCTCTGAAGAGAGGCTCCGGAGCATCTGAATCCCACACAAGCCTAGGGTATTACATACCATGTGTTTTAGATTGTGGCATGGGTCTTGGATTCCCAATATTACCTCACTCTTTGTGTTAGGGCTTTACCGGTGTCGGATTCTCTTTAGTGGTTTGTAGGACTACTTACAACCCGAAACTCCCGGATCTGAAGGAACGGGGGAAATATTGCCAATAGGTGGGATCTAACATTGTCTTGGGTGTTCCTTGGGCCTAAACTAAAACAACCAATAAATTAGTACCACTTTACTACCCCTTTCCAGCTCACGTAGAGGGTCTAGAACGACAGTTTCGTCCTTATTCTCCATAGGACCTAGGGTTTCTCCGGAGAGGGTATAGTGTATGCCATACCATGTGTGTTAGTATGTGGAATGGTTCTTTGATTCCCAATATTCCCTCACTGTCTATGTTATGGCTTCACCGGCGTTGGATTCTCTCTGGCGGGTTCCAGGACTACTCGGAGCCTGAATCTCCCGGATCTGACGTAACGGGGGAATCTTACTAAGGGTTGTGCCCTACCATTGTCTTGGGTGTTCCTTTTTCCTAACCTGACACAACCGAGAAATTAGTTCCACTTTTCTACCCTCTTCCAACTCACGTAGAGGGGCCACAACGGCAGTTCCGTCCTTTTCTCCAACGGGCCTAGGGTTTCTCCGAAGAGGGGCTCCGGAGCGTCTGAATCGCACCCAAGCGTAGGGTATTCCATACTATGTGTTTTAGAGTATGTAATGGATCTTGGATTCCCAATATTCCCGCACTCTTTGTGTTATGGCTTCACCGGCGTCGGATTCTCTCTCGTGGGTTCCAGGACTAATCAAAGCCCGAAACTCCTGGATCTTATGGAACAGGGGTAATCTTGCCAAGAAGTGGGCCCCACAATTTTCTTGGGTGCTACATGGGCCTAAACTAACACAACCAAGCAATTAGTTCATGTTTTCTATCCCCTTTCCGGCTCTCGTACATGGGCTAGTACGGCAATTCCGTCTTTTTCTCCAACGGGCCAAGGGTTTCTCCGAAGAGGGGCTCTGGAGCGTATGAATCCCACCCAATCCTGGGGTATCCAATACCATGTTTTTTTTTAGTGTGTCATAGGTCTTTGATTCCCAATATACCCTCACTCTTTGTGTTACGGCTTCACCGGCGTCGGATTCTCTCTTGTGGGGTTGCAGAACTAATAAGATCCTGAATCTTCCGGATCAGACGGAACGGGGGGAATATTGCCAAGAGGCGGGCCTACCATTTTCTTGGGTGTTCCTTGTGACTAAAATAACACAACCAATAATTTAATTCCACTTTGCTACCCCATTCCGGCTCACATAGAGAGGCTAGATCGGCAGTTCCGTCCTTTTCTCCAATGGGCCTAGGGTATCTCTAGAGTGGCTCCGGAGTGTCTGAATCCTACCCAAGCCTAGGGTATGACATAAAATGTGTTATATGGTGTGGAATGGGTCTTTTATTCCAAATATACCCTCACTCTTTGTGTTAGGGCTTCACCGGCGTCGGATTCTCTGTAGTGGGTTCAAGAACTACTCAGAATCCAAAACTCTCGGATATGACGGAACAGGTGAATCTTGCCAATATGTAGTCCCTACCATTGTATTGTGTGTTCCTTGGGCCTAACATAAAACAACCAAGCAATTAGTTACACTTTTCTACCTCTTCCCGGCTCACGTAGAGGGTCCAGAACGATAGTTTCATCCTTTTTCTCCAGCGGGCCTAGGGTTTCTCCAGAGAGGAGCTCCAGAGCGTCAATCCTATACAAGCCTAGGGTAGGCCATACCATGAGTGTTATAGTGTGGCATGGGTCTTTGATGACCAATATTTCCTCACTCTCTGTGTTATGGCTTCACCATGTCGGATTCTCTCTCGCAGGTTCCAGGACTACTCATAGCCCAAAACTTTCGAATCTGACTGAACGGGGGGATATTTCCAAGAGGTGGCCCTAACATTGTATTCGGTGTTACTTAGGCCTAAACTAACGCAGCCAAGAATTTAGTTCCACTTTGCTACCCCTTTCCGGCTCTCGTAGAGGGTCTAGAACGGCGTTTCCGTCCTTTTTCACCAGCGGGCCTAGGGCTTCTCCGGAGAGGAGCTCCAGAGTGTTTGAATCCCACCCAAGCCTAGGGTATTTCATAAAATGTGTGTTAAATTGTGGCATGAGTCTTATATCCCAAGATTACCTCACTATTTGAGTTATGGCTTCACTAGCGTCGAATTCTCTCTCGTGGGTTCGAGGACTACTCAGAACCCGAAACTCCCGGATCTAACGAAACATGGGTAATCTTGCCAAGAGGTAGGCCCTACCATTTTATTGGGTGTTCCTTGGGAATAACCTAACACAACCTTCCAATTAGTTCTACTTTTCTACCCCCTTCCGGCTCAAGTAGAGGGGCTAAATCGCAGTTCTGTCTTTTTCTCCTACGGGCATAGGGTATCTACGGAGAGGATATCACGAGCGTATGAAGCCCACCCAAGCCTAGGGTATTACATAACATGTGTGTCATAGTGTGGAATGGGTCTTTGATTCCCAAGATTCCCTCACTCTCTGTGTTATGGCTTCACAGGCGTCGGATACTCTCTCGCAAGTTCCAGGACTAGCCAGAGCCCAAAAATCCCGGATATGACGCAACGGGGAGGGGGGGATCTTCCCAAGGGGTGGGGCCTAACATTTTCTTGGGTGTTACTTGATACTAACATAAAACGAATAATAAATTAGTTACACTTTGTTATCCCCTTCCGGCTCACATAGACGGGCCAGAACGACAGTTCCGTCTTTTTCTCCAGCGGGCCTCCAGAGGGGAGTTTCGGAGCGTATGAATCCCACCCAAGACTAGGGTACTCCATACCAAGTGTTTTAGAGTGTGGAATGGGTCTTTGAATCCCAATATTACCTAAGTCTTTGTATTATGGCTTCACCGGCGTCAAATTCTCTCTCGTGGGTTCCAGGACTACTCAGAGCCCGAAAATCTCGGATCTGCCAGAACAGGGGGAATTTTGCCAAGAGGTGGGACCTACCATTTTATTGAGTGTTACCTGGGACTAACCTAACACAACCAAGCAATTAGTTCCACTTTTCTACACCCTTTCCAGCTCATGTATAGGGGGCAGAACGGTAGTTCCGTTTTTCTCTCGAGTGGGCCCAGGGTTTCTCCGAAGAGGGGCTCCGGGGCGTATGAATCCCACCCAAGCCTGGGGTATGCCATAACATGTGTGCTATACTGTATCGTGGGGTCTTAGATGCCCAATATTCCCTCACGCATGGATTCACCGGCGTCAGATTCTCTCTTGTGGGTTTAAGGACTACTCAGAGCCCAAAACTCCCGGATCTGACGCAATGGGGGGATCTTGCCAAGAGGTGGGAACTACCATTGTCTTGGGTGTTCTTTAAGCCTAACCTAACACAACCAAGCAATTAGTTACACTTTTCTACCCCCTTCACGCTCACGTAGAGGAGCTAGATCGGCAGTTCCATCCTTTTTGTCCAACGGGCCTAGGGTTTCTCCGAAACTCCCGGATCTGATGGATCGGGGGAATCTTGCCAAAAGGTGGGACATACCATTGTCTTGGGTGTTTCTTGGTTTTAACCAAACAAAACCAACCAATTATTTCCACTTTGCTAGCCCTTTCCGGCTCTATTAGAGGGTCTAGAACGGCGATTTCGTCCTTTTTCTCCAACGGGTTTAGGGTTTCTCCGGAGAGGATCTCAAGAGCCTCTTTATCCCACCCAAGCCTAGGGTATGTCATAACATCCGTGTTAGAGGCTGGCATGCATCTTAGATGCTCAAGATTCCCTCACTCTTTGTGTTATGGCTTCACAGGCGTCGGATTCTCTCTCGCAAGTTCCAGGACTACTCAGAGCCAGAAACTCGCGGATCTTACTAAACGAGGGGTGGGGGATCTAGATAATAGGTGGGACCTACCATTGTCTTGGGTGTTCCTTGGAACTAAACTAACACAACCAAGCAATTAGTTCCACTTTTATACCCCTTTCCGGCTCACGTAGAGGGTCCGGAACAACATTTCCATCCTTTTTCTCCAACGGGCCTAGGGTTTCTCCGGAGAGGAGCTCCGAAGCGTATGAATCCTACCCAAGACTAGGGTATGCTATACCATGTGTGTTAGAGTGTGGAATGGGTCTTCCATGCCCAATATTCTCTCACTCTTTGTGTTATGGCTTCACCGGCATCGGATTCTCTCTCGCGGGTTCTAGGACTACTCAGAGCCTGAAACTCCCGGATCTGGTGGAATGGGGGGAATCTTGGCAAGAGGTGGTCCCTACCATTGTATTGGGTGTTACTTGGTCCTAAATTAACACAAGCAAGCAATTAGTTCCACTTTTCTACCCCCTTTTGGCTCACATAGAGGCGCCAGATCGACAGTTCTGTCCTTTTCTCCAACGGGCCTAGGGTTTCTCTGGAGAGGGGCTAGCTCCGGAGAGTCTGAATCCCACCCACCCATAGGGTATCACATAAAATGGTTGTTAGAGTGTGGCACGGGTATTGGATTCTCAAGATTCCCTCACTCTTTGCGTTAGGGCTTCACCTGTGTCAGATTCGCTCTAGTGGTTCAAGGACTACTCAGAGCCCGAAACTCCCGGATCTGACGAAACAGGGGGAATCTTGCCAAGAGGTGGGACCTACCATTGTCTCGGGTGTTCTTTGGGACTAACCTAACAGAACCAACCAATAATTTCCACTTTTCTACCCCTTTCTGGATCTCATAGAGGGTCCAGAACAACACTTCCGTCCTTTTTCTCCAACGGGCTTAGGGTTTCTCCAAAGAGGAGCTCCAAAGCGTCTTAATCCCACCCAAGCCTAGGGTATGTTATACCATGTGTTTTAGATTGTGGAATGGGTCTTTTATGCCCCATATTCCCTCACTCTCTGTGTTATGGCTTCACCAGCGTGAGATTCTCTCTTGCAAGTTCTAGGACTACTTAGAGCCCGAAACTTCCTGATCTGACTGAACATAGGAATCTTGCCAAGAGGTGGTCCCTACCATTGTCTTGGGTGTTCCTTTTGCCTTACATAACACAACCAAGAAATTAGTTCCACTTTGGTACCCCTTTTCGGCTCATGTAGAGGGACCAGAACGACACTTCCGTCCTTTTTCTCCAGCGGACCTAGGGTTTCTCTGGAGAGGAGCTCCGGAGAGTTTGAATCCCACCTAATCCTAGGTTATGCCATAACATGTGTGTTATAGTGTGGAATGTTTCTTTCTATGCCCAAGATTCCCTCACTCTTTGTGTTATAGCTTCACCGGTGTCAGATTCTCTCTCGTGGGTTCGAGGACTAATTAGAGTGTGTGAATCTTGCAATAGGGTGGGCCCTACAATTATCTTGGGTTTTACTTGGTCCTAACCTAACACAACCAAGAAATAGTTCCACTTTTCTACCCCCTTCTGGCTCACGTAGTGGGGCTAGAACGACATCTACGTCATGTTCTCCAGCAGGCCTAGGGTTTCTCCGGAGAGGGGCTCTGGAGCGTGTGAATACCAGAAAAGCCTAGGGTATGACATACCATGTGTCCAAGAGTGTGGCATGGGTCTTCGATGACCAAGATTAACTCAGTCTTTGTGTTATGGCTTCACCTGCGTCAGATTCTCTCTCGTGGATTCCAGGACTACTCAGAGGTCGAAATTCCCGGATCTGACGAAACGGGGGAAATTTTGCCAAGAGGTCGGCCCTAAAAATTTCTTGGGTGTTCCTTAGGCCTATACTAACACAAAACAAGAAATTTATTACACTTTGCTACCTCTTTCCGGCTCACTTAGAGGGGCCAGATCAGCAGTTCCGTGTTTTTATCCAGCAAGCCTAGGGTTTCTTCGGAGAGGGGCTCCGGGGCGTCTGAATCCCACAATATCCTTGTGTATTCAATAACTTTATATTATATTGTGGAACGGGTCTTGGATTCCCGATATTCTCACGCTCTCTATGTTATGGCTTCGCCGGCGTCTGATTCTCTCTCGTGGGTTCTAGGACTACTCAAACCCGGAACTCCCGGATATGGCGTGTGAATACCATTGTCTTGGGTGTTACTTAGGCCTAACCTAACACAACCAAGCAATTAGTTACACATTGGTACCCCCTTCCGGCTCACGTAGAGGGACCATAACAGCAATTTCGTCTTTTTCTCCAGCGGGCCTATGGTTTCTCCGGAGAGGGTCCCCGAAGCATCTGAATCCCACCCAAGCCTATGGTATGAAATAAAATGTTTGTTATAGTGTGGAATGGTTTTTGAATGCCCAATATTACCTCACTCTCTTTGTTACGGCTTTACCGGTGTCAGGTTCTCTCTAGCGGGTTCTAGGACTATTTAGAGCCCGAAACTCCTGGATCTAACGGAACGAGGGGGAATATTGCCAAGAGGTGGGCCCTACCATTGTCTTAGGTGTTCCTTGGTCCTAACATAACACAACCAACAATTAGTTCCGCTTTTTTACCCCTTTTCGGCTCACCTATAGGGTCCAGAATGGCAATTCCATCCTTTTCTCAAGTGGGCCTAGAGTTTTTTCGGGGAGGGGCTCCGGAGCACGTATGAATCCCACCCAAGGCTATGGTATGCCATAACATGTGTGTTAGAGTGTGCAATGGGTCTTGGATTCCCAAGATTCCCTCACTCTCGTTATGGATTCACCGGCTTCGGCTTCTCTCTTGCGGGTTCTAGCTCACGCTGGGCATATTTCCTGACTCCCGAACCCGACACCCGAACAACCCGAACCCGAACCCGATCCTGAATAGCCCGATCCCGAATAGCCCGATCCCGAGAATCCCGATCACTTTTTCGGGTAGATGTTCTGAAAACCCGAACTTAGTTAGGGAAATTCGGAATAGGAGTCCTGATACCGAATATCCCGGATTTCCCGAAAAAAACTAAGCCAGAGGCCCATGTGCGCAGCCCAAGGCCCCAAGACCCCAACGCCAAGTGCACAAGGCCCCAACCCCATCTCTCGTGCCCTAGTTGACTAGCCCCCCGTCCCCTGTTCTCCTTCTCGAGTCCCCAACCACAGAAGCACACGCAGGGGCAGCAGGGCAGCCGCCGGTTCCACCGTCTTCTAGCACATGCTGAGGAGATCCTTCACCACCGTCTTCTAGCCCGCGCGCGGAGTACCTTTGCATCAAGGCTCTTCCACTTGCCCGGTCCCCAGTCCACCAGGAACCAGCGACCAGCGCCTGCAGCTGCCCTAGGGCCAAGCCCCAACGGCCACCGCGCCGTGCCACTGCCTCTGCCGCCACCATTCGTTGTCCACAACCATTCTCCGCGCCACGCCGCTGCAACATCTTCCCTGAGCAGACGTATCGAAGGAACTGGCCGCCTTCCATCTGCGTCTTCTCCAACCCGGGGTGTTGCATGGATAAGATTGATCATGTAATAATGTTTTGCTAGCAGCGGGGCCTTTCTCTATCTCAGTTTTATGTAGGTGTGTGTTCCGTAAATTATTGTGCGTACTAACCAAGAGAATTTGCACAAAGCCTATTGTCCTACCTGTCCATTTCACCGGGGCCAATTTGGAACTACAGGTAATTAAGGTCTACCCTTTCGAATAGCCTGGACCAACGCATTAACACTCCATGAACACACATAATCCTCAAACTAGAACATATTTCCCTTGTTTTCCCTAGTTGTCACTTTAGGGTTCTCAGGTTCAACATAATAGCAGGTAATACACATTGCAGATAGATACCAAACTCAAATATATGATGTAGCAATGTAAGTTCAGTACTGAAATCATGCCACTTGGGCCCTAGTAACAAGCATTAAGCCTAGCAATAGTGCATCAACATAAGACATAAGAATTCTCAAGACAAACCCCTAGATCCCGCATACCGGGTAGCAATTACATGATCAATCTCATCCAAAATCCCTCACACCTCACATGCCTACAACAACTACTCACACATGGAGGGGGTGATGGAGCTCATGGTCGATGGAGATGATGGTGGTGATGATGATGGTGACGAAGCCCCTCGAATTCCACCTCCGGGGGTGAAATCCCGGATCAATCTGACTCCGAAATTGAAGATCGTGGTGGCGGCGGCGCTCCGTTTCACGAACATCACTCCCCTTCGAAACCCGTCAGTTTCTCGTATATATGGAGGGTAAGTCGAAGACCTAGCCAGAGTGGGCCATCTGGGCCCAAAAGGGGTGACCCCACGCGGCCAAGGAATCTGGCCGCGTGTGGGGTCCCCCTTTTGGCCCTCGGGTGGCCCCCCTGCCCCATCTGGTGCTCATTCCCCTTCTTTTCCATAAAAAGTTACGTGGTTTTCGTCCCCTGTGAAAAGTCCTGCGAAAATAGACGGAAAAAAGACTTTTGCTAAAAACAGCGTCAGATTCTGCAGATTTATTCAATTATGGGGGGACTCCGGAGAGAAATACGATGCAAAGTGCTTGGAAAAATAGATGCATTTTGGGTGCATCAACTCCCCCAAGCTTAGCTCGTTGTTTGTCCTCGAACAACTCAAACGCAGTGCAGAAGCGATAAATTTTTTGGCAAGAACTTTGCATTGCATATGCATCATCAATTAATACTAGCAAATACTCAAGACATGATTCCTGTAACAAGTAGCAAAATACTAGCAAGTGTGCATCTACTCAGTGTGGAAGCATATATACTTGTTGCAATAGAAATAACATGAAGTGTTAATACTTGAATGAGTTTGCTCAATTGTAGACATAAACAAAGGCTTGTGCATCGCTAATGATTGAATCATATCAAGATTTTTGAGATCTCTGATTCTTTCATATGTTGACAAGTAAAATCATTGTGCTTACTACCTTGCTGTCAGTTTTGCTAAAGCATTAATTTTTCATTTTGATTCTTATGCTTGACAAACTAAAAGATGAAAGCCTCATGCCCCTTAAAAGCGAAGTCCTGCACCATGATTACTCAACTCTAGATTCCTAATAAGCCTTGTACAATCATTGTAAGTATTAATGACATCATAGAGAGCAGCAATTGGGGTACCTCTTGCCCCATGACATGGAAACCAGCCCATGTCAAAATGGCAAGACAAACAAATGGAATGGACTCATTATCCTTTTTTATTTCATTCACTATATGCATAGCTTCTTATTTTATTATAGGATATGTTGCGGAGTCCATTCTAGCTATAAGTAAATTTCCACCATGATATCGCATGGCTTGGGTTAGCGGCCCAGTGCGTCTCTCTAATCATATATATTTACTCATCAAGACTTACTATTCCTCTACCTCATTTCGGCATGACAGGCATCCACAGTTAAAAGAACATGATATCAACTTGAATATAGAATTCTTAGTGCAGCGTTGAAAGTTTTCCATGTGATACACATTTAGACTAACCCCCAACCATAAGTTCGTCAAGCATAAGACTCCACTTTTATCATTCATGAAATTTTCTCTTTTAATTCTTTCCTTGGTTGGCAAGTTCAGTAAGCACAATGGGATGCGTAAACCTTTGCTTAAGGCTACAATTATTCAATCCATCAGCCAAGTAATGACACTAAACAATATTTCAGTTGCATCAGAATATATTCCACTAAACCACGGAGAAGATAAACAATGGCTATTATGTCACTAAGTGTTAAGGGAATCATAATGTGTGCACTTGCTGCTATTAAAAAGCATACATAAGCACGACAAAGGTGTCATACCTTTCATCCCTTCAAGCACATTATCATATCATTGTTGTTCTCCTCACCCCACTTGAATTGCTCAATAAAAACTCAAATCTTGCTATAAAAAGTTACTGCATTCAGCAATTTGTTTACCTACCTAAACACCTCAAAAGTTTCTCATGTTTTACAGAGGTGAAGGCCATAAAAAGTTGCAGTAGTGATTAAATTTTCAGCTCAAACGGAGTCACAAGTAAAGATTAAAGCATATAACTACGAACATATTTCAGCAATTCCTGCAGCTCCGTATTTATACTAAACTCAAGAAAACAAAAATCTTTTTGTGGTTTTTGATTTTTAGAAACATAAACATAATGTAAATAACCAGAAGTAAACTAGCTAACAAATAACAAAACTATTTTTGTGTTTTTCAGATTTAAAGAACATAAAACAACAAATAACATGCAAGTGATATAACACAACGAATGAGGAAGGAGAGAAATACTCCCCCAAGCTTGTGATCAAGCTAGTATCCTGGGTGGTAATCATGTCCACCACTCGATGAACCTCCCTGGAAGAAGGATGGATCCTGCCATGCCTGTGCTCCAAGGTGTGGTTCAGGGAAGCCCCAGGGATATGCCATAGGCGCCTGGTATTGGGGCTCCTCCTGTTGTTGCTCTTCTTGTTGTGGCTCTTCTTGCACAGTCCACTTTGTCTCTCTGTCAAAGAAGTCAGCACAAGGGAGCCTAACAGACACAATGTGCCCATTGGAATCCTTATAGCAATATGAAAAAAATTCTTTCTCAGCCCTGCTCATATCCATGCGAAAAAGTAAACCAAAATCCAGCAGTCGAGACTCATTTACCATGGTACCCAAGTTATCATTGAAACCTCGTTCTGCCATAACGTATTCATGGATTAAAGTGGCAATGGCACCAACATATAAAGGAGTTTTATCCGTGCCATTCCTACTCACAGCTAAATGCAAAGTTCTAGCAAGTATGGTTCCCGGGTTATATATAGGTGTTGTATTTTCCATTGCACATTTTGATAAATAGATCATAGGACCAGTGCAAACAGAAGTGTTATCCCTAGAAAGGAATCCTCTAGCAAGAAACAATGCAAAATATCTAAGGCCCGGGTGTTGGATGCATGTGAGCTTGCCTCTATTCATTCTTTCGGGTATATTTTTAGCAATGCTACGCCAGAATGTGACAAGTTCTTCTCTAGAATCAGCATATGTTTCATCCCATAACCCCGTAGTTGGTACACGTATAGCCTGACAGAATTCCTCTAATGTCATGACTAAACGCAGCCCCCTCATTGTAAATTTAATGACAAAAGTAGATGGAGGAGGGTTCTTAGACTTACTTTTCCGGTGCACCACCGGTCCCTCAAACCTGAATGTAGAGAGGAATTCCCTCGAGAGTTCCACATATGTGTTGCGTGGATGGCGTGAGAACTCAAGCAGCCCCGTAGTTGCAGCAAAGGCTTGGAAATCTTCAGCAATCCCCCAATGTTCAAGAACTTCGGGGTCTTGCCATCTTGTGGTATGGACACGCAGATTTTCACCTGCAAAAACTAATTCATCCTCCCATAACTGATTATCATCATGATTGTTGGACACCCTTGATTCTCTTCTCCTTGTCCTTGAGGACATCCCAAGCAATGCCTTTCCCTTGTTCAGCATGTTACCTTGCTGTACCAAAATAAAATTCAACAAAAATTAAATTGTATCACTCTAAAAAATTGCTAAGGCATCCATAACTAGTCCTCTAATCAATATCATGCATCCATATCAACTAGAAAACTTAAATTCATGGAGTTCTTAGACATAATAGGTGACACCTAGTGCAGCAGAATACTTCATACACAAAGCATGGGAGCAAAAAGTAATTGGATGAGTGAAGGAGTTACATACCAAGGAGTGATTCCATCAAACAGATTTGAAAAATCTGCCTCAAATGTGGAGATCGAGGATTGACAGAGAAACAGAGCACGGGAAAAATGGAGGAGTTGAACTGGGTTGGTTTTCGGTCAAAAGGGGGCAGATGAGCATTGGATGGGCCCCAGCATCCACTTGTGGCCAAAAATGGGGTATCCCACGCGGCCAAGGAATCTGGCCGCGTGGAGGTACCTATTTTGGCCCCTAGTGGCCTGCTGGTGCTCCCCCACTGGCTGCTGGTCCCTTCGGGCAAAAAACTGACCCCCTAATTTTTCTGGAATTTTACGTGAAACTTTTCTATAGAGAATTTCTAAAACTTCATATTCTGTGACTTCTGATTCTAATTTTTTTAATACCATGTCTATGTCTCACAATTTAAAAGAAAATAACATTAAAAAAATTGCAATTTAAATGTTTGTGAATCATGCCTTTATCATTTCCACATTAGTAATGAGGTTGATCAGGTCTCATTAGCAACATGTAAAGAATATAGCTCATGATTCTTATTATTACTTATTATAAAACAATAAATCAAGTTACCTCATATTTGATTGGAATGGTCCCAATCATCAATATTTCATACCTCGGTGCTGGAGGTGGTATAGTTATTTCAATGCTACCAATCTTAATGAAATTTATTTGTATAGCACTCACACTTGTGCTCATACTTGTAACATGTTTCTTCTTGGGAAAATAAATAGTGTGCTCTTTGCCTTTAACATTAAATGTCGCTTTGCTCTCAGTGCAATTTATCACAGCTCCTGCAGTATTCAAAAAAGGTCTACCAAGAATAATAGATAGATTATCATCTTCAGGCATTTCTAATATAACAAAATCAGTAGGTATCAACTCATTAGCAATAGAGATGGGAACATCCTCACATATTCCTATATGTACAGCAGTTGTTTTATCAGCCATTTGTAAAGATATTTCTGTTGGAACTAGTTTGTTCAAATTAAGCTTCTTATATAGTGAGAAAGGAATAACACTAACACCAGCTCCTAAATCACATAATGCATATTTCACATAGGCTTCTTTAATTTTGCAAGGAATAGTAGGAATACCAGGATCTCCACGTTTTTCAGGCAATTTTCCTTTAAATGAATAATCAGCAAGCATAGCAGTAATAGCATCAATAGGTATCTTTCTTTTATTAGTGACAATATCTTTCATGTATTTTGAATATGGAGGATTCTTAATAACATCAATAAGTGGAATCTCTAATTTCATATTCTTAATCATATCATAAAATTGCCCATAACTCTCTTCATCTTTTTTTTTTGACACCTCTTGGGGATATGGAATGGGTCTTTGTACCCATGGATCCCTTTCTTTACCTTTATCTTTATCTTTATTTGGTTTCTTCTTCTTCTTGGTCTTCTCAATAGGAGGCTGAGAATCCTCCTTACCAGCAGCTTCTTCATTATTATCATCATGTTGTTCAATATCAGGTGGAGATGATTCTTCTTCTTCATTATTATCATCCTGAGTTTCAGCATCAGAAATAGAAATATCCTTGTCTTGCTCATTGGATTCATCATCATGCTCATTTTCATTGGGAGATTTTCCTGCAAAAGATTTATCTTTAAGAGCAACTTGCTCTTTTCTTTTAGGATGATCATCAGGATAATCAGGATCCTTGGTGCTTGCACCTCCCCTTGTATTAACTCCACATAATTTTTTTTGTTTATTCAGATTTTCATACAATTGATTATGTAAAGAAATCATTTGCTCAACTTGATTGTTCATCATTTTACAATGTTTAACAATTCTTTTAACTTCCCCTACACTAGCATTTAAATTTTCACGGAGGAAATTAATTTTATGATGGTTTTCCATGATAGTCATTCTAATTTTACGCTCCTCAGGATTATGATGATAAGCAAAATTGTTAACATAAGAGACATCAACAGGAGATGTTACCTCCTCATTACCTTCCATAGGGAGTATAGAGTTCACTTGAATTGGAAAGCATGGTTCATCAGTAGGAAGTTTAATACCCATTTCAGATAATTCCTTGAGATGAGAGGTTTTAATTCCCTTCTCTTTAATATCCTTGGAAGCTTCAGCCATTGTTTCTTGGTTCAATTCGAGTATACCTCCTTTCTTCTCTGGGAGTGTCTCATTTTTATCTATCTCCTCAATGTTCCAATCAGCTTCATTCTCGAGAATAGACTCCAGTAATTCAATTGCTTCATCAACACTTCTGTCCCTAAAGATATTCCCTGCAATACTATCAAGGTAGTCTCTTGTTTCCCCCATTAGTCCATTATAGAATATATCAAGCAATTCATGAGGTTTAAAACCATGACCAGGACATTTCTTACACATTTTTACCAAATCTCCCCCAAGCTTGGGGTAGAATCTCTTTCTTATCTTGTTTAAAATTGCCAATTTCAACAGTTAATGCATGTATCCTTTCAGCAGGAAAATATTTATTGAAAACAATTGCAAGCATTCTTCCTTACTAGTAATACATGCAGGTCCTAAACGATTATACCAAACTCTAGCATCTTCACCCAAAGAAAAAGGAAACAATTTTAAGAATAAATAATTTTGACGGATTTCATCATTTCCAAATGTAGTAGATAAAGCATGCAATTCAGCAATATGATCAAGAGGAGACTCCTCATCCTTTCCAGAGAATCTAGACTTCTCAACTATCTCAATTATCTCAGGATTAACATTGAATTCATAATCTTTATCTCTAATTCTAATAGCTGGGCCACACAAATTCCTAGTAGCAGCAAAACAGTTTCCAAGAGATGCATCATCAAAAATAGAGAGTTTATCAAGTTTTGTATAATCAGGTGATATAAAGGCCTCAATAAATGCTTCTTCTTCTTCAGAAGAGGCCCCATATTCATACTCTCTACGAGTCTCATTTCTTTCTAGCTCAAGTTCTACATTTTCATCTACAGAAGATTCAGGAATTTCAGTTGTTTCAGGTGTTTCATTTTCCTCGGGTGTTTCAATAGTTTCAGGAATTTCAGAAGCTAGTTCTTTGTCTACATTATCAAGTGTTTGATCATTAGATGTACTGGTAGACATTTTTGACAATGGTGATTTACCAGCTATTCCTTTCTTTTTCTTAGCAGCCACAGTAGAAACAATATTAGGTGAAAAATTTGGTCTACTAGGCAAATTATTACCAGAACGAGTAGTCGAAGGCATTACCTCCTTCGAAGTGTCCTTTCCCTTTCCCATTGTAGGGAAAAAGAAAGTGCAGCAAGTAGACAATAACAAGTGGTCTTACCAATAAAGCTAGGATCCCCGGCAACGGCGCCAGAAAACAGTCTTGATGGCTCCCAAGTGCAGAAGATCAATCGTAGTCTTCGATGGGAAGTATTACCCAAATTTGTAGTTCGACTCAGTGGGAACACAAGAATACCGGTGAGACTTTAGCAATTGGGACATCACTCCCAACCACACCTGTGTATCAACAAACTTGCAGCGAGAGTGGTGAGTGTAATAATGCAGTGAAAGTAAACAAACAGAAAGTAAATGGAGAGCAACTGTTTTCCCAGTTTTCACTGGAAGAGTGAAAGTAAACTAGAGACTAAAACGCAGGCATGAGGTGACAGCGGGGTGTTGCACAGATAAGATTGATCATGTAATAATGTTTTGCTAGCAGCGGGGCCTTTCTCTATCTCGGTTTTATGTAGGTGTGTGTTCCGTAAATTATTGTGCGTACTAACCAAGAGAATTTGCACAAAGCCTATTGTCCTACCTGCCCATTTCACCGGGGCCAATTTGGAACTACAGGTAATTAAGGTCTACCCTTTCGAATAGCCCGGACCAACGCATTAACACTCCATGAACACACATAATCCTCAAACTAGAACATATCCCCCTTGTTTTCCCTAGCTGTCACTTTAGGGTTCTCAGGTTCAACATAATAGCAGGTAATACACATTGCAAATAGATACCAAACTCAAATATATGATGTAGCAATGTAAGTTCAGTACTGAAATCATGCCACTTGGGCGCTAGTAACAAGCATTAAGCCTAGCAATAGTGCATCAACATAAGACATAAGAATTCTCAAGACAAACCCCTAGATCCCGCATACCGGGTAGCAATTACATGATCAATCTCATCCAAAACCCCTCACACCTCACATGCCTACATCAACTACTCACACATGGAGGGGGTGATGGAGCTCATGGTCGATGGAGATGATGGTGGTGATGATGATGGTGACGAAGCCCCTCGAATTCCACCTCTGGGGGTGAAATCTCGAATCAATCTGACTCCGAAATCGAAGATCGTGGTGGCGGCGGCGCTCCATTTCGCGAACAGCCCTCCCCTTCGAAACCCGCCAGTTTCTCGTATATATGGAGGGGTACATCGAAGACCTAGCCGGAGTGGGCCATCTGGGCCCAAAAGGGGTGACCCCACGCGGCCAAGGAATCTGGCCGCGTGTGGGGCCCCCTTTTGGCCCTCGGGTGGCCCCCCAGCCCCATCTGGTGCTCATTCCCCTTCTTTTCCATAAAAAGTTACGTGGTTTTCGTCCCCTGTGAAAAGTCCTGCGAAAATAGACGGAAAGAAGACTTTTGCTAAAAACAGCGTCAGATTCTGCAGATTTATTCAATTATGGGGGGGACTCCGGAGAGAAATACGATGCAAAGTGCTTGGAAAAGTAGATGCATTTTGGGTGCATCAATTGGTCATAAAATAACACAACCAAGCAATTAGTTCTACTTTGGTACCCCCTTCTAGCTCACGTAGAGGGGCCAGAACGGCAGTTTCTTCTTTTTCTCTAGTGGGCCTAGGGTTTCTCCTCAGAGGGGCTCCGGAGCATCTGAATCCCACCCAATCCTAGGGTATTCCATACCATGTGTGTTAGAGTGTGGAATGGGTCTTACATTCCCAAGATTCCCTCAGTCTCTATGTTGTGGTTTAACCGGTGTCGGATTCTCTCTCGTGGGTTCGAGGACTAATCAGATCCCGAAACCCCCGGATCTGGCGGAACGGGGGGAATCTTACCAAGAGGTTTTCCCTAAATATGTTTTCGGTGTTCCTTGGGCCTAACCTAACACAACCAATAAATTACTTTCACATTTCTACCCCCTTCCGGCTCAAGTAGAGGGGCCAGAATGGCAGTTCTGTGTTTTCCTCCGGCAGGCCTAGGGTTTCTCCGGAGAGGAGTCCCGGAGCGTCTGAATCCCACCCAAGCCTAGAGTATGCCATACCATGTGTGTTAGAGTGTGTAATGGGTCTTGTATTCACAAGATTCCATCACTCTCTGTGTTATGGCTTCACGGGCGTTAGATTCTCTCTCGTGGGTTCTAAGACTACTCAGAGCCCAAAACACCCGGATCTGACGGAACAGGGGGAATCTTTCCAAGAGGTAGGACCTAAAATTTTCTTGGGTGTTTTTTGGTCCTAACCTCAAACAACTAAGCAATTAGTTACACTTTCCTACGCCCTTCCGGCTCACGTAGTCGGGCCAGAACGACAGTTCCGTCTTTTTCTCTAGCAGGCCTAGGGTTTCTCCGGAGAGGGGCTCTGGGGCATCTCAATCCCACCTAAGACTAGGTTATGCCATACCATGTGTGTTATAGTGTTTTTCATGGGTCTTGGAATCCCAAGATCCCCTCGCTCTTTGTGTTATGGCTTCACATGCATCGGATTCTCTCTCTCGGTTTCCAGGACTACTCAAAGCCGAAAACTCCCGGATCTGACAGAACATGGGGAATCTTGCTAAGTGGTGGTACCTAAAATTTTATTGGGTGTTCATTGGGCCTAACCTAACATAACCAAGCAATCAATTCCTGTTTGCTACACCCTTCAGGCTCACGTAGAGGGTCCAGAACGGTAGTCTCGTCTTTTGCTCCAGCGGGCCTAGGGTTTCTCCGAAGAAGGGTTATGGAGCGTCTGAATCCCACCCAAACCAAGGGTTTTCCATACCATGTGTGTTAGAGTGTGGGATGGGCTTGGATTCCCAAGATTCCTTCACTCTTTGTATTAGGGCTTCACCGGCGTCAAATTCTCCCTCGAGGATTCCAAGACAATTTAGAGCTTGAAACTCCCCCTTTAGACAAACCCGAGGGAATACTATCAGAACATGTGGTAGATATTAATTTTTATCTACCTATAGCCTACCCTAAGACAATCAAACAAAATATTCCATTGGGACACCCCCTTCCGACGCTGGTGGAAGGGGTAGACGAAAAAGTTGACTTTTCGGTTATTATGCCAGAGTTTGGCTGAAGCCGGGGTTCCGGAGCATAGGAATCCCTACAAAACCTAGATGTGCTCCAATAATGTCTATACAAGTGTGTTTACAGGTGGAGAGAGATCCAAGATCCTAATAAGAGGTGTGACCGTTTTCACCGACATCACTTGTAGGGCTGGACCAAAAACTCAAAACTCGCGAGTTAAACGAGTAACTTGGAACTCTACCCGACTTGGCTCAAACTTGTTCTCAAACGAGCCGAGCCGAGTTTTCATTTTTGATGGTAAACGAGTCCGAGTTAAACGAGCCGAGTTTACGAGTACTCGTTTAGCACGTTAACTCGGTCAAAATATATGTTACATCTCATTCTTGTCTATGTGAACAGTTATTTCTCATTCTTTACCTAATAGCGTACAATTATTCAATATTGTTGTGATTATTGCACCATAATATCCAAAAAAAAAAGTATATATAGATACAACATATGAATTTTCCTATTGACTATTTTATTGAGTTAAACCAGTGAGCTCACGAGTTTTGCGAGTCGAGCCGAGTTTTATTTCTGGACTTGTTTACTTAAATGAGTCAAGCCGAACTGGCTTGTTAGTTGACCATTCTTGACCGATTCGATCCGAGCCGGCTTGGCTCGGCTCAAATTCCAGTCCTAATCACTTGTATAAAGGAAGGTTCTTCCACTACATCTCGGAACTCCACTTTGGATGAATCTGAGCGAATCTGTTATCAGAACAAGTGGTAGATATTTTTTCTCCATGTACCTATGGCTTACCCTAACACAACCAAACAAAATATCCCATTGGGACACCCCCATCCGACGTCGGTGGAAGGGGGACACCCCCTTCGGAGCTGAAATTTAGGGAATTTCAATAAAACTTCAGTCAAAATAAAGATAATACATTCACACTGAAGGGAAATGAATTAAGATAATAATTATTACAGTTAATAAAAGAATAAACTAGGTGGTGGCACTCCTCGAACCCGCAGTTCGGGCAGGTTCCCGACTGTGCAAGTGCCCAGCTGCTAATAGAACCGTTACATGGGAGGAAGAATGTGTTTGCTAGCGGGGAGGCTGATACGTCATAAACGTATCCTTAATTTATGATGTTCCATGTTTTTTTCATGTTATTTCCCACATGTTTGCTATATATTTTATGTCATTTTTATCGATTTTCGGGACTAACCTATTAACAAGATGCCATAGAGCCACTTCCCGGTTTTCTGCTGTTTTTAGTTTCAGAAAAATTTTTCTCGAAATATTCTCGGAATTAAAAAATTCGAATCCCGGAAGTCTTAGAATTCCTGAAGGTTCCATGAAGTCTCGAAGAGACCCGGAGAGGGGCCAAGGGGGGCACACCATAAGGCGGCGCACCCCCCTGGCCGAGCCTAGGGGTGGTCTGGGCCCCAGGTGCCATCTGGCATCGTCCTTTCTCCTATATAATACCCTCGATATATCAACCCTAGAAATATACCACTTTTTCCTGAGAAACACCCGAGGCCACCGTCATCGTCATCCCGAGATTGGGAGGGTTCTGGAGCTCTCCCTGGCACCCTGCCGGGATGGGAATTAATCACCGGAGGGGTCTACACCACCATGTCGTTCTCCGAAGTAATGCGTGAGTAGTTCATCCCTATACTACAAGGCCATATAAGTAGCTAGATGGTTGTCTTCTCCACTTTATGCCACATGTTTAGATCTCGTGAACTACCTCACTTGATCGAGATCATCTTTATGTAATGCTATATGTTGTGTTTTCTAGGATCTGATAAATGTTGAATGCTATGTCTTTTGATTATAAAACTATGATGTTATGTTCATGTATATGTTATTTTATGATCTTGCATGCTCTCCGTTATTCGTAGATGCTCTCGCCAAGTAGATGCTAGTAACTCCAAGAGGGAGTATTTATGCTCGATAGTGGGTTCATGCCTCCTTTGCATCTATGCTCGAGTGACATAAACGTGACATATGGAGGATGTGTTGTTGCCATTAGAGAGAAAACAACAATACTTTGTCTAAGGATGATTCTATTGTTTACATTACACACTTTGCTTACTGCGATTATCTGTTACTTGCAACTTAATACTCAATGTTTGTTAGGATGATCTTCGGAGGGTGGATTATTAGTCATAGATGTAGCTTGATAATGGTCTATGTATCTTGTTGTAATGCTTGCATGAATCTCATAGTAACATTTATGTCTTGCATAAGCACTACGGTGCAGCCTTCATTTATGTCAATTGACCAGCTGTAATTTGTTCACCACACATGTTATTTATCTTTCACGGAGAGACACCACTAGTGAACTGTGGACCCCGGTCCATTTTCCTCATACGTATAATACACACACTGCTTCCACTGCTTTCACACTTATTCTATTGTTTTCATATTGTTTTCCACACCATACGTTTAACCTCTTTGTTTTTAGCAAATCTGGTGAGATTGACAACCTCACTACTTCGTTGGGGTAAAGTGATTTGATTGTGTTTTGTAGGTTCCACGTTGTTGTTGAACCGGTAGTGCGCCATGTCACCTCAGCTGCATCAACCTTCTGAAGTTACTCCTTCCTCCTACTGGTCGATTCAACCTTGGTTTCTTTTTCGAGGGAAAACTTGCTGCTGCACTTTTCACACCTTGCACTTGGGGTCTCCCAACGAGGGTGTGTCCACGCGCCATCAGGCACCGATGCCAGGAAGGAAGAGAATTTATGCAAGGGGAGTCTCTCACACTTCCAATCTCTTTACTTTGTTTTAGTTTTGCTTGGTTTATTTTATTTTATCTTGTTTGCCTCTCTATATCAAAAACAAAAGAAAATGAGTTCTTATTCTAGTCGTTATTTTTATTATCTTGTTGTTTCTGATGTAGCCCACCCAACTCCACCAAGTGCACCGATGACAAGATCACGAGCAAAGGCCATTCAGGATAAGGTGAACTCGCTCCTCTCGCTCCATTCTTTCGGTGACTTGGCGGATGGTGCGCTACCTCATGGTTCAACACTTTGCGTGCTCAGGCTCAAACCCACCACGGAGGCCCCGGAAAGCACCCAAGACGATGCGCGAGGAGGTATCGAGAAGGGCGGAGAAGACGGCATCGAATTCGGAGTCCCGACGGAGAAGATGGGGGGAAAAGAACCCCCCCCCGGGCCTCAGGACCCGACCAGGTCGGCCTACTCCCACTCCAGGCCGGACACCCAACAGAGGGGGCCGACCTCCACCCTGGCCCTAGGTCGGCCGCCCCCTCCTCAGGCCGGACCCCCTCCCGAGAGGGCCGTCCTCCACCCCGGCCCCAGGCCGGCCCCTCCAGGCCGGCGCCCCCTCGCCCACCACGGCCTCAGGCGGGGCTCGAGGCCGGCGCGCGCCTGGGCCGCCCCTCTGCCCCCACCCGGGCCTCATGGCCGGCCAGGTCGGGCTCCCAGGCCGGCGTGGCCTAAAACGCACGGATTTGCCCGGATTTCGCCCCCGTTTCCTCCTATTTCGACCCCCGGCAATATAAAGACTTCCCCAAGCTAGATCTAGGGTTTTATAGTTGAATTTAGAACATTTGGACCTCATCTCTCTTGTATCCCTCTTTGAGGAACTACTCCTACGGTGTGTACCTAGGAACGTATCAAGGCTACTCCTCCGACTTCGTCGAGGATCGTATCAAGGCACATCCCAACTACTTGTCCTCTCCCTTTAGGGTTTCAGTCCAGAGTTGTCCAATCTTCCTCTCGTTAACCCTTGAGGTTCTATTGGCGTAGTGGTACCGGCTACGGGTGTGAGACGGTTTGTATCAAGGTGAGTTCAGTTGGATCGATTGTTTCGTAGGCGGCCCTCGGGGTTTAGTTTACGGGAGGTTGGATCTTTCGGTTCTTGCGATTTACCCTTCTTTGTGTGTTCCCCACGTTCCCCCCCCCCCTCACTCAATTCCCCATCTCGTGTTCTTCGTGTTCTTTGTTCGTTCTTCGTCGATTCGTGAAGATCGGGCCAATCTAGGAGTCCAACTCCGTATCATCTGGTATCCAGAGCTAGATTGACACGAATCCGACACCCCACCCCCTCCTCTACCACCAATTTTTCTTCTATCCACCATAAATTCAAAAATTTCACCAAAAATAGCCGAAAGGGATTTCGACCGATCTGTTGATTCGTTGAGTTTTTCGTGGTTTTGATTCACAGATTTGTTGCCAAATACCATTCCCCACCTTTCTATTCAGCCACTTTTCCCAATTTCGCCCAAAATTTTTCTTGATTTTGAAGGAATTTATAATTTGAGCCAATATCTCAGAAAATCTCAGCTCTTCGATTTCCGGACAGATTTTGAAACTTGTTTTTCTTTGTCGTTTTTTATCCGAATTGAGTGCAACAAGTTGCCACACGACTCCCACGACACCATCTATGCTTCCATATCAACGGATCGCCACGACATCAACTCCCCCCGGCCGCAAGTCCGTGATCATCAATAAGAGAGGTATAACTTGCTTCTGCTTCCCTCAACACATCCATTATGTACCTTACCTATTCGGAGTAGCTCTTTTACACCGCTAGGTATCGCATTTGTGGCATCAAGAGTGCAAGTTTGGCGCTTGTGAGAGGTTAGCTACGAGTAGGCATTGGCATTTTGGAATCTGTCAAAAGAGAAAAAAAAAAAGAGAAAATAGAAAAAAGAAGCAAACGATCGGTGCCAATTGCTTTCCATTGTAGGAACGTGTAGCATTGCGTCGCAAAAGATAAAGAGTGACCGATTTCCACGGTGCGAATCTTGTTGCCTTTTCAAATTTGAGGTTTGAGCTAGCGTCCTCCTTGTGTTAGTGTGGCATTGAGGATTAGTCTACGTTAGGTCCATTTCGTCTTCGCTCGTCCATTGGTCGCACTAACCCCATTTTTCCCTTGCGTGTGTGCGTTCCACCATATTTCCATCCTATAGGTTTGGTTTTTGTGCTAACTTTTCTTTGATTCTTCTCCATGTTTGACAACAAACTTTTCTTCGGTTTTGTCGATTTTTCCTCGCCACTTTCCTAACCTATTTTCCTTCCATATAAAGTGTGTGTGTTGTCATTTGCGATTTCTTTCGATCTTTTGGATTCTCTCTTGACATACCGCCCTACACCTAGGATCGTCCACTAGCCTCAATACAACCAAAAAAAGGTAACGTTGGGTAAGTGAGGCATCCATTTCTTCAATATCACCCTTGTGTGTGTTTTTGAGATGGCTAGGGAAGGAGTATTCAAAAGTCCGACCTCGGAAGATGAAGGAAATCCATTCTACAACGACAATGCTTACGCCAACTTCGTCACCCACAATTACCACTTTCAAGTCTGTGAACTCGTTAAGGACGGGTTGCAACGCTATGAGCGTCGACTCCAAGAGCAAGAGGCTCGATTGAATGATCAAATGACGTGCATCAACATCAACTTGGATAATCTTGCCAATCGCCGTCATTCATCATCGTCCTCAAGGTCTCGTCGCTCAAGCCACCACAATCAAGATCTTCACCAACCTCGTCGCCATGACCGCCATGATCGCCATGATCGCAACAACATGGAGGAGGGTGGACAACCTCAACATCCACAACCACCTCCTCCCCAACCTCAACAAGCTCCGCGACGAAATTGGTATGAGGATAGATCGCCATCACCACCACCTTGACATCGCCAAGGCCGTGGTGACCATCTTCAACAACCGCAACGCCCGGACCTTCGACAACATCATCATCCTCCACCTCCACAAGGCCATGCTCAAGACTATGGCCACAATGATTTCGTGGAAGATGCTCGTCAACATCGAAGGCCACCAAGGCGCAATGCGCGTTCCAACAACAATGACCGCCAAGAACATGATCGTCCTCAACACCCTCGAGATGAAAAAGTGCTTCCGCAACACCCTCGCCAAGAACAAGAACGTCCTCGACAACAACACAATGACAATGATGATAGTCAACGCCGTGAAGCAAGACTCCGTCACCGCCAACAACCACCACCTAATGACCACCGGCGTCATCCTCCCCATCATGATCGCCACCGCCAAGACAATGAGGATGACCCCTATGATGATTCACCTCCTATTTATGATGAAGACCCCCATGAACACCACCATGAGCGTCCCCATCGTCAACAAGAAGACAACAACATGAGTGCTCTTCGTTTCAATGTCCCCAAGTTCAATGGTGAGAATGATCCCGAAGAATATCTTGCTTGGGCTCTCAAAGTAGACAGGATCTTCGGCATTCACAACTTCACCGACAAGAAGATGGTTGCTCTAGCATCTTTGGAATTTGAAGGCTATGCACTCTTATGGTGGGATCGTCTACAAGCCGAAAGAGTCCACAGCCGCATTGCTCCTATTGCCACTTGGAATGAGATGAAGCAATTCATGCATGCTCGATTCATTCCTCCACACTACAAGCATGACCTCTTCAAGAAGCTCCAAGAACTTCGTCAAGGTGTGAAGTCCGTTGATGAGTATTACAAGGAAATGGAGACATCTTTGATTCGAGTTCATGTGATGGAATCTCAAGAGAAAACAATGGCCCGCTTCCTCAGTGGCCTCAACAATCCTATAAGGAAGATCGCCGAGTATCAACCGTATGACAACTTTGTGGCCCTTGTCCACCAAGCTCTCAAGGCGGAACGCCAAATTGCGGAAGATCTCAAGTATAACAAGCAAAATGATTTATTCAACTCAAGACCATCATCCTCGTCTCCAATGACACAAGTTCCTCAACCAACTACCAACAAGAGCAACACTCGATCCTCTAGTGCTCCCAACAAGTCTTCCCAACCATTCAAGAAGCAAGTGCCTTCCACCTCCTCTTCAAATGCTCCTCAAGTCAAGTCGAGCACTATTACTTGCTTCAAGTGTGGTGGTAGTGGACACAAGTCCTTTGAGTGTTCCAACAAGATGATCATGATTGTCAACCAAGACGGTGAACGTGATTCCATGAGTGAAGGCGAATACTATACCTTGCATCAAGTTGCTCTCAGCTCCTTGGACGTGCCCAACGATGATGAAGAAAGTGTATATTGCGATGAGGACAAGAATCCATCGCTAGTGGTGACAAGAGTCCTTACTACTTCTCCTCAAGATGAGCATGATCAACGGTGCAATATCTTTCAAACTAGAGCCGGTATCGATGGCAAGTCAATCAAGGTCATCATCGATGGTGGAAGTTTCCACAACTTAGCTAGCAAAGAGCTTTGCGACAAACTCCAATTGACTTACAAGCAACATCCTCATCCATACCATGTCCAATGGCTTAGTGACTACGGTACCTTCAAGATTGAACACATGGTCTCCGTGCATTTCAAGATTGGTCCCTATGAAGACACGTTGGATTGTGACGTTGTTCCTATGACCGTGTGTCATCTTCTTCTTGGTCGACCTTGGCAATATGATAAGAGTGCTATTCATGATGGGCGTACCAGTCACTATAGCTTCAAGTGGAATAACAAGACATTTGTGCTTCGTCCCATGTCTCCTAGCCAAGTGATCGCCGACAACGCCAAGACTCTTGCACGTAAACAAGAAGAGCTCAAGTCTCGTGAGATGAGTGGTGAGAGAGTGATCCACCTAAAAGAGAGTGAGAGCCACAAGCCAAATATGAGTGGAAAAATTCCGAGTGATTCCAAAGGCTTTGCCTTACTTGCCACCAAAAGAGAGATGCGAGAGCTACGCGATGACCCAACCATACTACACTTTGTCCTATTGTGCAAAGGGGAAGCACTTGAAACTAACGACATGAATTTTTTTCCTCCATCTTTGTTGCCTTTGTTGCAGGAATTTGAAGACGTCTTTCCCGATGAACTCCCTCCGGGCCTTCGTCCTCTACGAGGAATCGAGCACCGCATTGACCTCATTCCGGGCGCGCCCCTCCCAAACCGCGCTCCTTACCGCACCAACCCCAAAGAGACTAAGGAGATTGAGCGCCAAATCCAAGAATTACTCAACAAAGGTTTTATTCGTGAATCTCTTAGCCCTTGTGCCATGCCGGTTATACTTGTTCCAAAGCAAGATTCTACTTCTCGCATGTGTATGGATTGTCGACCTATCAATGCTATCACCGTTAGATATAGACATCCTATTCCTAGACTCGATGACATGCTTGATGAATTGAGTGGTGCTACTATCTTTTCCAAAATTGATCTTAAAAGTGGTTACCATCAAATTCGTATGAGTATAGGTGATGAATGGAAAACGGCTTTCAAAACAAAACTTGGTTTGTATGAATGGCTTGTTATGCCCTTTGGTCTTTCGAATGCCCCATCTACCTTCATGCGTCTCATGAATGAAGTTTTGCGTCCTTTCATTGGCAAATTTGTTGTGGTTTACTTCGAAGACATTCTCATTTATAGCAAGTCTTTGGAATATCATCTTGATCATGTTTCACAAGTATTGTTGGCTCTTCGCAAAGCAAAACTTTTCGCCAATCTTTCCAAATGTAATTTTTGCACCAACAAGGTTGTTTTCTTGGGTTTTGTGATCTCTTCCAATGGTATTGACTATTGAAGTAGACAACAAGAAGATTGAGGCAATTAGGAATTGGCCCAACCCTACCTCCGTGGGTGAGATAAGGCGCTTTCATGGCCTTGCCGGTTTCTATCGCCGCTTTGTCAAAGATTTTTCAACTATTGCTTGCCCTTTGAATGAGCTTACCAAAAAGAATGTACCTTTTGTTTGGGGCAATGCGCAACAAAAAGCTTTCGACACACTTAACCGATGTTTAACCGAAGCTCCTTTGCTTGTCTTACCGGATTTTGAGAAAACTTTTGAGATTGAATGTGATGCTAGTGGTATAGGAATTGGTGGCGTTCTCATTCAAAACGGATGCCCCGTTGCATACCATAGTGAAAAACTAGATGGCGCTAAGATAAATTATCCAATCTATGATAAGGAACTTTTTGCTTTGGTTCGAGTGTTAGAAGTTTGGCAACACTACCTTTGGCCTAAAGAATTTGTCATTTATTCCGATCACGAATCATTGAAATACTTGAAAAGCCAAACCAATTTGAACAAGAGGCATGCTAAGTAGGTAGAATTCATTGAATCTTTTCCTTATGTAATTAAGTACAAGAAAGGTAAAGAGAATGTGGTAGCCGATGCCTTGTCTAGAAAAGAGTGCCTTCTTACATGTCTTGACATCAATGTGATTGGTTTGGATGAGATCAAAGACTTATATGCTTCCGATACTTTCTTTGGTCCTATCTTTGAGAAATGCTTGCCTAACCGAGGATTTGATGACTACTATCTTCACAAAGGTTTCTTGTTTAAGGCTAACAAATTGTGTATTCCCAAGTCCTCTCTTCGTTTGTTGTTATTGAAGGAATCACATGAAGGAGGTCTCATGGGACACTTTGGACGCGACAAGACCTATGCCATGCTCTCCAACCACTACTATTGGCCCAAGATGAAGCATCAAGTTGAGAGACACGTCAAGAGATGTTCTACATGCCTCCGAGCTAAGTCTACTTCCAACCCCCATGGTCTTTACATGCCATTGCCTATCCCACATGCACCTTGGAGAGATATTAGCATGGACTTTGTGTTAGGCCTCCCACGAACTAAAACCAGCATGGATTCAATCTTTGTAGTTGTGGATCGTTTCTCTAAGATGGAACATTTCATTCCTTGCAACCGAACCGACGATGCTTCACATGTTGCCACTTTGTTTTTCAGGGAAATTGTGTGTCTACATGGTGTACCTACTTCCATTGTCTCGGACCGCGACGTCAAGTTCACCTCATACTTTTGGAAGACGTTGATGGCCAAGCTCGGCGTCAAGCTACTCTTCTCCACCGCCTATCACCCACAAACAGATGGACAAACCGAGGTCGTCAACCGCACACTCTCTTCACTACTTCGAGCATTGATCAAGCCCAACTTGAAGAATTGGGAGGAATGCATCCCACACGCCGAGTTCGCCAACAACCATGCTCTACACCAAGCTACCAAGATGAGTCCATTCGAGATCGTCTACGGCTTCAACCCCAACACCTCCCTCGACATACTTCCTTTGCCTCTACGCGAGCGAGCAAACATGGACATTGACAAGCGCACTGACTACATCAAGAAGCTACATGACTCCACAAGATCTACACTTGAGAAGCATTCCGAGCACCTAGCCTCTATCATGAACAAGAACAAGAAGCCAATGGTGTTCCAAGAAGGTGACCTCGTGTGGCTACACTTGCGCAAGGAACGTTTCCCCGAAGAGCGCAACTCAAAGCTCAAGCCAAGAGGCGACGACCCTTTCAAGGTCATCCAACGCATCAACAACAATGCCTACAAGATCGACTTACCGCAATCCAAGTACCTCGTCCACAACTCCTTAAATGTCAAGGACCTTTCTCCCTTCCATGGATACCCAAGTGATGAAGGCGACGCCGAGTCGAGGTCGACTCTTTTTCAAGGGGGGGGGGGAGATGATGTAGCCGACCCAACTCCACCAAGTGCACCGATGACAAGATCACGAGCAAAGGCCATTCAGGATAAGGTGAACTCGCTCCTCTCGCTCCATTCTTTCGGTGACTTGGCGGATGGTGCGCTACCTCATGGTTCAACACTTTGCGTGCTCAGGCTCAAACCCACCACGGAGGCCTCGGAAAGCACCCAAGACGATGCGAGAGGAGGTATCGAGAAGGGCGAAGAAGACGACATCGAATTAGGAGTCCCGACGGAGAAGATGGGGGAACCCCCCGCCCCCCGGCCTCAGGACCCGGCCAGGCCGGCCTCCTCCCACTCCAGGCCGGTCACTCAACAGAGGGGGCCGGCCTCCACCACGGCCCTAGGCCGGCCGCCCCCTCCTTAGGCCGGACCCCCTCCCGAGAGGGCCGGCCTCCACTTCGGCCCCAGGCCGGCCCCTCCAGGCCGGCGCCCCCTCGCCCACCACGGCCTCAGGCCAGACCCAGGCCGGCGCGCGCCTGGGACGCCCCTCTGCCCCCACCCCGCCCTCATGGCCGGCCAGGCCGGGCTCCCAGGCCGGCGTGGCCTAAAACGCACGTATTTTCCCGGATTTCGCCCCCGTTTCCTCCTATTTCGAACCCCGGCTATATAAAGACTTCCCCAAGCTATATCTAGGGTTTTAGAGTTGAATTTAGAACATTTGGAGCTCAGCTCTCTTGTATCCCTCTTTGAGGAACTACTCCTACGGTGTGTACCTAGGAACGTATCAAGGCTACTCCTCCGACTTTGTCGAGGATCGTATCAAGGCACATCCCAACTAAATGTCCTCTCCCTTTAGGGTTTCAGTCAAGAGTTTTCCAATCTTCCTCTCGTTAATCCTTGAGGTTCTATTGGCGTAGTGGTACCGGCTACGGGTGTGAGACGGTTTGTATCAAGGTGAGTTCAGTTGGATCGATTGTTCCGTAGGCGGCCCTCGGGGTTTAGTTGACGGGAGGTTGGATCTTTCGGTTCTTGCGATTTACCCCACTTTGTGTGTTTCCCCACGTCCCCCCCCCCTCGATTCCCCATCTCGTGTTCTTCGTGTTCTTCGTGTTCTTCATTCGTTCTTCGTCGATTCGTGAAGATCGGGCCAATCTAGGAGTCCAACTCCATATCAGTTTCTCTTAATCATGTTGCTTCCTAAGTTTACCTAAAAGATCTTCCAGTTGGTAGTGGTTCTATACTGCGAAAATATACCAGTAAAGAATTCATTAATCATGTTAGTAAGCATGAAAATTTAGAGAGAAAATCCATAGTAGAACTTGCTCCAAATTATGAAACTGCTGCAACTTGTCTGAGTCACATGGTAGAGGCTAGGTTTGTTAACCTCCATCCAATATTGCAGCATATGTTCCTCAACTTGAATATTATTGAAGATATTGAGAAAAGAAATTTTAGTTTAGAAACCATGCTTAATGAATTTGGAGATGTTGCTATAGAAGCTAGAAAATTGTTCGATCGTTTTAATATGCTAGCTCATGTGTAGATTTTATTGGTGCTCTCGAAAAAGCTGAATCTATAAATGAAAATGAGGAGAAAATACCAATTCCCTTTAAATTGATAGCATTGCATGAAGCCCAAGAAAAGAATTTTGACTGAATTGTTCCTGAGAATCTTTTTGATGAGAACAGTAAACATACAAAATCTAAGAGAGGAACATCTAAAACAAATTAGATAAAATAGAATGCATTATTGAGAAATTTCCTTATCTTGGTTTGGATGCTTCTTCATTGGAAAACACTTGAATCCACTTTTTCGGGCCTAGCTAAAAGTTTTAAAGAAAATCACTTCTTGGGAGATAACCCATGTTTTTATATTTGCTTTGTTTTTCTCTGTTTTCTTTGAGTCAAGGGGATGTATACTTATGTACAAACTCCTTTGTATATTTATTTTCATGTATTAGTTTTTCCAAGTTAAGTTTCTGACGAAAGTTGGAGTTGGTTTTGGGATTTCTGCGCAAGAAACTGATTTGTGTTATCCACCTTAAAAAATCGTGAAAAATCCAGAAAGATCGGAATGACCTGAAATTCTTTGTGCTCATTCCTCAGCCAATTCCGCAACTTTTTCATTCTTTAAGGTTTTTTATTTGAGCAGAGTAAGTGCCTCGAACAAATTCGTTTTAGAGATTGTTATGCATTTTACAGATTCTGCCATTTTTCTTGCATTTGCTCTTTTATGATGTCAAGTGGATTTCTTTGCTTCACGAAACATCAGTTGATGTAGCTAATGTTTAAAAGTTTCAATAGAACTTGTGCCCATATAGAACCCAAGGATTTTTGTATTGTTGCACTAACCCTCTAATGTGAATTACTCTTTGAGTGTGGTGTGAAGGAAGATTTCTAGGGTCAAAAGAAGAGGTGATATATGTGATCAATGTAACACCCGGGGTTTTCCAATTAGAATTGCTTGTTGTTTTTCTTTTGCATCACATAGCATCATGCATAATATGCCTTGCACTTGTTTTCAAACCAATTAAAACTTTCAAACCAACTTAAGAAAATTCAAACAATGCACTCGTGTTTCACACTCAAATTGTTTTTTCAATGAAATTGGAGTGGAAAATAAATTGTTGCTTGGTTAAATAAATTCCCCCTTTTCTTAAAACCCTAAATTGAATGTCAAATTCAAATTTAAAACATCACTAAAAACTTTTGAATTTTCAAAATCCAAAACTTTTGTTCTTGGGCATTTGAATTGTATAATTCATAAAAGTGAGTTCGTGATTTTTTTAACCATTATTTTTCCCTTCCTTCCTCTCCTTTTCTCTTTCTACAAAAAAAAAAGGAATAATAATAAAAAGAAAAAAAACGTTTGGGAGGCAGCCCACCTGGCCCAAAGCCAATCCAGCCCGCACCCCTTCTTCCACCTCCGTACGGTCACAGACGTGACCTTCTGTCACCGCACCTGCCCCACTTCCCCTCCACATTTCCCCTCCATAAAGCAGCCCCCTACCCTCCAAACCCTAACCCTAGCTCTCCCCCTCCTCTCCATCTCGCGCCGCCACCTTCTCCTCTCCTCCCTCCTTTCTGAATTTCTTTGTTGTTCTGAACCGAGAGGAAGACTCCTCCATGGCCGGACCTTGGAGCTCCATTAGCCGTCGTCGTGGTCACCATCGACCTCACCTCGGCGCGGGAATGGAACCGCCTTGGGTTCCTCCATCTCGGCGCGGAAGATCGGGAGCCGGATCTTCCCGAGACGTCGCCGTCGAGCTCTTCTTCCTCCTCTGTCCGCGCGTACGTGAGCTGTCTGCGCACGTACACTGTCATCCTCGACAGCATGTCGTCGTCGTCTCAGCGTCCGTTCGACGACACCGAGCCAAACCGCGATGAGCAGCCCTCGGGCCCCCTCCTCCCTGCCTTCCCCCTCGTGCTCTGAGTGCCGCCATCGAGCGCTGCCCGCTTGCAGATCGTCGCCGGCCGCGTTCTGTCGCTGTACTGGACGGCCTCACTTCCGATTTGTCAGAAAACCCCGCGCAGCATCTCTTCTTATAGGCCAAGCCCCCTTGTAAATCACAAACGCAGCAGACAGCCCAGTGGCTAGCACCCCGTACGCACCCCCCTGGAGCCCCGAGTTCGATCCCCCCCTTCCGCAGCAAAGCCAACCCCTTTTTCCCTCTTTTTCTGTTTTTTTCTCGAACTCTAGAAAACAGATCTGATGCATTAATTCTAAAATCAATAACAAATCGAATATTGCTCCAATTTTGATGATTCAAGTTTCTGTGGATTCATAATTTTGTGCTCTTTCTGTTAATGTCAAAGCTGCAACATGTTTCTGTAATAATTTTTGCACTAAATAATTAATTACTGAAAATGCAATTAAAAGTTGTAACTTTGGAATTTCATAACTTGAGTTCTGTTCATCCAATTTGAGCAAACTTGGGCTCTAAAAAATTTTCTTAACAAACTCTACACATTGGTATTTTATTTGGTCACAATTGAATTAATTTTGAACATGTTTCCCTCTGTTTACTAAAAAGGGCAGAATAAAAAGGGTAATGAAAAATTGCATAATAAATTCAATAATAACCCAAAAATTATGTTTAATAGCTCAAATTGTTCAGTGAAACATTTGCTACATGTTTTCAACCTTTTCAATGCAATTTGTTTACTGTTTTTCCCAATTAAAAGTGGTGCAATAATTCAATGCTTTAATTAAACCTTTTAAATTGCAAAATTCATAACTTGGGCAATTCAAATCCAATTCCAACATGTAAAATATGTTTTCCATCCCATTTTTCATGAACTTTGCAAATATCAACTTGGTTTTCTATTTTGAATAATTTAAATTGCTGAAAAAAACTGTTTCTTAATTAATGCATTTAAAATTGTCAAAATTAATAACTTGCTCATTTTAAATCCAAATTTAACAAATGAAATATGTTTTCCATCTAAAATTTTGTGTTCTTTCCAAATATAATTTTTGTTATCTGTTTTGAACAATTAAAATGGGTGAAAACAATGAATGTTTGTGTAACTCACTTAAGAAGCCAAATTTCATAACTTAATAAATAAAAATTCCAAACTTGGTAAACAACATTTCAAATTGAAGCTATTGTTGTTTTCTCATTGTTTTCCTCATCCATGCATCATTCTAATCAACTTTCACATGATGGTTATTTGTAGATCATTTAATTCAACATTGATTCATGGGCTTTTCCATATGCAATCCAAATTGCATATGAGCCCATTTAAATATGTTTACCATGTCAACTAGTTTATCTTTGATGCATCCTTAAACTTGTCATGCATCCATATCTTGATCATGCTGGATCTTTTGCCGTGGTAGTAATGGTTGCATCCGGTGTTTGTTCTAGTTCGTTGCTTCTTCGCGGATAGGACGTTGAGATGATGTGAGCAACGACAAGTTCTTCGGATGTACCTCTACTTGCTGGATCTCAGGCAAGTATACTCACTTGCTGCCTATGGCTGCCTTTCATCACTTGTTACCGATTCTTTCCGTTAACTTTATGCTAGCCTTATGATTCGATGCTTGTGTCTCGATCCTATCATATGTTTACCTTCCAGCCATGATATAGCCTTCCTTCCACTTCCTATTAACTGTTGTTTGTTTACCCCGTTGGCCCTCGTGTCGTAGTTGCATGCTTAGTGTTGTTTGCGCTCAAGTCTTGTTGTCCGTCTTATCACTTGTTTAGTTTGATAGTTGGGTTTGTCCTAATCAATAACATGATAATGTTTTTGGGTAATAATAATTTGATGATAAGACACCGGCAGGAGGCCCGGCGTGGTTTTGAGGCCTGCTAGTGTCGAACTTAATTAGGACAAGGGTCTTGTCTACTGATCCATGATGAGCGCACTAACCGCATGTGGGAAGCGAGTATGGGCGCCCCCCGCAATTCTGATTCGATTCGCATCTCGTCCAAATCGCCACACTTAGTTCGGGCTTTCCATTTGATGCATGCATGTGCAGGTGCGAACCCTTGGCGCCAGGGTGGAACTTTTGTAGTCGGCATTTAGGGCGGCGTGGTCTTAGAGTGCTATGAGGGCCCCCCTTTTCTTCGTGGGGGCTCGATTAGCCGCGCACGCACAGCATGTGGTTCTTTGGGCTTGATGCGAAGAAGAGTTGGGTTGTGTTGAGTGCCTCGCTTGGTGGGTTTGCTCCCCGCCTGGCGGGTCATTCTTACGTGTACGGCCAAATTGGTGCATCCCTGCAGGGTTAAATCTTCTCGAGAAGCCGTGTTGTCCGCGGTTATGGATGACTTGGTGAAAGTGCTGGCTAACAAGTACTCAGACAACTTACACCTAATGATAATAACTTGACTAGTAATATAGATTACCTCCACCATCACAATGAATGTCACCTTAATCAACAGTGTGAGTTTCCTTGGGTTGCTTCCTTACTAGGGGGTAACATTGGATGGGTATTGTTTGGTGAGTAGTTGTAGTTGGTTCTGATACGCTATCTTATCCCTTTCTTATAGCCGGAGGTTGTAGCGAGTCTCTGTAGTTAGTTAGTGCAGCCAGCTGCCGCTCCTTTGCAGTAATCCCTTCCTTTCCGTTGAACCCAAAGTATTTGTATCTTGTGATGATTGGTTACGCTGGTATCTTGTGAGTATGGTTTATCCACTTGCCAGTACTTAACCGTACTGACCCACGAATCCTTTTTCGTGGCTGCATATTCCACATTGCAGTCAACAGGTTTGAAGTCTGGCGACGTTAGCTTGGGAATCCCTCCGGCTTGGCCTGGGCAGGGATTGGACGCCATCGGTTATCTTCAGGACTCTTAGTCCAATTTGTATCTTGTCCGTAGCCGGACGCTATGTTGTTTCTTCCGCTGTTATTTGGATCTTTGTATTGTATCAGTTGTATCCTTGGCTCGTTTGAGTCTTCTTGTATAAATATTTTCTGTTGTTGTTGTGGATTATTCGTGAACTGTTGTAATGTTATCACAAGTGGCAACCCGGAATCGGTTATTATGTGGATTCTGGCGGGAATGCTGAAATCTGCATAGTGCCCGATCTCGGGGCGTCACAATCAAGAAGAGTGCAAGGTCAAAGCTTGGGATGCCCCAGTGGTTCATCCCAGAAAACATTACGATGACACAATCATCTAAGATTGGGATGCCCAAGGCATCCCCTTCTTCATCAACCATTTATCGGGTTACTTCTAGTAAAACTATATTTTTATTCGATCACATCATATGAAATTTACTTGGAGCGTATGTTTAATTTTTTGTTTTGCTTTCTTTTGTTTTCCTTGATGAAATAATATCATTGGAACCTAGAATCCTTGTTTGGGAGAGAGAAACGCTCCGCTTTTTCGTTTGAATACTCGTTATGATCGTATTCTTAGTTTTTCTTCTAGCTGCTGCGAAAATTCTTGTTTTCATTGCATCTCTTGTTCAGAGCTGTTAGTTTTAGTAGTGCTATGTGAGCACTCTGATGTTTGCTTTCTGTATCATTTAGAGAGTTTTATTAAAACATATTTTGTATGGTGCTTGTTGGGAAAAGAAACTGCTACATTTGGTAAATCTATAAACGATGCAAATAGAAGCTTATATGGACTGTGGCTAGACTTTTTCATATCATGCTAGATGTTATTTTAATTCTAAATCCTAGTGGTTATTGAGTATCATTAATTGTCTCAAATAGTTGAGAGTGTTTAATGTTCCATTGAAAGAATCATGAGTTGTTCTTGTCATATTGAAGCATAAATTTTTGGTGTTCTATTTTGAATGTTATTTCTGGTTGACTTGGCGCATTCTCACACCATGTTTATGACTACGAACTAGTCGCTAATAGCCTCCATGATGATTTATTTTCTGAACTTCTGGTACCACTTATGCTTTGATTAATGATGTTTATGTCGCTATGAATGATTATGGCCATTATTGCTCTCTTGATTTGTCGCTCCCAGTCTTTTGCTAGCCTCCACCTATACTGAGTACGAGCTCTACTCGTGCAATCCAACTCCCAGAAACCAGAGTATGTCAAATGTGTCCACCATACCTACCTACATGTGGTAATTAACCGCCACTCCAACTAAATTTCTCATGTGCTACGTTTAAAAATTTCAAAATTACTCCTGTTTTGTTTTCTTGTTTTTGCTCATGAGGACGTAAATAGAGAATCTTTATCTCACTAGTTGATTGGATTTCACACCCCGGACTAGTGGCTTCATCCGCTTATCCAATTGATAGAAGAGCTGGCAGCAGGGTGCCCAGCCCCATATTAATACAACCAAATTCTCTTCACTATTTTTGCCCCTGATTTATAAGTCAAAGAATAATTGTGTCAACAAAAGAGAAAGAGGGATGAACTTCTACACCAGTTACATACTTCATATGGGAGCCTCTCTTGTGAAGTCTAGTTGGCTTGTGACGTACTATATTTTCTGTTTACCATTCGTTGACATTAGCATACAACTCCCTAAAAATAGACACTCCTCCACGGTATGTGATTGCTGGCAGGTGATGGTCCACAAGTATTGGGGATCTCAACAGTCTTCGAGGGAAGTAAAACCCAAATTTATTGATTCGACACAAGGGGAGCCAAAGAATATTTATTAGCGTTAACAACTGAGTTGTCAATTCAGCTGCACCTGAAAGTAGACTTGCTCGCAACAATTTATCAGTGGTACTCCCTCCGATCCGAAAAAATTGGCGCAAGCTGTACTAGAAATTTGTATGTGCCAATTTGTTTCCTTCCGTCACTTTTATCGGACCGGAGGGAGTAACAGTTTTATAGCAGCAGAAGAAATAAAATAACAGCAGTAGTAAAATAGTAACAGCAGTAGCAATTGCGGAAAACAGTAGGATGGGAGTACCATAGGCATAGAGGGAATGGATGAACGGGTGTTGCATGGATAACAAGGGTCATGTAATAATAATAACTTGGGCATTACAGATAATAATAATAAAGTATCAAACATGTAGGCAAACCATATGCATGTGTTCCAATATAGTCGTACATGCTCGCAATGAGAAACTTGCACAACATATTTTGTCCTACATCATAGCCACCCCCTCCGGTTGTCACAATTTCTGTCACTTTAGGGCCTCGGATTTTGGACAACCATGTGTGTAAATAACTTGCAGGTATGATCAAGAAACAAAATTATACTCATGAAACAATAACATCTTCAGATATGAAATCATGGCACTCGGGCCCTAGTGACAAGCATTAAGCATAACAAGTTGCAACAACGGTATAAAACACTAACAATGCATACTAGGCACTATTCCCTAACAATCTAGCATTATTACATGATCAATCTCATCCAATCCCTTCCATCCCTCTCAGCCTACAGCGGGGCTTACTCACTGATACATCATAAACGTATCCCTAATTTCTGATGTTCCATGATTTTTTTCGTGTTATTCCCCACATGTTTGCTATACACTTTATGTCATTTTTTATCTATTTTCAGGACTAACCTATTGACAAGATGCCACAGATCCAGTTCCAGGTTTTCTGTTGTTTTTTGTTTCAGAAAAGTTTTTCTGGAAATATTCTCGGAATTGGAAAATTCCAAGCCCAGAAGTCTTAGAAATCCCGGAGGTTCCACGGATTCCAAGAGAGAACCTGAGGGGCGCCACAGGGGGCCCACACCATAGGGTGGTGCGGTCCCCCTTGGCCAGGGTAGGGGGTGGTGTGGGGCCCCCGGACCTCCACCGCCTCTGCCCTTTCGCCTATTTATTCCCCCCGTGGAGTAAACGCTAAATATATCCCACTTTTCCCCGAAAAGCACCCAAGGCCGCCGTCATCGTCATCCCGAGATCGGGATGGTTGTGGGATCTCCCTGGCACCCTGCCGGGAGGGAAATTCATCAGGAAGGGGTCTACACCACCATGCCCTCCTCCGAAGTGATGCGTGAGTTGTTCATCCTTGGACTACGGGTCCATAGCAGTAGCTAGATGGTTGTTCTCTCCACTTTGTACCTCATGTTTAGATCTTGTCCTAACATGATCAACATAATCTTTATGTAATGCTACATGTTGACTTTGCTGGGATCTGATGAATGTTTAATGCCATGTCTTTTGATTATCAATATATCATGTTATCTTCATGCATATGTTATTTATAATCTTGCATGCTCTCTGTTATTAGTAGATTCTCTAGCCAAGTAGATGATAGTAACTCTAAGAGGGAGTATTTATGCTCGATAGTGGGTTCATGCCTCCTTTGCATCTGTGCTCGAGTGACAGAAACGTAACGGATGGAGGATGTGATGTTGCCATTAGGGAGAAAACAACAATGATTTGTCTAAGGATGATGTTATTGTTTACATTACACACTTTGCTTACTGCCATTATCTGTTGCATGCAACTTAATACCCAACGTTTGTTCGGATGATATTCGGAGGGAGGATTATTAGTCATGGATGCAGCTGGATAATGGTCTATGTATCTTGTTGTAATGCCTGCATGAATCTTATAGTAACATTTATGTCTTGCATAAGCACTACGGTGCAGCCTTCATTTATGTCAATTGCCCAGCTGTAACTTGTTCACCACGCATGTTATTTATCTTTCACGGAGAGACACCACTAGTGAACAGTGGACCCTAGTCCTTTTTCCTCATATTGATAAAACACCTACTGCTTTCATACTACTCTCATACTGCTGCTAGTGCTTTCATACTGTTTTCCACACCATACATTTAACCTCTTTTTGTTCAGCAAAACCAGTGAGATTGACAACCTCACTGCTTTGTTGGGGGAAAGTGATTTGATTGTGTTGTGTAGGTTCCACGTTGCTTCTGAACCGGTAGTGTGCCCTGGCATCTCAGCTGCTTCAACCTTCTGAAGTTACTCCTTCCTCCTACTGGTTAATTAAACCTTGGTTTCTTTCTCAGGGAAAACTACTGCTGTGCTCATCATACCTTCCTCTCGGGGTTTCCCAACGAGTGCATCGGCACTATCAAGCATATTTTCTGGCGCCGTTGCCGGGGAGGAAGATAATTTCTGCAAGGGGGTCTCTCACTTCCAATCTCTTTACTTTGTTTTAATTTTTCTTAGTTTATTTTATTTTATCTTGTTTTATTCTCTTTATCAAAAACACAAAAATATTAGTTCTTATTCATTTTTGCCTAATTATGCTTGCTATCATTGGTTGATGTCTTTAAAACTAGATCTTATAGGCAAGGTGTGTTCACGGATGAACAACAAAAATATTATAATGAACACCGCTTGTCAGAAAAATGGATACACTTATGGGAACAAATTAATAAATTGCACGACTATGCTAGAAACTTGTGCTCTACCTATAATGTTACTTATTTCTTTTGTAAATCTTGTTTCTGTAGGAGGTATAAACACCTTCCTTTTCAATGTGAGTATAATTATAATGTTACCATATCTTCTTATGTTAAGGGAAATTATGAATTTAATGATGTGGAACAAATTGAAGAACTTATTGCTTGGAAGGGTGCATTCGAAATTGCCTATTTGCTTGAAAGTATTGATGATGCACCTTATAAATATGAGATTTGTGCTATACTTGAATATTTCTTTGAAAATTACAAGTATAGTAATTACTACATAATGGAATATCTTAATAAATTCTCTCCACCTAAGGAAACTAATGCCTTGTAGGAGCCTATGGAAGAGGAAATTATTAAATCGGGAAGCTCATTGGATGAAAAATAGGAGGAATCTGATTATCAAGAGGAGGAAGAATGGAGCTACCCATGTCTACCTACAAACAATAGTAATTCTTTAACTCATAGTTGTGATGATCATATTGATAATTTGAAATATCCCTTTTTGATGAAATTGATACTTGCTATACTTGTGACCTTGATACTACTGGAAATCAAACTTGTGAGAATGATATTGCTACTATTATTTATCATAATCCATGCTACTTTGATAAATCCTATGAGAATCCTCAATTTATTCCAACTATTGATATGCATGATAATGAGGAAGTTTGTTAAGCAAATCTTTATGATAATGCTCTAGATCATGGTCCTATGTTACTTGATGTTATAAATTATAATGCTAATGAAATAGGATTGATATAATGTGTCCTATATATTTTAAGAGTGACCAATCATCTTGTTTTGCTATTGCTAAAAGTGGGAAAGAAGAGGTCTTTCATTTTAATTTTGATCCCACTATTTTCAGCTTGATATGAATTGCGTGCTTTTATACCATGAAAAACATGCTTTCTGTGATAATAATGTTGTTGAGTTTGTTCATGATTCTAGTGGAAATTATTATGAGAGAGGAAATTATGGTTGTAGGAATTTTCATGTTACTAAAACACCTCTCTTCTTGTGGAAAGGTTTGAAATTGCTATTGTTCTACCTTCCTATGATTTCTAGTTTGTGATTATTTACTTTATTTCTTTACAAGATTCCTATGAATAGGAAGCGGATTAGACTTAAATTTGTTTTATACTTTCCTCTTGATGCTCTCTTTTTCTTAACTCATATTTCTTATGTGAGCATTTTCTTTCTTTCTGCCTAGCTGAAAGGCGTTAAAGAAAAGCACTTATTGGGAGATAACCCATGGTTTTATTTTGCTTTATTTTTCTCTGTTTTCTTTGAGTAAAGGTTTTGTTTACTTCTGTAGAAACTACTTTGTATATTTATTTTCATGTTTTAGTGGTTCCACGTAAAGTTTCTGAGTAGAGTTGGAGTTGGTTTTCGGATTTCTGCACAGAAAACAGAATTCTGCTGTCCACCGTATAAAATCTTGAAAAATCCTAGAAGATCAGAATGACCTGAAATTTCTTGTGCTTATTCCTCTGCTAATTACGCAATTTTTTTGTTATTTAGGTTTTTAAATTTGAGCAACGTAAGGTACTCGACAAAATTCGTCTTTACAGACTATTCTGGTTTTGACAGATTCTGCCATTTTTTTTTTGCATTTGCTCTTTTGCGATGTCAAGTGGATTTTTTGCTTCACGAAACATCAGTGGTAGTAGCTAATGTTTAAAAGTATCAATAGAACTTTTTTCATACATAACCCATGGATTTTTATTTGTTGCACTAACCCTCTAATGCGAATTACTGTTTGAGTATGGTGTGAAGAAAGTTTTAAAGTGTCAAGAGAAGAGGTGATATATATGATCAAGAAAAGTGCAAGTTCAAAGCTTGGGGATTCCCCCATGGTTCATAACAGCACATTTTTATAATACTCAAGCATCTAAGCTTGGGGATTCCCAAGGCATCCCCTTCTTGATCAACTACCTATCAGGTCACTTCTCATGAAACTATATTTTTATTCGGTCACATCATATGAAGTTTTCTTGGAGCGTATGTTTGTTTTTCTTTTGTTTTCCTTGATTCAATAATATCATTGGACCTATCATCCTTGTTTGGGAGATAGACACGCTCCGCTTTTTCATTTGAATACTTCCTATGCTAGTATTCTTAGTTTTTCTTCTAGCTACTATGAAAATTCTTGTTCAGCTCTTGTTTTCATTGCATCTCATATTCAGAGCTGTTAGTTTTAGTAGTTTTATGTGAGTACTCTCATGTTTTATTATCGTAGCATGAAGATAATTTTTGTTAAAACATATTTTGTATGGTGCTTGTTGGGAAAAGAAACTGCTGCTTGAAGTAGAATTTTTAACGGTGCAAGTAGAAGCTTGTATAGACCGTGGCTAGAACTTTCCATATCATGCTAGATGTAATTTTAGTTTTAAAAGCCTTGTGGTTATTAAGTAGCATTTTTAGCCTCAAGTATCTGAGATTGTTTAATGTGCCATTGAAAGAATCATGAGTTGTTCTTGTCATATTGAAGCATAAAGTATTGGTATTCTCCTTTGAATGTTTTATTTGGTTGACTTGGCGCATGCTCACACCATGTTTATGAATATGAACCAGTCACTAATAGCATCTATGATCATTTAAATTTTGAACTTGTGGTACCACTTATGCTTCGATTAATGATGTTTATGTCACTATGCATGATTATGGCTCTTATGCTCTCTTGATTTGTCACTCCTAGTCTTTTGCTAGCTTCCAACTGTACTGAGTATGGAATTCTACTAGTGCATCCAACTCCCTAAAACCAAAGTTTTCCCATTGTGTCCGCCATACCTACCTACATGTGGTATTTAACTGCCACTCCAAGTAAATTGCTCATGTGTTACCTTTAAAACCTTCAAAATTGTTCCTGCTTTGTGTTCCTGTTTTTGCTCATGAGGACGTAAATAGAGAATATTTATCTTACTTGTTTATTGGATTTCACACCTTGGACTAGTGGCTTCATCCGCTTATCAAATTGATAGAATAGCTGGCAGTGGGGTGCCCAGCCCCAAATTAATACACACAAAATCTCTTCTCTATGTTTGGCCCTTATTTATCAGTCAAAGCGTAATTGTGTAAACAAAAGAGAAAGAGGGATGACCTTATATACCGTTTGTGTCCTTTGGGAATCGCTCTTGTTAAATCTAGTTGGCTTGTGATGTACTATATTTTTTGTTTACTATTTGTTCACATTTGCATACACCTCCCAAAATATAGACACTCCTCCATGGTATGTGATTGTTGGCAGGCACCCGAGGATTCAGCTAGCCATGGTTTTTGTAAGATGGATGGGAGGAGTGTCAAACTTTTAATACCTCTATTAATAAAATAAAATCTCTATCACATGAGTGGTCCATGCTTCCCTCCGTGGAGGGCCTTTCTTTTACTTTTATGTTAAGTCTCCATCTTCTAACTTTATGCACAGTTGAGAGAGAATTTTTTCCATTCTGAGTTTTATGTGCATTTGTCCTAGAAACATTATTAATTGATTCATGATGTGTTATTCCTAGTTCTCTAATTATTTGTTCCAGTCTTCGTCATGAACTTTAAAGGTGTCCTGGCATTTATGTTTTGTTCCACTCTTATGGACTAGCGAAATGCCACTTTGCCATGCTTTATTTATACTTGAAACAAACGTATATCTTTGTTTGCATTGTTATTCATGATCTTTTATTTGAGTGACTTCTCATGAGGCAAAGTGATTACTATGCTTTATTATTAAAATTCTATTTATCATGTTTGTGTTTAAGTTCTATGATCTCAGCTTACATATGCTTTTACATTATGATGATCAAGTTTATGTTGGTAGCATGTCACCTCATAAATTATGTGTTTTTATCGTTTACCTACTCGAGGACGATTAGGAACTAAGCTTGGGAATGTTCATACGTCATAAACGTATCCCTAATTTCTGATGTTCCATGATTGTTTGCATGTCATTCCCCACATGTTTTCTATACACTTTATGTCATTTTTATTGATTTTGCAGACTAACCTATGACAAGATGCCACAGAGCGAGTTCCATGTTTTCTGCTATTTTTAGTTTCAGAAAAGTTGTTCTGGAAATATTCTCGGAATTGTTAAATTCCAAGCCCGGAAGTATTAGAAATTTCGGAGTTTCCACGGAGTCCCGAAGAGACCCGGAGGGGGGCCTCAGGAGGCCCACACCATAGGGTGGCGCGGTCCTCCCTTGGCCACACCAGAGGGTGGTGTGGGGTCCCCAGCCATCCACCGCCTCTGACCTTCTCCTATTTATTCCCCCGAGGCGTAAACCCTAAAGATATCCCACTTTTCCCTGAAAAACACCCGAGGCTGCCATCATCGTCATCCCAAGATCGGGAGGGTTCTTGAGCTCTCCCCGGCACCCTGCCGGGAGGGAAATTCATCACAGGAGGGGTCTACACCACCATGCCCTCCTCCGAAGTGATGCGTGAGTAGTTCATCCCTGGACTAAGGGTCCATAGCAGTAGCTAGGTGGTTGTTCTATCCACTTTGTAACTAATGTTTACATCTTGTGAGATGCCTAACATGATCAAGATCATTTTTATGTAATACTACATGTTGTGTTTGATGGGATCTGATAAATGTTGAATGATATGTATTTTTATTATCAATCTATGATGTTATCTTCACGCATATGTTATTTATGATCTTGCATGCACTCCGTTATTAGTAGATGCTTTGGCCAAGTAGATGCTAGTAACTCCAAGAGGGAGTATTTATGCTCGATAGTGGGTTCATGTCTGCTTTGCATCTGTGCTCGAGTGACAGAAACGTGAAGGATGGAGGATGTTTTGTTTCCATTAGGGAGAAAACAACAATGCTTTGTCTAAGGATGATGTTTTTGTTTACATTGCACACTTTGCTTACTGGAATTATCTGTTGCTTGCAACTTAATACCCAACGTTTGTTCGGATGATATTCGGAGGGTGGATTATTAGTCATAGATGCAGTTGGATAACGGTCTATGTATCATTTTGTAATGCCGGCATATATTATATAGTAATCTTTATGTCTTGCATATGCACTACGGTGCAGCCTTCATTTTTGTCAATTGCCCAGCTCTAATTTGTTCACCACACATGTTATTTATCTTTCACGGAGAGACACCACGACGAACTGTGGACCCTGGTCCTTTTTGCTCATACTGATAAAACACCTACTGTTTTCATAATGCTCTCATACTGCTCTCAAACTGCTGCTACTGTTTTCATACTGTTTTGCACACCATATGTTTAACCTCTTTGTGTTCAGCAAAATCGGTGAGATTGACAACCTCACTACTTCGTTGGGGCAAAGTGATTTGATTGTGTTGTGTAGGTTCCACGTTCCTTCTGAACCGGTAGTGCGCCCTGTCTTCTCAGCTGCTTCAACCTTTTGAAGTCAATCCTTCCTCCTACTGGTCGATTAAACCTTGGTTTCTTTCTGACGGAAAACTGCTGATGTGCTCATCATACCTTCCTCTTGGGGTTTCCCAACGAGTGCAAGATCTGCACCATCACTCACTCATGGACGGGGGAAACATGGATGGTTGATGGGGAAGGAGTGGCGGTGTCGATGGCAATGATCTCCTTTAAATCCCCGTCCCGACAGGATGCCACAACAGGAAATTCTGATCCCCGAATCGATTTTTGGGCTGGCGGCGGCGCTGTGTTGTGCTTCTTTGGAATATGAAGAACCCCCTCGTGTTTTAGGGTTGAAGTCAATATGTAGTCGAAAGGGGAGTCCGAGGGGGTCCAGGGGTGGCCCACACCACCTGGCGGCGCGGCCAAGGGGGGGGACGCGCCGGGGGTGGTTTGGACACCTCCTGGCCCCTCTCCGAGTCTCCTTGTGGCTCCCGGGGTCTTCTAGTGTTTTAGGGACATTGGGGTGTTTTCTGGGCAATTTCCCAAAAGTTGATTTTTCTGCACAAAAACGAGACACCGAGGTAATTCTGATGAAAACAACGTTAGTCTGTGTTAGTGGTATCCAAAACTCACAAGTTTAGAGGAAAACAGTAAGAAAAGTGTTCGGAAAAGGAGATACTATTTCAACGTATCAACTCCCCCCAAGCTTAGCTTTTTTCTTGTCCTCAAGCAATTCAGTGACAACTGAGTGCGATAAAAGACTTTTACGAACACATTTAATTCATATGATGCAAATATACTCACTACATGATCAAGTGCTGAGGCAATTCATAATAAGATGTATGGAAAATAAAAGCTACCCAACATTCATGCAAACCATGAAAAGATGCCAACAAACTAATAATAGAAAATATGAAGTATATCAATCTGCAGGATTGCGATAGGGTATGATAAAGTGTACTTGCCTGCCCTTAATAATGGAGCAAAACATAAATTCTAGGGCACCTCTGAAGTTCAAATGAAGACTAGAAATAAAGATATCAAAGATACAAGCATCAAAGTTGTACCACTATCAACCGTGTTCTGGGACAAGCACGTTTCACTAAGAATAACAGCCATGCTCTCAAGAAGGTGCATAAAGCGAGAAGGTGAAGACTCAACATAAAAGTAAAATAAATGCGCTTCGCAGAGGGAAGGATGGATCACTCATGTGCTAGAGATTTTATTTTATTAATAGAGGTATTAAAAGTTTTACACTCCTCCCATCTATCTTAAAAAAACCATGGCTAACCGAATCCTCGGGTGCCTGCCAACAATCACATACCATGGAGGAATGTCTATATTTTGGGAGATGTATCCTAATGTCAACGAATGGTAAACATAAAATACAGTACGTCAGAAGCCAACTAGATTTCACAAGAGCGGCTCCCATGTGAAGGACGCACCTGGTGTAGAAGGTCATCCCTGTTTCTCTTTTGTTTACACAATTATGCTTTGACTGATAAATCAGGAGGGAAATAGTGAAGAGAGTTTGTGTGTATTTATTTGGGGCTGGGAACCCCGGTGCCAGCTCTTCTATCAATTAGATAAGCAGATGAAGCCACTAGTCCAGGCTGTGAAATCCAATCAACATGTAGGTAGGTATGGTGGACACAATTAGCAAACTTTGGTTTTTGGGAGTGGTTTGCATAAGCAGCATTTCATACTCAGTACAGGTGAAGGCTAGCAATAGACGGGGAGCGACAATCAAGAGAGCGATAGCTGTTATAATCATGCTTGCGATAAAACAAAACTAACAGGGGCATAAAAGTGATAAAAATACTCTGAGGAAAAATAAATCATCGAGGCTTAAGTCACTATTGTTTTCAGTCTTATGCATGCATGAGCATGTGCCAAGTCGATTCAAGCGAAAAAAACAGAGGGAGATACCACAATGTCATACCCTTTTATGAATAAAACAATGCAAGCGAACATCTATATGACAAGCTATGTTTTATTAATAAGTTTGAAATAACACGTGAGAGCACGAACTACTCATAATCGATTAAATAACATATACCTTACATGAACGGACTAAGCATGTTCACATGATGAGTATATGTACAAAAATAAAACAAATAGAGTTCATACGAGCCTCTCTCAACATCTCGTATTTTTGTAAATCATCATTACTGCTCTACACTTGTGTGGATTGAATAATATAGAATGATAATCAAGCTCCAATGGAGACACGGAAGTCCGGTGAACTCTGCAACAAACTTTACAAAACCAAAGAAGAACAACAAATATTTTTGGGTTTTCGAATTAAAACAAGAACGGAAAGAAACAAGCAAACAAAGCAAAATATTTTTGGATTTTTGAACACTAAAACGAAACGAGAAAAGAAAACAAACCGACAAAAGAAAGTATAGAAGCAAACAAAGAGAAACAACAGAAATATTTTTGGTCTTTTTTGTGTTTTGGAAAACAAGAACCAAACGATAAAATAAAAAAGAAACAAAAGAAGCGAGAGAAACTAAAACAAACAAAAGAAATGAAAACATGGATATACAAAGAACCGACAGAACATGATATATAAGTTAGTGTGATGTCGGTATACCTCTCCCCAAGCTCAGGCTTTTGGCCTAAGTGGAGATCATCCATAACGCGAGAAGCCTCCCCACTATGGTGGGTCATCCCTCGCATGGTCGTACTCGAGCCCCCAATAAGAAGATGAAGCACAGGCGCATAGTCATATCCAGGGTGTTGGTACGAGATCCCCATGGTGTCAGAGGGCTGGAAGAAATCACCATCGTCCCTCTCTCCGACATCCTCCCCTTGCTGGGGTGGTGCTCAATGTAAGCGTCCAGCTCACTCTCAGAAAGCATCCATCCTTGCCTGTCATTAAGATTAAACAAAAGCGGTGCAGGCAAAAGTACTTCCCTAACAGTTTTAGTCACTCTCCCCCGGATTATTTGGAGAAAGTTAATTAAAAAGATAAATTATGCAAGTGAGCATGGGTAGAAAGAAACTTATGTTGAATCATGGAAACAAGGTCCAGCCTTTCTACAGGAAACTGCAGGTCTAGAGGGTATGGCTCCAAACCATGCAAAGCTAGCAAGCGCGAGGCAATAAGACCGCCCCAAATTCTGCCTTTCTCACGGTTAAGCGAGAGACAGTAAGCAATTAAAGCACCAAATTTATAGGACCTATCACATTTCAAAGCAGCTGAATGAAAAGCTAGATCATAGACATACAACTTGTTGGCAGTTTTCCTAGAAAGCACACATTTAGAAATAAAATAGGCAAAGTATCGAATGCTAGGGAGTTGAATTTCTTTAATTTTACCACTTTCACCTGTGAAGCTTCTACCTTGGCAAATCTCTTCATATAATTCCAGCAGGGGTTTAGGCTGCCCTCTTATCTTCACACATGAAACCCACTCTGGTACCTTGATAGCTGCACAAAAATCACTGAAAGGCAAGTTTACAACTTTATTTTAAATTTTATAGTGGACCATAGAGTTAGTTGAAGACCATTTAAAACGAAAATCCTGGACCACAGCCGTGGTTAGTTCGATGTGTTGGGTAGGCTCATCCTCAAGGAAATTATCCAACCCTGCATTATGCACAAGATTGTAAAAATCCTGCAGAATTCCCGTAATACGCATGAACTCCCGGCACAGATAGATTGACGGGAACACTCTTTATTCTTGGTGCACAGGCATGACCTCATCCAACTCCAACTCATGCTAGTTTATTTGATGTACATTCTACTCCATCTCTGAAATTTTTTAACAATCATGACAAAAATTGATTTCAAGTAACTATAAGGTGGAAACTACTATAGAGACTTATAGGAGAGATAAACATGCATCAAAACTAAATTGTTTCTACTCAAACCAAGCATGCAACTCACATAAGCTGTCACCTACAGTACCAAAATACTCAAGAAATACTCCACCAAACAAAATTCTACTTGGATAATCGGAGGAAGTCACATACCGGAGAGCAAATGCACCAAATTTCTGCAAAATGATGGGCTGAGTAAAGAGATCGAAAAATCTTGAGGAAGAACAGCAAGAACACGGGTTCCAGGAAATGTTTACAGTTTCGGGGGGGGGGGATGAGAGAGAAGACTTTGGCAGTGGAGAGTGTAAGTGGAGGGCCAGGGGACCCAAACCATGTGTTGGCGCCACCAGGGCCAGGTGGGTCCCCCTGGGATCTCCCAGGTGGCTTTCTGCCTCATTTTGAACGTAAAAATTTATTATAATTTTTATGGAATTTTTCGAGAAACTTTATTTTCGAGGTTTTTTCAGAATTTAATAATTAAATAAACCTGGAAAAAATTATGAAAAGCTGGAAAACCAGAACTACAGAGGTTTCAAAATATTCTAAAGTGTAAATACCCAATGAAAACAAAGGTGGAAGTGGTGAAAACAAAATTATGGTTGGTGAAAACAAACATATCATGGTGAAAACAAGAGAAATCACTGTGAAAACAAAAGTATGGATGATGAAAACAAGGTTGTGGATGATGGAAACATGATTGTACTAAAGTAGCAAGGTGATAACAGAAGTAAACATGGTTAAAACATAATGGTGAAGGTGAAAACTGTGTCCTCTTCATTCAAAATCATTTTGTTAACAAGGGTGATCAAGTCTTATTACGAGAATATTTCTTTATACAAAGAAAAACTTTGTTCAGCACTAAATAATTATGTTACATCAACCTTGATAGACATAATACCAATCATAATAATTTCATATTGTTTTGGTGGTACTGGAATGGGACAATAAAATTCTCCAATTTTGATGGTCTCAATATTTTCAATTGAATTTAGATCATATCTTCTATCAATCTTCTTGGGAAAATAAACAGTATGCTCTTTATCATTAACACTAAAAGTTACTTTTCCTTGGTTGCAGTCAATAATAGCCCCTGCAGTGTTAAGAAATGGTCTCCCAAGAATAATAGACATATTATCATCTTCAGGCATTTCCAACACAACAAAGTCAGTTAATATCAAACAATTAGTAGCAACTTGAATAGGAACATTCTCACATATACCAACAGGAATAGCAGTAGATTTATCATCCATTTGCAAGGATATATCAGTGTGTATCAAATTTTCAAGAGAGAGTCTCTTATAAAGAGAAAAAGGCATAACATTAACTCCAGCTCCCAGATCACATAATGCAGTTCTAACATAATTGTTTTTAATGGAACAAGGAATAGTTGGAATACCAGGGTCTCCAAGATTCTTTGGAACCTTACCATTAAAAGAGTAATTAGCAAGCATAGTGGAAATTTCCTCATTAGGAATTTTCTTTTTTTGGAGACAATATCTTTCATATATTTAGAATAAGGAGGCAACTTAATAGCATCAGTCAAAGGAATTTGCAAGAACAAAGGTTTCATCAATTCACAGAATTTATTATAATGCTCTTCTTCCTTAGATTTGTGCTTCTTAGTAGGAAAAAGCATTGCTTTTTGTACCCAAGGCTCTATTTCTTTACCATGTTTATTGGCGATGATCCTGCTTAGTGTACTTTGCAGTTTTAGTTTGCTTTTCAGGTTCAGCTATAGTTTCTTCTTTATCAGAAGAATCACTTTTATCATTACCACTTTCAGTATCAGCATTAGAAATAGATATACTATTAGGATCTTTAGCAGGTTCATGAGATTCTACAACATATTTATGTCTCTTCTTCTTTTTTTAGAAGGAGAACTATTGTTCTTAGGTTGCTGAGAATATTGTTCATTTCTTTTAGGATGTCCTTCAGGATATAAGGGGTCCTGAGTAGAAACACGACTTCTAATAATTATTTCACAAACATGTTTATCTCTAGAAGCATTAGCTAGCATGTCTCTCATATTAAAATTATCTTGCTTAACAACATAATTATCAAAATCATCTAAGCATTGATCAGGTGGTTTTTAGTAGGGAATATCTCTATTATCAAAGTATTGGAGAGAGTGTACTTCAACAGTTGATGGGTCTGGAATAGGCTTACATAATTCTTCTATAGGAGGTAAATTCTTCACATCTTCAGATTTTATAACCCTCTCCTTAAGAGATTTCTTGGCTTCCTTCATCACTTCATCATTTAATTCAATCATCCCTCTCTCCTTGGGTGTTGGTATTGGTGTTGGCTCTGGCGTAGGTGTAGGCTCAGGTATATTCCAATCATCATTATTTTTGGCTATTTTAGCCATTAATTCATCAGCTTCTTCTAGAGTTCTTTTCCTGAAAACACAAATAGCTCAACTATCTAGGTATGTCCTAGATTCAATAGTTAGTACATTATAAAATATATCTAGGAGCTCATTTTTACCAGGGCAAACTCTTATTAAAGCAGAAATCTTTTCCAAAATTCAGGTAATTTTTCTCCTTTAATTTGCTCAAAGTTAAAGATTACTTGCACAGCAGCATGTTAAGCACTAGCAGGGAAATATTTTTGAAAGAAAGCATTAATCAAATCCATCTGACAAGTAATAGATAAAGGCGGCAGATTGTTAAACCGAGTTTTAGCTTCATCTTTTAATGAAAAAGGAAAAATCTTGGTCATAAAATAAGTACGCATCTTAGTATCATCAGAAAATAAACTACTCATAGATGAAAGCTCGTTTATGTGTTCCATAGCACTTTTAGTTTCAAGTCCACAAAAAGGTTCTTTCTCAACAATATATATAAGATAAATCTAAAGAGAAATCATAATCCTTGTCTATAATGTGTATGGGAGATATGGCAAACTTAGCATCAAGAGAAGATTTATATTTCATGGCATGTCTTGCAAGAAGACTCTTAAGAGCACTTGCACCAGTAGTAGCACGAGCTTATTCAATAAAATCATCATTAAGTTCAATATAGGTTTCATCAAGATCATCAATATACTCATTTGAATTAACAGGTGTACCAATAATTTCAACAGGAATTTCAGCACTTTTAATCTGTTTGGATTTAGCATTAGTAGCATCTAGGAAAGGACCTAGAGAACCAGTATCATCAAGCACAGTAGAAGCATCATCAGAAGTATCAGAAGCATTTTCAAACTCAGCAGAAGTAACTGGTCAATTGTTGTCCATATTTTCTGCTCCTAGTTGATTCAAAGGCCATAGAAAAAGTATAAAAAAATAGAAAGAGAGAAAAAGCAAAAAGAGGCCGAGACATACTATCACTAGTGGAAGCCTATCATCTTGGTATCAGATTCTCAGGTTTCCTCGGTGAGCAAAGTTACCCTAGTTTTAGCTATTTTTTTATTTCCTATCCAGAAAAAAGCCCCACAAAAATATTAGGTTTAGTTTATGCCAGAGCCTAGATCAACACCAATTTGAATCTACTAGTTGCTGTTTTCTGTTGATTTGTGTTCCTGTTTTTCTTTTTCATCTTTTTAGGGTTCATCGTGTTCCTCTTTTCTTTCTATCTCTCCAATAAAAAAATTGCCAAGTGTTGCCGCGCACACACTTCCTTGCTGGGATCGGATTGGGCAACGCCCGGATTCGCTTCTACCAGCCAAAAGAACTGCCCCGATTTTGTTGTCCGTGCATTACCCGCGTGCGGGCCGCGCAAGGTCGCTGAGGCTGCTCATAGTGAGGAGTAACTAAGAGTAGTAACATTATGTTGTTACTAGTCTATGTTACTACCTTCATAGTGGGGAGTAACATACATCCGGTGTCATGCAAACAAGCATTTATTAGGTTGTAGACACATAGTGCATTGAAATATGTGATGTGATGGTAAGTAGCTATGTTACTACTACCATCTCTCTCCACATTAAATACTTGCCACGTCAGATTTTTTGCCTATGTGGCATTGATGTTACTACTTAGTTAGGCTAGTCACAATGGGGAGTAACATAGACTAGTAACATACTCCCTCCGATTCATTTTAGTCTGCGTATAGATTTTTCCCTTTTTTCTGTATTAGTCTGCGTGTTAGGATGTTTGATGGATTCTTTCCAATGTTACCCATTCCTTCCGCCTCCCGCAATTAGTGCTCATTTCTGTGGGACAAGCATACAGCGGTGGAGAGAGATAAGGGCATGCGCATGCAGAGAGGTGGAGAGAGATAATTTGGTACGATATTCAAGGAGTCGTGGAGCTGGCCAATTGCTTGCAACTTTGCATGCAAGGAATAAATGCCCATGACGACTTCCACCGTAACAAACAAAGGGAAATTATGTCCAACTTCTATAGATAAATCACTTCCTTGGTATACGGGCCTGTTGTTACGCGCACAGTAAAAAGAATCGGAGGGAGTACATGCTATCCTAGACTATGTTACCACCTCCACAATGGGTAGTAACCAACATGTGGTGTCATGCAAGCCCTACTGATTAGCTTATAGACTCACACTGTCATAGGATGTGTGATGTTACGGTAACTAGCTAAGTTACCACAAAACTCTCTCTCCTTATTAAATACTTGCCACATCAGCTTTTTGTCATGTGTGGTATCGATGTTACTAGTGAAGTTACTCCCACTGGGTCTAGCCTACTCTAGTCTGAGTACACCTCCTCAAAATCCGTGCACGCCTCCTTTATTTTGTTCATTCTCGGCCAAACATGACCGGCCAACGCACGATTAAGCACGTCAGTCCACACGCCTCCTGTCAGTTTCTCCGTGGTCACAGCCCACCTGAAGCTCGCACCGCGCCCGAGTCAGCCTCGTTCTGCGCTTGTATTGCCGCTGGACTCAGTCCACCGTAAACCAGCACCGAACAACGCGCACGCGACATTTCTTTCCATGGTCGCATCCACCTGAGCAGCGCGCGCCGTTTTCTACTCGCACGTATGGGAGTCCGAGCGACTTCCTTTTTTCCTATTCGCACCGGCTTAACAAGCGCGTTCCTCGAATCGTCCACCGTCCCGCATAACGCGTGCGGGTTCGCGCGCACACCTTTCGTATCGGAGTCCGACTGCTCCCAGGCTACACACATACGCGCCAAAATTACTGCGCCATACGCCTCGCAAAGTCAAAATCGGATTCGTTCGGTGACAATAAAAGCCACACCGCGCATGCACCACATGAAGTCCACACAACCTTAGCCACAGTCTGTTCTTTGATAAGTCTTAGCCACAACCAATTTACAGCAAACTTTTAGGTCCATAACCCAAAGACTAGTTGTTTTCTTGTTCTAACAGGCTGCTCATATATTGGATATTTCTATGGACATATTTAAGCAATCTTGTGCCTGTTTTCATAGAGTATTTGTTAGTGTCTTTCTAGTGCTTGCAATAACTCTTCCATATAATTGCTAAGCCACATTTTTCTCCCAGAGTGACTGTGTTCCTTTAGTGTTTTCATCACATTAGACAGTGCATTGGAGTTGTTATTTTGGTGTTGTTAGGAATCCTAACCAAGCCCCACCAAATACCATGTTTTGTCTTGTAACGCTTGATATCCTGGATATTCTCTTCTCACACCTGGTACACTTTTCATTGGTACTTGTTGGTAAGTCAATCCTATTCCACTTTGGAACAGTAAGTGACACCATCTTTGCTTGGTTTTGAGTGAGTTGTGAGAGAACACCACAACCCATTGTTATTTTGTACTAACAAGTTAATCAATGCAGCTTTGTAGTTTTTCTATGTGCAGTGATGCTTTCTGGGAGGAGGATTCTAGAGGAATACCTGCACCAAATTTATTCCACTTCACAGCACACATCAAGGAAAGCAGGGTTGCTATTACCCTTGATAAAGGTACACGGTATAATTTTGTTAGTCCTGAGGTTGTTGGAGAATTTCAGCTGGTTCCAAAAACATGTGATCCATTTAGGTTACCTACATATGATGATGAACTTATTATCACTCACATAGTTTTTGTTCCTTTAACCATTCATGGCCATAAGGAGAAAATTTTATGTCATGTGATGCTTAAAGCTATTATTTGCTCTCATCTTTTGTTGGGACAACAATGGTGCACTAGATAAAGAGTTAATTTTGATAGCCAATATCCTGATTTACAATTCTTTTGGAACAATAAGAAAGATTGGATAATACATGCATGGCTTACAAAATTTCGAAGAGTTAGACATCAACCCTTAATTTCTGCTCAAATGCTTGAAAACCAAAGAGTTGAAAAACTTGAGATGCAAAGACTTGAGCGTATATTTATGGGATTTGTCGAGGATGAGAAGGCATGTGAGGTTATTTCTACTAATGTAACCATGTATACTACTAGTGCTGTTTCTTCTCATGTGCAGGTTACTTTTGAAGAAAGGGAGCCTATAGTACAACATGCACCACCACCACATATATTGGAGGAGCATGCCATTGTTTCTAGTGTTGTTTCTTGTGATAGGCAGGTTACTTTTGAAGAAAGGGAGCCACATCAAGTACAACCTGCATCACCACTTGAGATAGATGAATTGGTACCTACTAAATCTGAGGAGGATTCTATTGATAACGGTGCTAATTTCGTGTTACAACACTCAAGTATTGAATTATGTGAGTCCACTAAATTGCTAGTTGATTCTTGTGAGTTAACAAGCATAGATAGTCCACACCCATGTGATAATGTGATAATTTCGAAATTTAATCATGTGGTTTTGATTTCACATAAGGAAGTACTTGCTAAAATACCACCTAATTATATTGTGAATACATCATGTTAAATGAACCAATTGATGTGCAATGTGCTATGAAAAAGGTTGCTGAAATTTCATATGTCAATTCTAGCACCTATGCTACTTGTTTCACTTTTAATTTGATTGGTGACTATAACATGAGTGAAATTTTTATGGTGGATCACATAAGTATAACTTGTGATAAAGTGGCCAAATTAAACATTGTATTACCTTGGGTAGATGGGTTACAATGCCCTACATATGAGCATGGATTTACACATATATTTGGTTTACCACAACACTTGTTAAGTACATGTGCTAATAAATTATACTTCACTTATATTTGCAAATTGAGTTGCAATTTTCATGATGAGAATAATAAACATGTTAACACCTTTGAGTGTACTAATAAAAACAAATTTGATCATAGATCTTCTGTGAGAACACTTGAATTGATACTAAACAATAAAAATATATACACATATGTCTCTCCTTTTGATCAGGATTTTATGAGCTTCACTTATATTTGTAATTGTTGTTGCTATTTTATGAGATGCTATGACACTTATGTGATGTTTGCATGCAAATTTCGTGGTCACATGTCATGTGCACAATTTGATGATATGATAACAACTAATGCACCTCATTATAGATATATGTATTGTGAATACACGTTGTTCTTTTTGTTTCTTCCACTTTCAGCATACAACAAGCCGAGGACGTCTTGTCTTGAAGAAAGGGAGTATGATAGGGATATAATAGGGGTCCATGGTGAATGTACATGCTTGAGTTGGAAGGAAATATTGAGCCTCACTGATGTTTATTATAAGGTGAATTCTTTCCTAGTAATAAATAATGTTTGTGTTTATGAGAATGTTATACTACCTAAGCCTATGAATTTATGTATGATTGGGTTTATTAATAACACAAACATGGATGGAGAAGAGGAAGCAAGGAGCAAAAGAATGAGGCATGGAAAATAATAACAAGGAAATAATGTTTCACTTCGGACTGAGAAGTCCCTAATTTGAAATAGTCATGGATTCTTCGTACAGGCTCCAAATACAGCAAACGAGCACAATCCAATTAGTAAATTTGGAGAGCTTTCCAATGGATCTGGCCCCATCAAAAAATTCGACTCGTGCAAGCCGTGGTGACCGAAACAAGCCAGGAATAGTTTTCTGCCAGTTTCCAAATAGAGTCCAATTGGCTGCACCCATGTTGGGTCAGTTTGTATCCGAGTTGGAGGAGTCCAAACGAGTAGGAATAGGTCAATTTTCGTGGGAAACATACCCTTTCTCATATATAGCTACCACCTGCGTGTGGAATAGGTTAGACCAAGTTAAAATTAAACCCTAGTTTTCCTAGATTGAACCATGTTCATCTGAAAATTATCCCCACCTGTTGGTGGTGTTACCATTGCAAAGTTGCGTGATATCTTGTTATTCCAATTGGGAATAGGGGATACATGACCACTCGTGATCTTTGATTACGTGTGCATGAGTGTGTAGTTGAGAATATCCAAAGGGATTGGTTGTTGTTGCATTGGCATCA